>CM035434.1:93808552-94558552 GCA_020310875.1 Ceratopteris richardii
CTCTTGCTCTCTCTAAGATCTATAGCACCATTGCCATCTGTGCTTCGTCTCTGTCTCACTCAATCGACCTCTTCAAGAAAAAGTGCAGTCTCTCTTTCTCTCTCTTTCTCTACTAAGATTGGATCTGTGCACCTACATGTGTTCTACCATTTTGGTTCAAAAATGAAATCTATGTCACAAAAAGTCCCATTCAAATTCCTAAATTGAGTGAAGGATTGTCTTCGATAGGCTCAAAGGCATCCAACCAAATATGAAAGACCAGAGAGTTGTAGTGAAGGATCTCTCTCTCTCTCTCCCACTCGAACTCTCTCTCTTGTTCCATCTTCTCTGTCGATCTCTCTCTCTTTCTCTCATTCTCTCTCTCATCTCTATAGATCTCTCTCTGTCTCTCTCCTCCCATCTTTCTCTCTCTCTCTCATGTAGCACATAGAGACATTCTTCTTCCTCAAATGAAAAAAAAAGGAATAAAACTTAGTATGAACTTTTTCTATGTGACAAGTTTCCATTTTACTCTATGTTTGTCAGAGTAGCAAGGCATAGATTCAATTGGAGCAAGAGATAGAATGATAGAGAGATGGTGCGCTCTCTTCCTCACTTTCTCTATTTTCTCCTAAGGAATTCGAGTGGAGGGAAGAGGGTGGAGAGATAAGGGACTCTTTCTCTCTTTCTTACTCAGAGAAGAACATGAAGGGAAAAAATAAGAGAAAATGAATGAAAGTGTACCCCAACAAAATTCATGGACACTTCAAGATAAAGTTTTTTGTAAGACATTTCGAGTTCAAGTAAGAAGATCACAAAGTAATTAGCTTCTATGACCTTCATTTATAATTAAAATATGGAAAATCATATTCTCATGTGAATTATGGAGCACTTCAGCTAAAGTATTTTTTATTAAAAAATATATGATAATTTTATAAAGAAATTAGGACTTTCAAATGACTCTTTCAATTAAGGTTCAATAGATTAATTAAGTAGCAAATTCCTATTGTAACTTGTTAAAGTCAATCTCTTGACTCAAGTAATGCACAAGAATTGCATTCCAAGAAATGAAGTCATAAAGAGATTGAAGAAAGGAAGATTAACTTAGTCTCAAGTGAAGCATTGAAGTTTTGAGTAAAAATATAATCAATGGAAGCTTAGTGGATTGGCACACTGATGTTTTGGATACCACACTAGTATCTTGTGGTTGGATGATGTTTACCTTTACTCCATGAACCTTTTGCAGAATCCATTTTATTTCTCTTAAAGATAGATAAATTGCTTCAATAGCTTATTGAAGCAGATCTTTGAGAATTCAAATTCTTGAGTCACCTAGAGTTTGATTCAAGTTCAAGAATCTAGAAGCTTGAATTGGTTGTACAAAATTTTAGTTTTTTCTTTAAAATTTTTGAATTTTTTTTGGATAGGAACCAAATAGAATACTTATTCGTTTCAAAAAGGACCACAGTTAGCCAATTGGAGCAAGCTAACTAAATCAAACATGTCATATAGATGCTCTATACAAGAACCCCTTGAATCTTCAAAATATGCTAAGTCTAAGCTAACTTCTTCAATTGATTTGTATTTGATCTATATAGCATAAATCTAAGGTATTTCAAAGAGTTTAGTACACTCTAAAAACAAGAAAATAGGAATTGCTCATTAGATTGATAATTCAAAAGAACTTAAAGCTTCAGTCTTTGAGACAAATGTCCTAAGTTGGATAACTTTCATTATGAACTTGACTTGGTCAAGTTAAAGTAGTTTTGGTCAAAAGTAAATGGGAAACTTTCTCCCACAATTCTACATAGGAATTTTCAAGCCCAATAGGAATTCTAGGTAGGTGAAAAATCAAGTAAATGTTGGTTGAGAGTCAATCATAATACAAACGTCGAAGTAAGATGTTTAGGACAACTAGACTTCTAATTTTCCAAATCACACTCAAGTGAACCAAGAGTTCTAATGTCTTGATAGGGATAGAAATCCCACTTTAGTTACTAAGTCGATGCACTAGTGATGCCAAAATGGACTAGTAATTTGAATCCACCCATTTCGCATGTTAGTGTGCAAATAGCACATTGTGAAAAGATAAAATTAGCTAGGGATGTTTTTAGATCTGCCTTCATTAATTATTCCCTACTATGCACTGAGATTAGTTTTTTAAAGTGCAAATCTAAATGGAGTTTTGAAATCATTTGGTCAAGGATCCCAACACAAAGATGAAACATGTTCTTCAAGGTTAGAACATGAGAACAAGGGTGAAAACCTTTTCCAAGTGGGGAAGAATGTAATAAAGTAATTCCATGTTCTAAGTGCGTAGCTGATTTATATGGATCTAAATTTAGACATTGTTTCGCCACTTGTGTATATGGCCAAAGATCTCAAGACTAGAATTAGACATAGGTTCTTGAGTTCAAAACCTTCAACTAGGAAGGTTTTTCCCAAGAGCTCCATGAATTGGAACATTCTTGACCGTTCCTTCTAAATGACATGTTTCTAGATAAAAGGTGGTGGAGAATCAATCCACAAAAGAGTGGTGTGGATAGATTCTAAAAAGGATGGTTCTCAATTGATGCTAATTTTCCAAAAGAATGTTTATCAAGTTCAGTTTATATTTTAAAGAGTGGCTTAGAATAAAAGTTATTTAAGTCCTCTCTCTCTCTCTCTCTCTCTCTCTCTCTCTATATATATATATATATATATATATATATATATATATATATATATATATATATATATATATATATATATATATATATATATATATATATATATAGGCATAAGGGTGGGAGGAGAGTCATCTCTCTAGCACGTGGTGATCCTAATTGTTAGTTCTTTGCACTTATAAATTTAAGGTACTTAATCTTGAGTACTAAGATGAAATTTAAGTACCTATCATGATCTATTCTTTTGATCTTTCATCACATTCTTGTGTTTTATTCGTACAGTATGATATTTCTCTAGATTCTTGTATCCTTGAATTGGTAGTTTTTTGATCCGCTTGCATCTTTGAGTACCCTAATTGTTGTGGGAGTTTTACTCTAGGCCATAAAGCTAATCCGAATGGCTTAGAAAACAACTTGAAACGTTTCAAGAACCCTTCTGTGCTTTCTCATGCAAGTCATCCATGGGTCCCTTCTTATTGGTTTCTTAAACAATGATATAGTGTATGCTTCACCCTCTTTCATCTTCTTGTCCTTTCTTCATTCTCTTTTTTTCTCAATGTCTTCTCTTTTTGACATTTGCAAACATAGATTACATTTGTGTGGGGTCAAAAACATAAATAACTCACATATAGGAGGAAGGACATGAGAAATGGAGGAGGAGATGGCTATCAATTTGGAGGAAATAATCCTACATGATGATTTCATGCATAGATGGGAAGTCTATATAAGCCATTTGCATGCATACCCTCTTCCACAAATTCTTGGGAAAAGAGAGGAGCAAGTGCTCTCTCCCTCTTCATAGCTCATGTAATAACATAAGGACAAGAGAGAGAATCATTGTTACAGCTCTATGCTACAATTCTCTCTCTCTCTCTAACTATAGGCATCCTTGCTAGCCTTAAAAGGGAACTCTTCAATCTATTGATTGTTGTGTGTCCAAGGATGCATTGGATCTGATGCCAACTATAAAATAACCATTGGAAATAAAGGTATAAAGAAGGATTTCGATGTGAAAAGAATTTGCTAGAGTCCTCCAAAGAAATGAATGAACTCTTCTACCCAACCATGCAACCATATATAATGTATATCATGCTCAACTTATGATGATCAAGGATGACATGTACCATTTTTTTCTTCTTGGACATGTATAGTGGTTATGCCAATATATGTAAGAGATACTTTCACTGAACTTCACTAGAGTTATCTACATAGAGTGATGAAACATTTTTTTGTGCCATAGCTGTGGTGAATGCTTCCCACTTGTCATCTGCCTTCAAGCCATAGCTGTGGTGAATGCTTCCCACTTGTCATCTGCCTTCAAGCCATTGATGACCTGCCTTACAATTTGCTCTTCATCTCCATAGCTGTGGTGAATGCTTCCCACTTGTCATCTGCCTTCAAGCCATTGATGACCTGCCTTACAATTTGCTCTTCATCTATTACCTCTCCAATGCTTCCCAACTGATCTGCTATGTCCTTGAGCTTTGTGACAAAATCAGTCACATTTTGTTTGGGAGCTTTCTTGAGAGTTGTGAAATCTAGCCATAGTTGATGCTTCCTAGCTTTAGTACTTGAAGAGAAGAAAGCTTCAAGTGCATCCCACACTTCCTGAGATGTCTTACAACTTCTAATGTGAGGCAACAAAAAATCTGAGATAGAGTTGAGGAGATAAGACCTTGCAAAGTGCATCCTTGGAGCACCATGTGCTCAATCTTTCTTGCTCTTCTTGTGTTGGTTGACTTTTGTTCTTGAAACTTAGCATAACTTCATCTCCAGCCACATAACCATATAAACTTCTACCTTGGAGATAAGCTTCCATTCTTAATGACCAAGCTGAGTAGTTACCTCTGTTCAATTTGTCAATTGATGAAGGAAATCCATCTGCCATCCTTGCTCTGATACCACTATGAAGAGATGGATAGGTATGTGCTTGAAGATGAAGAGGTGTTGCAAAATACTTGATCTACACAAGCCAAATGAACTCCAGGAGTATGTAGTGGGCCCTTTTAGCTTACCAATGCATGTATTAGACACCCTATGTACCTTGGAAGATCACTCTCAAAAAGATAGATGAAAACAGATAAGTTGGAGTTAGCTCAGAGGTGAAGAACTTGCTATTCTGGTTCATACACCTATCTAGTGTTTTGCATACTTCTTTGAGCACAACAGCAATTAGCTTAATTCCTTTTAGGGAAGTCTAGCAAAGTTAAAGAGCTAACTTTTGAGATTAATCTCATAAAAAATAATGATCCACAAACTGAGAATGATGTTTAACAAGTGATGACATCATCCAGATTTTCACGGGCTGCTACAGTAATGATACCAGTGAGCACAAAAATGAACATAACTCAAAGTTTGAGAATCCAATGATTATGAAAATTCATATGCTTATACTAGCCAATATGCTAAATCCAACAAGCTTTAAATCATTGAATTTGGGTAAGTACACAAGGAGAAAAAGCTTTTCCACAATGAGTAAAAAAATCGGGTACCTGACAGAGAAGTGAAAATGAACAGACAGGGTTGACTTCAACTAACCATAACTGAAGGTTCAAACACCCAAATGAAATGAAAATTGGTGAGCAGATAGTGGAATTATAGAGCTAACTTTACCAAGTTAAATCACTAAAAATGATGCACCAATCTCAGAGTAACCATCTCTGCAATCTGACTGAGAAAATTGAGAGATATGGCAGTGAGTAGTACACTTCACAAGAACATGGAAATATGAACTCAAATGATCATGACAATGAAAGTATATTGATTTTACGACACAATGGACTTATTGATACATATGTGTGCCTTGAAACCGCACCTTGATATGGCATAAAGCTCAGCTCTTTGAGGTCTCTCTAACCACGACTAAAGCTGCCATCTATTTATAGTTGAGCTTGGGAGGCTAACTTCCCTCAATCACTCTTCAATCAATTAGTGATTGATTTGATTCTCTATCTACCACAAATCATGAATTTGTGGCTCCTCTTTCCCGTTTTGATCAAGAGGACTCAACCACTTAAGATTCTTTCACTTTTACATTAAGTAAAGTCTTCAAAAGTTACAAGAGGTAGTTCACAAGTGAACTTTACATTGTCTTCATTTTAAGGCTTCTTCTTTGAATTTTTGGGACTCAAGCCAACACTTAGGCTTGTCATAGTCTTTCTCCAACAATAATGGAATGTTTAATGGCTTTTAATGCCTTGTGGTTTTCAACGTGTTTTGTGTTTTGATTTAGTAGGTGAAGATTCATGAGGGTGTGAATGCACGTGGACTTATTCAAAAAATTTCTGAATAAGTCAATGCACATTCACACCCTCATGAATCTTCACCTACTAGATTAAAACATAAAACACATTAAAAACCTCAAGGCATTAAAATCCATTTAACATTCCATTATTCCATAAAGTATAACATCGACAAATGCATCAAATGTGAGGTTGAAAGAAATCTCAATCCCCTTAATCAATTTCCTAGCTTAGGCTAGTGTGATTAGAAAATTTGATTAATTTAGGGCCACGATAGGCATGGACAAGTTCAAGAGCCTTTAATTTCGCAAGTTGATGAATAGATTAAACTAATTCAAGAAAAATCCAAATTGGAAAAGAGTCTTACATCAAAGTATGACAAAACTTGAGTTTTCATGACAATGCATATATTAAGACAAGAAATCACTTCAAAAGGAAATGAAAAAGAACAAGTGGCTATTACAAAAGAGCATTGCAATGCCATCTTACTTGGGCATTGGGCAAACTATCAGTGCATATTGACCTTAGATCAGGTAGATACCTAGGAAGGGATATACAAAGCATCATGTGATCTGAAGGTAGTGCCAATCACATCACTAAGTCATGAGCTCATCAACTAAGTGATTATCCTTAGATATTGAGCTAAAAACAAAGTGATTATCCTTAGATATTGAGCTAAAAACGAAGTGATTTGAAAATATCTTTCAGCATGGGGCAACCCATAGGCACTTCAAGGCTAGCATACTTACAAACCATTGGAGGACCCTATAAGACTGAGTTAGAATACATCCAAATCAATTGCTTAGGTGCACACACCTATGAGAATGTTTTGAGTGATTAGTGGTCCAACCTAGAAACCCTAATTAAACCTTAAAAGTGGTGAAATTCGAAGAGAGACCTTATATTGATAAACAAGGAACCATGTGCATGATTACATGCTTATCTGATAGGATTGATGAGTTTGGAATAATCATCCCTGAGTCAGAAATAGGAGACTTAGAATAGGAAAACATTGGAAAAGAACCTAGAACGCCTCATGGTAAGTGAATTGTATCCAAGATAATCATGCCAGATCAGATCCCCCAAGACAACAAAAGCATAGATCTTTTCCTGAATAGAGATACTGAAGAAGCCTTCTAGAGATTCAAGCAAGACAAACCAATCAAGGTAGATGGAGTAATAATTTATGAGTTCAAGGACCGTGACATCCCTCAAAAGGTATCTTATTTAGATAATGCTTCTAAGAGGATGTTTGTGGTAATGGAACATGGTAGACATGCATACACTTTGAAGGGTGAACTTGTTTTCCCTCCATAGAGCTCACATGGCTCTAGGAAACCTAGAATTGGATCATCTCATATTCAAGGAAGTCATAAAGAGAAAACAAGAGAGAGACTAGAAGTGAGTTTCACAAACCTTTCTAGAAGAGGAAGATCGAGGTTAGAGACTGATAGACTAGATCAAGAAATACCAAGAGGTCCTAGGCATCAAAGGGGCATGGATGACTTTCTCCTACCTAGACCTAGAGAATGCCATAGGATATTGAGACCCACTCAACTAGTGAAGTCATTGAAGAATTACTTTGATGCCATTGTAGATCCTTATGACCATGTAGCAAAGTTTAGACAAGTGCTAAGAGTTGAACATGTCAACAATTTGTTCACTCAATGCATTAATTTTTGGTCAAACTTTAAAGAATATAGCCTTGATGTGGTTTCAATTATTGCATCAAGGTCAATTTTGGGATATTAACAAGTTGTTAGAAGAATTCATTATGGAGCTCTCTAAGAGTGGCATCACACAAATATTTCACCCTTGATGTATAGCTTTAAATAAATGCTACAAGAGACACTCACACTAGCAGGATGTAGGTTTAGAAGACGAGCTAGAACTTTCAAAAATCTTCAAAGACTGAGATTTTTCTAATTGTTTCACATCCAAGCCCTCAATGTCAATTGACAAAATAGCAGAAAAAGTATCTCAATAGTTAGGATACTTGAGAAGACAAACCCCAAGGATGGTACCATTAAGATGATGCTATAATTGTGGAGGAGACTATATGGCTAATGTTTTCCCGATAATGGCTAGGAATGTAGGAAATCCAAACACTCATTATTGCACCATAGAGAGAAAATATACTAACCACATCACATAGGATTGTGCATATAACAAACAAGTGGTTAGACAAAACTATCAAAAAACCATATCAACCACTAGGTAGATATCAGAACCAATACTTTGAGCCCTAATATAGGCCACAACAAATGTACCCACCTCACTATCTAGCCCAACAAAGAGCACAACCCATGTTGGGTCAACAACCTCCACTACTTGCTAATGTTATTTTTGTCAAATATTCCACAATAGAGGATAACTTGAATAGAGCTATAGTGCTAAGTTCCCCCATGATCTCTAAAAGTGATCCGAATGGTCAAAGCTTTGACTCAACCCATGTGGATAGCCGGTCATGTTACTAGATGGATTCACTTGAGCATAATGAGGTTTATACATATGAAATGTCAATAGAACCAAGTTGGAATCTTGAATACTCTAATGTGAAGTATAAAAATCTGAATGATAGACCCGAATTAGGGAGATGCAAGCCCAAGCCCCTCCATGACCACCATGCTTTACATGTTAGGGAGATCACTTCATACATGATTGCACACTTCCTCCACAAGGGTAACCTTAACCTATGGTCATTGGAGGCCTTTATCCCCATTGTGGGAAGGAACATCTCTTGAGATATTGTTCTAAGAATCCAATCACTGAACAAAAGATTACATCAATTATTGTTATAGGTTTGTCCGTAGAATCCAATGGAAGGGTGACAACTAGAGCCCCTATACACGTAGTGACTAGAGAATAGGTGCTAAAACAAATTCTAGGAATATATCAGAAGAAGACATGGGAGCTAGTGATTTAGAGTAAAGCTAGAAAAAGAACAAGAGCTTGGAAGGATAGCTATGAAAGAATGAAGAGACAATGGGCAAGAAAGATGATTGAACTAGAAGAAAGCCTAAAAGAAATGAAAACAAAACTAATCAAGATCCCATCTCAAACACACTCTCAAGCACCACCACCGCCCCTACTATCTCATAAAAAATCACCATCCATCCATCCCACCATCATCTAGAGTTGCATCAATACTAGTAGAGGGAACTCCTAAAGACTTCGACACGATGTTCAAGGCTTATTAGGCTCAAATTCAAGAAGGTCCAAGTGTGGCTCAGCTAGGTAAGTGATATCCTAGAGTGGACCTAGAGATTGAGAGGACAAGATTTGTGCAAAAATGGTGGAACTAGCACGAGCTATGTTCGATGCAAGCCATCTTTTTTATAAGGAAAGTCAGCAAAGCCATAGTCACATTTTGAAGTATTTTTGGAGAGGTTAGAGTAGTTGGTAGCTAAATTTAAGACTATAGCTATGCCAAAGGCTCATAATAGTGGAAGTCAAAGGATAATCGTACCTCCATCGGAAGCCTATGTTCGTGATTCTATAGATTACGGACTTTGTTCCTCTATAAATCATTACTCCTAAGAGTTCTTGAGAGAAATTCAAGAGGATAAATTGCCCCAAGAGAGTGAGAACTTGCCTCTTATTGTGATAGTGGATGATCTTCATGATATATTCCCACATGACATTGCCTCTATCTATGGGGAGCAAGAAGAAGTGCATTCAAGTGAAAGATTAGACTCTGAATCCAATTCCTTGTAGGAATCGCATCATTTCATAGGCCCATGGGAAGCCAGGTCTATTGACCCAAGAGCTCCTAGAGTAATGGTAAGAAACGATGAGTCAATTCTACCAAGGAACACAGAAGTAATGAAGAACACTAAAGTGTAGTGTCACCTCACTTTAGAGGAGCTACTTTAAATTACACTGGAATTGTGGAAGTAGATAGGCAACCAAGTTATAGAAGTAGCTAAGCCCCAATCTTAGGTAGAATCACATAAGATAGTGCGAGAGATACCCTTCGATAAGATAGGAGACATGAGAAGAAGGGAGCACCTATCTTCCCTTCACTTATGTGGGTTATACAACAAAGGAAATTCTAGATTCGAGAGGTGGAGTTGCAATTGTTACTAGTTTCCTATGGAAATGATGGGGCAAGCTAGCTCTTAGACTAACTAGATTGAAATTGCAAATGGCTGACATAAATATTGAGAAACCCTTAGGGATGCTAGAAGGGATAACTCTCACCACTTGTAGTGTCGAGTTTGAACATACATTTTCCATACGAAACTTTGGGAAGAATTATGTCTATGAGATGATTTTAGGTAGACCCTTCATGAGAGAGTTGTAAATAGTGCAGGATTGGGGAACTAATTCCTTGTACTTATAGCATTTATGTGGGACAACTATAGTAAATCTCAAAGATTTTTCTCATAGAAATGTATCCCCTTGCAATGGAACCCACTCCATTGAACATTAGACGAGATAGAGCTAGTACATTCAACAAAATCAAGATTCTCATGGATGCACGAGGGCATGCATTTGTGGATGTGTAAAATTGCAATGGATGAAGAGAAAAGATTAAACTCTAGAAACATAGGTGCTTACAAGAATCCTAGATCTATTCAAGACCTAGTCTATGCACCTATGTTATTTCTAGATGAAGAATTTGAACCCCATGCTTGGGCTAAAATTCTAGCCATGATGGACTTAAATATCCATGAGTAGAAGTGGACACTCCAGTGTGATGAAAATGTCTATGAAATATTAGTTTTCACCATAAACCAACTCATATTTGACTTGGTTATAGAAGAGTGTGAGCCTAGCATGTCAGCACTCAAGGAAGTTCGTGAGGGATGCGGAATCCATCACAATGGAGCCTTTTTGTGACTCAAAAGAAGAGTACCTTTACTTGATTGATCCTAGGACTCAAGCACTAGAAAGAATCTAGAGAAGGATTTGACTACAACAGAAGATAACAAGAGAGAAAAAGAAAGGGAAGAAGAAATTACTCACACATGAAGATGAAGAATCTTTGTTTGAAGTACTAGAGAATTTTAAATAATATGAGATTGAGGACAGGCAAATAATGATCAAAATTTCTAAACAAGAAGCACTCATAGGATAAGCCTATGACAACAAAGAAAAGACAAAGAAAATTATAGTAACCATTGAAGATGACAAAGAGAGATGTACATACATAGGACATGACGTAAGTGAAGAAGAATGTGAGTTGATGAATCTGTTGAGAGAGAATAGACATGTATTTGCTTGGAGTTAGAAGGACCGGAAAGGAGTGGATCGTGATATCTGGTCACATAGAATCCTGATGATGCAAGGATGTTTACAACTTCCTTGATGGATTTTCAGGCTACAATCAAGTAGCCATTGCCCCTTAAGACCAACATAAGATGACTTTTGCCATAAAATGGGGTATATTTCCATTTTAGCTCACCAACACACTAGTTACCTTTCAAAGGCTGATGTTTCATGTGTTCGAGGAGTTCTTGCGAAATAACCTAGAAGTCTATGTGGATGACTTATGTGCTCACTCCATCATCAAAAAAACTCATATCTAATAACTTAAATAGATCTTTAACAAATATAGAGAATATTAGGTTTGTGTGAACCTAGAAAAGTGTCTTTTCATGGTCAGGCAAGGAAAAATTCTAGGACACACAATTTTAAGGAATGGGATCTCAATGGATGAAGAAAAGCTTAGAGCCATTAGAGAGCTACCTAACCAAGTATGGTCAAGGAAGTATAAACTTTTATGGGATATTGTGGATATTATCAACAATTTATTCACTTGTATGCACCAATTCCAAAGTTTTTTTACAACCTTGAGTGGAATGAAGAGTGAAAAAAATCTTTCAACAAGCTCAAATAACAATCCTGTTTAGCACCATTTTAACAATGCCAAATTGGACTAAGACATTCCATGTTCATGTGGATGCTTCCAATTATCAATTGGATGTACACTAGCATAACCCATGGGTGAAGGAAATGTAGATCTTCCCATTTCTTATACGAGGAGGCAGTTGAATGTAGCAGAGAGAAACTACACAAATACAAAAAGAGAAGGATTATTCATGGTATATGTGGTTAAGAAGTTTAGGCATTATTTTCTTGCAACTAAGTTTAATTTTTTACGGATCAATAGGCTCTAATCTACCTTGTGAATAAGCCTTACAATAGAGGTAGATTAGTATGATGGATTCTCTTACTAATGGAATATGATTTTGAAGTCATTGTTAGGAAAGGCAAGACTCACCTTAGGGTGGATCAACTTTCTAGAATTACTTCAAGAGAGTCACTACAAGGAGTATCATATGAACTTCTTGATGCTTACTTATTCAACTTGGAGGTAGTATCCAATTGTGCTAAAATCCTATTCTTACTTTTGGACCCAAAAACCCCATAGTGAAAGAAAATGATAAAGATATTGTTAGAACTCACAAATATCATATATTGGTAGGAATCATATCAAGGGATTTTATCTTGTTGAGTGGAAGAAGAAAAGCATGCTAAATGGTTGTAATGGGCATATGTAGGTGCATTAGAGCAACATTGTTCGAAACATCAAACCCTATAGAATCTTAAGAGATTAGGCATATATTGGTCGACAATGGAAGCCGATGTGTAAGGATTGTCCAAATTGTATTAATAGACCCCTAGTGGAGCATGCTAATTTGTACCAAGTATCTTTACTACCGGATTGGAGTAGTCCACTAGTTGACTTTCTAATGATGAAAATTTTTTTCAAAAATGACTTTAGCACGAAGGAGAAGCCTACAAAAAAAGGATCAAGACTATATGCTCATTTGAGATAATTTATATAGGCATGGACGAGATGGATACCTTAGACTATCTGTCCATGGATGTGAATCTCTAACAATCTTAGAAAATGCATGTCAAGATATTACAAGAGGACACTTTAGACCTACTCAAGTAATTAATGCCATTCTATTTTCAGGTATTTGGTGGCCAAACCTTCAATGCATGCACATTCCTATGTGAAGCAGTGGGACATATGTCAGAGGACACAATATCCTATTTGAAAGGATAAGATGCCACTAAGCCTGATGATGGGAGGAGATGCATTCTCTAAGTGGGGAGTAGACTTCATAGGTCCTATTAATCCCCTAGCTAATAAGTCACATGATGAATATATCATCTTCACAATAGATAATCTGATTAAATGGGTAGAGGTAAAAGCAACCAAGAAGAACAATGCATAAACAACAACAAAGTTTTTATTTGAAAAAATATTCACAAGATATAGATTACCGATAGATTTGGTAAGTGATCATGGCACTCACTTCTTGAACAAGGTCATTGAATATCTCTTACAAGTTTTCATGAGAAGTCTTGTATGTATCACCCACAAGATGAGCACCAATAAGATGATGTGCATTGTATTGGCCAAGCTTGTTAATAACAAGCATTCAAATTGGGACAAATAACTTCATCATGCGGTTTGGGTATATCAAGTTGCCTACAAAACCGTACTAATCACCACCCCCTTTTAAATGGTGTTTGGCCAAAATGTTGTGCTTCCATTAGACTTTTTGATACCCACACTTAAGCTAGCACAAAAGCATGATTAGACTGGCCATGAGGTATCATCCAAGATCTTCAATCTAGAACGAATGGGTGAAATCACATTGAGAGTAGCCACATATATATATGTTATAAAGAAAAGACAAAAAACATATTTCGATGCACATGTGAACCATAAGGGCTTGAAGGTAGAAGACTTAGTTTTGGTACATACATTGATGCAAGACACACAAAAATTGGAAAAGCATGGCTATGGGCCAATGATCATCAATATGATATCAACAAGTCGAGTTGTCCAATTAGCTACCCTACAAGGCAGTGTATTACCAAGCTAGATCTCTCTTTGTAGAGTTATGATTTACCAAGAGCCATTTGATAGACAAGATACTAATTCGAATCAATGTAGATAAGAATCACAAAGAAAAAGAGAAAAGAACTCACAAAGAAGCACATGCAAAGGCGTTCAAGCATA
Organism: Ceratopteris richardii; assembly: GCA_020310875.1. Lineage (NCBI taxonomy): Eukaryota > Viridiplantae > Streptophyta > Polypodiopsida > Polypodiales > Pteridaceae > Ceratopteris > Ceratopteris richardii. Next base: position 93,822,430 of record CM035434.1, read on the forward strand.
TTAGATGTATGAAACTGAGAAGACAAGGCATAGATCAACCTAGGCATGTTAATTATGAAGCCACAAGTTATCACATGGCTATGTGCCACACCAATGGTAATCTCTCTTATCACATCATGGTAGCCGTCCTTTTATAACAATAGAATTAGGAAATGGCATGCATGCTTAGACAATCAAGATATAAGGTAGTAGTAGCAAGTAGTGCTATAAGATATTCTTGTAATAAAGATATGGCCTTTTCAATTAATCATATTGAAGATTAATTTTTAGGACTAGGAGGAGTGGAAACCCCTTTGCATGGGAGAGGTGGAGATTCCCATCTCCATCCAGGATGTCCATATAACAATCAAAGTGCGATTTTGCTAGGATGAAGACCTTAATGAATCTCTCATCCTTGGTTAAAGACTGGATCTATGATCATGAAGTCAACCTAAACCTAAGGAGTGTACTTCTTCAGGTTGGGCAAAGCAACAACATTTCAAGATGGAGCTAGGAAAGTGCACAATCAATGATCTAGGCATGTTAAAATTCCTAGTCCTTGTAGGGTTAATCATGAAGAAAAAGATGTTGTTGTCGAAAGAGACCATTGGTCTTAATACCTCAATTAGAGACAAATGATAAGTGGCTTAAGAAAATGATGGATTCTAGAACATAGGTGGCATCTCAAGGCAAAGCAATCCATGGTGTGAAGGAGATCTAGGTACACAATGGCAAGCACTCATTTGCTTCCATGCTAGGAAAACCATTGCCTAAGAAGCAAACAAAGAGATCAAAGCAACTAATGATAGTATATCAAAGATTTAATTCACAACATGTACTCTTTATTTGGGTACCAAAGTGATCGATGAAGGCTGACCATGATCCTAGATAGATTTGGTTGTCTAAGACCTCCTTGCAAGCTCGAATAGCCATGCATGAACTCTTAGGGTTTAATCGATTCTCACCAATCCCAAACCCTCAAAAAACAATAAAGAAAGTTGTAGTAAATACATGTTGAGGTGAGGTCAAACCGAGAATAACTTGGAAATGGGTACTTAGAAAGTCCAATGACCAAGTGAAGTCATCAATGAAACCCTTACATGTGCTCACTTGCAAAATTTTTAATCCAATAAGCAACATGTAGAGATTCAAGTCTTGTAATAAACCACCTCACTCCACCATGTGACATCTTTGTACACTACTAGATGCATTTAGATCTTAGTGCATTTCCCAAGTATGCATCTAGGTTACACACTAACTGCATTAGCTCTCACTTGCACTAACCTCACACATCATCACTAACTCAGTCATGACACACACAAAAGCTTTGAGAGGGTATCATGTTGGTATTGTAAAGGGAACAAGGCCTCATCAAGTTTTTGATACAATACTCCTAATGTGATTCTTCTTCTAGCATATCTATAGAACATCAGTTACCTCAGTAACCATGGTTGATGCATACACTACTCCCCAAGTAGGCACCAGTAACCAACCTATAGACATTAAGAGTTTCCCAATCTTTGAACAACCAAAGGAGACACTAGAACCACTAGTGCACTTGCAAACCATTCCCATCTAGGACCCTCATGCAGAACACACAACCGAAGTTAGCTCTCATTCCCATTTGTTCAATGAGATGGCATGACCCTTAGGTGACATTGCCTACATTTCGGAAGCGGAGTATCAATTTAATTATGTGTCAAGAAAATATCAAATTTTCACACAAAAATTTGAGAAATTGGAAAACATTGTAGAACTCCAAAACATCTCGCATAAGGCAAGATTAGTAGTGTATTTCAATGAACAAGTGCCCAAAACCAACTTCAATGTGTTGTTATTACCTAATTAACACTTTGCAACCTAACAATGTCAAGAATGTACTAAGTGCCTTTGTCATTCTCTTCTTGATGCATGGAATGAGTTAAAGAAGTTCAGGTTGTCCCTCAACCTAGTTAGAGAGGCTCTTGACATGAAGGGAATGCATGTTCCCACGGAAAAGGAGATGATAGTGCCAGAGAACATGAAGAACAAGAACCTCACCAAGCTCAAGAATATGGTTTCCATGACCCTGAACATCATAGTGCCCATTAGACTCTATATGAAAATTTTGCATTTCCAAGGCAAGATCCATTCAACGAAGTACACAAGAAAGTTTGATTTAGTTTGTCCTTTGCTAAGACACAAAATATGAACATCGATCTCCCAATTTGGATCATTGACCAGATACATGTAGCCAACCAACATAGGGATTACAAGAATATTTTGAATGGATGTTATGCCCTCACTCATATTATATATTGATGTTTAACCTATGACATTCCCATTCAACATGCCTATATTGGAACAAAATCCAACAATTCAAAATCAAAAAGGCCTCAACACCCCTAACCAAGTGAATGCTCTACCATACCTACGGGATCAACCTTGATCTCTAGACCTCTCACTTGTAAGAGGATGTCTTCATTTCCACTTTACAATTTGACTACCAAGGAGAAGCATGGATGGAGCATCCACAATGCAATAGATGGTATCACCATTACCTACGGATTTCGAGCTTCTCAGGGACATGGATATCATTTAAGAAGATGAAGAAGCAAATGAAGATCATTGACACCAATAGGAAGAAGATCAACATCATGAACAATAGCAAGAAGGAGAAGACAGGAGAACATGAAGAAGAGGAAAAGGAAGAAGAAGAAGAAGGAGCCCCTGCATACACAACTCAACCCTATAGATTACATGACACCATAAAGAGTGTACATAGAGAGGTAAAATCTTGTTCCATACCAACCAATCATTGATAAATCAAATATTGGGAGAAGAAGGAGTCAATCCATAGCTCATTGAGTCCCTCTGACTATTATTAGAGACATGTGGAATGTTTCAAGCCATCAATAATATGCTCCACATACCTCATCCCCAATATTACCAAAGATTAATCAACACCAAGCCACGACAAGGTAAACACATACACACACTGATCATGCAAGTGGCAACTACCTCGACTGCTCAAGTGGAAGCAACGACTACTCAAGAGATGATAAATATGGACACAACCCTTCTTTCTACATGCTTTATCGACCTGATAGTGCAGAACTTTGTACAGACCTTGCCAATTTCACAACCGCATCCTCCATCCCCACCAAAATCTCAAGAATTCAAACCTACCACCACCAGCATAGAAGTAACTCAACTCAACAAACCAATCTTCCACACCCCACCCCATTCACCACCTTGCACCATCGACATTGTAAGTACCACTACAGAACCCACAACCACAACCTCTTTTAGCTTTTGTGGCCTCGTATCCCATTCCAAAATATTCTCCTCCATTACCGATCCCTTGTACTCTACATCCATGTAAACCTTTCCTAGGGCACCAAAACACCTTGTCAAGGGTTATCCAGCTCTAACCACCACCTTGTAGGAATCCCTACAACACAACCCACCCAAAATGCTTTTCCTCCACCAACCTATTCATTTGTATTTTCTTCCATGTTCCAACCGCCACCACTGACAACTACACTCTTCGCTTGGGTGTATCCTGGAAGCTACTTTCCATCCGATCATACAATCAATGTCTTGGAGGATCACCTCTTTTCAAGGTCCAACAACATTTTTCTCATCCTTTCTATTGACTCACAGGATGAGCACCACATGTACCATATGTGCATTTATTGTAGAACCATCATGTACATCCACATTTGACCCCATGGATATATCACCACCTAGAGTACCTCCTCCACCCCCCACACTTCCACCTTCTCCCATTCCTCATGCACCAATATCACCTGCACTCACAACACCCTTGAGAACTACATCGGATACCCCCATCCCAATTTCCCTTCCCCTACATTTCCACCTATAGAAACCACATATATGCAGGTAAATAATGCTTTTAACACCATGATTCAACGTGCAAGTCAATAAAGACAAGAGTATCAACATATGGAGAGAGCAATGCAACAAGAGTCAATGATGAGTCCATCCAACTACAAGAGTGGATCACTTAATTAGAAGAATGCAACAAAACCTTACAAGAATAGTACAATACTTTACAACAAGCCCACTATGAAGTTGACTCTAAACTTCATAGGGTGGATCAAGAAGCACTGAAGGAAATGGAAATCCACTTGCATGCAGAGATGGAGAGGAATGCTAGACTCTAACAAAACATGGCTCTCTTAAGAAGACACATGGAAGCTGCTCTAGAGGAGAACAAGTGTCTCCAACAACAAAACCAAGACAACTTGGAGGTAGCAATAAAAAATACCCTTTGCACCCAGATTGGTCCCTCTAGGCTCCAAGGGATCCCATCAAAGACTATTTGATTACTCTAAGAAGAACATGCCAACTTCCTAGACTCAAAGGATTTGTTAACAAAAGAAGTCAACCAACTACGCCACTAGCAACCCTCTACAAGCACCAAAGTTCCAGAAACCATTAGAATTGGTGTAGATCCAAAAGAGACAATCACTTTACATAAGCAAATAGAGGTATTACAAACCAAGTTGCTTCAATACAAGAGGCCGCCATCACCACAAGAGGTGTGTGACTTAGAAGATCTAGTGGAAATCCATGTAGAAAAATCTTTTGAAGACTCTAATGAACCCCAACCGGTACCAACGAGGTCTTGTCATTGAGGAAGGCTAAGAAATGTATGAAGCACCTAGAAACCAATGGCTCAAATAGCTAGAAGAGATTTGAGGTGCCCATGATGACCTATGACCATTCAAGTATATTCAATGTCTAATCTTGAAGAAACAGTGCTTCAGTTAGAATACTTTCAAAACTTGTCACACCGAAACATTATTACAACATCAAGATTGGAGTATATGCCCTACTTCATGCTATCACCCAATTACAATGTAGAGATAAAGTGACTCACAGGCATGGAACCTACCTTTTCCACTCAATTCCAACCTAGTGATATTCTAGAGTGGGCTCAAAGGGGCACCATATTTCAACCAAATTGCTATCATAATTTGTTAGAAACATATCCAAAGATGATGCAAACATGGTCCACTCTACCACTGCATATCATGTACAATCCACGTCATGGTTGAGTACCTCAAAGATTCCCATGGCTAGCATGTGTTCAGACTAGTTGAGTTACCTTTACTTTGCTCCACCCCATGGACCTCCCAAAATGGCCTTAATGGTGTCAACTATTTGTCATCGAACTCCATGATTGAAGAATATGCCTGATGAAGCCGCTAAGATGTGTATGAAATTTTTTTACATCATGGCTCTAGTTTTCAAAACATTCCACAAAGCAAGAGCTCCATATGTCTCAACACCTAGTTTCAATGAGGGCAATTCAGATATGGTTTATGATAGGTGAATACATCTTTTATAAGTATTTTATATTCTTGGCATGTGTGCATCAAATACTTACTTTCCTATTATAAACAAACATTAGAAGACATTTTCTCCACACGATTTTGGGAATATCACTCAGAGATATTGATATCACGGCCCACCCATCTACTACATCTCTTTGTTGTCAAACAAGCCCTACATGCTGAGTATTTATGAATGCCACATTCGGATGTACCAAGCCCTGTGGATTGGGATCAAATCAAGACTAATCTAGCATGAGGAATTAAACTCAAGGAATGTTAATTGGCTGCCCACATGGTCTAATATTACACAGAAGGCCCTCCACAACAAGGGTCTATCAAGGATGACAAATGCGAGAGAGGGGGGAGTATTAGCAATCAAGGTAGTTTAAGTTTTCAAGGAAATTAGAGGCAAGAGAGCCAAAGAGAAGAGCAAGGATGGCGTAGTGGATGAAGGAATCAACATTGATAAGGCATGGAATATACCTAGTCACCACTTTTCATAGCCCATTACATATACAAATAATGATTTTCATCACTAAACCTCATTGTAAATATTCATTTCTGATAGTTCAAACTCCATTTTGTTCAAGCCAATGAGTTGTAGAGCTTGATGAGTCTTACAAGAATCCTTGTATCAATTTTCATCATTTTTAGAGCTCATTTGGTCCTTCGAAGTAACTTACAAACCTAATTTTTAACTATGTCTAAACTAGTCCAAAACTAATCTAGAAACTATAAAAAGAGCTAGAAAGATTATTCTAGAGGTTAGAGTTTTTAGGATTTAAGTTGGTAGGAGTATATTTTTGTATCTGGAAAGGAGTGCAATAGAAGATTCCATTCTTCTCTCTCTTTCTCTTGCCATGTGTGGGTGTGTGTATGTGTGTGCATGCTACTATGCTTCTCACTCATTCAATTGTGCATTCCACTTGCTCATTGTCCTCCTACCACCCTCACATATCCATGGATTGAAAATTACAAGGTAGATCTTCCCCATTTGGTTTTCACCATTGTGCTCGAGTGACAAGCTCACCTAGTATAATCATCTAAATAGATCAGCATATAGATCTCTTTTTACTTCTCGATCTTGATCCAGTTCAAATCTCAAATTTCTATTGTTGGCTTCCACAAGTACAAAATATGTATCATCATCTGTTGTAGTATACTATTTCAAGGTTACTAGAGTATCCTCATGTTATATCATGCACACATATTTGAAGGATGCAATAGATCTAAATCAGGTATACTTTTTTATACATTATGATCCTCAAATATTTGGTTTTCTATTGGATCCAGTTGTATGGCATATCAAAAGATCTTATCTACATTATGTGCAACAAAAAATATTTGCTCTCATTGTTCAAGGAAGGCAAATATGTCACAATCATTAGACCACAATGTTTTGGAATCTATTTGTACAAAATTGCTAGGATCTTTTGGTACCATTGCATTTTGGTGAGTGACACTCACTTTAAAACATCTTACATTGAATAAAAACATGTCAAAATACCAGAAAGAAATCTTAAGGATATATTTGTATCTCATGTACTTGCTTTGCTTGTTTGTATGAAGCTCACAAGCACCTAGAATCCATATATGTATGGCCTTTATTGATTTTCTTAGTTCCAAAATGTCTTTCATATGACCATAGTGCATTGTATCCTCGATACCTCCAATTGAAACCCAAAAAAAGCTTGTCTTATCTTGGGATATGACTTGAACTAATGCATGCGCTTTAGAAATGGTTGTTGAATCCATTCTTTGTTGGAAAATGAGATAAGATAGCTAAGTAATGTGGATAAAGTAATTCTCATTTCTTCAATCATGTACAAAAACAAGTTGATCTTTTTTATGATGTTCTTTTTATCATCTTCATATAGATCAAACCATTTGTTATTGGGCTTGCATTTAAAAGAAAAAAAATTACTACGTTTCATCACAATGCTACATCCATTTTTCTTTTGATGTGTACACCTTATGCATTTTCTCTAGCTACCTTTCGATCTTCTACATCTGACCATGAACTTGGCATCTCCAAATTTAACACTTACACAAATTCTTTCATTGATAAATGCCTATTGTCCATATAGTATAGCTAGATGAAAAATTAGCATTGTTTGGTCACTGTATTATTAGCTCAAAACTCTAATATTAGACTTCAACATAGTTTCATGTACTCTCTAAAACAAGGAAGAAGCTTGAGTTAGTGGTGAAGTCAACTGAATGGGAAGGAGGAGGTCTTGGGTCCAAGTGCGATGGGTTTCATGGGAGAGTATTGTGCCCGAAGCGGTCTAGACGCTTCTGAAAGAGTCCACTTGCATTAAATCTAGTTAAGTGGGACACTTGGAGCACATCTAGTTACATGGCTGATACTTGGATGGATAGTATCAACCTGTCATATAGAGCAAACCCTTAAGTATATCTATACATAGAGACAAAAGGTTGGGAGGAGAATCATCTCTCTAGCATGTGTCAATCTAATCGTCTTCAAAATATGTACCAACCAACCTTCTTCCATACTTCCTAGTTGAGCTTTTTGATGCACAAATCCTTTTAACATCTTCATAAAGCACTTTAAGAGGGACATCCATCTTTTATGAATATTTCTTCAATTGTGGCCTCATCTACTATACCTAAATGGTTAGAAAAGTGATGGGGACATATTTCTCTACAAGACATAGGATCTCAAATAAATTGAGGCAAACCTTTGCAATGGGTTGTTAATGTATGTATGTAGAAGAAAATAATCTTAGCAAATCACCCAATCTTTATATAAGGTTTCAAAACTCAATTTTTGGAATCTCCCTTGATAGCAATCGGTAACATCAATTGAAGAAACTTGTGCAAAACATGAGTTTTCATGGAAGCAAACTCATCTTTTTTAGTGAAGGCACTTGTTTATTCTTCTTTGGAGTTGTCCTCTCCAATCATCATAGCATGAAAAAACACTAAGTTGTCAATCTGGAAGAATAGAAAGACCCTAGCCCCTTTAAAATCAATGAGGCCCAAGACTTATCACACAAAGATCAATATATTTATCAATCCACTTCATCTAAACAATTGATTTCAGGATATTATCATTTTTATTCAAACTTTTTCTTTTGAGCATAATTAAAGCTAGGAATGAGCTTTTTCAATGATTCTAGTGCCTAAAATCTGCTAATTTTCATAAAGAAGATATGCAAATTTAATTTCAAAATTCTATAATTGTAACCTCTTGAGAAGATAATCGTGATTTTGTGATTTCACACAATCATGAGAAAATAGATTCTACTATTATTTCACAAGCATTTGAATGAAAATAGATCAATAAAAACATTTTAAACACTCAAAAACACTTAGCTTTGAGATAAATCCATGAATATCACTCACCAAAATTCACTTCAAATTACCAAGTAAGCAAGGTGACAAGAAAGGATTTTTGAAAGAGTCTTCATCTCATGAATCTCCCAAACATGAATCCTCTCATAGAACTGACAGATTGTTTTTTATACCAGTTTAAGTGTCCAAGTTCACACTTAAAATCGGGTCCCTACCTCCTTCTAATCTTAAATCTTACACACTTAAGAGCTCTAAAAACTCTATAAAACATTTATGAGATGGATATCATTGTGAGGAAGAATCTTCCTCATTTTTACAAATTTTGGGATAATTTATCATATCAAAAGTACATTTTTCTCTTTTTCTTCAGAAAAAATTTGCTCTTTGAAGCTATTTCGGCATTCATTCCAAATTTATCACCCTTTTGCTCTTTTTTCATTCTTGAAAAAAAATTCTATTATTGAATTTCGATTCTTCTTCATTCTCTAGTAGACTTGAGAGGTCAGGTCATGGCTTTTCCATTGTGTAAGATTCGAATCAGTCACCATTTTGAATAAGGCCTTTCTCTAATAAACTATATCTATTGGTCTATCAATGAGATTCTTATTTATATACTTTTGATAAGTTTCTTTGTAATTGATTAGTGCTATCAAAACTAATGATATTCTACCAGAAATATTTGAGTCTTATTCAAAAAACCTATAGTTAAAAGCATCTTCGAAGATTTGTACATAGTGTCTACCCATAAATAAAAATTTGCTATAATATGCCATCATACATATATGGTCGGGAGTTTCACTTAGATTAGAAAGCAAAGAAAATGTTAGAGAGTTCAAAACTATGAAACTTAAAGTCGTGATATCTATATCTATAAAAGTTTCTATACGGGCAATGATGCGATTGAGAATTGTGATGGTTAATATAGAGGCATGATCATTGAATCTACTAGATTTTAAATCATTGCTTTACTAATAGTTATAATATAATATTTTTTGGCCATCCTCCTTTCTTTGGACTTGCTATCTTTAGGAAATTTATCCATTGTACGGCAATTTGACCTTCTTTCTCATTTTCCAAAACTTTGGCCGTTCTATTATTCTAGAAATAGGAAAAGAAGCTAGATTAATTTTCATATGGTTTAGAACTTCTAGTCATATCCTCTTGCAATCTTTGTTCCTATCCAACCACTTATTCATCCAAGAAGGATTACATTTCTCTAATAAATCTTTTGTGAATTCTATGCTTTCATTGTATTCCAAGAAATTATTTGGGCAAAATCTTACTTTGGAAGCTCGAAAATTCTATGCTCTCTAATACCAGGTAGAATGGAATTCCCAATCCATCTACTATCCAATGGTGTTATATTGGATTTATCTCAATTTCTAGTGTAAATTGCACTATCCGATCCTCATATTGATTATGAATCTTTTAAATATATGACATTGGGTTTCTCTATTTAACAATCTTTGTATAAATTCATCTAACTCTTCATAGCTTCCTTCTTGTTCCTATTCATCAGTCTTGGTATCATAAATAGGTGAAGGTAAGTTTTCTTTTCTATTCATCAGTCTTGGTATCATAAATAGGTGAAGGTAATTTTTGTTTTCTTTTCTTTTCTTTGCTTCAACCATTCTCTCCAAGTACTAGCTACCCTTAGCTTTCCATTCTTCCATTTTTCTCATTAAATTTTCTCTTTGTTCCTATGAGTCCCACCTTTCTTTCTATATTTTCTCATTGCAAATACTGAAACCCCTCATAGTCGTGGCAACATGCTTATTGAATTTTTGCTCGAGTCAGATGGAGGGGGAGAATATATCCCCCATGACTTTGATTCTTGTCTCCAAGAGAGAGGAATCAAAAGAGAGAGTACAACTAGGTATACTCAAGAGAAAACTGGAGTGGCAGAGAGAAGAAATAGTACCATAGTGGATGTTGCAAGATCAATGCATGACTTGGATGTAATCTATTGATAGGGTATAGAACAATTGAAATAGCCTCTACACATAAATAATGTGGCAACTCCTTTTCTTCAAGCATTGTTAAAGCTGATCCAACCAATGTCTTGTTTCTTCTCTACAATTCCATTCAATCAAGGAGAGTACTCGGTAGTCACTTCCCTTTTAATACTTTAATCATGCAAGAAAGCATCAAATTCATTGGAGACGTGTTCTCCCCCTGTATCAGATCTAATTTTCTTGACTAATCTTCATCTATGATTCTCCACATGTGCTAGATACTTTCCGAAGCAATCAAACACCTCATTCTTAGTTTTGATAATGCGCAAAATAGTACATCTACTATGGTTATCAATAAATGGGACATTATACCTTGATCCTACCAAAGAAGGTTCTTGACTTGGCCCCCATACCTCTATATGTACTAAATCCAATAAGTTGTTATGGATGTAGCCTTTATGGTAGAATAGTTGTGTTTGCACCTTCCCAATTTGACATGCATCACATCTATTGATCATGTGTTGCTTTGATATATTTGGTAGTCTAGAACATGTTTATCCCCACACATATCCTTCAAGGTTCTTTCATTCACATCTGTTAGCCTCTTATGCCACACTTCAAGCTCACTTAGGGTTTGAGATCCAAAGTTTGAATAGATCTATTTTCTTGGTTTCTCCTACTTCAAAAGTAAAGATCATACCATGCTTCTCACCTTTGGCTATCTTCTTGAAACCTTTACTTGGACCTTCCACAAAAGCTCCATGTTGGTTGAACATAACTTAAGACTTTCTTAACTATTTGGTCTACACTTATTAGGTTTTTCATAATAGTGGGAACATAGAATACCTTGCTCAGATTGTTTATCTTGCCATTCAAAGCTTTGACATTACCAATCTTCACATTATGCTTTGTGTCATCCCCGATTTGGACTTCATGTCTATGATTTTGGACTTTCCAAATCAGATAAAAGGCTATGTTGCCTTCATCACGATTTGAACATCCTCAATCTATGTAGAATAAATGATCATCTTTTTTACCTTCCTTCTAGCTTAGATTCATTAGAAGTAATGAGTCCTCATGTTGTTGGTCTTCATAATAGTTTTTTTATTCTTTTTTGTTGTTACTTCTATTGAAGTTGTGTCCACCTCTACCTCTTTTGTGACCATGTCCACCTCTTCCACTTCCTCTTTGAGTCTTTCCATTGAGCCAACACTTGTGAGTGGTTTTATTGGTATTATCACAAATGGCAGACTAAAAAAAATGACTTGAAAATTTATACGCATAAACTAAAACCTAATACCTTTTTAATGAGTCACTATATTTGAGGCTCTATAGAGAGAGAACCAAGATGTGCAAGATGACTAAATTGAGGAAGATGCAACAAAGAAGAATAGAGATGGAACTTAGCTCTAATGAGTGCTCAGTCACTAGATTTGAAGCTCTGTTGAGAGAGAAGCAAGATTTGAAAGATGAATGAATTGAGGAAATGGAATATAGAAGAACCAAGATTATCAACAAAGTATATATGTATTGCTTCAACTATCCTCCCCCTATATTGCACAAAGTCGTAAGTTGTTATATAAATTCTTGAATAGCTTTCTATGACTCAAACCTCTTGAATTTTAATTCAAATCCACACAAGATTGTTTGTTTTAAAGAAGAATTTTACTTTCGTATAATCTAGGAGAAGATGCTAGCCATCTTGTAAGATAACTTTGACTTGATTTTATTTGGTAATCTTACCAAACAAAAAAGTTGTGGATCTTGAGCTTTTACTTTGACCTTTATAATAGTAAATACCTTGGCACTCAAGGTTAAGTGATCATATGTGATGAAAGATGCAATACACTACATAAGTCCACATAAGTGCTTCACATGAAATGTATTCATTGAAACATCCATCTGATCACCTCAAGCATAGTTGCATATTTAATTTGTTCTTTTACTTTTTCTAATTCATATTTTATTACTTTGATCCCTTGACTTGTTTCTTCTCTTTTTTTTTCCTTCTAGTCTATAACTACTTTCTTCCAATAACATCTAAATTCTCATAATTGGCTCTTCTTGATACGTGAAAACATCTAATTTATATCATTATTGGCTCTTCTTAATACGTGATAAGTATTTTGTAGAAATTTATTCTTTGATTCTAATTGTTTGGTTTCTCCCTCCAACTTGCTTATCATAGCCAACTACTTTTCACATTTTTCTTCCATAAATTAAGCTCTCTTTTGTTCTATTAACAATTGTTTCCAACCTCATGGACTTGTCTTGCCATATCTATGTTGATTTCCTTTGTTCTCTAGTTTATCCTTGCATGTTTTATCTTTTTTGTATTCTTATATTACCTTGTTAGTCTTTAGAGACTCCTACTTTATTGTTGTTCTAGACAGTATCATGTTTTTTCTTGTAGTCTTGAAGTGTTCTACCTGATTTACCAAATATTCACATATATTTATGATGTCTTTTGGGATCTTTCTCAATTATGGTTTTTTTCCCTTTTTATTATCTCTAAATCAAGTTCCACTTTGTCTTGCTCATTCTTTGAGCATTCTTTGACTATTCATCCTTCTTCTACAACCATTTTTTCCTCTTTTTGATAATCTTCCTTTTTCTCAAAATGATCATTGCTGTCTTTCAAGTCACCCTAAAGCACTTCTTGCTTTGTCACATCATCCTAGCTTCATCTTCATTACCTATTTTCTTTTGAATATCATGGATGACTTTTTTTGTATCCAAGTGATGCATATCATGCTCTTCTTGTACTTCAGCTCTTTTTCTTCAATAGGTTGTAGTTTCTTTATTGCTTCTTTTGTTTGTTGAACCCAATTTTACTAGGAGTATTGGGTTATGAGAAATTCAAAATTTTTAAGAGGAAGGATTCAACATCGCTCTCCTCACCTATTTTTATATCTTCATTGATTGGGGTCTTCAATATTTTTCCCTCCTCAATCTCTCTTTCAAATTTTGGAATAATCTTTGACCATTCAACTAGATATGATTCAGCTATGATTATTAATAGTCAAGCTTCAAGCTACAAATCCATGGGAAAAATAATTTTTATAAATAGACCAATTTATGAATGCCAAAATTCACATGATCTCACCAAAATGAATCAGTCAACTACTTCACAAATCATGTCAATCAGATCCTCTTATTTAGGAGGAGCATTTTTGGGAAAAGTGGTTCCTACCCAGTTGGTTTGTATATATTCTGCTTGGATCATAACTTTTTTTGTGATCCCATGTGTTTCCTTTGTATTGGAGTTTCCTAAGAGTGCTAGATTCCATCAAAAAATCCCCTAGGTTAAGAAAGCCCACTACTCGCTCCCATCACAAGTTTGGGTTATGATATCTCACTATCTATGTATGCAATGACTACTTCCTATTTCTTTCCATGGTATTCATTGGTTCTTTATTATTGGAACCCATTTGCTATGATTTTACTATTTTTTGGTAGCTAGTATAGTCTTCTAATGTATCTCAAGATCCATATCTTCATATTCTTTGAGTTATTGTCTCTAGAGTGAAAATGTGTCTCTATACATGTGTATGAGAGTGTAGGCCAAGTAGTCTCTTTTGTAGACATTAACATTTTATGTGTGAGTATCCATTTGAGATGAAATTTGTTGCATTTCAAATCTCTTTTACTTAAGTTTGAATATCTCTAGAAATATCTGAGAGAAATTGGAGAAGCTTGAGGAAGGTAAAAAAGTGAGGTTCAAGGTAATGAAGTTTGGTCTAGCCAACTAGCACATGGCCAGCCCTTGTAGTCTAAGAGTGTAAATAGCCCTTATAGGCTTGTGGTTAGTGCAATAAAATCCACTTTTTGTTTTGAAACATCAATGAGAAAGATTTGATACAAAATAGATAAGTTTGCACTTTGACTAGCTCAAAAAACTTGCTATCTTAGGATGAAACACATTTTCAGATGCTCATAGAAGCTAAAATAGTTACAATTGGAAAACTTCCTTTTGAAGGAATGTTATAAATAGGGTTGATTAGTTAAACGGCATAATATTATAAAAGATAAGCACGTTATGCTCCAGAAATAAGCTTGAGATGCAATAGAGGTATTCCCTATTTTTCAAGGTTGTGCAAAGATAGACCTCGAGACCTTAAATTGGAGATTTCTCAAAATATACTGAATAAAATGCTCTCAAAATGTATACACACTAATTATAGACTAATAAATTTCTAATGAGTGTGATTCATCCAATTTGAATGTCTGTAGAGAGAGAACGAGCTTCTGCAAGATAATTTTTGTTGAAGATGAAGGTGCAAGGAAATGAAAGATCAACACAATGATGACCAAAAGTGTATGTATATTGCTTTGCTATATTTTACATGAACTTGGGAGTCTTTATGTATATACTTGGATTATTCCACGACTTTTTTCACAAGGATTTGGATCTCAATTCAAGCGGGCTAGTTTGTTGTAATGAACAATGTAGTTTTCCTCTAATCTAGGAAAAGGTGAAATCAAATTGAACTACTTGAATTTAGGAACCAATATAAAATTCGTGCAAATCAGGTCTTCTAATTATCATTTTACAAGTGTAAAAACTCTAGTATTCCACATAAGTAAATGATCATAAAAGATTATAATGACATTAGGGGAAAAAGTGAACCTTGCATGGGCCTTGTAAGGATTCCTAATTTTCAAGAATTAAAATGGTTAATCACCTGGATTAAGAGGTTGGGAAAAACCACTAGTGGTATTGTACAATAAAATAATGAGTAAACTCCAAGAAGGAATTCGTGTGGATTTTTAGCCCTTAGATCTCTCGATTGGATGGCCATGATCAAATGAAAACCTTGGGAGCTAGAGGACAAAACAAGGGCACATTCTCTAGTAGAAAAGGACAAAATAGGTTCAGTCCTACGAAGAGAAAGATCAAAATATCAAAGTCTGCATGGAAATGTAGCCGTCGGATCACTTGAAGCTTGGATGGTGGAGATTCAATCCCAAAATATTGGCACTAAAAGACAAAATAGGGACAGAGTCTATCACTAAAAGAAAAAATAAAAAAATTCGTGTAAGGAGAGATGAGATTCTTTGGGACCCGTGCATCTTTATTAACCATTGGATATCATCTCTATCAGATGGTGAAGATTCAATCTTTAATGATCCTTGTAGGGATGAAATTATAGCCATTAGATTCTTTCAAGATCCAAAGGTGGTAATCAAATGTGCCTTTTCCTCTTCGATGAGCAACCATAGGCATTGGATGTAAGCTAAATCTAAGGGCTATAATTCAAAGCCACCCATTTCCCAAGAAATGATCTTAGCCATTGAATCTTGAAGGGCATCCAAGGGTTCTGGTTGAATCCCATCTCTTTTAAAAACTACTTGAGGGACAAAACCACAAATTTAAGGAGGTTTTTCTGGTTTTGACTAGCCCAAACTAAGGGAAGCCTATGCCTAACCTAGCTGATTAAGGGACTAGACTATGTCCACCACCCTCTTCTAATTGGTCCATCACTAATCACTCTCTAATCTAAAAGGCCCATGCAGGGTTCATCTTTTTCCCTATTGAAATACCAAACAATGAGCATAAATTCCAAATTCTTCAATGGGAACCTTTGACATAATTCAAATGATGATTTTTTATGTAGATCTAATCCATCTCAAGAATAATGTAAGCTTGATAACCTAATTGCTCGCCCCCAAGCTTAAGTTTGCTTGAGTCCATTCCCTTAGAGGTTGAATACCTACCCTTGATTTCAATCTACAAAGCACTATCCCATCAAGTGCCTTTTGTCATCATATTTGCTTTTTTTTTTCAATTGGAACAAAACATACGTCAATCTCTTTTGCCATGAGATCTTGATGAAGTGGTAATGAACCTCCATATGTTTGGTTCTTGCATCAAAGAGGGTTTTTGCTTCTAGATGCATAGAGCTTATGCTATCTTCAATTATGTGAGGCTTGGAACTCACAAGTCCCAAATTCGAGTATAATTCTCTTAATCATATTGCCTCTTGAGTTCCTATGGTCAAACCTCTACACTCTGCTTTAGTTGAGGATAATGCAACTATCATTTGCTTCTTGGAACTCCATGACACTAGCATTGAACCTACAAATGCTAAGTAAATAGAGGTACTTTTCTATCATCCTTAAGTCCTACCCAATTTGCATCTAAATATATATTAAGATCCAAATCTAATGAGTAAGGATAAAATATACCTTCATTGAATGTTCCCTTGAGGTACTTGATTCCTCTCTTAGTTGCATCCATATGTGGTCTTCTTGGTGAGTGCATGAATTGGATTAGCACTCCTACACTATATGAGATATGTGCCCTCGTATGAGCAACATAGATGAAGCTACCTATGAGTAATTGATACTCTTGCCTTCATAAAAACTAAGTTTATGATTCATTTCCAAAGGTGTACCTGCAAGTTTAGTGTTCTTAATTTTTAACTTTGAAATTAGAACTTGAATCTATCTCCTCTGGCTCAAATACATCCCTTCATCTATGTATATGACTTGCATACCTAAGAAGAATGTGAGCTCACCCAAATCATTGATTTTGAACTCCTTTTGCATCTGATTTTTAATCCTTTGTATGACATTCATATCATCTCCTATCAAAATTACATCATCTATATATACACACAAATAGACAGCTTGATTGTGATCCTTCTTGATGAAAAAAGAAGGGTGTGCATTGCTTGACCTAAAACCTTGATCTTGAAGATAGGTTACCAATCTAAAATTCCAAGCTCTAGGAGCTTGTTTCAATCCATGCAATGCCATTTTGAGTTTGCATACATAAGACATGTGCTTAGGGTTTCAAATCCTAGAGGTTGTGACATATATACATCTTCACTAATCCAACCATTGAGAAAAGCATTCTTCACAGCAAGTGGAAGTAGCTTCCATTTTCTTGCAACTGCTACACTTAGTAATGTCCTGATTGTAATCATCTTGGCAACTAGTGAGAAGGTCCCCTCATAGTCTATGATATGAGTTTGAGCATATCCTTTGGAAACTAATCTAGGCTTGTACATGAAAATTTATCCATCTAAACTTCTTTTTAGCTTTAGACCCATCAACAAACTTTTACCTTGTAATTATTTTGCATTGGAACAAATTCCCAAGTGTCGATTTCTTTCGATGCTTCTATCTCCTCTTTCATAGCTTTCTCCCAATCTAGGTTACCTTTAGCTTCTTCATATGTTGAAAGTTCCTTTGGAATTGAGTCTTTGGCCAAATAAATAGAGTGCTTTGTAAAAAATGTAGAGTCATCCATGCCTTTTGGGGTTTTTTTTTCTCCCTTCTTGACCTTCTAGGAGTATGCTTTGAACATTCTCCACATTTTTGTATTTTGGCCTTTCCTCTTGACTTCCATAGCTTATAGTCTCTTTCCTTCTCATCTTGATCATCATCATATTCACTTCCTCAATGTTAGATGTGTGTATCATGCTTGCTACCTAATGTATGGAAATCATAATCAAGATTAGAAGGCCACTTTAGCTTCTATTTCTCTTCATCATACTATGATCTATGTTCTTTAAACACAACATCCCTGGTTATGGTGAATTTCTTGGTAGAAGGATTATAAAACCTATAGCCCATCTGAGTTGAATCATAGCCAATGAATATTTGCCTTGGTTGACCTTTCATCAAGTTTACCTCTCATTTGTGAAGGTACATGTACAAAAGTTAAACAACCAAATACGTTGCAGTGACCTAGACTTGGTTTACTACCATTCCAATCTTCATAAGGAGTCATACCTTGAAGAGATCTAGAGGAAAGTCTCTTCATAAGGTATACAGCTATTGAGATTGCTTTTCCTCTTATGTGTGTGGAAACTTCTTTCCTTCAAGCATTGTTCTAGCTTATCCAACTAGACTCTTGGTTCCTCTCTCAATAATTCCATTCAATTGAGGAGAATACCTAGTAATCACTTCCCTTTTGATGCCTTTATCTTGCAAGAAATCATCAAAATGTTTGGAAAAGTATTTGCCCCCTCCATCAGATCTCACTTTCTTTAATAATCTATCTATATGATTCTCCACATGTGCTTGGTACTTCTTGAAGATTTCAAACATTTCATTTTTGTTCTCGATAAAATACAGAATGCTTCATTTACTATGATCATGTGCAAAGAAAAGATACTAACGTGTGCCTACCAATGGATTTTCTTGACTTGGTCCCCACACATCTATGTGCACTAAGTTCAATAGGTTGCTGTGGATGTAGCCTTTGTGGTTGAATGGTTGACTTTGTGCCTTCCCAATCTGACAAGCTCAAATCTTTTGATCATATGTTGCTTTCATATGTTTGGTAGCCCTAGAACACTTTGATCCTTGCATATATCCTTCAAGGTTCTTTCATTCATATGAGCAAGTCTCTTATGCCACACTTAAATCTCACTTAGGGTTTGAGATCCAAAGCTAAATAGAGCTATGTTCTTGGATTCTCCTACTTCAAAAGTAAAGACCGTACCATGCTTCTCACCGCTATCTATCTTCTTGAAGCCTTGACATGGATCTTCCATAAAAGCTCCATGTTTGGTGAACCTAACTTGCGAGCCTTTTTCAACTGTTTATCCTACACTTATTAGGTTTTTCGCAATGGTGGGTACATAGAAAACCTTACTCACAATGTTTGTTATGCCATTGGAAGGTTTGTCATTACTAACCTTCTCAACATTGTGCTATGTTTCATCCCTTGTTTGTACCTCATGTGGAAGCTTTGGACTTTCCAAGTCAAATAGAAGAGAAATATTAATTGGAACATGGTTTGAGTCCTGAATCTATGTACAAAAAATGATCATCTTCTTTACCTCCTTTGTGACTCAGATTCATTAGAAGTAATGAATCTTCATGTGGTTGATCTTCTAAATAAGTTTTGAGGTCCTTATATTGTGACTTATATTGTTGTTGTAGTTCTCTCCATCTTTGCCTCTATTGTTTCCAAATCCACCTCTTTCACCTCCTTTTTGAGTCATTCCATTGAGCTAGTAATATTGAGTGGTGTGGTTGGTCTTGTTACAAATGGAACACGGTTGCACATCTTGACCTTTTGATATGTCATGTTTTTCTCCTTCATTCTTCCCTTTCAACTTGCTTTTGCCTGCATAGTTGGCTTGGGAAATCTCTTCTTCATCATCTTCCTTGTTCTTGCCTTTGTGCTTCTTGTCTTTCTTATCTACATAAAGAACACTTTCTGTATTACCTTGATAAGAGTTACCTTCCATCATATTATTGTTGGCCTCTTGGTTGAAGAGTTGTCCAAGGAATATGTTGAAATCTAGAGTTTGTACATCCATGAAGAGCTCATAAGCTATGGTGGAGGATTGCCATTTCTTATCACTTCCTATTCCATTTATAATTTGCCTCATGATGGCCTCTTCTTCAATCAACTCTGCAATGGATACTTACTCATTTGCAACCTCCTTGATATTGCTAATACACTCTATGACATTTTATTTTGGAGTCTTCTTCATTTGGTTGAGATCACTCCATAGATGGTTCTTTCTTGCTTTGGTACTAGTAGAAAAGAAGGTCTCAAGTGCGTTCCACGTCTCTTGAGATGTTTTGAATCCTCTAATATGTGGAAATCAGAGATAGGGTTTAGAATGTATGACCTTGCTTGAGCATCCCTTGCACACCAAAGTGTGAGTCTATCTATCTCCTCTTGTATAGGTCCTCCTTTGGATCTTGCAATGTGCATAGCTTCATCACCTGCCACAATCCCATAGAACTTTCTACCTTGTAAATAGGCTATCGTTTTGATTAGCCAAGCAACATAATTGTTTCTATTAGGCTTCTCAATCATTGAAGGAAAGCCATCACCCGTCTTGATCTAGTTCTAATACCAATTAGAGGACTTATCAAAGCTTGAGAAAGGTAAAAATGTGAGGTTCAAGGTGATGATGTTTGGTCTAGCCAACCTACACAGGACCAACCCTTGCACTCTTTTAGTGTCAAAGAAACCTTCTAGGTGTGTGATTAGTGTACTTTGGAACTTCAATGAGAAAGAATTAATACAAAAAAAATAAGTTTGCAATTGGGCTAGCTCAAAAAGCTTGCTATCTTGGGATGAATTACTCAATTTCAAATGCTCAAAGTAGCTAGCATGATTACAGTTGGAAAAACTACTATCAAAAGAATGTTATATCTAGGGTTGAGTAGCTAGAATGCATAAGATTACAAATAATAAGCAAGTTATGCTCCAAAAATAATCTTAACACTCAATAGACGTATCCATGATTTTTCAAGGCTATACAGAGATAGACCCCGAGACCTTAAATTGAAGATTTCTCAAACTCTATGAAGTCCAATGCTCTCCAAATTTATACACAACAACTAGAACGTAATATATTTGCAATAAATTCTATATCATTCAGTTTGGAGCTCTTTAGAGAGAACCAGCTTCTATAAGATAACTATTGTTGAAGATGAAGGGTGAAGAAAAATGAAGGAGCAACACAATCATGACCAAAAGTGTATGCATATTACTTCGATGTATTGTACAAGAATTTGGGAGTCCTTATATAGTCTTTTGGAGTGTTCCATCCAACTTTGAGAAATAACTAGAGCTTCAAAACAATGTCTATTTGAGGACAACTTGAGAGGTCACATTATGCTCCTACTTGCACATGGAGTTTTTAAATCACCAAATAGTGATATTACAACATCTTGAAGTGCTTGGAGGGAATTCATTACAAAAAAAGGAGCTACTTGAGCTAGTGTTTGAAAGATTGTCTCACTAAAGGAAGCTGGAGGAAGTTTTTTTATCAAGGGGGATTACTCATTCCTTGTCCAATCAAGGATAACCATGGAGGTAATATCGGTTTGCATTTGCACCAATACCACTTGAGTCAAGAAGATAGTTCCAAATCTTATGGAAAACAAGATACAATGTAATTCAACACTAAAATCGAGAAACTTGATAAAGGCAACTATTAACCTTGGAAGTTTAGGATGTCAAACTACCTCATGAGGAAGAGACTTTGGGGTTTTATAAGTGGGAATGATCCAAGACCTCGGTTTGGGAATAATCCAGCCAATGAACTCAACTTAGAGTATTTAGGGAATGTAACAAGTTTGGCGAAAGTGTTATTTTCATTCTTTCAAAAAACACTAGAAAACATATGATAGGACATATTCAAGACGTACAGTCAAGCATGAGAGTTTGGAAAACCTTGGAGATTCTCTAATCTACTAGTGCTAACACAAGGAAGATTCAACTAAAACATGAGTTGAACAAACTAAAGAAGCCCTCATGGATAGCTAATTCATTGGGATCTGCTGGAAACTACATAGATGATGATGATCTAGTGGCTTATACCCTCAATGGTTTGAGGGATGATGAGAAGTGCAAACCATTCATCGCTTCAATGTATCTATGGGAAACACTTCCAAATCTTAAGAAATTATTCTCTCTTATGATAACCAAAGAAATGAATATAAATGGAGGTTCATCAAAGGGCATGAATGCCCAAGTTCTTTATGTAGGCAACTCTACGAGCAAAACCACAAGGATGCATCCAAATCAGGGGTAGAGGAAGCTTTCAAGGAAGACAAAGCAATCAAGGACATGCCCAAGAGGGATCTTCACAGAGAGGAAGAGGAATGACAAGAGGAAGAGGAGGAAGACATCAACAATCCAACAGAAAAGATGATGAAGGATGCTACATATGTGGATACCATGGATGTTATGCATGGGATTGGTACCAAGGGAACAACAAAATGAATTAAAAAAAGTCTCAATATCCAAACAGAAAAGTAATTATTCATGAATTAGCTCTAAGAATAAAAATCGCCTTATGATGCATATGAATGGAAGTTCAAACAATACAGATAATACATGGTGTATCAAGAGTGGTTACAACAACCATATGAGTTGCAACCAAATTCTTTTTCACTAATCTACATGCTCCAAGTTGTAAAGGGCATGTGGAAATACGGAACATGAGATTGCACACATTGGAGATGCCATTTTTGATGAAAAAGAGCAAGGAAGGTGGCGCAAAGATGTTCCTCACGTACCTAAATGTTGGTGGAAATGAGTCCAAGCCTACATACTTGGACAATTAGCATTTATCTCATATAGTCACATATGACCATTCCCTTTTAAAGTTCAATTTACTTTTATCTTTGTAAAAGTGCATATGTTAATTGCACTACTCTCACATGGAGTTAGGAGGAATCAAATCTCGAATTACTTGGTACTGATTGATGAGAAAATTTCCTATAATTTAGGATTCACTTTATGGTGACAACTTGAATTTGAATTCAAAAAAATCGCTCCAACGCAAAGCTATAAAGTGGGACAAAATTTGCATGTATGAGCCTCGATTCCAAGATCATTTTGAGATGGATTTGTGTGGTTAGTGACATCATTCTATAGCCACTTCACTAGCCTCACGTTTTCCAATTATATGTTTCCAATTTCATTGTATTTCTATGTGATTTAATACATATACATTGATCACATCTCTACTTCACTTCTCTCTCAAGTTCACTTGAGAACAATGATCTTCCCAGACTTGCTTCTTAGTGCATATTGATTTTTTTATGTGATTCAAAATTCTATAGATGCCTTAGACTCTCTTTTTCATAGCTACAAAGTTTCATTGTCATTGCTTTTCTCAATCTCAAGATATCTTCACATCTTTGCTCATTGGTCTTCAGACTATAGTAGCCCAAAAATATCGGGCTAGTCTTCCAACTTGCTAAGCATCATTCTAAGTGTAAACTTGATTATTTTTATTGAAAAAAATCATGATTTGTAGATATCTAAGTTAATTAGATACTCTGAAAAGGAATTTAGTCAATTGCTAGCAGGTTGAGAGCACTGTTCATTTTACTAAACATGTGCAGAGACCAAAATAGCAAGTCTTAGCTCATAGAAGTCGGTTCTTGTGGGGGCTTTTCCTGACAACAAAGAAACCCTCCAGGAGGGATACACTACAAGCAAAGAAGATGGCTTCACCACTAGTAATGAAGACAACATGGACAGTGAAAGTTCCATCATTGGATCGACGATACCGGAAACAGTGCCGAACACGGGGCCTAATTCTCCCTCCAGAAACGACTCAGACAGGTTTCCTCGGCCCATGTGTGGATCCCAACGAAGCACCAGCGGGGATCCGGAGGAACGGCTATCGGTGTAAAACAACTCTGGCTTGAAAAGCTGGAGAACTGCATTGAAGACGTAAATCACCGCTGGATTGCGGTTTCTCTTGGTGCCCCCCTCTGTGTTACTATGGTTTCTTTGTACGCCCCTAACGGGGACTTGGAGAGGCTGAACACTTGGGCTTCATTGGACTCGCTCCCCCACAAAGTGATTATTTGTGGAGACTTCAACATGGTGGAGGACCCTATGGACAGATGGATGGGCAAGGGCAGGGTCATCGACAATCGGGAGAAAGAAACGTGGGACTTGACCAAACTCCATTTGGACCTGGTCGAATTCAAAGACTCGAATGGCTTTTCCTGGTCGAATCTCCAAGCGGGTGAGGATCTGAGGAAAGCTAGACTTGATAGATGCTACATTTCTCAAAGCTTTACTCGTCAGTGGGGCCACCCTACCACCACGCAACGCACTGACCTCACCATCTCTGATCACTATCCGATCGTTATCACTTTTCAACCTTCCAACAGGACTCACAAGGCTCCGTGGTTCCATGCCAGCGCTTCCTCCTTCTCTCTCCCCTCCGTCCATCAAGCGATTGCCGAGGTGTGGAAGGTGGAGTTCGCCTCTGGCCTGGCCCCAGCCAAGTGCTGGAGACGTGCGGTCGATAAGTCTCGCAAGATCATGATCAGAACTAAGAAGATGCTCGAGACTGTACGGCGGACTCGTAGGGAAGCTCTTTACCGCAGACTTTGGCGGCTCGAGGAGGAAGTGAACAAAGGAAAGCTCCAAGCCCAGAAAGGTCTCCGAAAAATCAGGGCTATGTTGAGATACGAGGAAGAAATACAAAGGAAGAATTTACAAATCTTCTTCAAGGAGTGGTGGGCTGGCAGAGCGGACAAGCCCACCAAAGAGATGTGCAGTATCCTTAAAAGGAAACACTACAGAGAGGTAATACCTCTACTGCTAGACCCACAGGGAAATGTATGCAACTCGGAAGAAGATAATTTTGGCATCATCGAAGGGCACTTCACGGGACTCCTGGGAACCTCGAACCCCCTCTCCCACCATAGAAGGGACTGCATGGCTGCCATTTCTAGGGTTTCCCCCCGAAGAATACCACCCAACCTCCTCTCCCTACTGCATGCCCCTATCTCTGAATCAGAAATCATTGAAGTCATTGATGCCCTCCCCCTCGGTAAAAGCCCGGGACCCGACGGACTCACTAACGAGTTCTTTAAATCCTTCAAGTTGGTGATTGCCACCCCTCTCCGGCTGGTTTGGCAAGAAGCGCTAAAGTTTGGTGCTCTTCCCTCTTGTCTAAATAATGGAATTATCAAGCTGATTCACAAGAAGGGGGAAAAAAACAGAATCGAGAACTGGCGACCTATTACGATGCTCCAAACAGGATACAAGATCATCGCCAAAGTCATTGCCAACAGACTCTCGTGCCACCTGAGAGCTTGGCTTAGTGAGGACCAAAAAGGTTTCATCAAAGGCAGGTCCATACTGGAAACCATTATAGATATTTGGGAAGGTATTCATTTTACAAATGAGTCTAATCAAGATGTGGTCTTCCTCAAGATCGACTTTGACAAAGCCTACGATAGGCTAGAATGGGACTATATTCTACAGTCGCTCCAAGATCTCGGATGTAGTCAGAAATTCACCAAGATGATCGCGACACTTCTCGGCAACGCAACGACCCAAATTAACGTTAACGGCAAACTTTCGAAGCCGATCCACCTTAAAAGATCTATTAGACAAGGGTGCCCGCTTGCCCCCCTTCTTTTCGCCATCGCCACTGAGGGGCTGAGCAGACTTGTTGCTCACCAGGTGGAGGCTGGCAATATCAAAGGCCTCCGGCTGCCCCACAACCACAGTCAAATCATCATGAGACTTTTTGCCGACGATATGAACGCGTTCGTTCACAATGATAATACCAGCCTGGAGACTTTCTGGAGGTGTCTTGATACCTTTTGTGAGGCCTCTGGATCCAAAATCAACCACAGTAAGACCGCTTTTAGGGCTATTGTCGGACATCAACCTGGCCTCCTCATTGATCATGGCTGTCAAATCATCCCGCAGGGCCAAATCTTTCGGCTGCTGGGTATCCCCTTGGGGTTTGGCGTCTCGATGGAGCAGAGATGGAACTGGGTGCTGGCCAAACTTGAAAACAAGCTTAATTACTGGAGAGGCATGCAAATCAATCTCGCAGGACGCGCGATGGTTATCAACACGTTCCTCCTCTCGTCTACCATCTATTTCCTTTCTTGCTGGAGACCGAATAAGCATGCCCTGTCCAAGCTGAATAGCATCTGCAGAAACTTTCTTTGGACAGGTGACCATAACAGAAGGGGGGTGCCTAAAATTAAATGGGACATCTGCTCCAGCCCTAGAGATAGCGGGGGGCTGGGTATCCTGGACATTGGGCGTATGGCCAACAAACTGGCTGCCAAATGGATGATTAAGGCCTGGTGCAATGGGGCGGCTTCGTGGGCCATGCTGATCTTCAGGAACAAGCATGAGCTGGCCCTCTTGGGGTCCCCGAACTGGAAGAATCTTGACATCATGACCCTGCTATTCTCCCCGATTCCTGTCTTCCCGAAAGGCTCCGATCTCGTGTGCTCTCTTTGGAAGGGCTGGAATATAGTCAAAAGCTTCATAAGAGTCAGCGAGGACTGGAAGTGGGCGGCCGGAATCAGACAAAACGACTCTATCTGGTTCCCGATACATGGCATTCGGAGCGTGGAGTCGTGGAACATTCAAAATGCCAAGAAGCTATGGAACAAAGGATTCAAAAAATGGAAACACCTCTGGAAACAGGACACCAACAACTGGATCAACTTCGAGGATATCGACCCTCGCATAAACATCTCCTACGAAGAATGGAACACTTTGCAAAGCAGATGCCTCGCTTGGGATCGCCACAAGACTCGCGTCCTCATGGGACACGACACACCGAGCTCGCTTGGCCTAAAATGGCACAATGGAAATAGCTTACTCAAAATCCCGAACATCAAAAAAACGGCTGACCTCCAGTTCAGTCTCAACAAGAAGTGGTGCCTGTCCTGGACGCGGCTCCGATGGGACATGAAATTCATGGGTATCTGGCACCCCCTAATAGAGATTAAGAAATCGGTCCTCTTATGGCAAATCCTTCATCGAGGAATCTGGACCAACCATAAGGCTAGCAAGATCTGTGGAATCCCTCCTTGGTGCAAACGATGCCACCGTGCTATCGAAGATGTCCCACACATCTTCCTTACTTGCCCCAACTCCTACAAAATCTGGCAGACGGTTGGAATGAAAATCAGACTTCAAAAACAACCTAGCTGGAAACAAGTCCTTTTGGGAGAAGCGATCGGCTGCTCCGCATCTCTCTGGAACGCCATCAGAGGGGAAGTCCTGTGGAAAATCTGGCGGGAGAGGTGTGCTCTCAACTTCGGAGATACCCCCAGGGAGTGGACGATTGAGAAAACACTTTTCCTCCTTGGCAAAAGGATTGTTAACAGTAAGAAATCCCCCCCCTTCAGACACCATCAAGTCCTCACTTTGATCAACAACAAGCTCAAACCCAAGTGGGCCCCCCATGAGGGCGATGAGAGGGTGATAAACCTTCTATGTAATGCAACCTAGAACTCTCTCAAGCTTCCCCTGCTTTGTGGGATATGGGGGGTCCCGAGGGCACTAGTCCCCTTCTATTGTAACTTTGTTTCTTTATTTAATTCAAGTCCGGGAGAGTAGGCTATTGCCGAACTTCCTTTATTAAAAAAAAGTCTTAGCTCATAGTTGAACTTTCTACTGATCTGTTTTGATCCATTGATTAGAGGATCATGCTCCAAAGCACATAGGTGATTATTTGTGATTTTTGGGAAGCTCAAGGGGTCTACTATACTCTCCACAACTTGTTCTTGGCTGGTGCGAATCAGGTTTTGCAGCACCGCTTCATCTCTAGAATCTATCCACCATCTCTTCCAACAGTGGTATCAGAGCAAGAATAATAAAAATGGGAGATGGAATTCCATCATTCATTGACAAATTGGACACGAGAAACTATCCAACATGGTCTCTAAGAATGCAAGCTTATCTCCAAGGAAGAAGCTTATATGGATACATCTCTAAAGATGAGGAAATGCCAATATTAAAAGCAAACATCAACCTACAAGAGAAGAGCAAGAAAGGCTAACTACATGGTGTGCAAAGAATGCTCTAGCTAGATCTCATATACTTAACTCAATATCTGATTTCTTATTACCTCATATTAGAAATTAAAAAAGCTCCCAAGATACTTGGGAAGTAATTTCTTCATATTTCTCATCAAATACAAGGGCTAGGAAGAACCAACTTTGGATGGAGTTCACAAGCTTGAAGAAGCAACCAAAGCAAAGTGTAGCTAACTATGTAACCAAGATGAAGAATGTAGGTGACCAACTTGGGAGCATTGGAGAAGAGAGAGAAGAGGAGCAGATAGTAAGGCAGATCATAAATGGCATCAAAGTTGATGATAAGTTGGAGTCCTTCACTGTTACACTTATGTGTTCCTCGAGTAGCTTTGATGTGAACCTTTTCCCTAGTGCTGGCTAGAGGTTTTCTCCCCATGTTACAGCATACTTGATACTCTCATATGTGGTGGTACTTTGTACTTTGGGATATTATTCAGGTCTTACTTCAGTTTAATTCATCCATCAATAGAAAGAGTTATTCCAGCCATCATCTTCTCCATGTGTCTTGCTACATTTGTGCTCCTTCTGTGTGCTTCTCGTGTGTCTCTCGCACTTCTACACACACCCAATAGTGGTATCAGAGTAGGTTCAGCTCCTTCTCAAGTTTCGGTTTTTCGCGTCACAGTGCGCGTGCACTTAAGTTAATAGTGCAACTCTACTTCAAAGCATAAAACTCTGAATTTCAGCAGCCAAGAAACATTTCCATCAGGTGCACTGGGGTTTTACTCCCATTTCAAAGCCATTCATGCAGTCAACATCGCCATCAAAGTGATGATTTATGAGCTGAAATTTCAGCACTCATTTTAGCTTTCGTCGAAGTGAAGATTTGGTCACATTCTTGTTCTTTGGTGAGATGGCGGGCAGCAATGACTTTTTTGGCATGCTTCAAGATGAAGATAATCTTGATGGGACCAACTATCTGATGTGGTCTTACATGATGAAGCATGTTCTTGTTGCGAAACAACTTTGGAACATAGTGGCAGATGTAGATCGAAGACCCGCAGGTTCTTCTACTTCATAGTCTACTGTCACAAATGGAGCTTCTTCTTCAAGTACAGTGGTTTCTCCATCTCCACTTACACAAGAGCATCTTAGATGGGATGGAAAAGATGCTCAAGGTCATGCTTTGATTGCACTTTTAGTGAAGCATCATATAGTTCCACACATTCAGTCATGTTCTACATCGAGACAAGCATGGGAGACTCTTGCTTTTTTGTATGCCATGTGTAATGAAGCACGTGTTGCATACTTGAGGAAGCAACTTGAGGATGTATGTATGGCTGAAAATGAGTCGGTGAATGTGTATGTGACACGCATCAAGGACTTGAAAGAGCAATTGGCAAACATAGATGAGATCATTCCGGATGCATCACTCATTTCTACATTGTTGAAAGGATTACCAGAATCTTTCCAAATCTTTGCTACTACACTCTGTTTGGTTGGAAAAGGAAATCCTAATATGTATGCATTTGATGAGGTTGTGTCTCTTCTTTGCAAGAAGAGCAATCTCGAGTGAATAGGAGTGGTTTGATTGAGGGAACGCAAGCACTTGCTATCTCATAAAAGGGGAAAAGCAAGTATGGTTCATCTTTGGGTTCATCAAAACCAAAGCCTCAACCTTCCTCTTCCACTCATTCCTCTAATGATGGTGATTTGCAAAAGAAGAAGAGATGCAAATATTGTCAAAAGGCTATTAATACTATTTATGAGTGTAGAAAGCTTGCTAAACACAATGAAAAGAAGAAGGAATCTGGCATGTCTATTGCTGAAAATTCAGCAAATGTAAAGAATGATGAAGCTAACATGGCTCAAGATTTTTGGGCATGTGTTGTTACATGTCATTATGATGCTTCTTTGCATTCTAAATGTATGGTTGTGAGTGATGCTGATTTGGATTGGTTCTTTGATAGTGGTGCTTCAAAGCACATAACATCATGCAAAAGATTTTTTGCCTCTTTGAAAGATGCACCCAAAGGAGGACATGTGGTGTGTGCAAACAATGCATCTTATCCTATCATTGGAGTAGGAGAAATTGATCTTACAGCTACAAATGGAGGTGTGATTCTCTTGAAAAATGCATTGTATGTGCCCAATATCAAGAAGAACTTAATTTCAGTTCCGTTGACTGCGAAAGTTGAACTTCATGTACACTTTGTTGATGATAAGTGTATGGTTCATGATTTTAGCAATGGTGATGTTATCGTGATGTCCGGCACATTATGCAATGGTTTGTATCACATGGATACATACAAGAGGGCTGCTTCGAATGCCTTGGTTGCTCATACTTCTTCCATGGCTGAAATGGAGCTTTGGCATGCTCGTTTTGGTCATTTGAACTTCAACAACTTGCAAAAGAAGGAAATGGTTATTGGTTTGCCTACACTTGAGTCCATTGAAAAGCATGCATGTGAAGGTTGCATTCTTGGAAAAATGCATCATGCTTCTTTTCCAAAAGACGGTCATACACACTACAAGAAAATTGCAGCTTGTTCATAGTGATGTATGTGGTCCCGTCAAGACTCCATCTTTTGGGAAGCATGTATATTTTATTACCTTCATTGATGATGCCACTCGCCATACATGGGTGTATCTTATGAAAGCAAAGAATGAGGTATTTTCTTGCTTCAAAGCATTTTTAGCTATGGCTAAAAAGTATTCTTCACAAAAGCTTTTGACTCTATGTACGGATCATGGTGGTGAATACATGTCACATGAGTTTAATGCTTTTCTTCATGAAAGAGGTATTTTACACCAATGTACGGTGCCATATACACCTCAACAAAATGGTGTTGCCGAACGTAACAATATAACGCTTCTTGAAATGGCAAGATGTATGGTTAAATGAAAGCAAGTTCCTGATAAGTTTTGGATGGAAGCGGTCATGTGTGCAAATTATGTGTTGAATCACTGCCCTAAAAAAGCATTGAGAGTCATCACTCTTTATGAGGCTTGGAATGGTCATAAGCCTATGGTTAGTCATATGCATGTGTTTGGTTGTTTGGCATATGCTCTTGTGCCATCACAACAATGTCACAAACTTGATGACAAGGCCAAGAAATGTATATTTTTTGGTTATAGTGCTGAAAGTAAGGGATATTGGTTATACCATCCATTGAGAAACACAATTATTGTGAGTCGAGATGTGGTATTTGCTGAAAATTCAGTTTTTCCTCTACTTGAATGCAAAAAACAGCCAACAGTTAGCTCACAAGATGTGTTTGATACACTCATGCCTTTGTTATAAAATGGTGCGCTTGACTATGGCCATGTAGACCAGCCAACTGAGGTTCAAAGGGCTGAAAAACTCCAACCAAATAGGGCTGAAAATGCAGAGAATTTCCAACCAAATAGTTTGGCATGAGAAATTTCATTGGAAGTTACTTACTTCATATCTTCAGTTTCCTTGATCTTGAAGTTATCTTGAAGTATCTTGAGATACTACTTTCATCCTTCTTGAATTAAAATCTTTCTTTGAAGTTTTAATTCCCTTAAGGATCAAACCTAACTTCAAGATCCAATCTAGGACTAAAAAATAATTATCATCCATGGTCCGATGTCCCATACCATCTTTCCTTCATCAATCTGAGTATAAAATCTGGTGTCCCATACCACCCTATTTTATATTCACATTAATGTGTGGCTGATACTTATCCTAAAGTCAAAACATATCTTGATAGAGTACCTTCTTGGTTCATTCTTTACGAGAATTTTGAAGTTTCAGGCATTACTTCTAACTAGATTTTCTAGGTTTTGATCCCTTCACATGATCCATTCATGATCTTGTGCTTTCCTTTGGGAACTTGAAAACCTTTTGATGGAACATCCATCCTTTATTTGCTACGGTTTTCAAATGAAAACCAATTAGAATTCCAAGTACTTGAATTTTCATAGATTCAAGCTTAATTGGTTTATTATTGACCAATTTGTAGTGACAAAAGTTTTTTTTACTTCTTGTCTTTAGATTCCTTCTTTACTGATGCTTTGGGTACTTATCTCGATCGAGACTTTTACAGTAATCTCTCTACTGCTTAAGTCTAAGCATCCGCTCATGCTTTCTGTATTTGTACCAAAATCCCTTTAAGGATAGGAAAACATTTATGTTTTACCTTCCACAGACTTAAGTACCATCTTCACGGTTGCAGACTACATTCTTGGAATTCCTTCACTCTGTTCACACTTGGAACAACTTACCATTTTCACAATTTTCCATTGGATAAATGGAACCTCAGTGAGTAATTTCCAAAAGGATTTTTTATTGCCAATACTTGGGCAATCTACAGAGTAGTTCCAATCGCACGTTCTTGGACAATCTTGGCCAAGCTTGATCAAGTCTAGTTGACCTTGTGACTAAAATAAAGACTTAGTCTTTATCTTTAAGATCTCCTAAACTATCTAAAGCTTCTTTGCTTACTTGCAGGATTTTCAAAGATCTTTCCCTAAACTTGAGTCCAAGCATACACTGATGCCTTTCAGATTCCAAAGCTAAGAATCTTTGATACACCTTTAGGTTATATCAATATTTGGACTTAATTACCAATACCGGTGTTCAAACTAGAGAATAAATATTACCTTTTGGATATGGTTTCCCATTCCACTATGAAAGTTTATCTTGGACTTTTATTTATGTGATATTGATTCCTCTTCTTGAGTTTGATATAATATTTATTGTTCAATCTTTAGATGTTACTAGAGTACTTTAAACATATTTTGGCAATCAAAATTATGTTTAAAGTCCAAGCATCAATTGATGATTGATCCAATAGTAATACTATTATGAACACATAACTTTGAAATTTATCGCTTGTTTAGGAAAGAATCATGGATTGGAAATCCATATCTTGGAACTTGGTATTCTTGAAACAAAATTCACAGCTTGATTCAAGTCTTTAGGAACTTATCTCATTCCTAAAGATTACTTACTTTGGTTTCAACTTTAAGCTTCAATTAGCTCAAATGAATCCAAAAATCAACTCTCTAAAAGAGTTCTTTCATGTTTCCATGATTTCTTAGCAAGTTGCATCGTTACGAGATATGCAACTATGGAACCTAACATCCTTCTATTGAACGTCAAAGATCAATTGATGCTAAGGATCAACCTTTGATTTCCATCACTCCTTGGGATAGAAGTCAAAGTGAAAACTTCAAAAACTCTATGTTTTTTACAAATTTCTATCCTTTGAACTTGAAATTTCAATTGATTTAAGTATTCAACTACTTAACAAACAATCATGCATCTGCAAATTTCTATTCTTGTATGCAAATGCATGTGAGTGCATGCACGTGTCCACTTTCTCCTTACATGCCCCAAACTTAAATCAAGCAATTCTTGAGCTTGAAAATGCATGTCCCAGTCATTCATGCACAAAAATTCTACTTGCCAGCATTTTTTTAAAGATATAACTGTCCTTGTGCATAAACTTGAGCATTAATTATCTCTTTCAAGTAGGAAGGAAACATGTTCTGTGCATGAAAACATTCTTTGAAATGAGAAATGCACCAACATTCTTTTGTAAATGCATGCCTATGCTTGTTACTAATGAGTATTTCAATATCTTTATGCTCTTTCATGTAGGTTTCAATAATTTGCATCAAGATTATCAAGAATGAAGTTTATAAACATGCTTCAATGATAAAAATGCATCCTTTAAAGCAGATAGCAGAAACAAATATTGAAACAAATCATTAACTTGGAAAGTACTTATCTCGCAATTAGCTACGTCCCTCCATTGATTCTCGAGAAGAGCCACATAATCCTCTTTGAAGGTCTTTGCTTCCTCATGTCCTCTTCTTGAAGAAATGAAGCTTTCCTTTATTACTCTAAGAGAATGAATGCCAAAACATGATCCTCTTAGCCGAGAGGTTGTTTCACTTTATCTTGGAATGATGCTTGCGAGGCCAATGTTACAAGCTTTGATCTTCTTAGTAGGATCGTGTAAATACTCAATCATAATTCTCGTGAGAGAAAGCAAAAACACAGCTCGTAATGGTTGGAACTACACCTCGGGTAGATGTGTGGGGCTCAATCCTAGCCTGTGCAACTGTGGAGATAATACTTATCTTTTATCTTTCATACATATGGTTTCCTATAAATAAAGAGTTAAGGACAACATTCAATTGTGTTGATCCACGAATGTAGATGAGCACGTACAAATGCAGACATTGAGAGTTCAATTCTTGCATAATTCAACTTCAATCAT
This sequence comes from Ceratopteris richardii, assembly GCA_020310875.1. Taxonomy (NCBI): domain Eukaryota; kingdom Viridiplantae; phylum Streptophyta; class Polypodiopsida; order Polypodiales; family Pteridaceae; genus Ceratopteris; species Ceratopteris richardii. Next base: position 93,856,546 of record CM035434.1, read on the forward strand.
ATCTTTTTTGTAGAAGCTTACTATGCTCGTAGCAACAGAGTTCGAATTTGCTTGTAGATAGAGCAATGTCCCCATACATTGATGGTCACGGGCTCGAGTCCTTGCTGGGAATGTGATTGGCTTCTTGATTGCATTTCAGTAAATTGGTCTTTAGCTTTCGAAGCAGCAGCAAGATGCATCGAGCAGCATCGATAGCCCAGGGGGCAAAGCTCTAATGGGTCGAGTTCGAACCCGCGTTGTAACACAGATGCGTACAATTTTTGACACCTTTTTCTTTGTTATACAACAAAAGGCGAACATCCGTTGCTTTCCGTTGATATATTTAGGTAGTGATGTGTCTGAACACACTAGGACCGCCGGGGCACCTTTTTCCCTCTTTAGGAGGTTTTTTTCCCCCGGCTTGTATATACGCCTATTGCCCTAATGGGCTACTTATCTTTGTACATTCTCTAGTAATACATTCAGTATTGTGTGTTTGTGCTCCAAGCTTCTTCTTCTTCTTCCTTGTGCTGTTCGCGTGCTTCTGCAGACGTCTAACTCCAACAATTGGTATCAGAGCAGGTCGTCACTTCATCTAGGGCGACGTCGACACTCCTCCGTTTGCAGTCTCAGAATCGCACGAATTTTGGTGAGCATACTCAGCGTGTTTTCGAGATCAAAACAGCTTTGCTATGTCATGCCGAAATCGTGATTTGAGCTCGTTTCGGCCTCCGAAAGCACTATCGCAATGATTGTGTAGGCTATTTTGTCTTTTTGTGCCAAAGGTATATACCAGTTTCTGTTCGCCAGTTTAAGCGTCTCGAAGTCTGCTACAGGTCTAGCAGAATTCATCTAGGCAGTTCCGTTCAACTTTTTGAGATACAGTCAATTTTCTGCATCAAGGTATTTTAGTCACTAGCCATGGCTGAAAGCAGTGATGTATTCCGTATGTTGGCTGTTGAGGATAAGTTGGATGGTACCAACTACCCATTATGGGCTTATATGATGCAACATGTATTGGTTGCAAAAGGATTGTGGAACATTGTGCAGGGTGTTGAAAGACGTCCTGTTACACCTGTAACGACAGGTACTGCAAATACAGGTGTTAGAGCTGATGAAGATGGTGTCGAAGATGATATTCCACAGATTCCTGTTCGTGCTGTTGTTTCTGCTCCACCTACTGCAGAGCAGATTTAGTGGGATGGCAGAGATGCACAGGCACATGCATTGATAGCTTTTTCTATCAAACGTGCCATTATTCCTCACATTCGCTCTTGCAAAATAGCTAAGGATGCTTGGGATACACTTACCACATTGTACCAAGCTAGGAATGAGGCTCATGTTGCTTACCTCCGAAAACAGTTGGAGAGTGAGCACATGAATGAAGGTGATTCTATGGACAATTTCCTAACAAAGATCAAAGACTTGAAGGAACAGTTGATTTCTGCTGATGAGGTTATACCAGATAGCTCACTTGTGAAGACGGTTCTGAATGGTCTTCTTGACTCATATCAGAGTTTTGCTTCTACTCTTCGGTTGATGATGAAAGGCAATCCGAATGCCTTATCATTTGAGGAGTTAGTCTTTGTTCTGTTGCAAGAAGATTAGTCCAGGCAAAACAGGTCCATTATGCGAGTTGCAGATCAAGCTTTCCTGGCTAGTCAGAAGGGCAAAGGAAAATGGAGCTCTTCAACTAGTAAGCAGAAATTTGCTAATTTTGCATATTCGAAGAAGGAAGATAAAGATGAGAAGAAATCAGAAAAGCAGAAATTGTTTTGTAAGTACTGTAAAGGGAATGATCGTATCATAAAGAACTGTCCAAAACTGGCTATTAAGAGGCAAAGAAGAAAGAGGCTAGAATGGTTGTTGCAGAGGCCTCTACACCAAAAACAGAGTCTGCAAATCTTGTGTAGGAAGAAGAATGGGCATTTACTACTGTCTGCAGTTTTGACCCATCTTCTCATGAGCAGTGCATCTCTGCAATAGACTCAGATGTTTGGTATTTTGACAGTGGGGTGACTAAACATATTACCTTGTAGTGCAGTTTCTTCTCTTCACTCGAGCCTACCCCTACAGGGAATACTGTTACATGCGCTAACAACTCCTCTTATCCTGTTATGGGAGTTGGTAAGATCATTTTGACTACTGCTGATGGTAGTTCTTTCACTTTGTCAAATGCTTTATTTAGGTTAGGGATCAAAAAGAACCTGTTATCAGTTTCTGCATTAGCCAATATTGGCTTGGTTGTGAAATTTGTTGATGACAGGTGTACAGTTCATGATCTGTCAAATGGCGATCTGATTATTGCTTCTGGCATTTTATGTCGTGGGCTATATAAGCTCATAGACTATGAAAGATCTGAAAATGATTTGGCATGTGCAGTAAATGATTCTCAGGCTATGTCAGATGCAAAGCTTTGGCATGCACGCTTTGGTCATCTGAATTTTGCTAGTTTGCTACGCCTGCAAAAATTTGAAATGGTGTCCTCTTTGCCCAAACTTGAGGCACCTAGAAAACATGTTTGTGAAGGTTGTATTTTGGGCAAAATGCAGCGTTCCTCCTTTTCAAAAGATGGTTTAGTTCCGGCTACACAAAAATTGTAGCTTGTCCATAGTGATGTCTGTGGTCCTATGCAGACACCCTCTTTTGGAAATTACCTTTACTTCGTGACTTTCATTGATGATTTTTCCAGGCATGCATGGGTATATCCACTCAAAGCAAAGTCCGAAGTGTTCATGTGCTTTAAACAGTTTTTGGTTTTGGCTGAAAATCTGTCAGCATGTAAAATGGGCACCTTCCGTTCTGATCGAGGGGGGGAATATATGTCTTCTGATTTTAATGCATTTTTGGCTCAACGTGGGATAAAACACCAGTATACAGTGCCGTATACACCTCAACAGAATGGAGTTGCTGAACGGAAGAACAGGTCTCTCATGGAGATTGCAAGGTGTATGGTCAAGAGTCAGGCTTTACCTCATAGTTTCTGACTTGAGGTTGTCATGTGTGCAACATATGTACTGAACATGTGTCCCACCAAAGCACTGCATTCTATCATGCCATATGAGGCTTGGTATGACCGCAAGCCATCTGTTGCTCATCTGCATGTTTTTGGTTGTTTGGCATATGCACTAGTGCCTGAACAACACCGTAGAAAATTGGATGATAAGGCACTAAAATGTATTTTTGTTGGGTACAATTCTGAAATTAAAGGCTATCATCTGTATCATCCACAGACTAAACACATTCTCGTTGTCCGTGATGTTGTCTTTGTGGAAGATGCTATTCAGCCATTGCTTTCATGTGCTAAGGAGACATCTGTTAGCTCTAAAGACATGTATGATACTTTGATGCCTCTTTTTACATGTGGACAGTCTAGTGTTGGTCCTAATGAGGCAACTTCTCAGCCTTTGCAGGTTTTGTTGGAATTTGGGGCCCCAGGATCGTTGCAATACTAAAACCTTTTGAGCATACACAACTTAATTGACAAGATGATAAGTGAGATAGAGAAAGAAAGAGATCTTGAGACAAGGATAGGGAACGTAAGCTGGATGCTTACTTCACTAAAAATAATAGATGTCCAAATTACAACATGGGAGTACTACTCAACCATATAAAGTGGTGCACTCACTAATGGAAGAATAAGAAGATGATGATACAAAATTTAGATTATGTCCAAATAATCTAAGTGTGTGTGAAGAGAACGAAGCAACGAAGCTAAGAAAATAGTGTAACGAAATTGTAAATCAACCACAAGGACCTTGTAGAAGACTTCTTGCTGCGATGAGAGTAGCCTCTCCTTCACCAAAACTTCACCTTCTTCAAGAGTGTGAGAACACTCTGTCTTCAAGAAGATCTCCAAGCTCTAGATCTTTGAGTGAGTGAGTTACACAATGAGCCAAGGGCCTTATTATATAGTATTTGAGTATCCATGAAAAGCTCTTCTTCGTAAAAGAAAGCTACGTTCATTAAATCTATGATTGCTTACGAAAAAAAGAAAAACTCCATCGCAGGTAGCGTAGCCGTCCGTGTGCTTTTTAATAAAGCAAATAATAAAACAAAAGCAGCTATATCGCTGTCGCATACGGGATTTGAACACGGGCAGATAGAGATTGCTTTTAGAGTGAATGGGCTAGACCACATGAGCGCCCGCCGTTAGTTGTTAAAGGAATATAGAATACACTCTATATGCGCAAGCTGCGTCCGCCTGCAAAAATATAGAGAAAGCTTCTTATGAAGCTATTTGTTGGACCAATATAAACATTGACTTCCAACAATCCCTCCTTCAATGTCATATTGGTACAAGCTTTAGTATCTTGCAAATCTTCTCATGACTATCTCTAGTCAATGCTTTGGAAAATATATCTGCAACATTCTCACTAGAAGGAACATAAACTAGCTCAATATGCTTCTTAGCTGTCTGCTTTCGAATATAGTGGTAGTGTACCTCTATATGCTTTGTCCTTGCATGATGCACTTGATTCTTAGCTATAGCTATAGCACTCTGGCTATCTGAAAATATCTGAATGGGTTGATGTACTCTGACATCAAGATAACTGAAAATCTTCTGCAACCATATTGATTCTAGAGTAGCTGTAAATGCTGCACGATATTCAGCTTCACATGATGAAGTGGCAATAGTGGGTTGTCTCTTCGAATTCCATGAGATAAGACAATCTTCAAGATAAAAACAAAATCCACTAGTACTTCTTCTTGTGTCTCTATCACCTGCCCAATCAGAATCTAAAAATCCTTTTAGTAACAAATTTGTAGATTTCGAAAATACCATAGCATAATTTGAAGTTCCCTTCAAATAACGAAAGATCTGCTTTACTGCTTTCCAATGTAACACTGTCGGATTCTGCATGAAACTTGATACTTGAGAGACTACAAACTGTATATTAGGACGTGTATTACAAAGATATATCAAGCAACCAACTGCTTGACTATATAGAGTAGCATCAAATGGCTCTGCATCTGCTACCATTTGTAAAGATATGTTCTGATCCATAGGTGTTTGCATAGGTTTATAATCACCCATCTGAAACCTTTCCAAAAGTTTCTCAATGTACTTCTGTTGTGTCATGTAGATACACTCATCTTGAAACGGAAACTGAATCCCAAGATAATAATGTAAAATGCCTAAATCATTTACGTAAATCAAATGTTTGCTTCAATTCTTCTTTGAACATCTGCAAATCTTCATCTCTGGGACCTATGACTATAATATCATCCAGATAAATGATTGCTATAATCATCATACCTGTTTCAGCTTTAACATAAAGAGTTGGAGCCGCATCTGAGTTATGGAAACCAATGGATAAAAGATATGTATGTATCTTTTCATACCGTGCTCTAGGTACCTGTTTTAAACCATACAAAGCTTTTATCAGCTTACACACTAAGTGTTCTTTACCTGTCTCTTCAAAACCTTCTGGCTGCTGAATATACACATCCTCGTGTAAATCACCATTTAGAAAAGCAGTCTTAATGTCAAGTTGATATATATGACAACCAAAATGTGCTACTAGAGCAAGTACTGACCTAATAACAGTCATCCTAGACGTAGGAGCAAATGTCTCATCATAATCAATACCTTTTTGTTGTGCATATCCTTTGACAACCAACCTGGCCTTGTATCTATCAATAGTACCATCTGCTTTCCTTTTGATTTTTAAGATCCATTTTACACCTATAGCCTTCTTTCCTTCTGGTAACTCACATAGCTGCCAAGTTTGATTCTTATGAATAGAATCAATCTCTTCTTGCATAGCTTTTTTCCAAATAGGAATGTTAAGTGCATCTTTAACACATGCAGGTTCATCTTCAATAATCGTAAGTGCCAAAATATCATGAATCTCAAAGTCTTCAGCAAAACTTACATGATCTTTTTGCTGTTGAGTTTGACTTCTTGTTCTTACATGATCTTGTTGTTGTTGTCTAGTCTGACTCCTTGTTCTTCCAGTAAAAGTCTTTATACCACTATCTTTCCAAGTTTGATATAACCACGTAGCTGTATCCTTGAATAGTTGTGAAACTCTTTTTGAACTTTCAGTTTCCAGAGGTTCTGGAACTTGTCCTGCCGAGATACTAGGACTTTCTGGAACTTTAACTTCTTCCATTTTTGGAATCAAAGTTTCTTGTGGAACTCACTCTGTAGAAGGTTGTGAAATTCAACTTTTTCTTGAATACTAGGAATTTTAACTCCCTCCTGATATGGATGAACATGTACATCCAGTACATCCAGAATCTTTCAAAAATTCCATAGTCATTTTCACTAATGAACTCTGGAATTTTTGCTTCTTTATCATAAACCTTATCTTCAACAATATAAGCATTACGTGAAAGACTAACTTCACCTGTCTCTGGAACATAAAACCTGTATCCTTTACTTTCAACAGGACATCCAATAAAAACAGCTTTCTTTGCCTTTACATCAAGTTTGCCTCGGTCCTTTTTCTCAATATGTACATAAAAAAGTGATCCAAATACTTTCAAGTAACTCACATTAGGTTTTCTACCATAATAAGCTTCATATTGTGTGATTACCTTTAAAGCTTTTGTAGATGACCTGTTCAAAATGTGATTAGCTGTATGTACTGCAGGAAACCAGAATTTTGGTGAAAGCTTCTTGGACACCATCATGCTCCGCATCATTTCAACAAGTACTCTATTCTTTCTTTCTGCAACACCATTTTGCTGAGGAGTATAAGCAATAGTAAGGTGTCGAGTAATACCTTTCTCATCAAGAAATGTCTGGAACTCATTTGACAAGTATTCTCCACCTCTATCACTTCTAAGAATCTGGACAGTTTCCTGACTTTCATTTTCAACCATAGCTACAAATTTCTTGAACATAGGAAAGACTACTGACTTTGACTTAAGACCATAGATCCATGAATATCTTGTAAAATCATCAATGAATAGAACAAAATACCTGAAACCCTGAATAGAGTCTGCTCTCATAGGACCATTCACATCTGAATGAATAATCTGCAATTTCCTGGTAGCTATAATATGACCATGTTTCTTGAAAGGTAGTTTATTCATCTTACCTTCAAGACAACCTTCACATATATCTGAAGCATCACGTAGCTTGAATGAGGGTAATCTCTCAACCATACCTCTGTCTTTGATATTCTTGAGAGCTCCAAAACTGATATGTCCAAATCTTTCATGCCATAGCTTCATATCTTCCACCGGTGACGAAGATTTGACTGCATATGCCTGAGTGATTTTTGACAAAACAAAGACCCCTCCTTTATGCTCACCTTGTAAAAGACACTTGTCTTCTTTATGTGATAAGATCTTACAAAGATCTTTCTCAAATACAACTTTAAAACCATCACTTAAAAATGCAGATATAGATAGAAGATTCTTCTTCATTTCAGGTACATAAAGGACATCTGAAATTTGAAAAACACCACCTTCTCTTGACTTTAGGTTTACTGTACCTATTCCCACAACATCCAAATCATTGCCATCTGCAATAGTAACTCTTCTATCTGAAGAATAGGAAAGAGAAGAAAATACATCTCTACAACCTGTCATATGCTTTGTAGCACCTGAGTCGAATATCCAAGGACTTGTTGAAAGAACTTGTAAAGCTGCTTGATCAAAAGCTACTTCCTCAATGGTGATACAGGCATAAGAATCACCTTGAGATTTCCCTTTTTTATCATCTTCTGCAACATTACCTGATGCCTGTTTCTTTTCTGATGCAATCCTTCTATAACATTCTGACTTAAGATGTCCATGTTTCTTGCAGAAAGAACATATTTTTACCTTCTTCTTAGAAGAATTCTCTTTAGATGTCGTAGATACAGAATCTGAAGTAGAAGGTGAGAGGGACCTACTTTCCTTCTTGGATTGTTTTTCCTTCTTCTTATCCTTCTTCTTCTTCTTTTGACCCTTTGATGAAGATGAAAGTGCTTCTTCATTCTCTTCCATTCCCTTCAACTGATCTTCATCTTGAAGCAACAAGAACTCTAACTCTTAAAATGTAACCTCTCTATCTCTTGTGATAAGGGTAAGATTGGTTATGAAAGATCGATATGAAATAGGAAGTGAATTAATCAGCGTATTTACCATTTCTTCATCTGATATCTCAACTCCTACATTTAGAAGTTGATCTCTCAAGTCAACGAGTCTCGTAATGTGGGATTGAATTGACTCACCAGCCTTCATCCTTGTATTAGCTAGTTGTCTCCTCAAGTGAGCTTTCCTAGCAGGATTTCTGCTCTGAAAAGATTCTCAAGCTTTAAGCAAGCTTGACTAGAACTTCTGCAAGATCTGATCTATGGTAGAATATGCTTTTTGACACTCATTGCTATGAATGAAAGTGCTAAAGCATCTCTAGCATCCCATCTTGCCTGATCTTCAGTAGGAGGAACTCTAGGTAAAGACTTAGCAGTGACTCTGGATGTCGAAGTGGTTACCTCTTCTTCAGTTGGTTCTGTAATTCGAGTACCTCTTGAAGCTGTTGTAGACCCTTCTTCGCCTTCTCATCTTGGTCTTGTTAAGGATCCATTGACGATACTCCATAAATCCTTTGTCACTAACAAGTTCATCATCATGAAACTCCACATGGGATAATTAGAAGATTCATCTAACTTTTCTTCAATCTCAATTCTAATCTAACTCATCTTATCTTAAGTGTGTATGTCAATTATGTAGCTCTGATACCAAGTGTTGGAATTTGGGGCCCCAGGATCGTTCCAATACTAAAACCTTTTGAGCATACACAACTTAATTGACAAGATGATAAGTGAGATAGAGAAAGAAAGAGATCTTGAGACAAGGATAGGGAACGTAAGTTGGATGCTTACTTCACTAAAAATAATAGATGTCCAAATTACAACATGGGAGTACTACTCAACCATATAAAGTGGTGCACTCATTAATGGAAGAATAAGAAGATGATGATACAAAATTTAGATTATGTCGAAATACCACTCCTATGGAGACAAGTTTACGATTGAGTCTTCATGATGCTGGAGATGCATTTGATGCTGTTCTCTATCAGCAAGCTGTTGGATTCTTGATTTACTTATGCATTACTCGGCGAGATATTCATTTTGTTGTCTCACAGATGAGCAGGTTTATGCACTGCCCAGGAGTCACGCATTGGAAGGCGGTTAAGCACATCTTTCGCTACTTGAGTGGTACTCAGCTACTTGGGTTCTTTTATCCCAAGGGGGGATCACTACCGCCAGATTTGCATGCTTTTTCTGACTCAGATTGGGCTGGTTGCTATGACACTCGTGTGTCCACCAGTGGTTTTTGCTTCATGCTTGGTAGCTCATGTATATCTTGGTTGAGCAAGAAGCAGCCTACTATGGCCACTTCTAGTTGTGAGGCTGAGTATAGGGCAGCTTTCACAGTGACTGTTGAGTGTGTGTGGCTCAGATGCCTTATGGCTGATTTGGGTGTTGGCCAGTCTTCTGCCACCACCATCTTCACTAAGAGTCATAGCGCATTGGTAGTTGCGAGGAACCTTGTGTTCCATGCTCGCACTAAGCACATTGAGGTGCATTATCACTATGCCACGGAGAGGTTCTCTGCTGGGGAGATCAGCTTGGCATATGTGCCCACACAGGAGAACATTGGAGACCTTTTCACGAAGGCTCTGCCTAGGGAGAAGTTTGAAGCTTTCCGCAAAGCTTTGGGCTTACTTCCTTTTGTGGAGTGATTTCCACATAGCTTGGCACTTCCTTATACATGAGTGCCAGCTCCTTGTTCACCGTATCACTCCCAGGGGGGATTTGTTGATATATTTAAGTAGTGTGTGTGAGAACACACTAGGACCGTCGGGGCACTTTTTTCCCTCTTTAGGAGGTTTTTTTCCCCCGGCTTGTATATACACCTATTGCCCTAATGGGATACTTATCTTTGTACATTCTCTAGTAATACATTCAGTATTGTGTGTTTGTGCTCCAAGCTTCTTCTTCTTCCTTGTGTTGTTCGCGTGCTTCCGAAGATGTCTAACTCCAACACTTTCATGGCTTACAAGAGAAACGTCAATTCCAAACGTCATGAGATGAAGACTCCACTGGTGCATGATAGTTATGATATCCTCTCTTTTATTAACTCTCCCAAACTTTATACAATTGCATACAAAATTCGCCTCTGCAGTGGCACCCACGAGCAATAGTCGATGAAGATGATAATGAAGCTAGTGGCAAAAATCATGATGAAGCTCACTCCAAGATCACCATGCAAGCTTATGAAGAAGATGATGATGAGCCTATCAAGGTCACCATGGGAGATCAACTTGTAGCTTTGATACCAATGCAAGAGAGCAAGGATTACGACCACCACATGCTAGAAAGATGACTCTCCTCCCAACCAAATGCCTGTATATATAGCTCTCTCCAGGGGACTACCTTCTTGGAAAGGTGGATACTAACCATCCATGTGTTAACCATGTAACTGCATGTGTGCCAAGTGTCCTAGTTAACCAGAGTTAACTCAAGTGGATGCTTCTAGAAGGCTCTAGATCTCTTTGGGCAAAATACTCTCTGCATGTACCCCATGCGAATTGAACCCAAGACCTCCTCATTACACCAATGAGGCTTAACCACTAAGCTAAGTGGATCACTTGTTGACAAGAGCACAAGACCTCCTAGTAAGTCTAAACTCGAGATCTTTGGTCATAGACACGGATGACCAAACGGTGTCTGATTTCAGATCCGTCTGAACCGACCGGATCCTTAGATCATAGACTTACTTTATTACATGCATCCCCATTTTATATGAATGAGGCACTCCATTTCCATTTTATATTGTATCTCTTTTGTATTTGGGTACCTCGCCATTTGCTTCTACCTATGTATTCATTGTCCTTAAAGGGGAATTATCATACATATGATGTACTTTGTGCTCCAACTCTATATAAGGAGGGCATTTGTTGGTTAGAAGCTTGAGGAGCCTATTCCATGCTCTTGGCAAGATCACTCTATTCCATGTGAGTTTTTCCATTTGATGGTCTACTCACTTTTGAGTCTGAGACTCGTCCATTTTATGAGTACACTCTTCTTTTCATTTTTCTTCCATGCATGTACTTTGTACAAAAATAATATTCAGCCGGTCTTTGAGAGATTAAGAGCATTTGACAAAATAGATTAGATAAATTTCAAAAACAAAATGAGGAATGACACATAGTAGGGAGGGTTGGTTCAAGCACATCCCATGCCTTAAAATATACAAATGATTTTAAAGGATTCATGGAGTACATGGCCTATGTGCTTAGTGAGTTACAACATTCCACCATGCTCGTATGAAGAGAGGAGATTTGATGTTTTCATTAATTGTATGTGGAAAAAATAAAGTGAAAAATATGGATGGTTACTTAGTGTCTTTGATTGAAGATCTTCAAGAATTATGCTAAAGAATTCATTTAGTATATGCCTCGCACTTGCCTTCAAAGATAAATAATCAAATAAATCGTATTTTGATGTGGACCATGCATGATTTTTCTAAATATGGTCAATGTTTAGTATTATTATTTTTGGATATAATGCATGTCCAATGTCTGGTAGCTCATTAGATGTGAGATGGCCTAAATCTTTGAATAAGGTGATATAAGAAGGTCCTATTGGTTATCTTCTAAATGGACATCATTCATGTTATGTATAATTGGTTAAAATGAAAAATGTTTGTTTGCATATGCATGATTGGGTATGTGGGCAAGAAGTGAAGTTTTACATGTCTCAAGAATTAACAAACTATCTTTTCGCATTGAATTCAATATTGGGATCAACTATTGATCAATCACTAGATAGATTGAATGTATGCTTTTGAAAGAGATGATTTAAAAATTTATTAATGGTCAAAGATACACCGATTGAAAAAGAGAGGATCTAAAAGCAATTGGTATATGGACATTCTATATTGTATTATAGACAGTAATGAAATTGTATGATCACCATGGGTTCTATAGAAAGAGGAATCAGAAATAGTGAAATTGATAATTTCCTCCTTTAGAACTTGAATTGCATGTATGTAATAAAAAAAGCGTGCTACCTACTATTGGAATCAATGCCGAAATATCTTCAAAGGGCATATTTTTCATAAAGTAAAAGAGAAAAGTTGATATGTTAAATTATCCCAAATTTTGTAAAAATGAGAAAGTGTCTTCCTCATGATAATATTGATCTGTTACAATTTTTATACAAGTTTTAGAGATCTCCAGTGTGTGGAATTTTAGATTAGAAGAAGGATCTGACCAAATTTTAAGTTTGAAATTGAGCACTAATGTTGGTATACAATAAAATTGAAGTCAATTTTGTAAGAAGAGTTGTTTTTAGGAGATTAATGAGAAGAAGAGATCTCTTTCAGAATTCTTTTCTTGTCTCTTTTCTTTCTTGGTAATTTGAAGTGAACATTAGTTTTTTTGTGTGTGTAAAATGATTTTATTGATCAGTTTTCATTTAAAAGCTTGTGAAATCAAACTAGATGTTTTTTCCTCATGACTATGTGAAATTGAAGAAATTGTGATTGTATCATCAAGGGGTTTCAATTATAGGAAGTTGAAACTAATGTCACATATGTCGCTTTTATGAAAACTACCACACTTTAGGCACGCAAATCATGTAAATTAGCTCATTTCTAGTTTTAGTTATGTTCAAATGAATATTTGGAATTCATTGATTAGAAAGGGGCTAGGGTCTTTTTATACTTTCCGGATTGATAATTTAGAATTTATGGTTGTTAATCATTTATGTTCTATTGATTGGAGAGGAAAACTCCAAAACAAATAAACGTTCTTGGTGCTTTTGTTGGGGAATAATTCATTGCATCTTGTGGGATCTTGATGGTAATAAACACTTAGTCCAAGATACTTTTGAATTGTCAAGTGGAGAAAGTAGACAAATAGGCAAGTTTGACTTAAAATTTTGAAAGCTTTTTCCATTCATATTGTTCAATTGCTTGTGGAAGATTTTCCTCTTTGTTTCCACTCTCATTAATGAAATATAATCAATTACTCAGACGCTTTTAATCTTTTGTTTGAACTTGTGTTTTGAAAAGACGAATGTTACATTTATGTTGAAATTCAAGCTTGAACCTTAGAGCTTATGGACCTTTTGGATGAATGCCACTAGGAGAATTGAATAGGTTCAAATCCATGATTGCACTACAAGAAAGCATGAAAGATTAAAGACTCAAGCATCTTAGCTTTGAGGGGGAGCTATGGGTACATTTAGCAAGCCTAAATTCTTGGCTAAATATTCAAAACCATGCCTTCTTCTTTTTCATCTTACATGAGGAACTACATGTGAACACATGCTTGTCATTTTGGGCATAGTTACCTTGGACAAATGTAAATGTTAAAAGAAGATCAAATCTCATAGATTTAGGAGAGTCAAGCCACGACTTTTTGGTGAAGGAACCAAATCAAATATGTTTCTAAAGTGTAGGATCACTTTTAGCTGAGGGAAAAATCAAATTCAAACTCAAAATATGAGTATATATAGGCATGCTCTTAGTCAAAGGCTATGTGAGACATTCTGAGAAGCATTGAGCTACTTCAATGAGCATACATTGAGCTTACATTACCTATGTGTAGTCCATCACACTTCCTTTGTATCATCTATTCATTAGCATTCACATTTTGATACATTTCTTCGAGTAAATCTCTGTCTACTATTCTCTGTTGCATCTTCATCATTATAGTGATTTTGTGGAATCGATTTCTTTGCATGTACTCCATCATTCGTTGTACCTTGTGTTAGTTAGAGTAAAGTTCATTATTCTTGATATCAATTTTCATCACATTTGGTTCAGAGGAGCTCGAGATATGAATCATAGAAGGTGAGTATGTGTGCACACCTTCTAGATCCAAAATGTGGGGATGACCTCCTTGACTTGTTAATATAATTTCTGAGTGTATGGTGTGGCTAATTTGATGAGATAACTTGATTTAGTTAGCTAAACACTCTATTTAGATTTGTCCAAAAGCTTTGTAGTCAATTCATACGAGGTTTTGAGCTCTGAGTCAATTACAGAGCACTTCTATTCCCAAAATAAAAGGTTTTTAAGGGTTAGTGTTGGAAAAAATGAATTTCTAAAGTTCTTAACTAGGTTTTATATTTGGGAGAATCTAGGGTTTTGTATGTCAAGGTTTTCCAACTCATAATTAATGGTTAAATATATACATCAAGGGTGTAAAACCTAGGGTTTCCAAGGGTTCAAAGTATGTTTTTGAAGGGTTAAGAGTTAGGTTTTTTACGATTAGGAACTCAATTTCAAGGGCTTTAATGTTTTCAATAGGATAAAGCTACCCATCAATTGGGGTACGGAATTTAAAATTCCATAGGGTTTATTACTTAAATAAGACTATATATACATGGGTTTTTTATTCTTCTTTTGATCAAACACATGGGTTTTTTTAGGGTTGTGGTTAAAAAAACAACTAGGGTTTGGGGTTTTAAGGAGTTAATGGCTTTATGCAAGTAAATATGCAAGTTTAATGTACAAAGTCTGCCACCTAGGGTGATCAAGTTCCAACCCTTAAGATTGTAACAAGTCTAAAAAACGTTGATTGAATAGAAACCAAGACATTCTTACATAATATATCTACTTCTTTAAGAAGCTTTTTTTCATACTTTCATTGATTTTTCTTTGCAGGATGGTGACTAAGAATGTGACTGATTATATCACTTCAATTATGTCTTTTTATGGACTATATTCATATTGGAATTTTTTTGTTTAATTCGAAGATTCTGATGAGGGTTTCTATTGTGCAATGATTATACAGGAACTTGCATGAGTAAATTCTAGGTGACTCAAGAATATAAACCAAGAAATTTGTATATAATATATCTCCCCTTTTTAGAACCTTTTTCCATACCTCCAATGATTTTTCTTTGCAGGATGATAACTAAGAATGTGACTCATTACATGACTTTAATTATGGATTTTTATGGATTATATTCATATTGGCATTTTAAATGCTAAGAGAGTTCAATGTTGAAATATCTGATAGTGTAGTCAATATTATCTATAGGCCATAGAATGCTCATGTTTTCCTTAATTTGGTATTTTTTATAATTTTTATTTCTTAAGCTTTAGGCTCCTTCTACAACAATGTGAGGAATCAGTTTCAAGAAATGTTTTCATCATAGATCCTCTTGTGACTGAGTGCTTTTTGCACAAGCATGGAGATGTGAAATTCTTTCTTAAGAATTTTACAGAAGGGGTAGAATATATTATCTACCCCTATATTGAAAAGTAAGTATTCATCTTCATTTTAAAATAAGTAACATTTTTTTCAATAGAGAAGTTTTCTGTACATGCCACTCATTGACAGGGGCCACAGGAGTCTTATTATCATTGAATTCAATGAATATCAAGCACTTTTCATGAATTCTCTCCAATCACAACATGGAAACTCCAAAGTGTAAGCCTTCACATACATTTTATTGTGTTCTATTTTAAAGCCTTGCCATCCATTTTGAATTTAAGTTTACCTTGCAGTGCTGCTAAGCTTCTCAAAATGCATATTGATTAGAACTTTCCAAGAATTCCTAAATTGAATGAAGAAAAAAGGTTTGGATACATTCAAATACATGTGCCATTATAGAAAGACAACACCTCATGTGGTTGGAGAGTGATTGCAAATGCAGTAAGGTTCTTGGAAAGAAGGTTTTACAGTCTTGAGTTAACTTGTTAGACTATCCAAATGCATGGGTCATCTTGGTCAGGGGGAGAGCAATAAATGCCATTATGAAACATGCAATATGCCCTTATGATCCAGACTCATCTCCACCACCACCATCAGATCAAAAGAATTCTAAAGAATAGAAGAAAGGGTTTCTTGTTCACTCCCCATTGAAGCATGGGCCAAAGAATAAGAGTAGAGGTGAGGGCTCCAAAAAGGGCCACAAGTAGCACAGAGGTGAGGGCTCCAAAAAGGATAGAAAATATGGTGAAACATTATATTTTTTGAATGTAAGATTGTAATAAATGTGTAACCAACATATGTTGGAAGATTGATTTATGTACAAATTGTATGTAATTATGCCACTCTTCATCTGGAAGATGGTCATTGTAACTATATTTATATGCCTTGAGTAATATAATGTTGAATTGATCCTCTTGAGAACTAAGAAAAAGTGACTTCATTGCATGGTTCAAGCGAAATTGAATTGGTTGTGTCATCAAAATGTCTAATTTGTGTGTTTTTTTCTTTTACTCTTGTCGAAAAGTTAAATGTGAAGAGGATAGAGAAGTTTTTATGACACGGTTGAAACAAGAGATATGGGCAAACAGAGAATTTCAGATGGTTCGTATCCCTTATATCGGTCGTGTCATCCAATCTTTTCCATTTTTTCATACCATCCTCTCAAGGAAACTATGCATAAGATGAGTTCAGATGGAAAGTGTTATTGCTCATCAATCAAAGCTTAATGCAAAATTCACGTTTTGAAGCATATTTTGGTAGTTTGTAATACACGACCAATTCAATCGATAAGGACGATCTGAGAAGCTTGGATTACTCTAATTGCTTGAATCGGTCATCTTCTCGTATCTCATCTACATTGTAACATGACTAAACTTCATGCTCTACCTATTTTGAAGATCACTTGACTTATAATTTTCACCAGGTTCTCCACCCTCTTTAATATTCCTAGTTATGTGCACCATGGAGACGTTCTCATGCATACCTTGAGGCCAGACAAGCATGGAGAATTTCTAATGTGCACCTTGGATAGACTCAAATACTTAAATTGAAATTATCTATTAAAAAGTAAAAGTATTGTTCATATAGAATTTACTCATATGCAAGTTCTTTTATAATCATTGCACCATTGAAACCTCATCAGAATCGATACAATCAATTCATGGGTTTGACCGGCCTTTGACTAGAGCTGAGGTGGAGCAAAAGAATGTGATCCTAAGTGTTTCTCCATTTGAGAAACTAATGGATTTCATGGTTCAAGAGGGTTTAACAGTGGATTTTTTTCCAAATGGAATGAGGATATTCAATCCCAAGATAGAAATTGAAGTACTTTTGGAGAAAACAAAAACTTTTTTGAGGGATGAGTGGGAGAGCTTCCTGGGTGGGGTCAATGGAAAGGAGCTTACTATCTCTGGAAAAGCCTATATCCATCCACACATCTTTGGAAAGAATCCATTGGATAGGGCAAAAATCACTAGAAAGTGCAAAGGGATATCCGCATTGCCAGGAAAGCTAGATTTATGCCTAGAGCATGAAAGGGACTACTCTTTGCTCCCCTTGAGCATTGGCTTCTTGACATGGCTTGATCACGTGTCAAATGACAAGGAGGAAGAATGTTTTCATGTTGAAGAGAAAGAGCCATTCCTTGAGCTAACACTTGAGGGGAGCTCAAAAAGTATGAAAGGTGTCATGGAGATTGTTGAAGAGATCAATCTCCAAGCAGACGAAGAGCAGGTCAAGAATTTTGATGTGGCCACTTTCAAAGTAAAGACTGCTATAAGGGAGCCAACTGAAGATGTGAAAGTTTATGAGAAGTCCCTTCTTGTCCCAAATCTACCATTTTATTTCATCTATGGAAAGGAATTTATTCCACTGTATTACATTCATGAGCTCTTCAACCTAAGGGAAGACTACTGCCTTGCTCCTATAGCTGAGTCAAAGGAAGTTGCAAGGAGATTTATCAATGAAAAGGGAGAAAGAAAAGAAGAATTTCTGCATCTGGAATTAGCATTGTCAAATGAAGAATTCCAAGATTCATCAGAAGCTCTTTCAAGCTCCTTTGAAAGAGCTATTTCAGAGAAGCCAACACTTGTTGATGAAGACTTTGATCAGCATCAGAAGGATCTTGGTATATACTCATTTGGACACGGCTATTCATTAGCATCAGAAAGAAAAGGACATTTGTGAGGACAAAGACCCATATCTATTGACTCAAAAGAGATTATTGAGGAGGAAGATGAGGTCAAGATATGTAAAAGAAAGTTTCATGTGATGTGTTAGAGGCGACCGATTCAAGCGATTAGGGTCATTAGAGAATATTCGATGAGTCTTGTCGCTTGAATCGGTCGTGTCTATGACTTGCATGCAGCATTGATAATTAACATCTTACTGTGTGTATAAATACTATTTTCAACATTAGTTATATGTCTTTATAAAGTTTAGGGTGATTAATCGAACACGACCGATGCAAGCAATTAGGCCCATCCGATATTTTTGATGACCCTAATCGCTTGAATCAATCGTATCTCATGGTTTGCTTCTACTTGTGTTTCCAGTTATTTCTATGACTTTAAAAGTTTCCTTGGAATTCTTCTATCCTAGGCTTTTGATTTTTCCCACTGTTATCTATATTGAATGAAGACAACTATCTTGGCAGGGGAAGGGAACAAGGAAAACCATAGAGGAGAAAGGAAAGACAAAGATGGATATTCATTCAGTGATCCACTATCTTCCAAAATTGAATCCAGAATTATTTTGTGTTATTCATAAGCACTATAGTGAAGAGCCAGATTTTGCACTATTCTCCTTGAGGACTCTTTCAAGATACATGGGGTCTTAGTTAAATACCTTTTCATGCATATAGAGTTCTGCTACTTGAAAGAACAACTGCATTTAGAATTTTTGGATATGCCCTAGGATTCAATGCTTCAAGGACAGACTACTTCCTTTATTACTCAAGCTATGCAATGGATGTAGGGGTGTCAGATGTTAAAAGTATTGCTGGCAACAAGAGAAAAGAGTACCTCAGATACAGAGGAGATTTTCTAGAGCCAAGCTCATTCAAAAGACTCAAGAATGATTAAATGTATTTCTTTTCAAAGCTTTACTCATGAAATGTACATAGATATGTGGAGAGAGATGGTGGATGCAATTTGAGGATGAATTGGTGCTGCTACATCTAGATTCACACCAGCCAACTAAGACTTTAGATTTGGTTAGTAGACCCTTTGAGCTTCTTAAATCCACAAAAAAATCACTCAAGTTCTTTGCACCAAGTACCTCAAAAGTTTGCGTAAAGACAGACTAGTTGCAAGGTAACTAGCTCCCAAAACTTGCTATTTGTGTACATACACCTACTGGAAAAAATAAAGATTGCTCTCTACCTGGTAAGAATTAGAAAACTTCCTTTTGGACATAGCAAATATTTAAAAACATCTCCAATCCAAGTTAAAACACTTCAATTCATTAACTGAGCAGTGAGAACGAGTCTTATCAAAATCTAAAACATCCCCACCATTCTCGGGGCTCTACAGAGATAGATGAGTGAGCAGTAAAATGCAGACCTCCCCAATGGTAAATTCAATGGACATGAAATTTTGTGACCATCAACTAGACTTAGAGAGCTATCCAATGCACTTTAAAACTCTGAAAACAATCACATATATCCTGAGAGATGAGCTTTTGAAGTTTACTATTGTGAGTGAGTATAGCAGAGAACAAAACAGAGAAGAAGTAAATGATGAGTGTATAGATTCAAATATAATTACAACCTCATTGGCAATGAATACTTGCACAATGGGAGTAGAATGATATAGTTATGGCATTGCTCTTCAATCTCTACAAATGGGCATGAAATGGGCACAAATCAAACACTACTTTGGCAACTTCCTTCTTGCTCGTTTTATAGCTACTTTTGGAGGTACTTTTGAATTTGAATTCAAATGACTTCCAAATATTCCCTCAGCCAATGGATTCGTGGCTTTAGGTAGTTAGAGCCACAAATTTTCTCTTTACATCATGGATGACTTAAGCCATTCTTTTTTTTACAATTACAAGAGATAAAATGTACTCTTTTACAAGAGGTGTTCATATGTCTACACATATGACTACAAATGAACATCATATCAAGAATGTAGGCTTGGGTAAAAATGCACCAAGAGCTCCCCCTCAAGCAGAACATGCTTGAACTCCAAATAAGTCTTCAATTGTCCTTGATTTCCTCCAAGCAAATCATCAACTTGAATCTACTCAATTTTGTACCATCAAGAACTTTAGTCAACATGTCTAATGGATTTTCATTAAGAGAATATGGATTCTCATAAATCCATTTAAAACTTAAACTAATGAAATTGGTTCTAATGATCATTTGGTTAGGTAGTGATGTATGTGAACACACTAGGACCATCAGGGTATTTTTTCCCCTCTTTAGGAGGTTCCCCCGCTCCCCTTGTATATATGCCTATTTAGGTAGTGATGTATGTGAACACACTAGGAACATTAGGGTATTTTTTCCCCTCTTTAGGAGGTTCCCCCGCCCCCTTGTATATATGCCTATTACCCAAATGGGCTACTTATCTTTGTACATTTTAGTGGTAATACATTCAGTATTGTGTGTTGTACTCCAAGCTTCTTCTTCCTCCTTGTGTTGTTCACGTGCTTCTGTAGACATCAAACTCCAACAATTGGTATCAGAGTAGGTCAGTGCATTATCTAGGGCGTCGTCAACACTCCTCCAGTCATAGTCTCAAAATCGCACGAAAATGATGAGCATACTCAGGGTGAGATTCTATGATAGTGCAATATTCTGAGCTTGTTTCAACCTCTAAACGCACTATCATAGTGCTTGTGTAGGCAGTTTGTATTTTTGTGCCAAAAATATACGCAAGTTTCATTCACCAATATAAGTGCCTCGAAGTCTGCTATAGGTTTGGCAAAACTAGTCAAGTTAGTTCTGTTCAGCTTTTTCAGATACAGTAATTTTTCTACATCACGATATTTTAGTCCATGGCCATGGTTGAAAGAAGTGATGTATTTCATATGTTGGCTGTTGAGGATAAGCTGGACAGTACCAATTACCCATTGTGCGCTTATATGATGCCCCATGTATTGGTTGCAAAAGGACTCTGGAATATTGTGCAGGGTGTTGAAAAATCCTATTTCACCTCTAAACATAGTTGTTGAAGGTGATACAGATGGCATTGAAGATGGTGATATTCTTCATGTTCCTGTTTGTGTTGTGGTTCCTATTACACCTACTATAGAGAAAATTTTTTGGGATGGTAGAGATGCTTAGGCACATGCATTGATAGCCTTGTCCATCAAACCTGCTATTATTACTCGCATTTGCTCTTGCAAAACAGATAAGGATGCTTGGGATACACTTACCACTTTATACCAAGGAAGCAATGAGGCTCGTGTTGCTTACCTCTGAAAATAGTTCAAGAGTGAGCACATGAATGAAGGAGATTCCATGGACAGTTTTCTCACAAAGATCAAAGATTTGAAGGAACAGTTGATTGCTAGTGATTAAGTTTTGTCTGATAGTTCACTTATGTAAACTGTTCTGAATGGTCTTCCCGATTCATATCAAAGTTTTGCTTCTACTCTTCATTTGATGATGAAAGGAAATCCAAATGCCTTAACATTTGAGGAGTTAGTCTTTGTTCTATTGGAGGAAGATCACTCTAGGTAGAACAAGTCCATTATGCATGTTGTAGATGAAGCTTTCTTGGCCAGTCAGAAGGGCAAAGGTAAATGGAGCTCTTCTACTAGTAAACAAAAATCTGGTAATTTGCACAATCGAAGAAGGATGATAGAGATGAGAAGAAAACAGAAAAGTAAAAATTGTTTTGCAAATACTGTAAAGGAAATGATCATGTCATAAAGAGTTGTATAAAAATGTATGCTAAAGAGGCAAGGAAGAAAGAGGCTGGAATGGTTCACCCAAAACAGAGTGTGTTAACCTTGTGCAGAATGAAGAATGGGCATTTACAACTCTTTGCAGTTATGAACCATCTTCTCATGAACAGTGTATGTCTATTGTAGACTCAGATATTTGGTACTTTGATAGCATGGAAACCAAACATATTATCTCACAACAGAGTTTCTTCACTCGAGCCTGCCCCTATAGGGAATACTATCACATGTTCCAACAACTCATCTTATCCTATCATGGGAGGTGGTAAAATTATTATGAATACTATTGATGGTAGTTCTTTTACATTGTTGGATGCTTTATTAGTGCCAAGGATCAAGAAGAATTTGTTATTAGTCTCAGCTTTAGCCAAGATTGGCTTGGTTGTGAAATTTGATAAGGACATATGTACACTTAATGATCTATCAAATGCAGACATCATTACTGCTTTTGACATTTTATGTCATGGGCTGTATAAGCTCATAAACTATGAAAAATCCTTGGATGATTCAGCATGTGTAGTACATGATTCTCAAGCTATGTGAGATGTAGAGCTTTGGCATGCATGCTTTGGTCATCTGAATTTTGCTAGTTTGTTAGGCCTGCAGAAATCCAAAATGGTGTCCTCTCTGCCTAATGGCTTGAAACAAGCACCACATGCTTGGTATGAAAAGATACATGCCTATGTGATTGCACATGGTTTTGAGAACAGTCCAACTGAGAGCACCTTATATGCTAAGCAAAATGATGTGCTTCGCATCATTGTTATGTATATTGATGACATGCTGCTCATTGGTCATCATAAGAATCATATTGCTGATTTTAAAGCTGATCTCCATGCCTCATTTGAGATGTCAAATTTGGGGAATTTGCATCATTATTTGGGCATTCAATTTATGCAAGTTGATGGCATAATAGATTTGTGTAAAAAAAAATATATTGACAAATTATTGGAGCATTTTGGCATTGAAGACTATAAACCCATTGTCATTCCTATGGAGATAGGTTTACAGTTGAGTCTTCATGATGCTGGAGATGCATTTGATGTTCTTCTCTATCAGCAGGCTATTGGATGCTTGATTTACTTATGCATTACTCAGCCAAATATTCAGTTTGATGTCTCAAAAATGAGCAGGTTTATGCATTGCCTAAGTGTCAAGTGTTGACAGGTGGTTAAGTGCATCTTTTGCTAGTTGAGTGGCACCCGACTTGTTGGATTGTTTTATCCCAAGGGGGGATCACTACCACCATATTTACATGCGTTTTTTGACTCTGGGGTTGGTTGTGATGACACTCATGTGTCCACTGGTGGCTTTTTCTTCATCTTGGTAGCTCATGTATATCTTGGTTGAGCAAGAAGCAGCCTACTGTGGACACTTCCAGTTATGAGGCTGAGTATAGGGAAGCCTTCACAACGACTACTGAGTGTGTGGCTTAGACTCCTTATGGATGACTTGGGTGATGGTCAATCTGCTGCCACCACCACCTTCACTGATAGTTAGATCACATTGGCAATTATGAGGAACCCTATGTTCCATTCTCACACTAAGCAGATTGAGGTGCACTATCATTATGTCAAGGAGAGGTTCTCTGTTGGAGAGATCAGTTTGGCATATGTGCCCACATAAGAGAACATTGAAGCTCTTTTCACAAAGGCTCTGCCTAAGGAGAAGTATGAAGCTTTTCGTAAAGCTTTGGACGTACTTCCTTTTCTGGATTGATTCCACATAGCTTGATACTTCCTTATAGATGAGTGCCAGTTCCGTATTCACCACCATTCCTAGGGGCAATTTGTTGATATATTTAGGTACTGATGTGTGTGAACACATTAGGACCGTGAGGGCACTTTTTTCCCTCTTAAGGAGGTTTTTCCCTTGCCTTTTATATACGCCTATTACCCTAGTGGGCTACTTATCTTTGTACATTCTAGTGGTAATACATTTAGTATTGTGTGTTGTGCTCTAGGCTTCTTCTTCTTCCTTGTGCTATTCACGTGCTTCTATAGACCTCAAACTCCAATAGACATGCTTATTGTAATAAAGTAATTCTATGATCTGAGTGTTTATTTGGTTCAAACAAATCTGAAATTGGACATTGTTTGGCCACTCATGTATATGGTCAAAGATCTTGAGACTAGAATTAGGCATAGATTCTTGTTCTCTGTAAGACAAGAGGTTCACTTGCTTAGTGGATATTTCTTAAGGGGGGCAAGGAGGAGGCCTTGGGTTCAAAACCTACAACTAGCAAGGTTTTGCCTAAGAGGTCCATAAGCAAAAGCAGTATGGACTATTCATTCTAACTAGAGCCTTTCTAGGTAAAGGGTGGTGGAGAATCAATCCATAAAAGACTAGTGTGGATAGATTCTAAAAAGGATGGATCTCAACTAATGCTAATTTTCCAAAAAAGTGGTTCTCAAGTAAAGTTTCTCTTTTAAAGAGTGTTTTAGAATCAAAGTTGTTAAGTCCTCCATAGCTATATACACAGTCTTGAATTTGGGAGTAGAGTCATCTCTCTAGCACATGGTGGTCCTAATCGTTCATGCTTTGGATTGATATCAGAGCTCTAGGAAAGCTTCCATGGTGCCCTTAGTGGTCTCATCACCTCCCTCAAAAGCTCTCATGAAAACGTTGGTTCTTCAACATCATATTGAAGATGATTATCTAATTTCTCTTTATTCAGACTTCAATTTCCTTAATTATTCACAATTAGCATCACTCGCTTTTCTTTTCATGAGTCCATTCATGACCATCTCTCTATATCCCAAATTGCTTTAGGTAGATAAAATGAATGATATTGTCTTCTACAAAGAAATGATGGTGGAAGGCTTGAACGCGTTGCCCTACAAGAGAAAGCTATGAAGCTATCCACAAGTCCTTCATTCTTTTGACTCATGGGGAATCATTTTTTCAAATGTTAAAATCTAGAGAGGAGATTGATTTTTTGACTCATGTAGATTCATTTCAAATGCATAGAATCTTGAAATGGGATTTATGCAAGAAAGTATATGATTACATGCTATTCGTCGATTAATATTTTGAGTCTTTAGGTACCACAAGTTAAAGACAACCTTTGAAAATCCATAAACTCAATGCGGTTGGTATCTCTGCACTATAGTTGTGCCCACATGAATTCGAACTAGAGCCATTAGGATAAAGGGCATATCCTATGTCTACGATCATGAAGAATTTGATGTTTGTGGATGTTGAGCTTTAAAAAGAGTCGCCCAATGTGATTGAACTCGCATCTTTATGACACAAGTTAACTATACTAGACCACGTTTGCAGGCAACCATGTGTCTGCATGCAATCACCTTTCATAGCAGTATGATTGAAGAATTGATCTTACAACCTTTGAATATGCATGTGAGATTAAGAGTCAACTATTGGAGCTTCTCAGTCCGCACACACATATAACTCCTTCCTATCTCTTTCTCTAAAGAAACTTTTTTATCTCTTCGCCTTGATTCTTATCACTCCTTTGGATGGAATCAAGTGAAAGCTTTCATTTCAAAGTGCTCATAGAACTATGGAAACTTTCTTAAGTAATCATCCTAGTTGGATGCAAGAGAAAGACACAAGAAAGTGTGAAATCTCTTTTGTTTATGACTCTATCAGTATCACTTGGACTCAAAGTCATCATAAATCTTTATAAGTTTGCAAGTACTCAATTATTCTTACCCATCAAGATTTCAAGAAAGCTTAATGTTTGACTTTCTTCTCGTGCCTACTTTTACTAAGAAAGAAATCTAGCATACGTAATGTAAATCTTCATTAAGTATGTTAAGAAAGAATGTACTAGTTACTTGAGTTGCAGGGTTGTACCTAGCATAGCTTTGCAACTAAGTAGTTTTATGTCTTCCCAAATGTCAAACTTGAGCTTTAAAAAGTAAGATAACTACTATGAACGTACATTCATTTATATACTTAGTAAACATGCATGCAAATGCATGTGCTTGCATGCATATGTTGGCATTTTTTTCATGCCCTAACTTACTAAAGCATTTCTCATACTTGATTTGCATGCAGTTCATGCATCTATGCACAAATAGGATACTAAATTTTCTTTCTTTTAAATATAGGAACATGCCAATGTGCATCCTTGAGTGCATCGGGAACTTTTTATTACAATAAGGAAGCTTGCATTATGCATTGAAAGCATGCTTTTGGAAAGAAAAAATGCATAAACATTATTTCTTTTATATGCATGAGCTTTTGGATGCATGCAACATTTTTAGGATGCCAATGTGTTTTCCAATACATCTATGCTTTCCTGTTTATCTTTCATTATTTCACATACAAATTGTCAGAAACAAACGATAGTTAAATGCAATCTATGTGAGAGTGAAGGGTAAAGCAAGTATTGAAATGTAAACATGAGCTTAGAAATTACTTAGCTTGGATAGATAACTATTTCCTTCCAGTTATGCTAAGAAAAAGATATTTTCCATCCTCCTTAGCTTCAATATGCTTGCTTTATGCTTCACACATGAAGTGGAAAGATCACTTCCTTTGTGCACTTGAACTTCAAAAGCTTGTCAGTAGAATGGTTGGAGAAGTTTAGTGAAGCGATAGAATTTGAGATCAACGAAGGGGAAAAAGTTGACTTCAACTTCCTTCTATAGATGATTAAAAGGATCAATGATCATCCCCCTCCTCTCTCAATAGAGCAAAGAGCAAAAAGAAGAATATTATTTCTCAGATTTTGTATACGATCGAAAAATGCACATTTAGGCTTGATTGATGAGCGGAAAAACTTCTTCGAGAGTTGCTTCATGGAAAGAGAAAGGAAGGATTTATGCGCATGTGGATTGAGAAGCTCCCACTAGACGACTCTTAATCTCACACTTTGAAATGAGAGCTCTCACTTGATTCCATCCAAAGGAGTGATAAAATAAAACGAAAAGTGACTCAACTTAATATAAACTCAACTTTGAAATTTTAATAGATTGATGTTAGGTTCCATGATTGCATCTTAAGAGGAGGATTTCTTTACAAGTTTCCTTGTTTTCTTGAGACTCTAAATCATTACAGTTATTTTGTGATTTCATCTAAGAATTTTGTAGTCTTCATATGAAACTGTGACAAGTGATCTTCAGGAAATGAGATAGTTCCTAAAGAAAAAACTTAAAATGAAATAACTTATTGTTCTATTCAATGAATCATGTTATTATCCAAAAATATTGAAGGTGAACTTCCCTTTTCGGAATACAAGAAGTTCTAAGAAATGGATCTCCAATGATCCATAAACTTTTCCCAAAAAAAGACATACAAGTTCATTAATACATTAGGATAAGTACATGATGATGCCCTTTTAAAAAGATATTCTAAAGATGGATGCTATCACGTGATGGAATCTTTGATTTCTTTTAACAAGTATTATTCTTTGAAGAAAGGATAGAATCATTAAGCCTAATTGATGGTTAGGAAAGGGAAAGTAAACATCTTTAGCAGCATAGAGATGTTTTTCCAAGATAGTTCTCCAAAAAATAACTCTTTGGCATAGTACAGTTTACAAAATATGGGATCCCTACACCTTAAGGTGTTGTGAACCACAAAGATAGCTACAACATGTCCAAGTTCCACTTATCCAAAGGAAAATGTGAAAAGAGTCGATTGTTCCAAGTACATAGTTTGCAACTATGATGGCAATAATTAAGTCTATGGAAGGTAAAACATAATGTTTGCCTATCCTTAAAGGGATTTCTTAAAGGTGAAATCCACAAGCATGAATAGATGCTTAGACTTAATCAGTAGAGAGATTCTTGTAAAGTCCCTCTGGTAGCTACTTCAAGCTTTAGTAAGAAAGGAATCTAAAGACAAAGTGGAAAAATCTTGTTGTCACAAATTAGTTGAGTATAACCAATTGGACTTGAATTTGAGAAATTCAGGAACTTGGAATTATAATTGTTTTTCATGTTGAAAACTCTAGAAAAGAAGAATGGATGTTTCCTCAAAAGGTGTTCAAGTTTTCAAGGGAAAGCATAACATAATGAAACAATCATATGAAGGAATCAAAAACTAGAAAATCAAGTTACAGGTAATGCCTTAGAACTTCAAAATTATTTTCAAGAATTTAAGTGAGAAGGTACTCTATAAAGATATGCTTTATGATAAGTATCATTCACAAATGAATGAAAATATAAAATAGGGTGGTATGGGACACCAAGTTTAATATTGCGATTGATGTAGGAATGCTGGTATGGGACATCAGACCATGGGATGGTAAGCATCTTTTAGTCCTAGAATGTTTCTTGTTGAAATTTTATATTATTTATAGGTCAAAAGTGATGAAGAGAAACAATAGAAGTGGACTTTGCAAGAGACCTTGGAAAGATTGGAAAAAAATCAAAAGAAAAGCACATTTGGTTGAAACACAATTCTCTATAGATAATTGGTATTCTTTGTAGAGGAGTATCAGTTGAAGGTTGAGAGACAAAGTGGATAATGTGGAGGAGGAATCGATATACAAAGGTTTTACAACAATGGCCACATAACTTTGAATCGCTGTTCTAAGAAAAAATAGAAAATTATGATCTTTTTTGCATAAAACTATGAAAGCAAAAATTAGAGAACATTGCATTTCACTAAGTGATTTGTGAGAAAGAACAGAATAAATCTTGATCCTCAGCATTTTAGTGAATTCCAAGAATTCTTAACAAATTTGGATTACAAAGCAAAGGTAAGATGTTTTTTAACGTATTTGGATTACAAAGCAAAGGTAAGATGTTTTTTAACGTATTTCAGTACATGCATGATAATTTTTGGTTCAAATGAATGTGCAACATGTAGAAACAAAAAGTCACGATTATGAGCGATATAAGTTTGGGTAAAAAATATTTGAACTTAAAAAAAAAAACATAATTACATGAATAGAGAATGTGAAGGAACTTAGGAAAAGATAAAGAAATTCGAAAAAAATTGTGAAAAACGTTGTATGAATATAAACAAAAAATCATGATTTCGAATAAGGGAAATATGATTCTGAAGAAAGCATGATTGTGGAAAAAATATGATTTTCATAGAAATAGGATTCTAAAAAAGGAGAAAAAGACACGATTTTGAGAAAAATGGACAAATAATTTTCATAATTTCGGTAAATAGCAAAAAATGAAAAAAATGTACATTGAGAAAAAAGTGAGATCAAAAGTAGACAATCATGATTGTCACTAGAAATCATGATTCTGTGTAGAGCATCATTTTTTTTATACAAAGAAAAGTGAAAAATTTAAATGTGGATGTTTTTCAAAGAGTGTCTGAAAGATTTTTATGCAAAATAGCATAAACGAGTCCATCAAAACCAAAGGGAAACATTAAACCCTAGTTCTAAAAACATTAAAAAAGGTACGGTCGAGATTGAAAAACGATATAATTAATGAGATTGAGGTATGGATTATTAATGAACAATCTATATACTCAAAGAAGAGAAGAGATATCAAACACATCCAAGTGATAATTGGAAAGAGAGAAATATACTTCCCAACCAAACATGGAAGAACATAATTTGGAATCTAGAACTTTTGATCAAGGAGATTATAGGAATATCCTCAAGTATTTATATACAAATAGGTTTAGGGCCTATATATACCAAAATGCATTGAGGAACTTAGAAATTCCTTTATATTTGATGGTTGTGGCTCAGTTTTAATGTGGCAGATATGAGGATTTTTACCATCAATCTTGTTGAAACTCATGACTTGGGTCAAAGTGCTAACAAAATGTCTTGGGATCAACATTTGGGAAACCATGAAAATCAAAGGAGTAGTAGACATAATACTCCTATAGAGAAACATAGGGAAAGAAGACACGAAGTTTCACCTAATTTTTTTTTAAATGGACAAAGAAGTAATGGAAAATTTTCGTTCTACTAATCCTCAAGATCTTGTGGTAGAGTATAAAAAAATATTGTGAGATGTAAATGAATAGACAACGAAGTTTGAAGCTTTTGGTCTAAAATTATTAAGACCAATTTTGTCTTGGTTTCAACCCTTACGTTTGTCTTGGACATTGAAAGATTTTTGGAGGAACTCATTGCGGATGTTTCCAAAAGAGGGATCAAACATAGCACAACTACATTGATCCATACTTTCAAACAAAAACCTAAAGGGCGTGTCAGAATTGCTGCAAGAAGATTTAAACAACACTTGGATAGATGGCATAATGATGGAAAACCTTCTATGCCAAAAAGAGTACCATTATCCATTGAGGAATTAATCAATTCTGAATTGAGGACCGTGGTTTATTGCAGAAGATGTGAAGATCTAGACCATTGTATAAAGGAATCCATTGACCTTGAGGATAATAAAGGGTCATATCGCATGGTATATGAACAAAAGTCAATGGAAAATTCCTCCCATAGTTAGCTCAAGCTATAGCCTAAAATTTTAGTTATGAAAAACCACCTCATCTGCATGACCAAAGAACTTTGGAATATTGTATCCTACAGAAAACGTTGACAAAACACACTAGGGATGAATGTTTGTATAATAAAAACCTCTAAGAGATAGGAAATCCCATAATCAACCAATTCAAATAAGGGGAAAATAATTATCGGATCATCCTAGGCAAGTGTTAGGACAACAACCATGGATACCAAAAAATGTAGTTCCAATCAATTACACACCCATGGAAGAAAACTTAGAAACGTCTTTATTCCTAACCAAGGAGTATTTTGATATATAAAATAGTCATTCACATGATCATTCAAAAGATACTAGTTGGGATTATTGTATAGCAAGGAACTTGATGTAGAAGCTTTGGATTTGGGAAATGGAGACATTGAAATGGATGGAGCTACATTCATGTACATTAATAACAATTATATGAAATATTCAAAACCTCAATTTAAACATGTTAAAATGGTATCCCATTATAGTTATGGAGGAGAACATTTTGTGAGAGATTGTCCTCAATCTCCATGTTATAACATATGGAATATGTTGAACAATGCATTGTTGGAGTGTTAAATTATTATTGAACAATGCATTGTTAGAGTGTTAAATTATTAATGTATTAATGTGCTTTTGATGTTTTTGATATAGCAGCTGAAGGTTCGTGAGGAGCGTGCAAGGCGTGAAAGGGAAGACATCAATAATCCGAATAATTAGTATTTATCTTGTAAATAAACCTACGTAGAAGGTTCTATTGTTAGAAACATTTAGAAAAGTAATGGTTAGAATAAGGGTCGTTGTAGACCATAATTTTTGTTATTGAGAGCAATGGTTCTCTATAAAAGTTACCAACTTTTAGTTTCACGCTTGCTTTTCGAAGCCGCTCTCATGTAACCACTCTTTTTGACGTAATCAAAAGTTCCTATAAATACATGCACTCTGTGGACTGTCGAAACAGAGTGCATGGGGGGAGATTGCACCCAATACTGCGTCCTGTCTCGTCTCTTGTTGCGTCTATTCCTCTGTGTGTTTTCTGCGTTCATAACCTCTGTTTGCGCATGAGCAAGATCCTAACAACAGTGGTATTAGAGCTCTGCACGCGTCAATACGGACGGTTCTGTTCTCTATTCGCGATTCTGATTCCGTCTCCATCTTCGTCTTTGGTGTCGGTTCCGGTTCCTGTTCTAGTTTCTGGTTTCTGGTCCTATCAAGGTACACTTCTCACAGTACACCAGGGTACATCCAGATAGGGTACATCCAGGCAAGGTACATCAGGGTACATTTCTTGAGGGTACATCCCGAGAGGAAAGCACTAGCTTAAGGGTTGAAGAGCACCATGAAGGATTACAGTAATTCACCTCTACCTGAGGCAACACTTGAACAACAACTAGAGCTTTTGCGGTATGAGCTTCGAGGAGCTCAGAATGAGATCCGACAACATGATGAAGTCCTCCAACAGATACAAACTGAGGCAGAAAACCTTACGGCAGTAGTTGGTTTGGAGGTGGGAATCCAAGCTAAGCTTCACACCCTACGACCTTCAACCCTCAACAAAGCTATATCTTGTGCCTATGATGCAGAAAAAGAATTCCAGTCCATAACCAAGTCAATCTGTCTACAACAATCGTGCCAACGACCACTTTATATTAGACCTACGTTTCCTATGAAGCGTACTTTTAATGCCCCATTTTACCCTAGTTTTTCTTATCCTCCACAATCCAATTACTCAACTCCACCTATTGCTTCATCTCTCCAACCAACCAAACCACCTACCCTTCAAACTTCAGCAGTAGATGCCCAACAGAAGCGACCACGAATCACTTGTTGGAATCGTGCTAAACCTGGACATACAAAAATAAGGTGCAGATTGCGACCTCTTCACATGAAACCGGCTACAGGTCAATTGCATAATATGGAGGTCCATAATGAAGAAATTCCTCCTGTTTGGACAGAGGAATCATTGGAGAAGGACTTAAATACCTTGGGTAACGATATCTCTCTTCACTCTCTACTTTGCATACAGGGTACCATAAATAAGAAACTAGTTAAAATTCTACATGACGATGGTAGTTCACATGACTTCATTTCACATTTATTAGTACAAGAACTTAAATTACAAACGTTTCCTTCCTTGTATAAAGTGAAAGCTGCATTTCAAGGTAGTCATTATAATGTAACACAAGAAGTGCAAGATGTTACGATTAGCATAGGCCCATATGTTGATTCACGAACATCTTTAATTGCACCTTTGCAATCTTACGATGTTATACTAGGTATGCCTTTTCGTCACCATTATAACCCACGTATTGACTACCATACACATACCTTTAACTTTGAATTCAAAGGTCAAATCATTACTTTGTCTGCATGACATGATTTCCAGCCGTTTCCAATGATTAGTCACACTCAAGTAAAGTCCAATGATTAGTCACACTCAAGTAAAGCATGCATTTAGGAAGGGATTCAACTCATGCATTGTTTTTGTCAATGTCATCAATGATTATACTCATACACTTCCTGATGCATATAAACCTTTCATAGTACTTATAAGGATTGTTTTATGTCTGAGTATCCCTCTGAATTACCACCATCTCGAGGATCCTTTGACCATAGCAGACTTAGTCCCTGGTAGTTCTCCTCCTCATAAAGCACCTTATAGACATGGCCCACTACACCAAAAGGAAATAGAAAACCAAGTAAAAGACCTAGTACAGAAAGGACTTATAAGGCCTAGTTATTCCGCATTTGGAGCACCAGTTCTCTTAGTAGAGAAGAAGAATAAAACTTATCGAATGTGCATTGATTATAGAGCCCTTAACAAGATCACAATAAAGAATAGATACCCTATTCCTCGAATAGATGATCTCTT
Source organism: Ceratopteris richardii (assembly GCA_020310875.1). Taxonomy (NCBI): domain Eukaryota; kingdom Viridiplantae; phylum Streptophyta; class Polypodiopsida; order Polypodiales; family Pteridaceae; genus Ceratopteris; species Ceratopteris richardii. The sequence continues at coordinate 93,889,373 of CM035434.1, forward strand.
AGATAAGTTACGAGGAGCTTGTGTCTTTAGAAAAATTGATCTTAAATCGGGTTACCATCAGATTCGAATGACACAAAGTGATATTTTGAAGACTGCATTTAGAACTCAAATTGGCCATGATGAATTTATGGTAATGCCCTTTGGACTTACTAATGAATTTATGGTAATGGCCGAAAAAGATTAGAGTTATAGTAGAATGGCCTACACCACAATCAGTCAATGATGTTCATTCTTTTCTTAGGTTGGCTAGTTTCTATAGGAAGTTTGTTCGAAATTTTTCTTATTTAGCATTGCCTCTTACCTTGTTATTGAAAAAGAAAATAAAATTTGCATGGGGACTTACCCAACAACGGTCCTTTGAAAAACTTAAACAAGCACTTTCACATGCACCTGTTTTACAGTTACCAGATTTTTCACAACCCTTTCATGTTGTTACTGATGCTAGTGGTTTGGGGATAGGTGCAGTTTTAATGCAAAATGACCATCCCATTGCATTTGACAGTAGGAATTTTAAGCCCTCAGAACAAAATTATAGTACGTATGATAAAGAATTTAGCAGTTGTGCATGCTTTGCAAATTTGGAAACACTATCTTATGGGCTCTGAGGTCTTAATCAAAACCGATCAACAGGCTATTAAGCATTTGTTAAGTCAACCTTTAATCTCTAATTGGCATCATTCATTCAAAATTTCCAATCCATGATCCAATATCAGCCTGGTAAAGCTAATGTTGTAGTTGATGCTCTTAGCCGTTTTCCTTCACATTCTGTTTTTTTGAATAATATTTCTGCCATCCAAATACATTCTTTTCAAGAAATGGTTTCCACTTATGCATCTGATTTGTATTTTTCACGTGCATGACATGACTTCAATAATGGTGCATCTTTGTCTAATGAACATTATACAATTCATAATGGTTTTCTTTATTTTCAACATAGATTATGCATAACTCAAGCTTTTAAAGATTTTTTCAGTAAAGAAATGCACGAAAAAATTCCAAATAGACAAACTTCTCATAATCAAGTGCCATTAAAGAAAGTGGATATTTTTTTGAGCTCTACAAGTGAACAAGATGAATTTCCACCTATTCAAGTAATCACAAGGGCACAAGATAAAGCTCAAACAATGCAAACACGTATGCTAAAGAGGGAGAGAGTGAGAGAGAGAGAGAGAGTAGAAACAACCATAAACAATACTACGAAAAATCTCTCTTGGAAAGATAGAAGATCAAAGCAAAAATCAAAATGGACTAAAAAATTGGAAGTGTTGGAAAAATCATTACAAGAAATTAATGAAAGAAATTCAATATGAAACATGGAAAAAGGAAACGAAGAAAAAGAAATGATGAATTATATAGAAACTTTGCAAAAACATCTTGAACCTTTGATAAAAGCAACAAAGGCTAGATTTAAAGAAGGACTACAACTATTAGACCAAAACAAGATTTATCCCTTTCCAGATTTAGAGAATGAAAGAAAGAGTTGTGTAGGAAAATGATTGAGTTAACCTGGAAACGTTTAGAAGATGAACTTGCAAAGCTAAACTCAAAAACCCTAAAAAAACTGGATGAAGATGTGTGGAGGGAAGTAATGTAAAAGAAAATAGATTCTTATAAGGATGATGTTCATCTTTACATATGTCAAAGAAAATAATAAAGAAGAAAGAAGGCAAGGCCATAAAATGGATGTACCATTAAACATATAAGTAAAATCTAATGAGGAATAGAAAAATTCATGTAAGATAACTTTAAAAGAATTAATGAAGTAGAACCCTCAAGTGAAATCATATGCCAAAAGTGTTGTGTCACAAAAATCAAAGACTTGACAAGAATGAATCTATGATAGATTCCCTATTCTAGGTACCAGTGGATAAAATTTGAGGATATTATAAAGGTGAAGAAGGAACTACTTTACTTCCAATAGATTTTGAAGGAAAACAAACAACTACCATTCTAGACAGTGGAGCAAGAGTAGTAGTAATTACTAAAAATGCATGGTAGAAGTGAGTTGGAGAATAACTAAAACTTACAAGAATGAGATTACAAGTGGCAAATGGAAACATTAAAAAACCTTGAGGGCTTTGGGAATAGGTTTTCCACATTAGATGTAGCAAATGCAAAAAGTGAAGGCATAAATTTTCAAATTGAGGAGGAATATGTTATCTTTCACATAGCCTTAAGGATGATAAAAGTAAATCAAATTGAGGAAAATTTATAAGGGATACATGAATCAAATGAAGAACAAGGAGAAGAATTTAAATTACAATAAAAAAACAAGAAGGATAGTTGGTAACCAAGGATAAAACTTCATAGGAAAATAGGAGCAATAGATGTGATGAAAGATTAAATTTCAAGGAAACACACGAATATGAAACAGCATGAAAAAAAGCAGAAGTCAACCAAAGATGGAATGAAAGTAAAAAAGATAGTAAGTAATCAAAATGAAGAGGATAAATTTGATGTTCCACAGAATTTCAAAAATATGAGGTGGAGGAGATATTTTTGCTAAATTTGAAAGCATAAAGAGAGAAAAAGACAAGTGAATCATATGATAATCATGAGGAAACTAAAAACGTAGTAATCCCTCAAGAGGTAAGAAAAGATAAGATACATTGTGATAGCAGTTGATATGGCATTGGAAGAAGAAGAAGTTTTCATTTAGCTAATACGAGAATTTATAAATTTATTTGCCTAAAATTTTAATGATCCTAAAGGAATAGATCCTAGTATCTGCATATGTAGGATTCCTATTGCACCAAATGCTAAACCAAGTAGGCATACAATGACATGTACCTTGCTAAAACTAAGGCAAAGATTGATTAGTTATTAGTTGCACAATCATATATGAGATAGAATATACTAAGTGGATATCTCCAATAGTGTTAGTTAAAAAATAAAATTGTAAACTTAGGGTTTTTATAAACTTAATAAAGTAATTGCTCCAATGATCAGAGATACTTATCCATTACCAATAACTGATCATGTATTAAGAATATTTGTTGGAAAGGAAGGCTAGTTTTTTGGATGGCTTCTTAGGATATAATCAAGATCCTAATGCTTTCAAAGATCAACACAAAATAGTCTTTGCTAATGAATAAGGTATATATGCATTTAGGGTTATTCCATTTGGTTTAACTAATGCACAAGCCACATTTCAAAAGATGATGTCATGGAGACATGATGATGATGTCATGAGTTTAAAGATTTTCTAGGTCATTTCATGGAAATATTTGTAAATGATCTCTAAACTCTTTCTAATAAAAGAGAGGATCATTTACAAGACTTGAGATCCATCTTCAGAAAATGCATAACTTATAGGGCTTCTTTGAGTTCTAAAAATTGTATATTTTTTGACAAACAAGGAAGAATGTTAGGACATAATGTCAAAAAATGGTACATCTAAAGATGAGAGGAAAAAACAAAGGCAATTGTGAATTTTCATGGACCAACATATGTAAAAGAATTAAAAGCATTCATGGGACATTGTGGATACTATAGAAAATTTGTGTAAAATTTTATAAATATTGCAAAATCTTTGGATGCATTGATTACTAAATTTGAGTGTGCAGAAGGTGTAGAAGATGATGATATTCTGCATATTCTTGTTCGTGTTGCGGGTTCTACTGCACCTACTACAAAGCATATTTGCTGGGATGGCAGAGATACCTAGGCACATGCATTGATAGTTTTGTTTGTCAAACGTGCCATTATTCCTCACATTTGCTCTTGTAGAACAACTAAGGATGCTTGGGATACACTTACCACATTGTATCAAGCTAGGAATGAGGCTCGTGTTGCTTACCTCCGAAAATAGTTGGAGAGTGAGCATATGAATGAAGGTGATTCTATGGACAGTTTCCTAACGAAGATCAAAGATTTGAAGGAACAGTTGAATTCTGCTAATGAGGTTATACGAGATAGCTCACTTGTGCAGACCGTTATGAATGGTCTTCCTGATTCATATCAGAGTTTTGCTTCTCTTCATTTGGTGATGAAAGGCAATCGGAATGCCTTATCATTTGAGGAGTTAGTCTCCGTTCTGTTGTAGGAAGATCAGTCCAGGCAGAACAAGTCCATTATGCGAGTTGCAGATCAAGCTTTCCTGGCTAGTAAGAAGGGCAAAGGAAAATGGAGCTCTTCAATTAGTACGCAAAAATCTGCTAATTCTGCATATTCGAAGAAGGAAGATAAAGATGAGAAGAAATGAGAAAAGCAGAAATTGTTTTGTAAGTACTATAAAGGGAATGTTCATATCATAAAGAACTATCCAAAACTGGCTGCTAAAGAGGCAAAGAAGAAAGAGGTTGGAATGGTTGTTATAGAGGCCTCTACACCAAAAACAGAGTCTGTTAATCTTGTGTAGGAAGAAGAATGGGCATTTACTATTGTCTGCAGTTTTGACCCATCTTCTCATGAGCAGTGCATGTCTGCAGTAGACTCAGATGTTTGGTATTTTGGTAGTGGGGCAACCAAACATATTACCTTGCAATGCAGTTTCTTCTCTTCACTCGAGCCTGCCCCTATAGGGAATACTGTTGCATGCGCCAACAACTCCTCTTATCCTGTTATGGGAGTTGGTAAGATCATTTTGACTACTGTCGATGGTAGTTCTTTCACTTTGTCAGATGCTTTATTTGTGCCAGGGATCAAGAAGAACTTGTTATCAGTTTCTGCATTAGCCAAGATTGGCTTTGTTGTGAAATTTGTTGATGACATGTGTACAGTTCATGATCTGTCAAATGGCAATGTGATTATCACTTCTGGCATTTTATGTCGTGGGCTGTATAATCTCATAGACTATGAAAGATCTGTAAATGATTTGGCATGTGTAGTAAATTATTCTCAGGCTATGTCAGATGCAAAGTATTGGCATGCACTCTTTGGTCATCTGAATTCTGCTAGTTTGCTACGCCAGCAGAAATCTGAAATGGTGTCCTCGTTGCCCAAACTTGAGGAACCTGGAAAACATGTTTGTGAAGGCTGTATTTTGGGAAAAATGCAGCGTTCATCCTTTCCAAAAGATGGTTCAGTTCGGGCTACTCATAAATTGTAGCTTGTACATAGTGATGTCTGTGGTCCTATGCAGACACCTTCTTTTGGGAATGATCTTTACTTCCTGACTTTCATCGATGATTTTTCCAGGCATGCATGGGTATATCCATTGAAGGAAAAGTTCAAAGTGCTCATGTGCTTCAAACAGTTTTTGGTTTTGGCTAAAAATCTGTTAGCATGTAAAATGGGCACCCTCCGTTCTGATCGGGGGGGGGGGGATATATGTCTTCTGATTTTAATGAATTTCTGGCTGAATGTGGGATAAAACACCAGTGTACAGTGTCGTATACACCTCAACAGAATGGAGTTGCTAAATGAAAGAACATATCACTCATGGAGATGGAGAGGTGTATGGTCAAGAGTCATGCTTTACCACATAGTTTCTGGCTTGAGGCTGTCGTGTGTGCAGCATATGTACTTAACAGGTGTCCCACTAAAGTGCTGCAGTCTATCACTCCATATGAGGCTTCACATGATCGCAAGCCATCTGTTTCTCATCTGCGTGTTTTTGGTTGTTTGGCATATGCATTGGTGCTTGAACAACATCGCAGAAAATTGGATGATAAAGCAGTAAAATGTATTTTTGTTGGGTACAGTTCTGAAAGTAAAGGCTATCATCTGTATCATCCACAGACTAAACGCATTCTGGTTAGCCGTGATGTTGTTTTTGTGGAAGATGTTATTCAGCCATTGCTTTCATGTACTAAGGAGACATTTGTTAGCTCCAAAGACATGTATGATGGACAGTCTAGTCGTGGTCCTATTGAGGCAACTTCTCAAGCTTTGTAGGTTTCATGTGGTGATGTAGATCATTCCATTTCTGATGTAGATTTACATGATGCACTAGTTGATGAGAGAGCTGATATTGAGTAGGCAAAAACTATGCCAAAATGGCTGGTGCAAACTTTGCATGACAGCAAATTAGATGCACCTCTGTCATATCATACTCGTTCAGGCTCTCATAGTGCCTCTTTTGCATCAGATTGCTATGCTATGGTTGCATCTAGTCTTTGCGATGAGAATGAGCCTTTTTTGTTTGATGAAGCACAAAATTCAGAAAATTGGATGGCTGCTATGCAATCTGAATATGATGCAATAATGAAGAATGGTACTTGGTCTTTATGTGACTTGTCTCCTGGCAAGAAGGCCATTGGCACTAAGTGGGTATACAAGCTGAAGCGTAAACCTGATGGTACAGTTGACAGGTATAAGGCTAGGCTTGTTGCAAAGGGTTATGCGTAGGAAAGAGACATTGATTTTGATGAGACCTTTGCACCTACATGTCGTATGACTACTGTTCGGAGCATTTGTGCACTTGCAGCCCATCATGGTTGGAATGTACATCACTTGGACATTAAAACTGCATTTCTGAATGGTGACTTGCATGAAGAAGTATATGTTTTTCAGCCCCGTGTCTTTGTGCAGAAAGGGCATGAAAACCAGGTGTGCAAGTTAAAGAAGGCATTATATGGTTTAAAGCAAGAACCACTTGCTTGGTATGAGAAGATACATGCCTATCTGATTGCACATGGTTTTGCGAACAGTCCAACTGAAAGCACCTTATATGTTAAGCATGCTAATGATGTGCTTATGATCATTGTTGTCTATGTTGACGACATGCTGCTCACTGGTCCTATTGAGAAGCATATTGCTGATTTTAAGGCTGATTTGCATGCCTTATTTGAGATGTCTAATTTGGGGCATTTGCATCACTATTTGGGCATTCAATTTATGAAAGTTGATGGTGGAATGGCTTTGTGCCAAACAAAATATATTGACACATTATTGCAGCGTTTTGGCCTTGAAGATTGTAAGCCTATTGCCACTCCTATGGAGACAGGTTTACGATTGAGTCTTCATGATGCTGGAGATGCATTTGATGTTGTTCTTTATCAGTAGGCTGTTTGATGCTTGATTTACTTATGCATTACTCGACCAGATATTGAGTTTGTTGTCTCACAGATGAGCAGGTCTATGCATTGCCCAAGAGTCAAGCATTGGCAAGCGGTTAAGCGCATCTTTCGCTACTTGAGTGGTACTCGGCTACTTGGGTTGTTTTATCCCAAGGGGGCATCACTGCTACCAGATTTGCATGCTTTTTTTGACTCTGATTGGGCTGGTTGCTATGACACTCGTGTGTCCACTAGTGGCTTTTGCTTCATGCTTGGTAGCTCATGTATATCTTGGTTGAGCGAGAAGCAGCCTAATGTGGCCACTTCCAGTTGTGAGGCTGAGTATAGGGCAACTTTCATAGTGACTGTTGAGTGTGTGTGGCTCAGATGCCTTATGGCTGATTTGGGTGTTGGTCAGTCTTCGGCCACCACCATCTTCACTGATAGTCAATGCGCATTGGCAGTTGCGAGGAACCCTGTGTTCCATGCTCGCACTAAGCACATTGAGGTACATTATCATTATGTCAGGGAGAGGTTCTCTGCTGGGGAGATCAGCTTGACATATGTGCCCATGCAGGAGAACATTGTAGACCTTTTCACGAAGGCTCTACCTAGGGAGAAGTTTGAAGCTTTCCGCAAAGCTTTGGGCTTACTTCCTTTTGTGGAGTGATTTCCACATAACTTGGCACTTCCTTATACATGAGTGCCAGCTACGTGTTCATCGCATCACTCCCAGGGGGCATTTTTTGATATATTTAGGTAGTGATGTGTGTGAACACTCTAGGACCACCGGGGCACTTTTTTCCCTCTTTAGGAGGTTTCTTTTCCCTCGGCTTGTATATACGCCTATTGCCCTAATGGGCTACTTATCTTTGTACATTCTCTAGTAATACATTCAGTATTGTGTGTTGTGCTCCAAGCTTCTTCTCCTTCCTTGTGCTATTCGCGTGCTTCCGCAGACGTCTATCTCCAACAACACTAGAGCAGAGTTAGATGTAGAGCCTTCATAAACATGTCTGCAAGGTTCTCCTAAGAGGTACATTGCTCCAAAGTAATCTCCTAAGATATGAGCTTCTTGCACATGAAATGGTACTAGATCTCAAAATGCTTCATAGGAGCATGGAACAATGGATTCTTGGCAATGGCCAAGGTCATTGGCTATCCATGAGAATGCACATCAAACTAACTTGCAAAATACCAATGACAGATAATAAACATCGAAGGTAGATTGTGTCACATGGTGCAAAGCTAGATGCTCGGTAATCGACATTGGCGGATGACAGATCAACTATAGGATACTTCTTACTTGCCAAAGAGATGGGTCCTCAATGAAGCAAGAATATGTATCAATAGATATACTATCGAGAATCAAGATCACCAGCGCAATATGAATTTGAATATTTGGCGAGTTTGATGCCCAATGATGTCAGGTGAGGGCAAGATATCGAAGTATTCTTTGAGAAGCATCCCAATGTTTCTAAAGAGGCTCATGTGCAAACTGACTAAATATCCAAATTGCATTAGCAATATCTGGTCTAGCATTGGCTACCTAAAGTAATGAGCCAACAAGTTGTCAATAAGTATGCACATCCACAAGTGATCATGAATCCTCGAAGATGAGCTTGATGTTTGGGTAAAGTGATGTAGATATTGAGCAAAAATAGTCCATTTTATCTGAAAAGGAGATTAGAGCATTACTTCTTCAGTGATAGGAATATGCCTTCTTTTGTTTGCCAAACTTCCATACCTAAGAAGTAGTGAAGTAGGCCAAGATCTTTCATGGGATACTCAAGGTGAAGGTGTGTGATTATGAATTGGATGCAACTAGGGACTCTTTCTAGTAGATGTATAAGTTAGCATTGGCCATGCTTCTTTGAGATCCTTTAGCTTCGAAGAACTTGTGATCATGAATTGGATGATTATTGCAACTAGGGACTCTTTCTATTAGATGTATAAGTTAGCATTGGTCATTCTCCTTTGAGATCCTTTAGCTTCGAAGAACTTGTGGATCTCGTCATACCAAGCCCTAAGAGCTTTCTTAAGTTTTTAAATTTCTTTGTGAAGCTTCTAGACTTGATCTCACTTTCCATTGATCTTAAAATCTTCAGGTTATTCAACATATGCTTCTTCTTGAAGATCTTCATTGAGGAAATCACTTTTGATGTCGATCTGGTAAATAGAAAATTTGAAGTGTGCACTTAGTGCAAGAATGATGTTTATAGTTGTAAACCTTGGAGTAGGGGCAAAGGAACCTTCATAATCAATGACATGCTTTTCTTTAATCCCTTGGCTACAGGACTTGCTTTGTACTTATCCAATGTACCATGTGATTTGTACTTGAGTTTTTATAGCCACTTAACTCCAATGACTTGCTGATTTGACGTCTTAGAAACAAGTTTCCAAGTGTTGTTCTTTTCCATTGCACCATCTTTGCTTCCATAAATTTTTCCTATTTAGGTTTACCTTGAGCTTCTTTGTAGTTTCAAGGCTTTGGGATATATTGATGTATTGAATTAGATGCTTAAGTGCATAATTCACATAGTGACTTTGTTCATAGTCTTGCTTTTCGATGAGCCTTTGAGATCTTCTAGGTTGGTGAGAAGTACTTGCCTCTAATTTTTTATTAGAAAAGATGGTGTCCCCCTCTGAAGTGTGGATGGATTGACAAACTTGAGCTTAGATCTTTAGTTGAGTATGTTGAAGCTTCATCAAATATGATATCTTTTGAGATGGTCATGGAGTGGTTCTCAAGATCATACAATCTAAAAGCTTCATATTGTTCAATATAGCCAATGACAAGATGTTTCTTGGACTTAGATTTTAACTTGCGTCGATCTTCCTTTGGCACATGTACAAGAGCATCATTTCCAAATACTCTAAAGTAATTGACATTGGGCTTGCATCCATAGTAGGCTTCAAAAATATTCTTGCTGTGTAATGCACTTGTGAAGCCTCTATCAATGATGTGCAATACAGTGTGTACTCCTTTAGGCCAAAAGGTGAAGGGTAATACTTTTTTGTGAAGCATAGTGCATGCCATTTCCATTATGCAATGAATCTTTCTTTCAGTTACTCCATTCTGGGATGTGTTGGTGTGTGAAACACCACAAGAACTAAACTAATGTGGTATTAGAAGACCTCCATAACCATCATTAGCTTAGCAAACCTCTAAATATGAACCTTCAACTCTGAACTTAGTGAAAATCAAAAATTTCACTTCACAGAAATCTGTGCCTCTTCTTTAAACTTTCAATCTGACCTGTATCAACTTGATCTTTGCAAATTCTTCTGATCATTTGCTAGGAAAGGATCTTGCTAATGTTCAGTAACATATAACAAGCAAAACTTTCAAGCAATAACTTCACAATCTTCTGATTTTGTACCAAACTTTACACTATGTCTGAAAACTGGAAATTTACTTCATCGATTTGACATACCTTCACTCTTAAGCTGATTTCTCTGAGTACGCGTCCCGTTTCTCAAAGATCTTTTGACCAAATGTAGTTGAGGATAGTAGCTTTCAAACGAGCTATCACTTACCAAAAACTTTACACTGTGCTTCGAGATCTGACCTTCAGAAGATCAGTCAAATGTGCGCCAGAAAAGTCGTAACTATCAACTACCTTACATAGTCATATGAAATGACTTAGAACTCAATGTACAAGAGGAATTAGACTCAATCCTTCTACACAAACATGTGTTGATTATCAGAGAAGATGTGTACAAAATGGCTTGGTCTAATTTTGCTCACAGCCATGGAAAACTCTCTCAGACTCAGAAGTTTTCTCTCACCATCTTTCTCAGAAATTACACGACTTTTCTCTACTCACTCAGATTACAAAATTGAGTTCTCTCATACATGTTTCTGACTCAAATTAACTTATATACCTAAAGTTTACATCCTTCTAGACTTGAACTCGTAAGTTCTAAAGATCAAATACAAATCTAGACTCTAATTTTGCACTAATTTACAATAGTGAAATTGTCCCTTCACTTAGGCTTGATTTTTTGTAAGTCTTTTCTTCACTTCTTCTTTCCTCCATCATATGTCTTCATATGTCTTCATATATCCATGCCTAATTAGTGAGTGAAGCCCCAACAGCTCCCCCTCAATCACTAATTAGCATGCTTTGACTTCTTCACACAATCTTCTTCTCTTTTATTCCTGCCATCTCCTTGAACCTATTTGTCTTCACTCCATCCAAACTTTTTGTCATAATATCTGCAATCTGATCTTTTGTAGAAGTGTACACCACTTCAATCTCTTTCTCCATTACCTTTTCTCTGAGAAAATGATACTGTATCTCTATGTGCTTTGTCCTTGCATGAAATACAGGATTTGCTGCAAGATATAAAGAACTCATGTTATCTCCATGAATTATGGGTATACCTTGATCAATTCCCAAGCTTTTGAATAATGTCTGCATCCATATTACTTCTTTTGCTGCTTCCACAAGTCCTTTGTATTCAGCTTCTGTTGATGATAAAGCCACTGTGTGTTGTTTCTTTGAACACCAACTCACAAGCTTATCTCCAATATATATCATGTAACCATGTGTAGACCTTCTGTCATCTTGACTTCCTGCCCAATCTGAATCACTATAGGCTCTCAACCTTATATCTGATGTAAAAGGATAATACAATCCTTCTTTCAAAGTCCCTTTGATATATCTAAGGACTCTTTGACCTGCAATCCAATGTGGATCTTTTGGACAATGCATGAATTGGGAAAGAACACCCACTGCATAACTAAGATCAGGCCTTGTTAGAGTTGCATAAATCAAACTTCCCACTAAAGATTGATACTTCCTCATGTCTTTGAATTCTGCTCCATCATATCTACTGAGTTTATGATTGACCTCTAATGTTGTAGATGCCTCTCTGCAATTCTCCATGTTAAACTTCTTTAGAAGATTCAAGAGATACCTTTCTTGTGATACATAAATACCATGCTCTGCATAGGTGATTTCCATTTCAAGAAAATATGATAATTTTCCTAGATCACTTATCTTGAATTCCTTCTCAAGTAGCTTCTTCACCTCCTTGATTCCTTCATTTGAGGTACCTGTAATTATAATATCATCTACATATATACAAATGTAGATCATACCCTCATCTGTTCTTTTGATAAGTAGACTTGCATCTGCCTTTGAACTTTGATATCCAAGGTCATTAAGATACTTTACAAGTCTATAATTCCAAGCTCTTGGAGCTTGCTTCAAACCATAAAGTGCTCTTCTTAATCTGCAAACATAATTTGGAAACTTATGATCTGCAAACCCTTGAGGTTGCTCCATGTACACCTCATCTGATATATATCCATTCAAAAATGCATTCTTAATGTCCAATTGACTCAATATCCATCCTTTTGATGCTGCAATGGCAATGATTGTCCTTATGGTTGACATCTTTGCTACAGGACTGAATGTCTCATCATAATCTATGCCAAATGTTTGAGCATAGCCTTTAACCACCAATCTGGCTTTGTATCTGGCTATAGTTCCATCTGCATGCTTCTTAACTTTGTAAACCCATTTATTTCCAATCACTTTCTTACCATTAGGCTTTGGGACAAGTTCCCAAGTTTTGTTCTCTTCAAGAGCATCAAATTCTTCCTTCATTGCTACTTCCCATTGTCTCTTACCTTTTGCTTCATCATAGCTTTGAGGTTCTTCATCTTCTTTAACCATGTAAGCATAATTTTTCTGAGTCAAATAAGAAGTGTCATATGAATACCTTGTAGGTTGCTTCCTCATTCTGGTTGACCTTCTTGGTTCACACTCTTCATGTATATCTGGATGTACTTCTTCATCAAATATTGGCCCATCTTCATTTCTTCTGTATGATCCAACTCTTGATGTGCTTGCTTGCATATGTTCTTCATCTCCATCTATCTGCATATGTGACTTACCTCTTGCACTCCTTCTTATCTCTTCTTCAAATGTTTCAAGATCACATTCTTTATCTGCATACCAACTCTTCTGTTCATCAAAGGTTACATCTCTGGAAACAATAAAATGTTTAGTTAAAGGACTCCATAGCCTATAACCCATTTGCTTTTCATCATACCCAATAAACACATATTTTTCTGCCTTTGGTTCAAGCTTATGTCTGAGTTGTGATGGTACATAAGCATAGGCAATTGACCCAAACACTTTACAATGGTCAAGTGTTGGCTTCTTACCCCACCAAGCTTCATAAGGGGTCATACCATTCAAAGCTCCACATGGTAGCCTATTCACAAGATATGTGGCTGTATTTACAGCCTCAGCCCAAAGATAATTAGGGCAATTCTTTTCCTTTAACATTGCTCTTGCAAATTCAACCAATGTTCTATTTCTCCTTTCTGCCACCCCATTATGTTGAGGTGTATACCTGCAAGTTATCTCTCTTTTAATACCTGCATTCCAAAGATAGTCATTAAACTCTTGGGAGAAGTATTCTCCCCCTCCATCAGACCTTAGCCTCTTGAGTTTGTGACCTGTAACTCTTTCTGCATAAGCATGAAAATGTTTGAAGGCTCCAAAGACTTCTGACCTTTCCTTTAGAACATAAAGGGTTATCCACCTTGTAGCATCATCAATAAACAAAACATAATACTTAGATCCATTTATTGAACCTTCTTTTGTTGGCCCCCATACATCTGTATGTATGAGTTCAAGCAAATCATCATGCTTGAAACCTTTCTTCTGAAATGGTTGTCTATGAGCTTTTCCCATCTGACAAACTTCACACTTGTATATCATATGTTGATTCTTCACATTTGGTAGTCCCAATACAGATTGGTTCTCCACCATAGTTTTGATTCCTCTTTCATTGAAGTGTCCCAATCTCTTATGCCAAAGATCTAACTCTGTAATTACTTCATTACCATGTGTGATTAGGGCTTGACCAACATTTCCTTGTACTTTGAGAGTAAAAAGTCTACCTTCCTTCTTACCACAAACAATGGGTTTGTAAGCATCCTCTGGATCTTCAACAAATACCCCTTCATTTGTAAATCTGACTTGAAAACCTTTTTCCACTATTTGTCCAACACTAATCAGATTCTTTGGTATTGTTGGAACATACAAAACATTTGTTAATAAATCAGCTCCACTCCTGCACTTCACTTTTCCAATTGAATGCACATTATGCTTTGTATTGTCACCTGTTTGTACTGTATGACTTGAATTTCCTTCTTCCAATTCTGACAACAATTCTATATTACCTGACAAATGATTTGAACAACCAGAATCAATATAGAATACCTTGAGATCCTCCTTCTCTGATGAACTAATTGAATTCATCATCAATGTTGTATGGTTGTCATTCTGTGTATCATTTGCATAATTATAATATGTGGTGTTGTATGATTGGTTCTGATTCCAATTTCTACCACCACCTCTTCCATAACTTCCTCTTGAATTTTGTCTTCCTCTTTGAAATTGATTCAGAAACCTTCCACCTCTTCCTCTGCCATTGTTGTTCTGATTTTGGCTTGCTCCTTGTTGATTGTGCCAACAATCATATGCTAGATGATTGCTCAATCCACAAATCCAACATGTCTTCTTGTTATTGTTCTGATTACCTCTACCTCTTCCATTTCCTCGACCTTTACCTCTGCCAAAACCTCTTCCTTTTGCATAATTTGCTTGAGTTGTTGACTCTTCTTCATCCTTTGCCTTGCCTTTATCTCCTTTCTTTTTATTCTTCACATACATTGCAGAACTTTGACCTTTGTCTCCATCTGACTTCAAATCTTGCTCAAATATGAGCATCAATCCAAGTAATTGATTTAATTCTGGCACATAATGATTTAATGAGAGTTCTGTTGAAAGTACAAAGGGCTTCCACCTCTCATCACCTCTTAACCCTGCAAGTAATTGTGCTATCAACCTATGATCTTCAATATCCTCATCAATAGATCCAAGGCTATCTGCCAAATCCTTCATCTTAGTGACATAATCACTAATGCTTTGATTCTGCTTTTTCTTGAATGTAGTGAACTCTGACCATAAGCTAGCTTTCCTAGCTTTAGTAGTGTTTTGGAAGTGGTCTTCCAAAGCATTCCAAATATCTTCAGCTGTTTCTAAACCTCTGATGTGAGGCAACAAATGATCTGTAATAGTGTTGTATATATAAGCTCTTGCACTTGCATCTCTCTTCTGCCATAACTTCAAAGCTTCTAGCTCTTCCTTTCTTGGATGACTTTCATCTTCAAATTTAGGCTTCTCCTCTTCACCTGTCACATATACCATTAGATCCTTACTCATAAGTAAGGCCTCCATCCTCATTACCCAAGCAGGATAGTTATCTCTGTCCAATTTGTCAATGGACACATGATCTGCCATGGTATCCTTGCTTCTGCTTCAACCTGTAAGTGTAAGGTTTAAGAATGATACCTTTTGTAGACCTTTACCCTTGGAATCAACTTCGAAACAATCTTCTGATGACTTTTGTTGTTGAAACACCTCAGCTTCCTCCTTCTTTGATAAAGAACTCTTCAACTCTTCTTGTATCTGCTCTCCTTTACTTCTCGAGGACCTTATCTGCTCTGATACCACTTGTTGGTGTGTGAAACACCACAAGAACTAAACTAATGTGGTATTAGAAGACCTCCATAACCATCATTAGCTTAGCAAACCTCTAAATATGAACCTTCAACTCTGAACTTAGTGAAAATCAAAAATTTCACTTCACAGAAATCTGTGCCTCTTCTTTAAACTTTCAATCTGACCTGTATCAACTTGATCTTTGCAAATTCTTCTGATCATTTGCTAGGAAAGGATCTTGCTAATGTTCAGTAACATATAACAAGCAAAACTTTCAAGCAATAACTTCACAATCTTCTGATTTTGTACCAAACTTTACACTATGTCTGAAAACTGGAAATTTACTTCATCGATTTGACATACCTTCACTCTTAAGCTGATTTCTCTGAGTACGCGTCCCGTTTCTCAAAGATCTTTTGACCAAATGTAGTTGAGGATAGTAGCTTTCAAACGAGCTATCACTTACCAAAAACTTTACACTGTGCTTCGAGATCTGACCTTCAGAAGATCAGTCAAATGTGCGCCAGAAAAGTCGTAACTATCAACTACCTTACATAGTCATATGAAATGACTTAGAACTCAATGTACAAGAGGAATTAGACTCAATCCTTCTACACAAACATGTGTTGATTATCAGAGAAGATGTGTACAAAATGGCTTGGTCTAATTTTGCTCACAGCCATGGAAAACTCTCTCAGACTCAGAAGTTTTCTCTCACCATCTTTCTCAGAAATTACACGACTTTTCTCTACTCACTCAGATTACAAAATTGAGTTCTCTCATACATGTTTCTGACTCAAATTAACTTATATACCTAAAGTTTACATCCTTCTAGACTTGAACTCGTAAGTTCTAAAGATCAAATACAAATCTAGACTCTAATTTTGCACTAATTTACAATAGTGAAATTGTCCCTTCACTTAGGCTTGATTTTCTGTAAGTCTTTTCTTCACTTCTTCTTTCCTCCATCATATGTCTTCATATGTCTTCATATATCCATGCCTAATTAGTGAGTGAAGCCCCAACAGGATGGAGTGTGAGGTTGACTCTGACTTGCCTCTTGATGCCCTTTTTCTTTTAGAAATTATCAAATTCATGATTGATAACTCCCCAGCTCCTTGTGATCTAAGTCTTCACTGAACTTGATGCTTGATTCTCAACTTGAGATATCCATTATTGAAACTTGGAAAAGGTATTTGACTTGGACTTCAAAAAGTATACCCAAATATATCTCAAGTGATTATCTACTAGGAGAAAGAAGTAGATTGATTCACTAAGTGAAGAGGTATTCATGGGTCCACAAAGATCCATGTGGACTAGGGCTAGAGGTTTCCTAGCTCAGATGGAAGTTGTTGGAGGAGATGGTGGATAATCACAAGAGATGAGTTGGTGTAGCTAAAACCTGCTTCACACTTGCTATAATTGATGGTTGGAGAGTGTTTTGGGCCTCTTTAGCTTGCTAATAAGCATAGATTATCACATATGTTTCTTGGAAGATGATGCACTAATGATAGAATCAAATCAGATAGGTAGGCATATGATCCAAGGTCTAGAACTTGCTATTTTGGTTGAGACACCTACTGAGAGTTCTGCACCATTCTTTGAGTACAACAGCAATTGATAGAATTCCTTTTGGGGAACTTCAATTAGATTAACAAGCTACCAATCATGAGTGAAATAATCTAAAATGATAAACTATATGCAGAGAAATATGTTTAGCAAATCAAGCATGCATCCCGACTTTTATGGGCCTTGATAGTCACAAACCAATGAGCAACGATTGATTAATATCTGATGATCGCATGAAGCATTATTAATGAAAATTTTTAGGATTAACTTAGACAGTATGATTGAGCTATCATGCTTTAAATCAAGAGAAATGATCCACTATATAGTCAGAATCAGCTCAGACAAATTCACTATTGTGATGGAGTGCGAGAGAGATATGAAAGTAGAAAGTACTCAACATGTATGTACTAAATCATGTAAAAGTACAATGTCATTGGATATAAGTGATTGCTCAATCAGTGAGGAAAGAGTGATCCATGAGATGAGCTTCTCTTTGCAATGAAAGTACATGATTATGACCTCTGAACCTCTCGATACACGCGGGCATTTCATATCCTCTTTGATAGCTTTTGTTGAAGCTAAGGATTTGAATTCAAATTAAAATCTCTACCAATAAAGTGCATCCTAAAGTATAGGATTAATTCTCTCTTGACCCAACTACCAAAAGTTACGAGATTATATGCTTCTTTACTCCTCATGGGTTTAATAACCTTTTACAAATGTAATTTAGAAGCAAAGTTACAAGAGTTTGTACATATGAATCCTTCCATTGTAATGCCAATACACCAAACTTATGTGAGGTGATCAAGTGTGTAGGCTTGGGCTTAATTGCACCAACAACTCCCCCTCAAGCCTAACATGCTTGATCTTCATTTCTCCTTGATCTCTTCTTTGCTTCCTCAAATGTTGAGGGTTCCTCTTGATTTATGTACTATGCTAGATAGATTCAATGTTTAGTAACTAGAAAAGTATCAAACCCATAACTATTTGGTTTTCTTTTCTCCCTCATGGACCTTCTTAGGCGATGATGTGGTGATTTTTCCTTTTTCCAGGTTCTTGCATTTTAGCTTTACCTTTAGACTTCCACATTTTGAGTTTTTCAATATGAGTTGCTTCATCATCTTTAGACGTATCCTGCTCATCAATTTTAGAAGGATTATCCTTGAGAAGCTTTGGAAAATCTTCTTCAAGATCAAGTAGTTTGATTTTATTGCATGAGTCTTCATACCAAGAACTATTCTCATCAAATACTACATCTCTATCCACCAAGAATCGTTGTTGGGTTGTATAGCTTGTAGCCTTTTTTGTTGTTGTCATATCCAATGAACACACATCTTTCAGCTTTTGGATCCATCTTTCCTCTAACCTGTGAAGGAACATGAACATAAGCAATACATCCAAAAATCTTACAATGATCCAAGCTTGGTCTTCTTCCATTCCAAGGCTCATATGGTGTCATGCCATCAAGTGATTTTGAAGGTAACGTGTTAATCAAATAAGTGTCTATGGATACAGCCTCAACCCATAAGTAATAAGGTAAATTTTTTTCATTTAACATAGACCTTGCATCTTCAACAATTATGCTATTCTTTTTCTCTACCACTCCACTTTGCTAAGGAGTGGTCCTTGTAGTAATTTCTCTTTTGATTCCCCTCTCTTGAAGAAAGGAGTAAAATTCATGGGAAAAGTACTCTCCCCCTCCATCTGACCTTATTCTTTTTAGTGTTTTACCTATTTGGTTCTCCACAAGAGCTGAATATCTTTTGAAGCATGAAAAAACTTCATCCTTGTGTTTTATAAACTGTAGTATAGTCCATCTACTACAATCATCAATGAAGGGGACATAATACCTTGATCCAGATATTGAAGCATCCTTGCTAGGTCCCCATACATTTGTATGAACCAAATCCAAGAGATCTCCATGCATACATCCTTTCTTCATGAATGGTAACCTGTGAGACTTTCCAAATTGACATGCACTACACTTATAAATCATGTGTTGCTTTGATAGATTACGGATTCCAAGTACACTTTATCCCTGCAAATTTTCTTTAATGATCTTTCACCAATATGTGCTAACCTTTTGTGCCATACTTCCAATTCTGTGAGTGTCTGACTACCATAATTAAAGAGAGCAATGTTCCTAGTGTCTTGCAATTCAAATGTGAATCATCTACCTCTCTTTTCATCCTTGACTTGGATCTTCACAAATGCTCCTTCTTTTGTGAACCTAACTTGTAGGCATTTCTCCACAATCTGTCCTACACTTATCAAATTCTTTGTCATGGTAGGGACATAGAGTACCTTGCTAAGTAGGTTGATGTTCCCATCAAGTGCTTTTACATTTCCTATCTTCTCCACTAGGTCCCTTATATCATCACCTATTTGCACTTCATGCTTGTTCCTTGGATCTTCTAAATCTGATAGGAGGGCCACATTTCCTACCACATGATTTCAGAAGCCTGAATCTATGTAGAAAACATGCTCATCAGATTTACCTTGTGACATTGTCATATTCATGAGAAGTAGAGAGTCTTCTTGATTTGAGTCTTCTGTGTAATTGTTGTAATCTCTTCTCCCTTTGTATCCTCCTTGGTAGGTTGAATAGTTGTAGTTGTTGTGGTTGCCACAGAAATTGTTGAACCTTCCTCTTGAGTAGCCATAACCTCCTCTATTGTAGCCTCGGCCTCTTTGATTCTTGGATTTCCTAAAGCAATTCTCAATTCTGTGATTAATTAATCCATAGATAGAACAAGGATTAGAGTCTTGGGGTCTCCCCCTGCCTTGTCTTTGTTCTCTACCTCTACTTCTACCATGTCTTCCTCTACCTGCATAGTTAGCTTGGTGTGTACTTGCTTCATCATCCACTTTCTTTCCTTTCCCTTTGTTGTCTTTGGCTTTATTTTTATTAGTATACAAAGCAGAAGATTGATTATCTTTGGAACCTTCTCCATTCTTCATGATCTTGGCCTCTTGAGTAAGTAGTTGTCCCATAAGTGTATTGAAATATAGTACATGCATATCCATGTATAGATCCATTGTTGTTGTAAAGGCTTCCCACTTGTCATCTGCCTTCAGAACATTGATGGTTTGCCTTACAATTCATTCTTCATCTATCACTTCTCCAATGCTTCCTAGTTGATCAACAATATCTTTGATCTTTATGACAAAATCAGTCACATTTTGCTTGGAAGATTTTTTGAGTGTTGTGAAGTCCAACTATAGTTGGTTCTTTCTGGCATTTGTGCTTGAAGAGAAGAAGGCCTCAAGTGCATTCCACACTTCTTGTGATGTTTTACAACTTCTAATGTGAGGGAAAAAAATATGAGATAGAGTTGAGGAGATAAGACCTTGCAAGTGCATCCTTGGAGCACCATGTGCTCAATCTTTCTTACTCTTCTTGTGTAGGTTGACCTTTATTCTTGAAACTTGGCATAACTTCATCTCTAGCTATATAACCATATAAAATCCTACTTTGAAGATAAGCTTCCATCCTTAAAGACGAGGCTGAGTAGTTACCTCTATCCAATTTGTCAATTGATGAAGGAAATCCATCTACCATGTTGACCAACCTTGCTCTGATACCACTATTAGGATGGATTTGTACTTGACGAAGATGAAGTGTTTCTACAGAAACTTTGCACTACACCAGCCAAATGAACTCCAAAGATATGTAGTGAGCCCTTTTATCTTACCAAAGGATGTATTAGACACCCTATGTACCTTGAAAGATCACTGTTGAAGATAGGGAAAACTAGAAGATAAATGATTAATTTGAATTATGAAAGATTGTTAAACTTAGATATTATCTAGTTGGATGTATTTTGTTTGGTGGATCGGATTTTAATAGATGGTTATATTGAAGTTCGTGGGGCATGTCATAAGACAAAGAAGACGTTATATCGAACGCATGCAAATTGAAGAGGTGTTAAAAAAAAGAAATGGAGAAGTAGGTATGCAAAAGCGCAAGCACAGTACGTGAACAAGAGCAGCAAAATGCTTTTCCTATGAAGAATGTAATTTCAAAGCATATTTTGTATTGCCTATGTTAAACTATCAGCCATTAAAAAGGAAAACTTATGGCATAACTTTCATATATGTATTCTTTGTAATACGTGAAGTTTGAATGATAAGAGTCTTCAGCGCAGGCATGTATTGAATTATAGAGTGTGATTTTGTACATCGTGTAGTGTGTATTTGATGGAACTAAGTATTCAGACTCAATAAGGTAAGGAGGTAAATGAAAGTCTGATTGAGAGTAGAATCTTTGTTGATGAAGACCAGTGTGAGAAACGTGATAGTTCTAGATGTTATTCGTGTTGTGTTGAACTCATGAACCCTCAACACAATTGGCGATCCTACTGTGCTGCTGAAGAAGCAAGAAATGCATGAAGGAAACGATTTGGTAAATTATATTTTACAAGAGCAGAGGCAAGAGCAGTGAACATGGAGTCATCCTTGAAATTTTATGAGTGGTACGAAGCAGAGAAGGAAGAAAACCTAGAAACTGAAGAGGATCAAGGGGAAACAGGTGCAGTAGAGGCAAGGTTGGTGCGTGGAATACTTGGAGTGCTATTCCTTACAGAAGTAACTGTAGGAGTAAGAAGACGACTCCACTTTGACCCACTTCCAGGGGCGACCGGTCACAGAACCAGGCGTACACCTCAGCCACAGCCAATGGCTCAACCACCTCCCAATCCAAAAGTCAAAGCAGCTCATTTCAGAGAAGCTCTAAAGAAGATGCTGATTGTCATGTGGCTCAATTCGAGATAATATGGATAGCTAATGGATACCCAGCTATCTATGGGGATGACATTAAGCTCCAGCAATTTGCTGCCATGTTGGAAGGACGAGCTATGAGCTGGTTCAGTCAATATGGTATTGCTCATTTTGCTACATATGACGATTTAAAAATAGCATTTTTGCAACGATTTAGAAAAGAAAAGACTCCTTCCGATGTGTTATAGAAGTTAAGAGCCATCAGACAAAAAACCATGTTAGTGGAAGATTATGCGCAAAAGTTTAGGACTTTAATGGAACGATTGCAAGGTAATGAAAGACCTACCGATGAGATGTTGGCAGGATATTTTCTGAAAGGATTAAGAAGCACAATTAGACATGCGGTTGCAAGTGTGGACATTGCAAATGGCTTTGATGTATTAGTATTAGCAGCGGCACATGTGGAAAGAAGTTTTGGACGAGCAAAAAATAGGGAGTCTGATTCTGGTTCAGAGACTGAATCTGATTCATAAACGGAGTCTCAAAAGAGTTCGAATGATTGTGACTCTGATGACCACGATGAAGAAATAGTGGGGAAAAAGCATCGCAAGCATAAGGTCAAGCAAAGTAAAGAGGAGGCATGGATTAATAAGTTAAAGAGACATGGATATTCCATAGTAGCTCCAGAGGAAAAGAGATTTTGTGATATATGTGACAAAGAGGGACATACAACAAATCAGTGTTGGTACAACCCTAAGCATAGAGGGCAAAGTTCCCGGCAAGATAATAGGAATATCAATGAAGTAGCGGCCAATCAGGCTATTCCCGTCCAAGGGCGGGGTAATTTTCACAGGCAGCAACAAGTAAGACCTTCATGGAGAGATCAAGGGAATCAGTAGGGGAATAACCAACAAGGGAATCAGCAGGGTTGACCACCACGGGTAATGCTTTGTGGGTATTGTTCAGCTCCCGATCATTGGATAGGGCCGAATTGTCCCTTGTGGGTAAAGCATAGGGAAGAACGAGGTATACCCGTTATCAGGTATAATTAGAATAATCAATAGGGACAACATCAACAACAGGGGCAGCAGGCGGCTTAGGCAAATGCCATGCTTATTGAATGGCTAGATAACGACGATAGAGGGACTGATGCAATAGGTACATCTGAGAGAATACATGTTAAGAAGGATAACCAATGGCAGTGTGATTGTAAACAATGTGGGAAAGGCAAAGAAGTCGAAGTGTTGGCAGTTACAAGATCAAAAATTAAAGGACCTATTAATTGGCAAGAACAAAGGCACATCAGAGACAAAGTCTTGAAGCAAGTTCAGGACAAGCGCCATAAACAGGTAAGGTGTGGAAGTCAGACTAAGCAACAACAAGGAGTGGACTTGATACCTTCAATAATAGAGGGGAACAGGGGTCAGAGTAAGCATGATCAGGAAAAAGATTGGTTTGACGTAAACATTAGCTCACCCTTACAGTTGTCTTTGGATCAACTGTTATCTTTGGTACCAGCATTTCGAGAGAAGTTGTTGAAGCGGTTACTTGGGCAGCGGCCAGAGCCAGGAAGTAGGTCCGTACCTTCAACTTCGTCCAATACTATTGATCCAGCAGATGTTGACTTTGTAGTACCAGTAATTCAAGTACAGTACAACTAGAGGCGATTTGGTGAAGTGTTGCTTGATGGAGGATCAAGGTTAAATATATTACCTGAGCATATTTTTATAGAAATGGGAAAAGGGGCATTGGCTCCAGCACCTTTTCACGTCAAAATGGCGGATCAAACTCGAGTTGAGTCAGTTGGCATTCTGAAGCAGCAATAGATAATCATTTCAGGAATGTCATTTATGGTAAATTTTGTTGTCATTAGGATGTCTGAGTCAACATATCCATATGAAATGGTGTTAGGGCGACCTTGGTTTAGAATGGCTAAAGTCAAGCAAGATTGGGGTCTGAATGTGGTAATGATCACAAAGGGTAAAAAGCAAGTCACAATCCCTATGCGAGGAAGAAGAAATATGTCAGTACAGGAGAAACCACTCATGGCTCAGACGATTAACTTAGCGGACGAGATAGAAGATGATGAAGAGGAAAAGTTTTTGCAAGCAAATCCAACTGTGGTACCGGTGTTAGAAGTTGATGTGGCAGGAGTATTAAGTAAGGATAATCTGATTGTGCAGAATGTAGAAGGGCCAGTTCCAGGTGAACAAGTTGCAGGTGCACAAATACAAAAGATATTTGAGCAAAGTATGGAAATTCCGGTACAGCACCGGTGGAACAACAAGAAAAAGAAATAATAACTCAGGCGGAATGGATATGCGATCAGAACTATGCAGGTTCTATGTGGGTGAAGGAGGAGGAGCTTCAAGAGGTTAATTTAGGAACAAAAGTTGAACCCAAGATGGTGCGAATTGGTAAAACATTGGAAGGAAAGTTTAAGGAGGATCTCATTTGCTTACTAAAAGAGTATGTAGATGTGTTTGCTTGGGATTACACTCAAGTGAAAGGTATAGACCCTGATTTGCATCTGATGGAGAATGTTAATCTCCAAAAGAACAACCTATTCTTGAAATTAGAGCACCTCTATATCAAGAATAAGTTTAGACTCCTCTTAATTTAGAGAACAATCACCAACTTATCAAGAAATTGACTATTCTTGAAAAAATCAAATTCTCAGAAAATTCTGCTACAGTTTAATCTCTGATTGACTAACCATTCGTGTAAAGTTTTTTATAAAACTGTGTAGGATGTATCACCTTAATTTGCGCACCTTCTTCAACTTAAATCTCCTTAAATGATTGAGTATACTTTGAGAAATGACTCAAACATTTTACCTATGTGTGAAACTGCTTCTCTGAAGTAGCGACTTTGACACCTGTAACTTCTTAGCTATAGTTCTCCCAATGTCGAACCCGTTTGGTCAAATGCTTTTAGCTGTAGATAGCTTATCTCTCAACTTAGATTTTGAGCTATCATTTGTGTAAAACTTTACACTGTGCACTGAGCACTATCCATTTTTTTTAACTCAAAATCTGCACCTATTTCAGAAGACTGTGAACATTCTTTACATATGAATGTTCCTACTTACAATTCTCTTAGCCTGCTTACAATTAGATTCTCAAACTCTAGCCATAGATTGATTAACTATGGACTTAGAAATCTCCAAAAGGAATTCACAAAAGATCTACTACACGAGGAGAAAACACAGAAACATCGGGCGCAACTTTTCTTCTATTTCTCAAAAAATTACAACTGAGTGATGAGAGAGAGTTCAACTCACTTCTAGGAGGTCTAATGACTCTTACAACTTCTCAATACACTATTCTCATACTCTCTCATACTTGACCCGACATTTTCCATAGTATTTATAGGCAAATATGTACAAGCTTATGATTTATCAAAAGTATAAGTGACCTATATCTGAACTAATGTACATATGTGTACATCTATTTCAACCTCTGAATGTAACCATCTTCTATGCTCCAAGAATTGATCTTATCTCCATTCTTTGTCTCTCAAAACTTCAATTGGTGATTGGTCTGCACCAACAGCTCCCCATCAATCATCAATTGAGGTTTCTCTTATCTTCTTTATGCCTGCCATGTCTTTGAACTTCTGTAACTTTGGTCCATCTAAGCTTTTTGTAAGCATATCAGCTATCTGATCTTTTGTTGAAGTATGTACAACTTCAATCTCTTTATCCATCACCTTCTCTCTTAGAAAGTGATATTGTATCTCAATGTGTTTGGTCCTGGCATGAAAAACAGGATTAGGAGCTAGATATAATGAACTCATGTTATCTCCATAAATGATAGGTATGCTTTGTTTAGTGTCAAGACTCTTCATGAGAGTCTTAAGCCATATTACTTCCTTTGCAGCTTCAACCATGCCTTTGTACTCTGCTTCTGTAGATGACAAAGCAACTGTATGTTGCTTCTTTGAGCACCAAGAGATTAACTTATCTCCCACATAACACATGTACCCATAGGTTGACCTTCTATCATCTGGATTACGTGCCCAATATGCATCACTATATATTTTGATATTTGTATCTGATGTAAAACCATAATACAAACCCTCTTTGAGTGTACCCTTAATGTACCTCAACACTCTTTGACCTGCAATCCAATGTTCTTTCCTAGGACAATGCATGAATTGAGACAACACCCCAACTGCATAAGATAAATCAGGCCTAGTTAATGTAGTATAGATAAGACTACCAACCAAACTCTGATATTGTTTCATATCCTTGAACTCTTCACCTCCAAATCTGCTCAATTTGTGATTCACCTCCATTTGAGTAGGTGCTACTCTGCAATCATTCATCTTCAACTTGGTTAACAAATTCTTCAAATACCTTTCTTGAGTCACATACACTCCATGTTGAGTATATGAAATCTCCATGCCCAAGAAGTATGACAAATCTCCCAAATCACTGATTTTGAACTCTTTCTCCATTTGCTTCTTTAGGCTTTGTATGCCTTTCTCATCTGTACCTTAACAAGCAAGCTACTATCTGCTTTTGATACTTGAAATCCAAGTTCCTTTAAGAACTTTACAAGCCTATAGTTCCATGCCCTTGGGGCCTGCTTCAAGCCATATAAAGCTCTCTTGAGCTTACACACATGATCTGGATATCTTCCATCTCTGAATCCTTGAGGTTGCTCCATGAAAACATCATCTCAAATGTAACCATTCAAAAAAGCATTCTTCACATCTAATTGACTCAATTTCCAACCTTTACATGCAGCAACTACTATGAGTGTCCTGATGGTTGTCATCTTTGCCACAAGACTATAGGTCTCATCATAGTCAACACCATATGTTTGAGCAAACCCTTTCACAACAAGTCTAGCTTTGTACCTAGACACACTTCCATCTGCAAACCTCTTTGTCTTGTAGACCCACTTACATCCAATGATCTTCTGGCTATTTGGTTTAGGAACCAATTCCCAAGTCTGATTTTCCATCAATGCATCATATTCTTCCTGCATAGCTTTCTCCCAATTTTCTTTACCTTTTGCCTCTTCATATGTAGAAGGGTCTTCATCTGCTTTTATCATGTAAGCATAATCTTTGGTAGCCAAAAAAGAAGTATCATAGCTATACCTTGTAGGTTGCCACTTGTGTCTTGATGACCTTCTAAGTTCTCCACTCCTTGAGGTTTCTGGTTCATCACACTCAGGATCAAATCTTGGCATTTCTTCAACTTCAACCTGCACTTCATTATTCTCCTCTTCATCACATATCTGAATCTTTGATTTACCTTTCCTTTGGTTTACAACTTCTTCATCACTTGTATTAATATTAATTGTACCTGCATACCAAGTACCTTGCTCATCAAATGAAACATCTTTTGATACAAGAAATTGTTTTGTGGATGGACTCCACAACCTATATCCCATCTGCTTATCATCATAACCAATAAACACATACTTTTCAGCTTTAGGTTCCAATTTGTGTCTTAATTGTGATGGCACATATGCATATGCCAAACACG
This sequence comes from Ceratopteris richardii, assembly GCA_020310875.1. Lineage (NCBI taxonomy): Eukaryota > Viridiplantae > Streptophyta > Polypodiopsida > Polypodiales > Pteridaceae > Ceratopteris > Ceratopteris richardii. The sequence continues at coordinate 93,916,639 of CM035434.1, forward strand.
CAAATACTTTGCAATGATCTAAGGTAGGTCTCTTACCCCACCATGCTTCATATGGTGTCATACCCTGCAAGGCTTTACATGGTAACCTATTGACCAAATAAGTAGCTGTGTTAACTCAAGCTTCTTTGAATACATAAAACCATGCTTGGAATAAAATTGCTTATGAGCCTTACCTAATTGACATGCCTCACATCTGTATGTCATATGTTGACCTGCAACATTAGGCAATCCAAGCACTGAACCATTGTTAATCATATCTTTGATACCTCTTTCATTGAAATGCCCAAGCCTCTTGTGCCAAAGATCTAACTCAGAGATCTTATGTCCTCCATAAGTGAACAAGGCATGACCAACATTACCTTGAATCTTCAATGTGAACAATCTTCCTTCTTTCTTCCCTAAAACAATTTGTTTATACCCATTGCTAGGGTCTTCCACAAACACTCCTTCATTAGTGAACCTCACTTCATAACCTTTTTCCACAATTTGTCCTACACTTATCAAATTCTTAGGAATTGTAGGAACATACAAGACCTTACTCAATAAGGTGCTACCATCCTTGGCCTTCACTGATCCAATTGACTTCACATTGTGCTTTGTATTATCACCTGTTTGAACAACATGATTAGATACCTTATTCTCCAAATCAGTCATCAAGGCTATATTACCACTCAGGTGATTGCTACACCCTGAGTCAATGTAGAAGACTCTTTGATCTTCACTCTGCCTTTCACAAGTTGCATTCATTATCAATGTTGAATCTTCCTTCTGATCTGAAGCATAATTGTAGTAGGTATTGTTATATTGTTGACTTTGGAATCCTCTACCTGCATTTCTTCCAAAGTAACCCCTACTACCTCTACCTCTGAAATTACCTCTTGGATTTATGCCACCTCTTCCTCTTGAATTAAAATTCTGATTATATCCACTATTACTCTGATTATTATGCCAACAATCATTAGCTAAATGATTTGTCTTACCACAAATCCAGCAAGCTTTGACTCCATCTTTGTTACTCCTGCCTCTTCCTCTACCTTTGCCACCTCCTCTTCCTCTTAGGAAGTTGGCTTGACTAGTTGTGCCTTCTTCTTCATTTGCTTGTTGCTTTCCTTTGTTAGCTTTCTTCTTGTCTTTAGAGTACATTGCATGACCTGCACTCTTGTCAACATCTCCTTTCATATCATTCTCAAAAGTTAGCATATGTCCTAATAATTGATTCAAATCAGGAGTGAAATGATCTAATGAAAGTTCTGTAGACAAAATGAAAGGCTTCCACTTCTCATCTCCTCTTAGTCCTGTGAGAATTTGCCCTTACCAATTTATCCTCCTCAATGTCTTCATCAACAGCTCTTAATGCATCTGCAATGTCCTTCATCCTTGTTACATAATCTAAAATGGATTGAGAGGCCTTTTTCTTGAAGGTGGTAAATTTTGCCCACAAGGATGCCTTCCTTGACTTTGTAGTGTTTTGGAAATGCTCCTCCAAAGCATTCCAAATATCACTTGCACTTTCGAGACCTCTAATGTGAGGTAGCAAGTAGTCATTGACAGCCATGTAGATTATGCTCCTAGCTTGAGCATCTCTTTTCATCCAATTCTTCAAATCTGATAATTCTTCCCTAGTTGGAACACTAGGATCTCTGAATTCAGGCTTTTCTTCTTCACCTGTAATGTAAGCTATTAAATCTTTGCTCATTAGATGAGCTTCCATCCTCATTGACCATGCAGGGTAGTTCTCTCTATCCAATTTCTCTATTTGAAGAGAATCTCCCATCCTTCCTTCACCTGTATATTGAATTCTTCAAGCTTTATGAAGTATAAAGTTACCTTTACTTCGAATGACACTCCTTTTGTCTTCCTAGGTGTCGTATGATCTCCTTCTCAAGATTTTCTTCCAAGCTTTCACCTTTTGAATCTTCAGATGTCAAATTCTTTGTAGCTGCAGCAGTCGGAATCCTCCTTTCTTTAATTCTGATGCTTCCTGCTCTGATACCACTATGTGTGAATGTTAATCTCCAAAAGAACAACCTATTCTTGAAATTAGAGCACCTCTATATCAAGAATAAGTTTAGACTCCTCTTATTTTAGAGAACAATCACCAACTTATCAAGAAATTGACTATTCTTGAAAAAATCAAATTCTCAGAAAAGTCTGCTGCAGTTTAATCTCTGATTGACTAACCATTCGTGTAAAGTTTTTGATAAAACTTTGTAGGATGTATCACCTTAAGGTTGCGCACCTTCTTCAACTTAAATCTCCTTAAATGATTGAGTATACTTTGAGAAATGACTCAAACATTTTACCTATGTGTGAAACTGCTTCTCTGAAGTAGCGACTTTGACACTTGTAACTTCTTAGCTATAGTTCTCCCAATGTCGAAGCCGTTTGGTCAAATGCTTTTAGCTGTAGATAGCTTATCTCTCAACTTAGATTTTGAGCTATCATTTGTGTAAAACTTTACATTGTGCACTGAGCATTGTCCATTTTTCTGAACTCAAAATCTCCGCCTGTTTCAGAAGACTGTGAACATTCTTTACATATGAATGTTCCTACTTACAATTCTCTTAGCCTGCTTACAATTAGATTCTCAAACTCTAGCCATAGATTGATTAACTATGGACTTAGACATCTCCAAAAGGAATTCACAAAAGATCTACTACAAGAGGAGAAAACACAGAAACATCGGGTGCAACTTTTCTTCTATTTCTCAGAAAATTACAATTGAGTGATGAGAGAGAGTTCAACTCACTTCTAGGAGGTCTAATGACTCTTACAACTTCTCAATACACTATTCTCATACTCTCTCATACTTGCCCCGACATTTTCCATAGTATTTATAGGCAAATATGTACAAGCTTATGATTTATCAAAAGTATAAGTGACCTATATCTGAACTAATGTACATATGTGTACATCTATTTCAACCTCTGAATGTAACCATCTTCTATGCTCCAAGAATTGATCTTATCTCCATTCTTTGACTCTCAAAACTTCAATTGGTGATTGGTCTGCACCAACAGCATCAACATCGAATTAATTTGAAGACGGATGCAGTACCCATAGCGCAGCAAAGATATAGAATGAATCCTAACTTTGCTAAACAGGTGAAGGAAGAAATTGATAAACTACTAGCAATCGGATTTATCAAATGTGTGAATCAGGTGACTTGGCTATCTCCTATTATAGTGGTCCCGAAAAAGAATGGGAAGCTTAGAATTTGTGTCGATTATAGAAAGTTAAATGCGGCAATGGTTACAGACCCGTTTCCTATGCCGTTTTGTGATGCAGCGTTGGACGCAGTAGCAGGGCATGAAATGTATAGTTTCTTGGATGGATTTTTAGGGTATAATCAGATCAGTGTTGTTGAGGAGGATCAACATAAAACAACATTTATCATTGAATTTGGTGCTTATGTGTTTACAGTAATGAGTTTTGGCTTGAAGCATGGACCATCATTGTTCATTTATGTAGCCCATAAAGTGTTTGAACCTTATGTACAGGATTTTATGCAAGTGTTTGTAGATGATTTTTCGGTCTTTGGTAAGATGATTCAGCATTTGCTACACCTGAAATCATGTTTTGACAGATGTCGGTAGTTTAGGATGGTGTTGAATCCGTTTAAGAGTGTTATTGCTATCAGAAGTGGTACTTTATTGGGCCATGTTATCTCGCAAGAAGGGATGGCTATTGATATTAAGAAGATTGAAGCTATTAGCACTGCCAAAGCATCGACCAACGTGAAAGAAGTAATGCGGTTCATGGGTCAGATTAAGTGGCATTCCAGATACTTAAGGTATTTAGCAAATATTTCTCTACCGCTTACGCATTTGACCAAAAAGGATGTTCCATTTGTGTGGGCAGATGCTCAAGAGAAAGCATTTCAATTGTTAAAAAAGATGGTGTCGGTAGCACCAATTTTGCAACCACCCGATTGGTCATTGCCATTTCACATATTTGTTGATGCATCAGATGTGGCTGTAGGAGCAGTTCTGATGCAGCAGAAATACAAAGGATGGTATAGACCTGTCTATTATGCTGATAGAGTATTGTGTGCAACTGAAAAAAATTACCCGGTAATGAAAAGGGAAGCTTTGGCAATGGTATATGCTCTTAACAAGTTTCGACATTATTTGTTGGGCAATAAGGTGGTTTTTCATGTGGATCATCAGGCTTTGGTCTATTTAATCAAGAACACCCTTATTAACAGGACGATTAGCCAGGTGGATGCTTTAATTATCGAAATTTGATTTTGTGATTATGCATGCTCCAAGAAAAGAGCATGCAATGAGAGATTACTTTAGTAGATTGGATTCAGGAGAAGCACCCACAGGTGTAATTGATGCATTTCCGGATGCTGAGTTGTTTAATGCATAAGTGGTGGAGGCAGATTCTTGGTATGACCAATTATTAGTTTTCTTAACTGAGGGTTCATTACCACAGTACTTTACACCTGATCAGAGGAAGAAGTTTGCACTTAAAAGTAGGCCGTATTTGGTTATAGCTGCGGCATTATACAAAAAAGGGGTGGATCAGGTCAAAAGGAGGTGTGTACCAAAATTTGAGCAACCAGCTCTTTTACAGGAAGCACATTCAGGTCTAGCCGGAGGTCATTTGTCAGGGGATATTATAGGGAAGAAGGTGTTACAAGCTGGGTTGTGGTGGCCGACTGTTTTAAGGGATGCGCATGAGTATGCTAAAGGATCTGTGATTTGCCAAAAGTTGGGCCAACCTAATAATTCAGATCGGATGTCTGACCATCCAGTTTTACCATTGGATCCTTTCCAAAAATGGGGCATGGATTTTGTGGGGCCCATTAAACCTACTACTCAGTGGGGAAGTAGATATATACTTGTAGCAACAGACTATTGTACGAAATGGGTGGAAGTAGTGGCTTTGAAGGACAATAAGGAAGCAAGTGTGGCAAAATTTCTTTATCATAATATTATGACCAAGTTTGGGTGTCCGATTGAGTTGGTGAGTGACAAAGGTACTCATTTCCTTAATGAGGTGATTTCAGAGTTAACAAGAATTCATTTGATTATGCATAAAAAGACTATAGCATATCATCCACAAGCTAATGGTCAAGCGGAAAGTACGAATAAAACTTTAATGCGTATTCTTAAAAAGCTAGTGCATGATAATCATAAAAATTGGGATTTGTTTCTCGACTCAGGTTTGTTGTCATTCAGAACAGCATTTAAGGTTACCACGGGAATGACACCATTCCGGTTGGTATATGGTTTGGAGACAGTAGTACCTATGGAATTTGTAGTTCCAAGTTTGCGAATCACGGTAGAAAAGATGTCTCCTGAGCTATCGGTGAAACACAAGAGAAAATATCTTCTTCAGATGGAGGAGGATCGTTTTGTGAGTGCGTATATTACGGAGGTAATTCAAAGGCGGAGACGAGCTTGGGTGAATAAGAATGTGACGTTTAAGTTATTTAAAGAAGGAGATTGGGTGATAGTGTATAATTCTAAGCTTGGACCGCATCCAGGGAAGCTTAGATTGAGATATAAAGGCCCATATCAGATTGTGCAGGATTTAGGATAAGGAACTTTTCGAGTGGCAGATGTGTTTGGCACAAGGATGGACAATCCAATCAATGGATTTAGGCTTTGAAATTATTTCAAGGGAAGCCGCCACATTTGGATTGGTTATCTTCTAATGTTGTGCAAGTGGTCCAGGATCCTGAAAATCAAATCAATAATGTTTGTGATCATCGTAGTAAAAGATCTTATTTCTCTACATTTTCATCAGTGGTGAAGTGTTTTTTGGATTCTTGTTGGTCCAAAATTACATTAAGTACTTTCTTACGATTACAATGGGTTCCATGTCTAAAGTTGCACTACAACATTTTGCTAAGGGTTATTCCAAAGCCAAAAATTGGGAATGAGGTGTTACTGGATCGGAGTGCAGATGCAAAGGGGCATTCCGAGTGAGCAAGTAATGAAGTTCCGGAGATAAGTATAAGAAGGATTGCAAGTGGGCAAAGGCATGAGGAGCAGATCTATCAAGGGGAACACGAACAGAAAGATAGTGCTCAACCAGCTATTATCTTGCAAAATAAGGTTAGTCGGAATTCTGTGGTCGGAAGTTTTTGCACTAGAAAAAGTAGTGTTGATGAATTTAAATATCAGTTTGGTATTCTTGAAGTGCACATTAGTTTTAAGTTCCATGATTATTCAGGCACGTGTCAAAGATCTTTTAAGTGGGTTATGGAAATGTGGGGAAACAGGCTACTAATGAGTTTTAAAGAGATCCATACTAGAATATTATGGCATCGCATGAAGTGGTATGTGAGTAAGTACGTCAAGCATTTCTGTCAGTGGCAAGTCAAACATTCGCACTTGCGAAACTTGTATTCTCAGTACTACTTTATGGCCCCCAAATTGTCTTTTTCGGTGTCTACGGTGTTGGTGTCTGAACCAGAAGTCATGCGGGGATGTATGAGAAAGAGAGAAGCTATAGTGCGCAAGGAAGAAACCACAACTGAGGAAAGTAATAGCTTGCTACAGCAGGATGAGGAAGAGATATCGACTCCATCAACGACTACGAAGTTTGTGCAAACTCTTATGGAACCATTTATAGACTTTAAGGTGGAAGTTGATACACAGTCCACCACAAATGAGAATTGGCTCCGAAGGATTGGTTTATTTCAGTTTGCTACTTTTCCATGGGCGAGATGGAGATGCAACTATTATGCAAAGAGTCAGCTGGAAATCATCAAGAAAACGAAAGGTCAACTGGCACTTCAAGTAAAATTTTCACTAGAACTAGTTGCGGAAATATTTAAGTTGCCTATTTACAACGATGTCATCATTCCGAAGTGTTCGGAGGAGGCCTTGAAGAAAGATTTTGGACCCAGGGAAGGGGGACGACAGTATTACATGATGAAGAATGCAGGTTATGTCCGATGAGAGCAGTTAAAATGGTATTTGGAGAGGTTGTGTTTCATCATCAAATATGATTATATGTCCAAAGAAAATTTTGCATCTTTGGCTTATGCAGAGGCAGATGGATAGGTGAGTTGGGCTCATTGGTTGCATGATCACATGCATAGTGAGATATTTGTGGGGGATAGACGTAAAACGCAATTGAATAGTAGGCTGTGAGCATATTTGGCGGCATTGTTTGAGTTTGTGCAGATGGTGGACAGTCAGAAGTTGTCCTAGCCAAAGGATACAAACATTCATAGTGACGAGTTGATGGGTAAAGATCAGGAACAGCTAGCAATGAAAGAGGTCATGGACAGACCTTCGGAGACGTGTGAGGATCTTCTCAGAGCAGGTTATACTGTACAAGAATTGGAATCGGTTATGCACATGATTCAACCTGATGTACGAAAAGTAGTGATAGAGGAGGATAATCTATTGCAGGTTGCAGATGAGGATGAGCATCCAAAAGTACTAGGAAATGTTTTTAAGTTGTCTAAAAAGAGAAGGTTGGAAGAACAGCTGCAAGTAGTAGGGGATAAATTACTAGAGGATGTTATGCACCAATCAATTAAGAATACAGATTATGATGTACTAGGAATGAAGAAGAGGTTGCAGGAGATTTCCGATTTTTGAGTCTTGCAAGAGGAGAGATTGACTAAATATGAGCAGACAAAAGTATTCATTAATATGGAGGATTATCAGTCTTTACTGAGGGAGGTTGAAACACTTCAGGAAGAGTTGGATAAGAAGGTACACATATTAGAGAAATTTCAACAGAGTAAGATGCAACAAGTAATAGAGCTGTCTAGAATAAAGCGGTCTATGGAGGAATTTGACGAATGGCAGAAGTCTATGCAAGAACAAATTCAAAAAGAGATGATAGATTTTTTAGCACTTAATGCTACTCTGCAGAATGAACAAGTGATTCTTAATTCTAGGATGTAGGTATTACAGGTGTTGGAGAAGCAGATGTTAAAAAATGACGATGTGGAGCTGGATGCTGTATTAATGACAGGGTCGGATATAGGATAATTAAAGCAGCAGCTGCATAAGTATGTTCAGGACATTTGGAGTGTGTTTCAGAGTCGTTGGCAAAGTATGTTCAGGATTCAGAATGAGTAGGTCCAGACATGCTTTGTGTCAAAGTATGAGAAAGAATTAGTCTGTGTTATTCAAAAACAAGAGAAACAAATTGAAGAACAGGTACAGATAATTAAAGAATTACAGGAACAATTGTTGCAGAAGAAGCTAGAAGAAAAGGTGGATATGATAATTGAAAAGTAGCAATTTATTATTTATAGAAACTTTCAAGGAAAGTAGGATTGTTATGAGGAGGATTTTAATATTCTGCAGAGTCCAAAGGTTGAAGCAGAAGAAGTGGCTATTTCTAAATAGTCAAAGGAAATTATTTTATATGATGAAGGGATCGCGAAATTCAAGTCTAATTTTTGACAAAATTACCCACCGGGCTGTGCGAGGTGTTGAAGACAGGGAAATCTGGAAGATAAATGATTAATTTGAATTATGAAAGATTGTTAAACTTAGATATTATCTAGTTGGATGTATTTTGTTTGGTGGATCGGATTTTAATAGACGGTTATATTGAAGTTCGTGGGGCATGTCATAAGACGAAGAAGACATTATATCAAACGCACACAAATTGAAGAGGTGTTAAAAAAAAGAAATGGAGAAGTAGGTCTGCAGAAGCGCAAGCGCAGTACGTGAACAGGAGCAGCAAAATGCTTGTCCTATAAAGAATGTAATTTCGAAGCATATTTTGTATTGCCTATGTTAAACTATCAGCCATTAAAAAGGAAAGCTTCTGGCAGAACTTTCATATATGTATTCTTTGTAATACGTGAAGTTTGAATGATAAGAGTCTTCAACGCAAGCATGTATTGAATTATAGAGTGTGATTTTGTACATCGTGTAGTGTGTATATGGAACTAAGTATTCTGACTCAGTAAGGTAAGGAGGTAAATGAAAGTTTGATTGAGAGTAGAATCTCTGTTGATGAAGACCAGTGTGAGAAATGTGATAGTTCTGGATGTTATTCGTGTTGTGTTGAACTCTTGAACCCTCAACAATCACTCTCAAAAAGTTGAATCAAAATAGACAAGTTTGACTAAGAGTCAACATGAAGAAACTTTCTATTTTGGTCATGTAGGCTTTAATATTTGAATCAGTGCACATTCTCTGATTACAATTGAATAGAGAGATTTTAGAGGAATCTAACTAGGAAGCAATCCAACGTATTGGAAGTTAGATCCATGAATTACTGGAAGAGATGTTGAATCATTTCTTCACTCAAGTAGTTTCAAGGTTGATATTAGCGTCCATCGCAATACACATACAAAAGACTTGGGAATATTTTAGAAAGGAGTTACATAATGTCTTCTATCTAAAAGATATCATGCAACACAGTAGAGAGGGGCTTTTGTGATGGGTTAATTCCCCAAAGTCCACTACATCTTTGAATCACCTACTAAATGCGTTCTTGAGGAGGTATCCCCAACTTCCTCATGCTAACCTAGAATCTCTGAAGTCTGGCATGGTGATTTCATTTCTTAAAGTTTTAAGTCCTGAAAACAAGATTGACATTGAAAGAAAGATTGAGGAGGCTCAGAAGAGATTTTGACTAATAGAAGATTGGGCAATGGTTATGAGAGAAGAACAGGCAATTATCTAGATGAGGCAATGACGGGCTATGCTTTATGATAGACTTGTAGAAACTCCTCCATTATAGCCAAGAGAGATACCTATTGTAGTTGGATTGAATGTGTCCGCAACACAAGCTATGGTTAATGTTGCATGCACATCGCACATACTACTAGCATTACAATTAGATATCCTTAGCAAGCAGATAGAAAATGTTATGACAATGCAAGCCTCTTTATCCAAAGAGATGGCTAGCTTACACAATAAGGTATACTCCATGGGTTATGAAGACACCATTCCTACGTATCCAAGTACCACTTATACAGATCCATTCCAAAGGGATACAATGCCAATGCCTTATATAAAGGGATATGCAATGCCTCTAGTTGCACCTCTAGTGAATTCCACTACTTAGAAGACCTATGCATCACAAGCTTAATGCATTTATCAGAGAAAGTTTGGGCCATTTGATAGACAAGGAACTGGGAGATTTGGAGGAGAAAAAAGCTATGCTTGTTATGATGCATAGGAATACTTTTTCTATGCATGTGATGAGTTGAAATGGGCTAAAGAACATCAATTAGTAATAGCCATAGATAAGAAGTTTTATGACTTCAAGACTAGACTTTCTTCACTAGTAAATTGGGGGAAGGAAGGAATGAAGAACTTGTATGAGAATCTATCCATTACAAATGCTAGCTCATCAATGAAACAATTTGAGCCATTGGAAGAAAGAAATGAAGAAGAGATTAGGGCACAACCACAAAAGAATTACTCAATAGAAGCTCTAGTCAAAGCCAAAGATTTTTGGAGTTAGACGTCTGCTAAAGCACACTATAGCTCAGTGATGAGTAGCACCTCCTTTAATGTCAATCCGGGAAGACATGAGGATGGTATGAAGACCTCGAGCAAGTGAAGGCACAAGTGCGTGAGTGAGAAGCACACTAACATGCACACACATACACACACACGCGCACACACGGCAAGACAAAGAGTGAGAAGCAATGGAGTTCTTAGATTACTTTTCAAAAGTTCATACAAGTTCAAATCACTTACAAGCTAACCTCAAAAATGAGCTTTCTAGCTCTATTTATAGTTTTTGACTAGGTTTTGGCCCTGTCCAGACCTAGTGTCCGGCCTAGTTAAAAATTAGGTTCCAGGGCCAATTTGAGGGCTTAAACGGAGTCTAAAAAATACGAAAATTGATATGTAGGAACTTTTAAGGCTCCTCAAGCTCAAGGAATCCTTGGCTTGCACAAAATGGAGCTACAAAAATATGAAATGGTATTTACAATGATTGTTAGTGATAAGAATCACGGTTATAAAGATGTTGATTTGGAAAAATTTGAAGGGCCTATCTGCCAGATTTGCGTCGACTGCTTTGTCTACTTAATCCTTCACCTCGCTCTGACTCTCTCCGCTGGCTTCCTTGTCTAGTCAGTCCTTGGGTGCCCATATTGCTCTCAACACACACGAACATCACAAGGAAGAAGAAGAAGAAGCTTGGAGCACAAGACACAATGCTAAAATGTGTTACCACTAGAATGTACAAAGATAAGTAACCTATTAGGGCTATAGGCATATATACAAGCCGAGGGGAAAAAAACCTCCTAAAGAGGGAAAAAGGTGCCCCGGTGGTCCTAGTGTGTTCACACACATCATTACCTAAATACATCAACAAATCCCCCCTAAGAGTGATGTGGTGAACAAGGAGATGGCACTCATGTATAAGGAAGTGAAAAACTATGTGGAATCAATCCACAAAAGGAAGAAAGCCCAAAGCTTTGCGGAAAGCTTCAAAATTCTTCCTAGGCAGAGCCTTTGTGAAAAAGTCTGCCATGTTCTCCTACATGGGCACATATGCCAAGTTGATCTCTCTAGCAGAGAACCTCTGCTTGACATAATGATAATGCATCTCAATATGCTTAGTCCGAGCATGGAACACAGGTTCCTTGCAACTACCAATGTGCTCTGACTGTCACTAAAGATGGTGATGGCAGGAGACTGACCAACACCCAAATCATCCATAAGGCATCTAAGCCACACACACTCAACAGTCGCTCTAAAAGTTGCCCTATACTCAGCCTCACAACTGGAGGTGGACACAGTAGGCTTCTTCTTGCTAAGCCGAGATATGCATGAGCTACCAAGCATGAACCAAAAACCACTAGTGGACACACAAGTGTCATAGCAACCAGCGCAATCAGAGTTAGAAAAAGCATGTAAATCTGGTGGTAGCAATCCCCCCTTGGGATAAAACAATCCAAGTAAACCGGTACCACTCAAGTAGCAAAAGATGCGCTTAACTATTTGCCAATGGTTGACTCCTGCGCAATGTATAAAGCTGCTAATTTGTGAGATAGCAAACTAAATATCTGACCGAGTAATGCATAAGTAAATCAAGCATCCAACATCTTGCTGATAGAGAACAACATCAAATGCATCTCCAACATCATGAAGACTCAATCCTAAACCTGTCTCCATAGGAGTGGCAATAGGTTTACCAATCTTCAAGGCCAAAATGCTACAATAATGTGTTAATATAATTTGTTTGACACAAAGCCATTCCACCATCAAGGTGCATAAACTGAATGCCCAAATAATGATGCAAATGTACCAAATCAGACATCTCAAATGAGGCATGCAAATCAGCCTTAAAATAAGCAATATGCTTTTCATGAGGACTAGTCAACAACATGTCATCAATATACACAAAAATGATCAGAAGTAAATCATTAACACGCTTAAGATATAAGGTGCTTTAACTTGGAATATTCTCAAAACCATGTGCAATCAGATAGGCATGTATCTTCTCATATGAGGCACGTGGTGCTTGCTTTAAACCATATACTGGCTTCTTTAACCTGCACACTTGGTTTTCATGTCCTTTCTGCACAAAGCCATGGGGTTGAAAAACATACAGTTCTTCATGCAAGTTACCATTCCGAAATGTAGTTTGAATGTCCAACTGATGTACATTCCAACCATAATGAGCTGCAAGTGCACAGATGCTATGAACGGTAGTCATTTGGCAAGTAGGAGCAAAGGTATCATCAAAATCAATGCCTCTTTCTTAAGCATAACCCTTTGCAACAAGCCTAGCCTTATACCTCTCAACTACTCCATCACGCTTACGCTTAAGCTTGTACACCCGCTTAGTGCCAATAGCCTTCTTGCCAGGAGGCAAGTCACATAAAGGACAAGTACCATTTTTCATGATAGCATCATATTCAGATTGCATTTCAGCCATCCAATGTTCATAATTTTGTGCTTCATCAAACGAAACAGGCGCCATCTCATCACAGAGACTAGAGGTAGTCATAGCATAGCAATTTGATGCAAAAGAGGCACTATGAGAGCTTGAATGAGAATGGTATAATAGAGGTGCATCTAATTTGCTATCAAACAAAGTTTGCACCAGCCATTTGGGCATAGTTTTTGCCTCTTCAATATCAACTCTCTCACCAACAAGTTCATCATGTAAATCTGCATAAAAAATAGAATGATCTGCATCATTACATGAAACTTGTAAAGGCTGAGAATTTGCCTCATTAGGACCATCACTAGATTGTCGACCTGCAAAAAGAGGCAGCAAAGTATCATACATGTCTTTGGAGCTAACAAATGTCAACCCAACAAAAATACATTTTACTATTTTATCATCCAATTTCCTACAATTTTGTTCAGGCATTAATGCATATGCCAGACAACCAAAAACATACAGATGAGCAACAAATGGCCTGTGACAATGCAAAGCCTCATATGGAGTGATAGTCTGCAGTGCTTTAGTGGGACACTTGTTAAGTAGATATGCTACACACATGATAGCCTCAAAGCTAGAAACTATGTGGTAAAGCGTGACTCTGTACCATACACCTCACCGTCTCCATGAGTGGCATGTTCTTTTGCTTAGAAACTCCATTCTCTTGAGGTGTATACGACACTCTACATTGATGTTTTATCTCATGTTCAGCTAGAAATGTATTAAAGTTAGAAGAAATATATCCCCCCCATCGATCAAAATGGAGGGTGCCCATTTTACATGTTGGTAAAACCAAAAACTATTTTGAAGCACACGAACACTTCAGACTTTGCTTTCAATGGATATACCCATGCATGCCTAGAAATATCATCAATGAAAGTCATGAAGTAAAGATAGTTTCCAAAAGAGGGTGTGTGCATAGGACCACAAACACCACTATGAACAAGATGCAATTTTTAAGTAGCTCAAACTTTGGAAAGGAGGAACACTACATATTGCCCAAAATACAGCCTTCACAGACATATTTTCTGGGTGCCTCAAGTTTTGGCAAAGAGGACACCATTTCAAATTTCTACAGGCATAGCAAAGTAGCAAAATTCAAATGACCAAAGCATGCATGCAAAAGCTTTGCATCTGACATAGCTTGAGAATCATGTATTGCACATGCTGAATCATTCATAGATTTTTCATAGTCTATGAGCTTATAAAGCCCATGACATAAAATGCCAAAAGCAATAATCATGTGCCAGTTGATAGATCATGAATTGTACATCTCTCATCAATAAATTTTACAACCAAGCCAATCTTGACTAATGCAGAGACTGATAAGAGATTTTTCTTGATCCCTAGCATAAATAAAGCATCCGAGAAAGTGAAAGAACTACCATCAGCAATAGTGAGGATGATCTTACCAACTCCCATGATAGGGTAAGAGGCGTTGTTGGTACATGTGACAGTATTCCTTGTAGAGGCAGGCTCAAGTGAAGTGAAGAATTTGCATTGCGAGGTAGTATGTTTGATTCCCCCACGCTTCAAAATACCAAACATTTGAGTCTACTACAGACATACACTGCTCATGAGAAGATGGGTTAAAATTGCAAATAGTAGTAAAGATCCATTCTTGATTCTGCATGAGATTTGCATACTCCATTTTTAGTGTAAAGGCCTCTGCAACAACCATTCAAGTCTCCTTTTTGTTTGCCTCTTTTGCAATGAGTTTTGGATAGTGCTTTATGATATGATCATTTCCTTTATAGTCTTTACAAAAGAATTTCTACTTCTCTGATTTCTTCTCATATTTGTCTTCCTTCTTCAAATGTGTAACATTTGCATATTTTTGCTTACTAGTAGATGAGCTCCATTTACATTTTCCCTTCTGACTAGCCAAGAAAGCTTGATCTGCAACATGCATAATGGACCTCTTCTACCTAGACTGATCTTCCTACAATAGAACAAAGACTAATTCCTCAAATGTCAAGACATTTGGATTGCGTTTCATCATGAAATGAAGAGTAGAAGCGAAACTCCGATATGAATCAAGAAGACCATTCAGAACGGTCTACACAATAACTTCATCAGGAGAAATTAAGTGTTTCTTCAAGTCTTTGATCTTTGTTAGAAAACTCTCCATAGAATCATCTTCATTCATATGCTCACTCTCCAATTGTTTTCAGAGGTAAGCAACATGAGCCTGATTTCTAGCCTAGTACAATGTGGTAGGCGTATCCCAAGCATCCTTAGCTGTTCTGCAAGAGCAAATGTGAGGAATAATGGTTTTTTGACAAATAAGGCTATCAATGCATGTGTCTGAGCATCTTTGCCATCCCAACAAATTTTCTCTACACTACGTGTAGCAGAACTCGTAGCATGAATAGGAATCTAAAGAATATCAGCATCTTTGATGCCATCTGCATCAGCTTCATTACCTGTATTTACAAGTGTAATACGATATTTTTCAACACCCTGCATAATGTTCCATGTCCATTTGCAATCAATACGTATTGTATCATATAAGCCCACAATGGGTAATTGGGACCGTCCAACTTATCCTCAACAACAAACATACGAAATACATCATTGATTTCAGCCATGGCCAGTGACTAAAATACCCTGATGCAAAAAAATGATTGTATCTGAAAAAGTTGAACAGAAACCCCGACAAGTTCTACTAGACCTTTAGTAGACTTTGAGATGCTTATACTAGCGAAACGAAACTTGTATATATATCTGGCATAAAAAGACAAAATAGCCTACACAAGCACTATGATAGTGCATTCGGAGGCCGAAACAAGCTCAGATTGTGATTTTGGGACCACAGAACAAAGTTATTTTGATTCCTAATCATGCTAAATATGCTCACCAAATTTCATGCGATTTTGAGACTATGAGCAAAGGGGTGTTTAAAACACCCTAGATGAAGCGGCAACCTACTTTGGTACCAATTAATGGACTTAGACGTCTACGGAAGCACATGGACAACACAAGGAAGAAGAAGAAGCTTGGAGCACAACACAGAATGTTAAAATGTATTACCACTAGAATGTATAAAGATAAGTAACCTCTTAGGGCTATAGGTGTATATACAAGCCAAGCGGAAAAACCTCCTAAAGGGGGAAAAAAGTGCCCCAGCAGTCCTAGTGTGTTCACACACATTACTACCTAAATTAATCAACAAAGATGTGATCATGTAGAAGACTACTTGGAAGGCTCTTGTGGATTATTTCTATGTCTACTCAAACAGATAATGTGGAGGATAAGAGGAGAAGAGATGAAATGCAAGGCGAGGCTGAGCCAAAAAGAACTGCAACTAGAAGAAAAAGTAAGAATGAAAAGGAAAAGGCTAAAGAGAATGAAAAGAAATTCCAATTCAAGGATCTTGTTGCTTCTCAAGAAGAGGCAAAAAGAAAGGAAATAAGACAAGCAAAGAGGCCATCCAAGCCAACTAAAATTCAAGAAACAAGTCAAGTAAATGAAAAGAAGTAAGAACCTACTGAAAACATCAAAAATTTTCAAGAAAGTGAAAAGAAAAAGAAGACAAAAGCTCCTAAATTTGTGTTAACTTTTAGAGCTTGAGAACAAGAATGATGCAAAGGAAATTCTAAATTATATTTTACGTAAAATTCAAGTAACCATGTCCTTGGAATAGGTCTTCACAATTGCAAAGCCTAAGTTCAAGGATAGCTTTATTAGATTGATAGAAAGAAACAAATTCCCTTTACCTAAAGACATAGAGATGGGAGAGGCATTTGAAGGCATTCATGTCATGAATGAAGCAGATGCATTGTGTGAATCCTTTGATGAGGAAGTTGACAAGATTGCCATATGTAAAGCAAATAGAAACTCTCTAGGACTGATCACACTTGACAATGAGACAAGAAAATCTGATAGTGATTATAATAAGAACTTTTGGGCAAGAGGGATGCCAGAAGTAAAAGTTAAGTTTAGAAATGATGGAAATTCATATTTAACTTTGGCTTTAATGGACTCAGGGTCAGAGATAAATATGATATTGAAGAATTTGTATGAAAATTTTAGATGGCCCATAGACATGGAACATGTCTGGAGAATGAAGACCATAGATAATGGTTTCGGAGCTTTGTTGGGGGCATGTGCTTTTGCACCTATGATAATTAGAGGAGTTTCTAGGGAATTCCACTACTTTGTCCAAGACAGCTAATCGTACGACTCTATTGTTGAGCAACGATTCATAGTCAAAATGCAGATGGAGACAAATGAAATGGATGAAAAATCTGCATGTGTGATAATTTGATCAAGATCCGGATTGAATTCCTTGAAAATCATGATTGTTTGCCCAAATCATCCTAGGACTAGAAAGAATCTAAGAAAACATCCCATTAACTCTTACGACTGTGATGATTATGCACCAATGAGAGAGTATGGGGCTTATTTTGACCAAAATTTTTGCTAGGATCCACTATTGAGTTAGACAACAATAGGAAGTGGTTTGATATCTCATAGGAATCTATAAATAATTTTTGAAGTTGTTTTGTTTATTCCTCTGCATTCAAGTAACTTTATGTGCAGAAAGAAAACATTTCAAACAAATTTAGAAAACATTTCAAAAACTTAGGATGTATGTTGCCTGATGAAAAGATTGAAAACATAATTGAGTTAGAAAGTAGCTCGACTATTATGGAAGAACTTAAGCAAGTACTTCAAAGAAATGAAAAATTTGAAATCATGCTCAGTTGTACTCAAGTATATGAATTGATTGTTGCCTTTTTGCAAGAACATGAAGTGAATGTAAATACAAAGTACAAGAATATTCATAAGAAAATAAAACCCATAGCTCAACCATTTTTGAGTCATAGTTATGAAAAGTGTTTGGGAGTTTTTGATGACCTTATGCTGAGAAGATGAGAGATTATAGGGCATCACTTTACTGACATAGGAAATTATCTAAGTCCACTCAAACCTTCCTTAGGCTAGTTCAAAAGTAATTATAGATCCATCACAAAAAAGTCTTACAACTTCTTCTTGAAGGATGGACTTATCTGGCTACATGCTAAAGGCAAGGTGAAGAATCCACAATGTATATAGAGTGGTAGGAGTCTTTAGAGCAAGTTCATGAAAGAGATGCATGAGACATTATGGGCAGATCACAAAGGATTCTATGCAATGTCTGAAAACACTAGGGAAGCCTACTGGTGGCCACGGATATGTGTGAGTGTGTGAGACGCCACATGTCAAGTGCATTCTTAAGTTAGACATAGAGAATCATTGCATCCTACTTACCCTCCTTGTATCCATTACAAGTGGGTTGTAGACCTTGTAACCATGCCCAAGAGAATTGATAAAATGAGATATATTATGCTTACCAGAGAGGAGTGGACCAACCATGTGGAAGGTCAAGCTCTTCGAACCAAGAATACTTCTTTAAAAAATTATCTAGTTTGACCCACACCTCCATTCTCTTTTTTGCTATTTTTGGTTTGCTTTTTACATCAGTCATGAACTCATAAAATTTTTTCTAACAATTCCACATGGCATTTAGTTGTTTATCATCATGGTTGCTGAAGAATCTCCTTGCTTTTGCACCTCCCATTGAGACAACCTGTAGTACAAAGCTTTGGATCTTTTCTGAGATGAACATCACCACCATGAAATCCCATTTTTGAAAGTAGAGATTCACAATTTTTTATGCACTCATCTGCAAGAGTTGTATGCTTGATAGAATATGCATAATCCAAGTGGAGACGGTCCAAGTTGTCAATGATCCTTAACTCTGCATGTAGTGTACATATGTGTGCATTTGTCAATGCTATTGGAAGTATGGGATCCCAAATCATGGCAAAAGATGAGTAGTTATGAAGAATAACATTTTGTCTAGAAGGAGCCTCCTCAGCCTCAGCTCTAGCAATCCATCCTCTTGTGCCTAGACTTTGCATGCAATACAAGCAAGGGTACTTAGAATTGGCTCCACGACTTATACTAAACATGCATTTGAGCGTCTTTAGGTCTCCACTCAAATACCACTCAACTTTAAAGTTGTTATAGTCTTTGACATTCAACAGTTCTCCTGCATGACGCCTATGAACAAGATTTGGAATGTTTCTCTATGAGAATAACCATTTAAGTGTTTTATGGCTCTCAAATGAAACTTGAGCACAACCAACCCACCATAACTTCATTTTTTATTGTATTTTGAGAGATGGAGTATCCAATTTCCCAAGGCTATAGTCCAAAGCTCTGTTCATCAGTGCAATACTTATTCTCTCCATCTTTTGATGTTTTTTAAGTTCAGCTTCATCAATTTTGATTACAAATTTCAATAGAGCAGAACAAACTGTACCATGTATATTTGAAGTCTTATTATATCTACACATATATTGTTACATGCATTGTAAGTGAAATGTAACTTTTTTTTCCTACTTTGTAAGGCATGTTACCATGAATATGTTTATATTCACCAAATACTGATGTGATCTTCTTATTCAAACAGAGTTGAAACTTTCCTACATGATGGGGTCTAGGCAATCCAAAGATTTTAACTTTGTTAAATTTTAAAAATTCACACCAAACTTTTGAAATTTCTCTATAACCTTTGCTACTCACTCCAACACCATCACAAATCTCTTGAATTTGAGATGGTTCTAGCAGCAAACTCATGTCTATCATGAGTTTTTGGAAAACAAAGTTTTCAAGCATGTATTTTCTTTCAGTTTCAATAGTCTTAAAACATCATTTTGACTCCTAATTTCTTAGAGAAATGCACGTGCTCAAAATTGTCCAACATATTGAAAGCTAGCACATTTGTCACATGATCTCTTACAATTTTCATTCTTTTCTTCTTTTGGCCAGATTTTTCGGTCAAATCTAGAAAAGGTGTTACTCGTTTTGATCACATTCTCAAACCTATAGGAGTTTCTTTCATGTTTTTGAAAGATTCTAACTAAGAAGATAAAGTGGATAATTTGTATTCTAACTCCCTCATATGTAAACCCCTCTGATGTAGTGTGTTTTGTAAAAAGTTTATGTATTGTACATAACTCCTTGAAATCTCCCAGAGCCTTGAACAATAGCCTCATAAACCATCATCACCATCTCCTACAAATCAAAGAAGGATACCTTCTAGTTTGTGGATCAACTAGATAAACATATCCATCTGCCCATATGTCGATAATTTTTAGCCTTCTTTTTGCAATCTATCCACTTATCGTTGAAGAGCCCTTCAGAATACCTTTCTTGTCGTTGCATACTCATGACTTATTACAATGTTGATATGGAACTTATCACAATGATTCCGGCTGGTTGAAAGTTCAATGAGAGTGTTTGGGTTGAGATTCTCTATGGTCTACTATGAAGAGTGATGTGAAAGTTTCTGAAATGATGTGAAAGAGAGAAACAAACCTGCTATGGAAAGTAAAGTAGAAAAGTGCAAAACTTCATAAGCACACACATAATATAGGTCCGTGAACAAGAGGAAAATTTGAATTCTGATAAACGCTCGATGAGTACAAACTTCGAGGTGTAAGATATCACACAAACTTTTCATGATTATCACATGAGTTTCTCTCTCTTCAAAATTTGGATAATATACGTTTTAAATGAGCTTACATGGAATTTTTTAAATGATTTGACAACTTCAATCCAAATTAATCAAAACTAATTGAAATCCTTACGCTACCCTTTTTGGGCCATTTTTCACGCTAGTGATGTGAATATATCTAAGTCTGGATAGGGAAAATTGGCTTTTGATAGTACATTAGTTCAGTAGGCATAATCTTGTGGACTATGTGTACATCATCTTATTTTCTCATTCATGAATGGAAGATATCTAAGCCATTACCTTATGTCACCATTGTAGGCCATAGACCTTATAGAAACCATCATAGAGGCATGGAGTGCCAAAGACATAACATACTACTTGGTGAGTTTCAAAGATAAATCACTCAATTTATTTTTCTTTAATTGAAATAAAAATTTGATGAAACTCTTTTGATCTTCCAACATATTCTTATTGTGCATGGTGCATTCTTTGTAGAAAAGGGCACATTTGCCATATGGAACACCCAAGGCATGGAAAAAACTCGTTATCATGCAAGGACAAGCTTCTTTAGGTGCACAAAGAAAGGAGGAGGAGTAACAAAAGTAATGCCTTCAAAGAGCTTTTTGATTGGTACTTTAGAAGACAATAGCAAAGGAGCTCATGCCAAATATTGTCATCGAAAGATTAGGACTATCACCTAACAAAAACATCATGGATCAATAGCACAAAATGATAGAGATTACATTCCAAAGGAAGCCTTAATATTTACAATGTCTTTTAGTTCTTTGAGAAATAAACATGTCTATGTATATACATTTCATGATGGAATAAGCTTTGAAAAGAAATATGTCTATGTATGTACATCTTTTTGAGTCTTCTGAATGAGCTTGAATTTGGCAAATCTGCCTTCAAAGATCTTTTTGATTGATTCTTGAGAAGACAATTACAAAACATCTCATGCAAAATATTATCATCAGATAAATAGGACTCTTACCAGAGAAAAATAGATCATGGATCAATAAGGATTAATATTAGGACATGGATAAATTACACAAAAAATGGTTAAATGCTCCATATTTGCAATGTCTTGTATCCCTTTGGGCAATAAATATGTGTATCTTGTTGGTGCATTTTACCCAAGCCTATATGCTTGATATGATGTTCATTTGTAGTCATATGTGTAGACATATGAACACCTCTTGTAGAAGAGTACATTCTATCTCTTGTAATTGTAAAAGAAAGAATGTCTTAAGTCATCCATAATGTAAAGAGCAAATTCATGGATCTAAATAACTAAAACCACGAATCCATTAGCTGAAGGAATATTTCCTAACTCTTAGCATCACTTTTAGGTGAATTCATTTGAATTCAAATTCAAAACTACCTCCAAAGGGAGCTATAAAAGGAGTAAGAAGGAAGTCACCAAAGTAGTGCTTGATTCGTGCCCATTTCATGCCCATTTGTAGAGATTGAAGAGCTTACTCCATAGCTCTATCACTCTACTCCCATTGTGCAAGTATTCATTGCCAATTATGTTTTAAATATATGTGAATCTATACATTCATAATTTACTTCTTCTCTGTTTTGTTCTCTACTATACGCACTCAAAACAGTGAACTTTAGAAGCTCATGTCTCGGGCTATACGTAACAATTTTCAGTGTTTTAAAGTGCATCAAATAGATCATTAAGTTTACTTTATGTTGACAAAAATTCTATGTGCATGAATTTACCATTTGTGACAAATTGTTATTTTAGTGCTCATTGGTCTATCTCTACAGAGCCCCGAGAATGGCGAGGATGTTCCAGATTTTGATAAAACTTGTTCTCACTGCTCAACTCATGAATTGAAGTGTTTGGAGAGATTTCTAAATCTATTTGCTATTTCCAAAAGGAATTTTTCTATTTCCTACTAGGTTGAGAGCATTGTTCATTTTTTGCATCAGGTGTTGTACAAAAATAACAAGTTTTGGGAGCTACTCACCTTGCAAATAGTCTAATTCCTACTCCAAAGCACTTGGGTGATTTTTCTATGAATTTGGGAAGCTCAAAGGGTCTACTAACCAACTCAGAAGTCTCAGCTGGCTGGTGTGAAGCTGGTTGTAGTAGCACCAATTCATCTTCAGATTGCATCCACCATCTCTCTCCACAGTGGTATCAGAGCATAGTCAAACAACATGGGAGATGGATTTACATCAACAATTGCCAAATTGAATTACTGTACTTGGTTTGCCTAATATCAAAAGGCAACACATGATTTATAAGTGTGAAGCTTTTAAATTCGGCAAGGCTCATAGACAACCTTTCAATAAGAAAGGATATGTGTATCAAAATCCTTTGGATTTAGTGCACACATATGTGTGGGGTCCTACCAAGGATCCATCTATATCAGGCTCAGGATATTATGTGTCTTTCATAGATGATTGTAGCAAGTGGACCATTCTATTTTTCATGAAGCACAAGGATGAATTTTTTAATTGCTTTAAGAAGTATATTACTCTTTTTGAAAACCAAACAGGTAGGACTTTGAAAAGAATCAGATCAGATGGTAGAGGAGAATACTTCTCTTTTGAATTTGATGCCTACTTACTTACTTTCAATTGCACAAGAGCTCAATTTTTAAATGAGGCATTCATATTTGGTTTGGTGAGGATGTGACATATGGATTGGAAGAAGGATCCGCTAGTATGGGACGGTGGAAACAACCTACCATTGAGAGATTTTCTTCTATGACTAGGGAGAAAAGGACTCCTCCTCCATGGATAGAACTTTCCAATGAACTAGAAGGGGAAGATATCTAGCTAGATCATGATTTTGTCACATGGGAAGATTTATTCTCTAGGTTCTGAGATTATTAGGAGAAGCTTTTTCTTTGAAAGATTAATTCTATTAAAACTTCATGGACACGATGATCTATCCTAAATAATGGATGTATGTTTGTTCATCCATAGTCGATCTCTTTAAGGGAAAGGGAAAGAATAGAGACAAGATTCAACTTAGACTAACTACTTTAGTGGAAATAACTCTACTTTACATGTAGAGATAAGTTTGAGAAACGATTTGTCTCTATAAAAAGTAATTAGTCTAGATTAATTAATTTCTTTAGAGGAATAGTCTAGATTGATAGGTGATTCTTTAGATTGCCTAGATAAGAGTGTCGCTACGCAATAGGGAAATGGGATATTCAATGTGGTTTGATTGAGTCTCACTTTAAGATATTGGATGAATGCTTTTACCTTGAAAAGTTTTCGAGTGCATGGAAAATCACTATGATGGCACTAGTGATCCTTATGATCATGTATCTAAATTTCAAAAAATGGTATAATTTGAGATGGTAAATTATTTTTTCAATCAATATGAATAATTTAACATGACTTTTACTAGAACAACTTACACATGGTTTGAATCATTAGATAGAAAAGCGTTTCAAAATGTTGGACATCTCTTAGATGAATTCCTTACTGAGTTGTCCAAGAAAGGACTCAAACATGATACCTTTTCTTTCATCCATAGGTTCAAACTAAACATTCATGCAATTTTTTGACTTGCTGCTCAAAATTTCAAAAAGTATGTAGGCCGATGTCCTGAGAGAGAGCTTCCTTCATAAGAAAACATGATCTCCCTCTTCTTGGACGTATTTCTCACTCACAAGTTAAGAAAATTTAACTATGTTGCGTACTTCCAAACTCTTGATGTTTGTATAATTCAGTGCATTGATTTGGAAGAGATTTATTGAAAATTCATCAACATCCCTCAAAATCAAACTAAGTTTGAGTATTCATTCACAAGTGGATCACACCTAATATATGTCGAGGAAACAAAAGATATGGTATCTTACTATATTAATAATCAACAACCAACTTTATCCTACCAAGAATAACCTATTAAGAAACAAGCAAACACATGGTAGAAAAGAAAAAGGAAAATCAAAAGTAAATGGAAACAAAAATTTGGTGAGCTCATAGAAAACTTGTAGCAAGAGGAATTAAAAATTGTTGATGACATGATTTCTTCTACATCATTTCCATTTGTATCTTCATAAGTGCATCTCCATTTTTTATCGGGGAGGCACTCCATTTCCATTTCATTTACATTTTATATTTTGTCTCTTTTGTATTTTGATACCTTGCCATTTGCTTCTGCCTATGTATTCATTCTCCTTCAAGAGAAATTACCCCACATATGATATACTTTGAAGAGGAAGACAAATCTTTATAAAGAGGGCCGCTCCCCCCATTTGTACTTGGTTAGAAGCTTGAGGAACCTAATCCATGCTCTTGGCAAGCTCACTTTAATCCATGTGCATTTTCCCATTTTATTTTCTACTCACTTTTGAGTCTCACACTCTTCCATGTTGCGAGTATGCTCTTCTTTTCATTTTTCTTCTACACGTTGTCGTCGGGTTCGTAGAAAGGAGGGTGAAATTGAATGAGTATGGTTACCCATGTGTATCACTCCTTTTTATTTGCATTTAAGAACATGTTTTTCCCTCTTCGGCTGAAGATTTGCACTTCCACTGCCATAGTTCATTGTGAACTTGCTCTAAAGGTTTAGGTACAAGCTTCAAGTTCACTAATTCTAAGTGAATTTTTCTTCCCATTGGTGGCTTCAGTGATGCCTGTTTCTTTCGTGTGGCAATGGTGAACAGCAAGCGGCAACTGAGGCAAATCTGTTTTACTTTTTCCTATTCAATTGGGAGCAGAGGAAGATCCATCAATTTCACCTTGGACTACTTTCTCGGATAGCAGAAAGCATTAATTCTATGTAGTGTCTGATCTCAATCTTACTATAATCAAAATGTGCGTTGAGTTCAGCCATTGCATTAGATGACCGAATTGCAGTATGAACGTCTTTTTTTTTTAAACCACCATGCCTCTTAGCTCCGGGAAGCACATCTAGATAGAGATTTTAATCTCTGTATGTCGTACCACAGTAAGGACTAGAACAAAGAAGAAAACATAAACATGGTCTTTACGGAAAACTTTAATTAAGTGATTCATTGCTTTTGACCGCTTTGCAAGAGGAACATAATAGACAACAGACATCTCTTACACTCATCCACTCAGAAAAGTTCAGTCCATAACTGTAATGATTATTTACTTCGGAGTTTTATTTTCAATTCATGCTGGCAAAAGTTTGGTAAAAGCGCTTCTACCTAAGACTTCTTATATGGACTGTACCCTCTGGATTAATCGAAACATCAGCGCTAAGAGAACATTAAACAATTGAAGAAGAACAACTTGGAACAATAGGTTATACTGTATCGCATTTGTCCATTTAGAAAGGAGGAGATAAGTTTTATTTCTATGTGTATTCTCAAACACGATTATTCCAACCTCCCAACCATTTTTCCTCCTCTTTCGTATACGCGCCTCCCTTTTAGTAGAAGTGCAAAGAGCTATTAAAGACCTTTGTGAAACAATGCTTTATTACGATCATCACAATGAAAATGAACTTCGCGCATTACGATATGTAGTTAACGCTATCCAATCATAGGTACGATACAGTTTTTGATCCTTCGATGATCTAAATAATCAAGTAGAATTCAAATCATTTTTCTTGATCACAAAGCGCTCGATATTTACAATTGCATGATACTTGTGTCGATAAACCATTAACACATAGTATATGTAGTCGACACAAGCGACTACAACCCTGGCAGGATGTAATGGCATGTCCATTTCCCATGGCTCAGAATTTGAGAACAAAGCTAATAGTTTATCTCAGAAAAAGTATTCGCTCACTGCGTCTGAAGGTCATAATAGGTGCGTTCATGATACTTATCTGCGTAGTGGCGTCATAATACTCAGAAAATTGAGGACTAGGCTAATACATATCTCAGAACGTGCACTAACTGTTTGTAAAGGTCAAGCACTTCTGTGTTTGTGTTCATCCGCATAATACAGATATTTTCTGCACAATAGATGTATCGATAAACCACTAACTTACTACTATCAACAAGACAGAAAATTGGCAGCAATGCACACTTACAGCTGCACAGAAACTTCAGTGGTTGGAATATCTTCAAGCATTCAGAGGCACATCTCTCCATCATCTGTTCTTCATTATCGCCTTTCTCCGTCTGCTAAGATGGAGACCTTATAATAAATCTGTGAACATATGATCCCTCATAATAAACTTGGAAACAGATGATTGACATTCCGTCGAGATAAGCAATCTTCATCAACATAGACTTCCCGATGAGCAAACTTGCAATATCTCTGATTACTGAATTGAAGCCCTTCTTTCTAACGGAACTCCCAAAGAAATAACTTCTGCAACATATCTCCTCGTGGCAGAAATATGAATGGCTACTGTCAGACTCGATCTCTTACTGGACTGGATGTCTGACGCTGGTTGCAATTCCATGTAACACACACGAAGCCTTGAACTAGGAAACCCTTGGTATTCACTGGAAACCTTTACCGCATCAATGTGCAGGTAGGACGCCCGCACCAAAAATCTCAGGAAGGGCATACAAAGTTTGACATCGATGAAAGCTAAAACTGCAAGTTTCGAACCATACAAATTTCTGTTCGCAACAACCTGAGACAAAAGTCTCATCTAAAGCCTGCCAATTCTGATTTCTCTGTGTAACATTACCTCCCCTAGCACTAGGTTTCCTGCGTATTTGTTCTTGTCTGGATGCAAGAGAAGAGCGAGCTTCTTGTATTGTTTCTTTATAGTAACATCTTCTGCCGCAGGATCAACTTGCAGTATGCCGTACCAATCCATTTCAGATCCGTTGATCTTTATTTGAGCAGAAATATGAACATCGAGAACTGCTGAAATTTGCGAAGTATTCTCTAAGGTAGGGAAAAGTTGTAGAGCTTTCTGAAGAAACTTGAGGGGCCCATGATAGTCCTGCACAGCAAGCTTCTTTCTGCGATTTCCTTGGCTCGAAGAGCCTCATCCCTATTACACTCCATTCGTATGCCTCTCTACGCATTCCCAGTACTTCACTTCCGCACAACGGAAGAGACGGCTTCCATGCAATGCGATATTGAAGGATCGACGGGTGGAGTTACCCACATGACGTCGTCGTCAACAACAGTAGGTACCAAACATTTCCGCAACGCTTCCTGCCTTCCTCCGTGAAGAAAACTTGACCTCTGAGAACGTGCGCTCCACCTTCAGATCTTCCTGAGGCCCGTCCTTCAGAGAATTCTTGTCCGAATTTCCTTGTAGCTAACTTGAATTCCCTCTCTCCGCACACCCCCAATGACTTTCCCCTCTGCTGGTAATACGCTCGGAGAAGCCCTTCTTCCTTTCTTAGAAACCTCCTCTGTCCTTCCAGGTGTACGCGTACTATCCTCTTTTTCACACATCCCAAGGTGCCCATCTAATCAGATTAGCATTAGGCTTTGTTGAGCCGATAGTAGCGACTGCTGTCGTCATGTGATGGCAATGAATCATGAATATCCCTTTGCGTGTCTAGCCTGCATACCAGAACGTTCACGCATTCCCGATATAGAAGAAAGAACAAAAATATTTGAGATCGAGGGATGCATAAGCTCTGAGCCACTCCATTATTAAATTTTAAACAGAACAACAAAAATCGCATTGACTGTGTCAAAACTTCATTAGAAGGATGATTAATCGATCTTGCTGAATTATACTAGAGTTGGAATATGCGGCTCATTATAGTGGGATTTGTATCCTCTTTGCACACGTCTTCTTGTTGGCACACTAGGAAACATCGCGAAGCATCCCGAATGGTGCGGTTCAGCCTCTTCAAAACATCTTATGCCGAAAGCAATGGCTTCAAATCGTGACCACATCCACCCCCTCTGAACCTGTACATCCTCCGGATGTGCCAACATCGATCTCGGTATCTGCAAGTCTTCAAGAATCCAAATGTGAGTGAAATCAAGTGCACGGGTTAAAACAAATGTGCCTATGCACGGCCATGTAATGGGCCCTACATATGCATACTCTAGGTGCATGAAAAATGACATGGTGCAGATAAGGGAGGTATTAGGAATTCGGTGTTGAGGATGTACACTCAAATTGAACTCACATTTTCATCATGGATATAAAATTCAATACAAGTGCAATCACTCGTGCAACTATGGGTTTTAACGAAAATATCACTCGTGCTCTTTACATTTCATTTATGCATGTTTTAGGTGCATGAAGAGAAACAAAATGGTGTGAAAAATCGAGGGTTTTATGGTATCTAAACAACGCTCACATCACTCACAACTCCACTCTCTTACAAATGCAATCACTCTTCCTTACTCAGATCTGTTCTCTCTTATCACTCAAAACTTGATTTATTATTTTTCAATGATATTTACCTATCTAATTGTGCAGATGGACGTGCTTCTACGGAATTTCAAAGATGTGTTTCTATATATTTTTACATGCATATTTGGCATGCAATGCATCTCAAAGATGGTGCAAAGAAAAGATCAGGGTTAAAGCACGATAGCTAATGAAAAAGATTTTCACGGCTTTGTTCTTGAGTCATCATCTCCGTTGGCTTCGCTTGATCATTCCTGCACTCATAGAAACTAAACAAATCATGAGAAACATCAAATCATATGACACAATATATATATGCAATCCATGAAAGAACTTCGGGAAACCATTTGCAGTAAACCATAAAGATGTAATTTGAAAGTGGTTGCCTCCTGCACAATCCATCAAACTCCTAGATCTCCAATTAGCTCCATATCAACACCTGTTCTTATAAACTCAGAAAACACATTAGTAGCATCATATTCAAAAAGATTATTTTGAAAAATTTTCATTTTCTTGAGAGCTAGATGCATTTTTTTTGCTCTATTTATTTATGCATTTATTTGTTTATTTATTTATTTATTTATTTTTATATTTACTTTTCTCCATCTCAAAAAATCAAAACATAATTATTAAGTATTTACATACTTATATTTACAAAAGTCACTTTTAAATTTCATGTGAATACAAGAAATTCCTTTCCAATACATTTTCACAAATAAATTCTCCAAAGAAGGTATGTTTAAAAACAAGCCATCTTTGAATTGCACCAATCAGTGTTGCATTCATAAATACAGTAAATATGTATACAAGCCACCTTTTTTGCTTGTCTACCTCTTGGCAGCTTGTTTGGTCTTTGTAACTCACAGAGAATTTGGATATCCATATTTCAATTATCTGAGCATGAGTATCTTTATTTATGATTCTTTCAAATTCATCATGTGCAGAGTCATGAATACATGTATATGAAGTTTGAAATTTGCATATGTCTGATTCATAATTGAAATTTTCTTGTAAGCATGTATTTTCTTTTATTTCATGCTTGAGATCATTTATAGGAGTTTTATCCCTTTCAATATCTTCTATCATGCCTTCATCACCATTAAGATGAGGTTTTTGGATAGAGTCATTTGAATCCCACTTCAAATGGAAGTGTTCATCATACTCAGACATCAAGACACAGTCATCTTTATTCTCCATGGCAAAATCATTCCTTTCTGACTGAGTTTCGGAAATTATGAAGTCTGCTTCTTTCTCCAATCTTTCCAGGAACTCTTCATCATTGTCTTTTTCCAGATTCATTTGCCCATTTTCATGAAGAGACTCGATATCACTGAATCCAAGAAAGTCTTCATCTTCAATATCACTAGAGACTTTCTTATCAAGATCAGACTCATCATAATTTTTACACCTTATAGGACAGTGCATGTAGATTGACGGGAACTCAACTTCTTTATTCAAGATCCCATCATAGAATTCTTCATATCTCTCAATCATTTCTTGCTCATTCTCTTCAGAGGATGTACTCTCACCACACTCATGATACATTTCTTCGGTCATTGATTCTTGCTCGACTATCTCATCGTGTATGAGGATCTTGACATATATACCCAAATCAAGTTGAGCTTCATCAATGCACTTGTTTGACTCAATAGTTTTACATTGAATATCCTTCGATGCTATACACACATCAGACTTATCATATGTCACAATAAACATTTCATCTACCACTTTATGCTCAATTTCTTCAACGTGTGGACTCAACTCAACATGATTATTTTTGACATACATATCAGTGTTCAGAGGAATGATCAATGGTATTTTCTCATTCTCCTCATGTTCATTCATATTTCTCTCTTCATAGAATGTAGCTTCATTTACATACATATCATTATTTTGAACTCCATCCAACTTATCCTCTTTTTTATGTGTAGGATCTTTGTCCAATGTGACATCGCTCAAAAGAATATCAGTATCTTGATCTTGATCTAGACTATCGGTAGGATTAGGATCATGTTTATCACCATCGCCATACACATCACTATCTAGAGGACTTATCATTTGTACATTCTCTAGATTAGCATCATACTCATCTTCATCATCACACATTTCAACCTCTAGAGGACTCATTATTTGCATGTCCTCCTTCATATAAGTAAGTTCATTTTCTTGCATCTCTGTATGCATGTTTAATGTGGATTCCTGCATATCCATTTTCTTACCCATCGGATCTTCTATTGATAGGTCCTTAGATTCAACATTATGTTCCATGGGAGTTCCTTCATGTAATTCAGTCATTAGATCAGAAGTTCTATCCGAATCTTGTGTTAGAAAAGGATCATCACCATCAAGTGACATCCAATCATACTCCACATCTTGCCCGATGTCATCATGTAAGGATGCATCTCGAGCTCGATCTTCAGACATATTTATTAGGTTCTCTATTTGTATCTCATCTTTTATCTCCATTTGGTCACCTATGAGCCTTCTAGATATCTCTATCTCTTTGATTGCATCTTGATATGTTTCTTGATTTGTTTGATTATCTTTTATTCGATGTGAGGAGTTTATCGGAGTAGAGGAAGCTTCATCTTGATATCTTGTTGGGGTTTGTTGGTTTTTGTTTTGTTTTATGTTTGTTGTTTGTTTGGTTTGATGTTGGTTTAGTTTGGTTTGATTTTGATTAGCTTCCACTTGCTCTTTTAATCCTCCCATCTTCGGGCTTTGTCCACTTATGGCACCTAAAGATATAATCATTGTAAAGAAGTCTAGGGGCTCTTGGCACCTTGTAACCTTTGAGGTTACTTCAATCACACTTTTAGAAGTTTCTTCATATTTCTCATCATCACTATGAATATTAAGCCCATGCATATCTACTTCATGCCCAAATGGGGTCTCTGCAACCTCATGGACTTGAACATTATCCACGATTGGTAAAATGCTTGGAACATGGTTATAATTTTCATCTGTTTGAAGATCTGTTCTCCAATCATTTAAAAATTTCTCTATTGTTTGTTGTTTCTTTACGTATTTCATCACAGCTTCATGGACGAGCATCCAATCCTCTGTGAGTCTTGAGTCGGAGTCTATATCTTGTAGAAGTGGAATTAACTCCTCTCGGGCATTAACATCGATTGTTCGAAGAAACAACGAAACTCTTTCATGACTCATGCACCTCTTATCGTGCTCAGAAAGATCATCATATTGTCGCTCAAACTCTTCTTTGATCTCAAGAATTGGTTGGTCTTTGGGCATATGAACCCACCTCAGGAAAGATCTACGAGTTACTTTATCGAGATCCTCTAGCATAAACTGCTTGAGGAGTGTCGCTTTGTATTGGGACCATGTCGTTTGATTTATTCGCATTATTTGGTCTCGCATGTCGTATCCCGACACATAGATAAAGTTTTCACATAATTCTTTTTCCGTCATCGGACTTAATCCGACACCTAGGTATTTGGCCTCGAGTTCATATTCTTTGCAGAACTTTGAGACATTCTTTCCATTGAAAAAGCCACACCGATTGACTAGACGTTCATGAAGTGATTGGATGGCTTTTTGACGCCTATCTTCTTCTTGAAAGCGTAGGAATTGAGCTAGGATCTCTTCCATTTTGATTATGCTAATCTTTGTGGCTCTATAACTCACTCACCCCCTCCTTTCACGTCGGGTTCACCAGGTATGTCGTCGGGTTCGTAGAAAGGAGGGTGAAATTGAATGAGTATGGTTACCCATGTGTATCACTCCTTTTTATTTGCATTTAAGAACATGTTTTTCCCTCTTCGGCTGAAGATTTGCACTTCCACTGCCATAGTTCATTGTGAACTTGCTCTAAAGGTTTAGGTACAAGCTTCAAGTTCACTAATTCTAAGTGAATTTTTCTTCCCATTGGTGGCTTCAGTGATGCCTGTTTCTTTCGTGTGGCAATGGTGAACAGCAAGCGGCAACTGAGGCAAATCTGTTTTACTTTTTCCTATTCAATTGGGAGCAGAGGAAGATCCATCAATTTCACCTTGGACTACTTTCTCGGATAGCGGAAAGCATTAATTCTATGTAGTGTCTGATCTCAATCTTACTATAATCAAAATGTGCGTTGAGTTCAGCCATTGCATTAGATGACCGAATTGCAGTATGAACGTCTTTTTTTTTTAAACCACCATGCCTCTTAGCTCCGGGAAGCACATCTAGATAGAGATTTTAATCTCTGTATGTCGTACCACAGTAAGGACTAGAACAAAGAAGAAAACATAAACATGGTCTTTACGGAAAACTTTAATTAAGTGATTCATTGCTTTTGACCGCTTTGCAAGAGGAACATAATAGACAACAGACATCTCTTACACTCATCCACTCAGAAAAGTTCAGTCCATAACTGTAATGATTATTTACTTCGGAGTTTTATTTTCAATTCATGCTGGCAAAAGTTTGGTAAAAGCGCTTCTACCTAAGACTTCTTATATGGACTGTACCCTCTGGATTAATCGAAACATCAGCGCTAAGAGAACATTAAACAATTGAAGAAGAACAACTTGGAACAATAGGTTATACTGTATCGCATTTGTCCATTTAGAAAGGAGGAGATAAGTTTTATTTCTATGTGTATTCTCAAACACGATTATTCCAACCTCCCAACCATTTTTCCTCCTCTTTCGTATACGCGCCTCCCTTTTAGTAGAAGTGCAAAGAGCTATTAAAGACCTTTGTGAAACAATGCTTTATTACGATCATCACAATGAAAATGAACTTCGCGCATTACGATATGTAGTTAACGCTATCCAATCATAGGTACGATACAGTTTTTGATCCTTCGATGATCTAAATAATCAAGTAGAATTCAAATCATTTTTCTTGATCACAAAGCGCTCGATATTTACAATTGCATGATACTTGTGTCGATAAACCATTAACACATAGTATATGTAGTCGACACAAGCGACTACAACCCTGGCAGGATGTAATGGCATGTCCATTTCCCATGGCTCAGAATTTGAGAACAAAGCTAATAGTTTATCTCAGAAAAAGTATTCGCTCACTGCGTCTGAAGGTCATAATAGGTGCGTTCATGATACTTATCTGCGTAGTGGCGTCATAATACTCAGAAAATCGAGGACTAGGCTAATACATATCTCAGAACGTGCACTAACTGTTTGTAAAGGTCAAGCACTTCTGTGTTTGTGTTCATCCGCATAATACAGATATTTTCTGCACAATAGATGTATCGATAAACCACTAACTTACTACTATCAACAAGACAGAAAATTGGCAGCAATGCACACTTACAGCTGCACAGAAACTTCAGTGGTTGGAATATCTTCAAGCATTCAGAGGCACATCTCTCCATCATCTGTTCTTCATTATCGCCTTTCTCCGTCTGCTAAGATGGAGACCTTATAATAAATCTGTGAACATATGATCCCTCATAATAAACTTGGAAACAGATGATTGACATTCCGTCGAGATAAGCAATCTTCATCAACATAGACTTCCCGATGAGCAAACTTGCAATATCTCTGATTACTGAATTGAAGCCCTTCTTTCTAACGGAACTCCCAAAGAAATAACTTCTGCAACATATCTCCTCGTGGCAGAAATATGAATGGCTACTGTCAGACTCGATCTCTTACTGGACTGGATGTCTGACGCTGGTTGCAATTCCATGTAACACACACGAAGCCTTGAACTAGGAAACCCTTGGTATTCACTGGAAACCTTTACCGCATCAATGTGCAGGTAGGACGCCCGCACCAAAAATCTCAGGAAGGGCATACAAAGTTTGACATCGATGAAAGCTAAAACTGCAAGTTTCGAACCATACAAATTTCTGTTCGCAACAACCTGAGACAAAAGTCTCATCTAAAGCCTGCCAATTCTGATTTCTCTGTGTAACATTACCTCCCCTAGCACTAGGTTTCCTGCGTATTTGTTCTTGTCTGGATGCAAGAGAAGAGCGAGCTTCTTGTATTGTTTCTTTATAGTAACATCTTCTGCCGCAGGATCAACTTGCAGTATGCCGTACCAATCCATTTCAGATCCGTTGATCTTTATTTGAGCAGAAATATGAACATCGAGAACTGCTGAAATTTGCGAAGTATTCTCTAAGGTAGGGAAAAGTTGTAGAGCTTTCTGAAGAAACTTGAGGGGCCCATGATAGTCCTGCACAGCAAGCTTCTTTCTGCGATTTCCTTGGCTCGAAGAGCCTCATCCCTATTACACTCCATTCGTATGCCTCTCTACGCATTCCCAGTACTTCACTTCCGCACAACGGAAGAGACGGCTTCCATGCAATGCGATATTGAAGGATCGACGGGTGGAGTTACCCACATGACGTCGTCGTCAACAACAGTAGGTACCAAACATTTCCGCAACGCTTCCTGCCTTCCTCCGTGAAGAAAACTTGACCTCTGAGAACGTGCGCTCCACCTTCAGATCTTCCTGAGGCCCGTCCTTCAGAGAATTCTTGTCCGAATTTCCTTGTAGCTAACTTGAATTCCCTCTCTCCGCACACCCCCAATGACTTTCCCCTCTGCTGGTAATACGCTCGGAGAAGCCCTTCTTCCTTTCTTAGAAACCTCCTCTGTCCTTCCAGGTGTACGCGTACTATCCTCTTTTTCACACATCCCAAGGTGCCCATCTAATCAGATTAGCATTAGGCTTTGTTGAGCCGATAGTAGCGACTGCTGTCGTCATGTGATGGCAATGAATCATGAATATCCCTTTGCGTGTCTAGCCTGCATACCAGAACGTTCACGCATTCCCGATATAGAAGAAAGAACAAAAATATTTGAGATCGAGGGATGCATAAGCTCTGAGCCACTCCATTATTAAATTTTAAACAGAACAACAAAAATCGCATTGACTGTGTCAAAACTTCATTAGAAGGATGATTAATCGATCTTGCTGAATTATACTAGAGTTGGAATATGCGGCTCATTATAGTGGGATTTGTATCCTCTTTGCACACGTCTTCTTGTTGGCACACTAGGAAACATCGCGAAGCATCCCGAATGGTGCGGTTCAGCCTCTTCAAAACATCTTATGCCGAAAGCAATGGCTTCAAATCGTGACCACAACGTGTACTTCCTACATGGTATCAGAGCACTAGGTGGAGGTCTTGGTGGTGCATTTGATGATGATTTTGGTCGTGGTGGTGCTTGAATGTTGGTGGTTTTTGCTTTCTCCTAATTGAGAGAAGCTTCTACCATCAATTTGTACTCTTAAAGGCCTCATTTTTTCCATTTGACCACCCTCTCATCCTTCTTCTTTGTCATTTTGTACCCCCTTTAACCCCATTTTCCCTTCCTCACACCTTTGCTCTTGGAGATTGTGAAGGTGCTTCATGCTTTCTTCCAACGTCTTTATGAAAATTGTCTGTCCATTTGATGTCGTTTTTAGGGGTTTCTATTAGATATGATGTGTTTGGAAGTGCTTATATACACTTGCAATGTGCTTTGGTGGCATTTTTTTCGTTATTATTCTTTATCATTTTCTCACCTTCCCACCCTCTTTCGTGGTCATTTTGTTCCATTCATAGTGAATCTCAAGCAAATTTAGGTGTTTATAAAAACCGTTTTGATAGCTAATGGTGGAGCTAGTCCAAAACCTTCAAGAGCTTCCCATTGTTTGCAGATGTTACAAAATTATGCACAACACTAAGGTCTTGTTTTCATTGAAATACACATTGAGGTATCTGCCATAGCCCATACAATTGTTGCTATATAATCAATCACAAGCGTGAAGTGTGCTATTGGGCATAGAAAATATCTCTCAACATACAACATAAAACCCCTTTTAGTGAATCCCTACTCCCAAGAAGCTCAATGGCGACCATCACAGACAGTGACAAAAGCTGCACAAAGTAATGCTGACTCAATACTTTAATTGATATCGGCATAATAATCAATGGACACCACAACATTGCTAATTTTACTTCTCAAGCAATTTCTAGTCCTTCCATTTAAATTGGTGTAGGGATATTCAACCTCTTATTCTATACCTCAAAAGTGTCGAGATTAGTTATATTGCACATCACAAGCCTATGGCAGATATGGTAGTGTGCAAGACCTTGCACCATCTCTAGGCCAAAGTGAGGAGAAGGTCAACAAGCCTATTGAGTTTTTGTACATTGCGAGTCATATCCTCCTATTTCTTATGAGAGAGAGAGAGAGAGAAATAGAGAGAGAAATCTTTCAATTTCCTCTCCATCATATTTCCTTTGAGATTGTACTAAGGAAGTTTCCTTTTCAGAGGCTTGTGCAGGAGATTGCTGAAGATCTACTATACTCTCTCTCCATGAAGCTTTAGAAGCATCTAGTTGGGCTTTTTGAGGATACTAAACTCTCCGTTGATTTCTTCTCATAGAGAGACAGAAAGAGATTAGGCAGACTAGAGTGAGAACAAGTGGGCCATTTTTTCATTTCTTCAAATTCAATATTGCACTTTGACATCATTTATGATGTCAACTTCACATGGATAATATTTTTTTATGAGATAACTCACAAGGAATAGTCCACAACTTTCAGGGCTTACATATGTGAGTTGCTTTTTTTGTTAAATAAGGGTCCCATTCAAATAACATATGATTTTGACTTGGTGAATATTTGTGCTCACATTGATTTGGTGCATTCCCAATTTTACTACCTTAATTCATGGTCAAAATATCTTAATGAACATATCCTCTTATGGAATGTCTCTTCTCTCCATAAAATTGCATTGTGTAAACAATGGGAGTCTATATGAACATTTTTTTCAGACAACCTTTTTCCAACTTTGTAACTCTCACTAAGGGACTTTCTTGTATTTTTTCCTAGGGTAACAACCATTCTTTTAAGGCATATCAATTTACACTCCAAGTAGTCAAAGAATGACATTTAAGAGGATATTTTGTATTTTTCCCACTACTTGGCACACGTTGGCACTAAGTGCCCTTATTGTAACATTCAAAATAAAAGAAAAACTTAG
Source organism: Ceratopteris richardii (assembly GCA_020310875.1). Taxonomy (NCBI): domain Eukaryota; kingdom Viridiplantae; phylum Streptophyta; class Polypodiopsida; order Polypodiales; family Pteridaceae; genus Ceratopteris; species Ceratopteris richardii. Next base: position 93,954,207 of record CM035434.1, read on the forward strand.
TGTGTGTGCATTTGTGGGTTGGAGTCTAGTCCAAGCCCACCATGAGCTTTCGTAAGTTCCTTAGCCTACTCTAAGGCTATCTTGGTGTGCATTGGGCTACTCTACCAATGCCCCCCAAGGTGTTTCTCTCATTAGCAAGTGTTGGGCTACTCTAAGCCTTGCTACCCCATCTTAACGTTTGTGCCAAATCTGACTTCATTTTGCAAGTGTAACTATTTATTTTCAATGGCAAGAATTTCTACGATCTTGAATGTGATGTCTTCAAGTCAATGATACTTGCCTTCATTTATGCCAATTTTTATGTCAAATGATGAGTTATTAAATGGCACCAAAGATATGGGAAAACCTCATAAGGTCATATTAATGTACTTTAATTGAGAAGAGGAGCTCATCCCATAGCTCACTCTTTCCTCAATCATTGAGCAATCACTTATTGCCAATGACATTGTACTTTTACATGATTTAATACATACATGTTCATTACTTCCTAGTCTCATATCTCTGTCACACTCCATCAGAACATTGAACTTGTCTGAGATGGTTCTCACTGTATAGTGGATCATTTCTCTTGATTTAAATCATGATAACTCAAGCATACTATCTACTTTAATCCTAGAAAGTTTCATTAATAATGCTTCACACCCGTAAAAGTTGGGATGCATGCTTGATTTGCTAAACATATTTCTCTGCATATAGTTTATCATTTTAGATTATTTCACTCATGATTGATAGCTTGTTAAGCTAATTGAAGTTCCACAAAAGGAATTTTATCAATTTCTGCTATACTCAAAGAATGGTGCAAAACTTTGAGTAGGTGTCTCAACCAAAATAGCAAGTTCTACACCTTTGATCATATGCCTACCTATTTCTTTTGATCCTATCATTAGTGCATCATCTTCCAAGCAACATATGTGATCATTTATTCTTATTAGCTAGCTAAAGAGGCCCACAGCACTCTCCAACCATCAATTATAGTAGGTGTGAAGCAAGTTTTATCTACACCAACTCATCTCTTGTGATTATCCACCATCTCTTCCAGCAGTGGTATCAGAGCAAGTTCAATCAAGATGGGAGATGGATTTCCATCCTTCATTGACAAATTGGACATTAACAACTACTTAGCATGGTCCCTAAGGATGCAAGCGTATCTTCAAGGGAGAAGCTTATTTGGATACATCTCAAGAGATGAAGACATGCCAATCTTTAGGAGCAAGAATCAACCAACGAGGGAAGAGCAAGAAAGGCTAACCACATGGTGTGCAAAGGATGCTCTTGCCATGTCATATCTATTAAAATCAATCTTTGATTTCTTGTTACTACATGTTAGAATTGTAAGACCTCCCAAGAGACTTGGGAAGTGCTTTCATCATACCTCTCCTCCAAAACAAGAGCTAGGAACAACCAAAGCAAGGAAAGAGCCAAAGCAAGGAGTGGCTGATTATGTAACCAAAATGAAAGATGTTGCAGACCAGCTTGCAAGCATTTGAGAAGAGATAGAGGAAGAGCACATAGTGAGGTAGATCATCAATGGAATTAATGTTGATGACAAGTGGGAGTCCTTCACCACATCAATGGACCTCTACATGGATATAAAAATACTTGATCTCAATACCTTGATGGGGCAACTCTTCACCCATGAGTCAAAGCTCAACAAAAATGGTGACAACTGAAGAGGTAACCAATCTTCTGCCCTTTATACAGATAAGAATAAACCTAAGGATAAAGGTAAAAGTAAGAAAGAGGATGAAGAAGCTAGTTCCTCTCAAGTTAATTATGCAAGAAGAGGAAGAGGTGCTAGAGGTAGGGGCAGAGGAGGTAAGCAAGGTAGGGGGAGACCCTACAACAATTCACCATGCAACATATGTGGTCTCAACAACCACACTACAGAAGAATGCTACAAAAATACAAGGAACCAAAGAGGAAGAGGCTTCCATAGAGGAAGTTATGGACAAATAAGAGGCAAGTACAACAATGGTGGAGGCAACCATAACTTCAATCAAGGCTACAACAAGAACAACTATCAAGGAGGCTTTAGAGTAAGAAGGGATTTCAACAACCATATTGAAGATCAAGAAGACTCTCTACTCATCATGAACATGACATCCAAGCAAGCTAAAGATGATGAGGATCTTTTCTACATTGAAGAAGGTTGTTCCAATCATGTGGCAGGAAATGTAGCACTATTATGTGATCTTGAAGAACCCAAGGGGAAGCATGAAGTACAAACAGGTGATGACACTAAGCATTCAGTGAAGCAAATTGGAAATGTCAACCTATTTGGTCAACAAGCTTCCATCCAAATCATTGGATGGTATGACACCATATGAAGCTAGGAATGGCAGGAGATCCTCACTCGATCATTGCAAAATATTTGGGTGCATTGCCTATGCACACATCCCATCACAAATGAGGGGGAAACTTGATCCTAAGGATGAGAAATGTTTATTTATTGGGTATGATCACAATCAAAAGGGATATAGACTTTATAATCCCACTAACAAGGCATTCATAGTTAGTAGGGATGTAGAATTTGATGAGAATAATTCATGGTTTGAAGATGATTGTAGGAAAGTCAAGTTACCATATGATTTGGAAAATGATTTTCCAACTCTCACTCAAGGAGATCAACACCACGTAGAGGACATCAACTCAGAAGATGAGGAGCAGATTGACTTCAAAGCTTGGAATTCAAGAGGCAAGTTCAAATACAAGCAATTAGAGGATCTATCTGGTCTTCTAATCAAGCTTTAAGCAGATCACAAAGAGAAAGTGAGAAGCCCATAAGGTATGGATATGATACATCCTTAGTCACAAAGCACTCTTTGTACATCACGAAAGATTCTATGGCAGATGATCCTTCTTCATTTGAAGAGGCTAAGAAGAAGAAAGAGTGGAGAGAAGCCATGCAAGAAGAAGTGGAAGCATTGCAAGAAAACCACACTTGGGATCTACTCCCCAAGAAACCAGATATGAAGGTAATTGATTCAAGGTGGATATACAAAGTTAAAAAGAACTTTGATGGTTCTATAAACAGGTACGAGGCAAGACTAGTGGCAAAGGGATTTGCCCAAACACATGGAGTAGACTATGAAGAAAAATGTCTCACCTATGGGAAAGATGCCAACAATCAGGGTATTGGTAAGTCTTGGTGCATCCAAAAATTGGAATTTGTATTAGTTAGATGTCAAGAATGCATTTTTGAATGGTTGTATATTAGAAGAAGTGTATATGGCACAACCACCAAGTTTTGAAGATGAAGAAAAAGTAGGGTATGTACGCAAGCTTAGAAAAGCACTCTATGGTCACAGGCAAGCTCCTAGAGCTTGGGACCATAGGCTTGTTACCTATTTCTAGGATCAAGGCTTTGTGGCAAGCAAGGCAGACTCTTCTTTATTTGTTAAGAAGAATAAATTAGAGGTCATCTACCTATGTGTCTATGTAGATTATATCATTATGACAGGTAATGTTTCTAATGGTATCAAGCAGGTCAAGGCTCAATTGATGAAGGAATTCAAAATCAATGATCTAGGGTTGCTAACCTATTTCCTTGGATTAGAACTTGTGTATAAAGATTCAAGTATATTCATCACACAAAGGAAGTACATACATGATATGTTGGTAAAGTTTAAGATGGAGAACACTAAAGTTACAGGTATTCCTATGGAGATCAATCATGCGCTAAGTTCACATTAAGATGAACTACTTGAAGATGTTATAGGTTATCAAAAACTTGTGGGTAGTCTTAATTATGCTACTTTGACAAAAGTAGATATTGCATATGCAGTAAGTACATTAAGTCAGTTCATGCATGTACCAAGGAAACCTCATATGGAAGCTGCAAAAAGGGTACTTAAGTATTTAAAGGGTACAATGAATGAGGGATTGTTCTATCCCTTTACTTCTAACATAGATATAAAGATGTATTCTGATGCATATTGGGCTGGCTCCAAGGATGATAAGAGGAGCACTTCAGGGTACCTATCTTTTGTAGGTTCTAAACTCATAACTTGGTCATCCAAAAAGCATCCAACTATGTCCTTATCTTCCACAGAAGCAAAATATAGAGGTTTGGAAAATGCAACTCAGGAAGCTATGTGGCTTAAGCAATTGTATGCAGATTTGGAGATACATTCCTACACCCCAATTATCTTTGGAGATAACACTAGTTTACTTCATTTGGCTGTTAATCCTATGTATCATGCCAGTACTAAGCACATTGAAGTGCACTATCATTATGTTAGGGAGAAATTGATTAGCAAGGATATTAAATTATCCTTTGTATCAACACATTTGCAATGTGCAGATATACTCACCAAATCAATGGATGGAACAAAGCCATAGTGGATGCATGCAATGGAAGAAGAAATTGAAGCTCTTGAGGAAAATAACACTTGGGAATTAGTTCCCAAGTCTTCATCAATGAAAGTGATAGGCTCAAGATGGATCTACAAATTGAAGAAGAACTCAGATGGATCCATTAACAGGTATAAGGCAAGGCTTGTGCAAAAAGGCTTAGCACAAACTCAGGGAATTGATTATGAGGAGACCTTCTCTCTTGTGGCAAAGATGCCTACAATTAGAGTCCTATTTAGTATTGCTTCTTCCAAGAATTGGAAGATAATTCACTTGGATGTAAAAAATGCATTTCTTAATGGATGGATAACAGAAGAGGTGTATATGGCACAACCACCTGATTTTGAGAACCAAGTACATCTTGATTATGAGTATAAGCTTAATAAAGCTCTATATGGACTCAAAAAAGCCCCAAGGGCTTGGAATCACATGATTGTTTCATTCTTGCAGGATAAAGGATTTCAAGCTAGCAAGGCAGATCCAACACTCTTTATCAAAAAGAGCGATTCTGAGGTTGTCTATTTATGTGTGCATGGATGATATTATACTTATAGGAAATGATGTAGATGGGATAAAGAAGATCAAGGAGCAGATGCAAGAAGTGTTCAAGATAACTGACTTGGGTTCACTCACATACTTCCTAGGATTGGAAGTAGTATATAGAGATCATGGTCTATTCCTTACTCAAAGGAAATACATTAAAGACTTGTTAACAAAGTTCAAGATACATTAAAGACTTGTTGCAGGATTGTAGGTACTCCAATGGAGGTGAATCATAAATTGAGCTCACATGAAGGTGAACTCATAGAAGATATCACATGATATCAAATTCTTGTGGGTATTTTGAACTATGCTAAATTTTGAACTATACTTAGCACACTCACACTATGGTATAGTGTGAGTGTGCTAAGTCAATTTAACCACACACCCAAGAAACCTCACGTGGATACTACCAAGAGGATACTCAAATATCTTAAAGGAACCATGAATAAAGGATTATACTATCCTTATGTATCTGATTTGAGTCTAAAGTTGTTCTCTAATGCAAATTGGGCTCGTTCCAAGGAAGATAGGAGAAGCACTTAGGATATATTACTTTTGCAGGGTCAAAATTTATCTCATAGTCATCCAAGAAGCAACCCATAGTTGCTCTCTGTTTGTTATTGATCTTTGGAGTTGTCCTCTCCAATCATTTAGCATAAAGAATCAACAATACATCTTTATTTTGTCAATCCTGGAAGTATTCTTGAGACCACAGCCCCTTCAAGATGATAGAATCCAAGAAATAAGAGAATAATGGCTGGATTTCTGAGAATAGTGAAGATGAAGAGGAAATTTCTAGGGTTTGGATTATCTTGAGCAAATCTCCACCATTTTCTACAATCTTGGTGTCTATTGCATGCTATTTTATCAGCAGAACACAATTATAAAGTCAAAATCAAAAAATATCACCTGTATCATACAGATGAGACAATCGTGATTCTGTGCAAACAGACGATTTTCAGCTCCAGCACCATTCTTCATCAACTCATCACTCAACACAACAGTATTCAGCTCTCTTCATACACATTCAACAGATTTACACAATAGAAGCTCACAAATCTCCATGGATACACAAGAACTAGAATCACAAATCAAAGAAACCACACAAAAGAGGAGAAAACACGATTTTTAGCAGAAAACTCCTTCTCTATTCACTTGGATAGCATGTAAACAAATGATTAACCAACCCCCTCATAATAGAGGAAATTAGCTTATATACATTTTCAAGTGTCCCTTTTCACACTTGAATTTTGGTCCTTTCCTCTATTATTCTAAAAATATGCTATCTAGGAGTTTCCAAAAATTCTAGAAAAAATACATAAGATTCTATCCTACATAAGGAAGACTCTTCCTTATTTTTACAATAGCTGCATAGATATTTTTACAAATTTCTATCATTTTACAATTATTTTTCTTCAAAAAGACTTCCAAAAATGCATCTTCCAACATCCTTCCCCTCCTAAGCCTTTCGGCTCCTGACGAAAGATTTTCCTGCTCTTCTGCACTGATCACTTTTCTTCATTTCTTCTTTCTTTGATATACTTGTGACAGCAAATCATGACTTTTTCTTTCTGTGATATTTAAATTATTGACCATTTCAAATAATGCCTTCCTCCACTGTACTGCAGCTTCTGGTTTATCTATGACATCCTTTTTCAAGTATTCTGTATAGGCAGCTTCATATGCTGTAAGTCTGGATTTAGTAACCACCGACAAATTTCCAAAAATCTCTGACTCTCTTTCAAAAAACCCGTAATCAAAAGCATCTTCAAAAATTTGCAAGTAATGACTGCCCAAAAATATCACTCTGCTATAATATGCCATTAAGCAGATTCTGTCAGGTGTTTTGCTCAAATCAAATAACAATGCATCTGTAGGAGAATTAAAGCCGATATAATTCAAGGTTCTAATATCTGTGTCGGTATAAGTTTCTATACAAGCCAAAATTAATCTCATTATCCTGATAAGCAGAATGCATGCAGGGTCATTGACATCCTTGTATGTAGTTATCACAGACTCAGTAGTATTCACCATGTAACTCTTGGTAGGCCATGTGCCTGCCTTTGGACCTGCTACTTTTGGGAAATTCAACCACTTAGGTGGAATTTGACCTTCTCTTCTTCTATCCCAAAAAGTTGTCCATTCTCTCCTTCGTGCCACTGGACAGTAAGCTGGATTGATCTTTAAATGAAGAGGTGCCTCTTTCCAGATTTTCCTACACTCTTTGTTGGCATCCAACCATTTGTTTGTCCACTTTGGATTGGCTCTTTCAAATAGTTCTTTAGTCACATTGATGTCCTCTTCATACTCAAGATATTTGTTTGGAGGTAGCCCAACTCTGGCCAACTGATAATTCTTTATACTCTCCATAATCATACATAACGGTATTCCCAATCCATCTACGGCCCAGTGATGCTGATCTGGATTGATTCCTTTATTTAATGCAAATGTGACAATTTTTTCTTCATACTCATCATGCATCTTCCTGATAAACTCCATTCTAGAATCTCTACTTGTCAGCAATTTCTTCACAAAATCCTCTGAATATTCTTCTTCTGATCCTTTATCTGCGGGTTCACTATCATGTTGTATTCCATCAGTATTTTCTACCCTATATTCTTCTGTATAAGTGTTCTCCACATGTGTTTCTTCCTGGATTTGTGGTTTATCCAATTTCTTCTGCAATTCCTCTATAGTGATCATCAGAATCCCATTCTGTTGTGCCCATAGTTCTCTTTGTTTTTTCCATTCATTCTATTCCTTTTCTCTCTTTATCTGCCAGTCACTTCTTTCCTTTTCCATATCCATGTATAGCTTATTATAACCTCTCATAGATGTAGCAGCATGTGTACTAGCCTTCTTTTTTAATTCCTTGGCCTCTTTCAATTCTCTTTGTAATTTCTGAATCTCTTTATGTAATCCTTCCTTTTCTTCCTCTATCATTTGGGCTGTCTGACTTTCCTCCTTTAATTGCCCTTCCTCCAATAGCACCTTATTGATTTCTTCATTAGCTTTAGTCAAAATTTGATAGGAAGTTTGTAGAGTTCTATATCTCCCCTCAATCTTTCTCAACTCTTTTTCCAATTTAGTGTTCTGCTCTGTTAGTTGCTCACTCTTTTCTTCCAAGTATTGAATCTTATTTTGCTTCTGAACTTCTAGCTCTTCCAAAGCAATTATTTTATTGGAAAAATCCTCATTTTTCTCTTGCACCTTCCTTAGTTGCTCTGCCATCTGCTCCTTCTCCCTTTTATGCTCTTTAATAATCATACTGCCTTTTTCAAATTCTGACTCTGCCACCATCCCTGAAATGATCATGTTCCGGCTGGAGGGTCTGAACTGTTCAATATTATTCATAATGAGTTGACATGCTGATCTTATACTCTTTGGTATTCTTTCCAATCCTCCTTCCATTGCTATTTGTTTGGTTTCTAGCTGTTTGTCCTCTTTGCATTCACTCTCCTCTTCCTCTTCCCCTTCATATTCTATAATCGTGGCCTTGTTTTCTTCATTACTTGGATGAGTGTCCAAAGTTTCTAAATCTGCCATGTCTTCTTGAACACCAGAATTCTTTTGCTCTAATACATCTGAGATCAGCTTTATTTCCTGTACCTTTTCTTTCTCCAATACCTGTTGAGTCTCTTCAGAAAGGTATCCTTCCTTTGTTTGCATCTCCTTTTCCTGGCTTAGAGTTTCCTGAAACAGGTTATATTCAGCTTCCTTACCAGAGTTTTCCTGACATTCACCTGCTTGTTCTTCCTGTCTTTCCTTTTCCTGGGCTAGAACTGTTTCAGTTACTTCCAAATCTTTCACCTGATCATTACTTCTTTCCTCTTTGAGTTCTTCTTCCTGTTCATCAATGTTCATGAGGTCCATTGCTACCTCCTGTTCTTGATCCTCATTGGATGTAAATTCCTCATTGTTCTTCAAATCATGCAGCACATCCTTTATACTCTGAATGATCTCTTTTTCCACTACTTTCCCTGTGACTTCCTGAACATTGCCTTTCTCAAATATTTCCTCTGCTTCCTGTACTGAATCTTGATCTGTGCCTTTTTGTTTTATGACTGAGCTGCTCACTTGTGCCTTCTTGCTATTTCTTCTATGCTCTCTTCTAGTTTGAAGTAGGTCTGTGAGGGTTTTGTCCATAGGGATTCCATCCCAGTATGCACTAGTCCACAACTAACTTCTTCCCTTATTTCACTTGCCTGTTCTATCATTACTGCTTTTCCCTTCATTAACCTTCTTTCATCTTCCAGACTGAGCTGTTTTCCTGCTTGTTCCTGAATTGGCTTCTCCTGAGACTTCTTCTTCAATTCCTCAGGTGTTTTCTGTTTCTCAGAGGCCTGTGTAATTACATTAGGAGTATTTGGTATTGACAAATTTAGACTTTTTAGCAAAAAACTCTCAATGTCACTTTCAGAATCAGATGAAAAGTGTGAAGGTCTTCCTCTTTGTGGTTCTGTGGGTCTTGATGCTTCTTCCGCAGTGGATGGCTTCTGTGTTTCTTCCACTATAACTTCCTCCCTCTCTTTGGTGATAACAGTTTCAACTATGGATTTACCCTTTCCCTTCTTGGTCACTTTCTTCTTTTGTACTGGTTTCTTTGGAACCTTCTTTTTTACCACAATAGTGGTTCTGGTCTCTGGAGGTCCTTGTAATTCCTTGAAATAGGCTAGCAACTCAACCTCTTGTCTGACAAACACTTCCTCTGTTTCAGCTGTCATCATTTGGTCATGGAGTGCTTCATAGTGCTCCACCTCTTCCTGAACCCAGTCTGTAGCTTTGCATGAGTAGTCTTCCAGCATTTTCTGATATTGTGCCTCATACATAGCTCTTTTGTTGTTTCCTTGGGTTAAATAGGTGTATAATTGCTCTTTGCTTGTTTGGGGTGGATGAGGTTCACTAGAGGATTGAACCTGTTTTTATGCCTCCTCATGTTCCTCTTTTGTAGCTTCCTCCATTTCTAGGTCCACCTTTCTTGGGTCCAACCTTCTTTTCTTTACAGGAATTACTTCTTCAGATATCATCTTCCTTTTCATACCTGTTCCCCTCATGCGAGTTTGTCCTTCTGTTTCCCTTTCAGTCATTTTCCTTGGAGGACTCTTGATTCCAGCCATAAGGCTTCTAAAATACTGTGCCTCTGGAGCTAATTTCAATTGATCTTCCATCTCTAGAACATGATAAATGATTCTTGTTAAGAACTGGGCTCCATTCATGAACTTCTTCTGCTCCCAGTGTTTTGCTGCTTCTTTCAGCTGTTCATGGATGTATGGTGAGACATCCATTACTCCAAAAGGTTTGGCTCTATCCTTGTTGTTGAACATCAATAGTGCCATTGACTTATGCGGCATGGTATATCTTGGTAATTTTGGAAAACAAAAGTACTGTAAAAACATCCTTCAGCATATTCTTCATTCTACCTTCCTTTAAAGTCAGTGAATTTTGCATATCCTGTGTAAGTTTCCTTATTCTTTTTGACAAAACTCGGGTCAAGTTTGGTTCCCATTGTGTAGAATTGCTGTGCTGCTCTGATATGTTCTGCCTTGATAGTGATACCTACTTCCTGATTATCCTTGTTTTTTACTTTGCATCTGAAATAGGCATCATTCCCTCCTCCTATTTCTGTCAAACTGTTCATTACTTGTGATACCCTCTCAAAATCAATGAAAAAGATAGGCTCCTCCAATATTCTGTGCAATCCTACTGCCTTCCATCTTTTCATATTCACTGCCACTCTCTGGAACCTGTAGAATTCCTAGCACAACATTGTATATTTATACCCTCCCACTCCCACTGTGAATATGTGCTGACCGATGATGTTTAGGGTCTCCTTAAGTTCCTTCACCACCTTCTCAGCCTCTGGAATTTCTGATTCTTCATCTAACTCTAGGTCCACCTGTTCCTCCGCAGCTTCACTGTCCAGAAACCAATGGCCTCTTGATAGCACCACTGATTCTGCCTTGAAGTCATGAATTGGCAACTCCTTTGTATTCACCATTTTCTGAGGAAAGTAATATACACAAAGAAAAACTCTACCCACATAAGTTGCAAGAAATCATAGAGTAATATGTAGGGATTTATTTTGAGAAGTCATGACATAAGAATGAAAATAAAATCCAAAATAAATTCTATTTCTCCAGAAAAGACTCAAAAAGTGATCATCACAGGTGTAGCAAGATGTCTAGTGCAGTCCCTTTTCCTAACCATTCTTTTGGAAAAACAAATCATTTATCAAATGATAGAAAACAAAAACTTAACTAAAAAACTAACTTAAAATAAAAAATAAAAAATAAAAAATAAATAGATCTCTACTATTCTTCTACCTATATCTTGCTTTGTGACATATGATTTTTGTAAAAAACAACAGAAAATAAACAATTTTTCTCAATTTTTCTTTCTCTTTTTTTTCAACAATGATTTTTTTTTCCTTTTTTTTTTCAACAATGATTTTTTTTTTCTCTTCTCTTTCTCTTTTTTTCAACAATGATTTTTTCCTCTCTCTTCTTTTCAAATACTTTTTTCTATTTCTTTTCTTTTTCCATTTTCATTTTTTTCATAATAATTTTTTTCTTTCTTTTCTTCCCCTCCTAATTCTCTTTTTAGAAAAGAAAATCAGGTCTAATATGTATTTTTTCATAATTTTTATGATTTTCTAGATATAGATCAAATTTGGATGATCTTTCTTCCACTGGAACAATTCTGATTTTTTAACCCAATACTTTCTGACTCCAATTGGTCTGGTTCCTAGCAAACAACCATTCCCTTTGGATAAGCATTTTGTAGGAGTTTTTGGTTTCCATATCCATTTTGTCCTTGATTCCTGTCTCCATGAGGAGACCTGTTGTAGACTTTGATTCCATGTGCTTTTTGCTCTAATGCTTTGATTCTTTGGACCATGCCATGATTGCCATCTTCTTTTCATCTCTTCACCCTTCTTTGTTCTTCCAATCTTTTGCTGATTTTGGTTATATGAAGCTTGATCATTTAACGTTTGTATTGGTAATGTCTGTATATCCTCAAATGCAAAAGTGAATCCTTCAAAGTGTATATCATGCACATCTGATTGAATTTCCTGTTTTCATTACTCAATAGAAATATTAAAAACCTTTTGTCATTTATGTTCAATTTAAGCTTCATTTTTTCAAAATCCAAGATCACTTTACCTTCTTGAAGCCATGGTTGACCTAAAATCACCTTTTCAGTCATCAGATTATCTCGCCATTCTTCACACTCTATTTTCATATATTCTTCATTAAACTTTACTTCAATAGTTAGTGAAGACATGCTCTGTACTATTTGACCTTCCAATATTTTGATTAGGGTTCTACTTTCCTTTCTTTTTATGTTGAATTTACTTACGAGGGCTGAAGTAATGAGATTTACTTGTGCTCCAGAATCTATCAAAACCCTAATGCTTTCATTTTGAAAATCCATTATCATCACAGGGACATGTTCCTTTGGTTTGAGAGGAGATTCACACAGACAGACTTCCCTAAGCTTCTTATCCTTTCCATAGCTTCCTGTTGAGCTTCCTTTCTCATGTCTTCCTCTTCTCTTTTCCTGTTTTGAGCTTGTTGCAACCTTCTCCATTCATCAACAGTTAATGGGCAATCATACCTCTTAACTCTACATCCATTTATAAAGTTTGGCATGATCTCTCCATCTATGTTAGCTAGTTGAATGGCTCCACTGTTGCTTATCTGATGTATAATATATGGTCCATGTCCTTTTTTCTGGAACTTCTTCTGATGTTCTCTGACTGTGTAAGCCAGCACTAGATCTCCTTCCTGTAGATCTTTCTCTTTTATGTGAACATCATGATAAGCTTTTTGCCTTTTCTTGGCCACATATAAACTCATAATGGCTTGGAGTCTAGATGCTCCCAACTTTTCCAATTCCATTACTCTCTCTGATAGTTCATGTCCAGTCCAATTGTAGTGACTTCCTACTTTTAATGTTGGAATAAGGAATTCCATAGGTAAAACTGCATTTTGTCCATATACTAGATGGAATGGTGTGCTCCCTATTGCAGTTTTGTAAGCCACTCTATAAGCCCATAGGACATGATTAAGTTGTAGATCCCAATCATTTCTGTTTTTGTTCACTAATTTTGATAGTACAGTACAAAGTACTTTATTAGTACTTTCTGCTAGCCCATTGGCTTGTGGGTGATATGGGGCTGACTTTCTATGACTGATCAAAAAATAATCAGTGATGTTTTCTATGATCTGGTTTACAAAATGAGTCCCCCTATCACTTACTAGTTCAATTGGAAGTCCAAATCTGGTGATAAATTTACTTGTAAATTTTTTGAATTTGTACCAGCTATCACTTGTTTTCCTTTCTCCTTCCTTCTTAATTCTTCAATGATATTTTCACTCCAATCTGGATTTTTGTGAAACCAATATAGAGTTATGAATTCTAAATCTTGCAATGTTTGGCACTTCTTGCAATTGGCAATGTATTTTGATACATCTTGAATTTTATTAGGCCAATGTACCCCCATCCTATTGAGATTACTTAGGTGACTACCCTAGAAGCATAAGTGCAAGGGTTCCAATGATGAGCTCTCCTCAGATATTCTTGTTGCTCCTCCTTAGGAGTGTAATATTCTAGTATGCCTGTGTGGTTGAGATGGTATAAATGCCCAGCTAGTAACATAAAGTTCCTGCTTTGCAATACTATATGTGCTTTGTTCCCAGTTCTACAAGGTCCCATGGTTAATAATGGTACTAAAGTCATGGCCCACTCAGGAACACTCTCTACCTTAAACAGATAAGTGTCTGGCAGATTGTCATCTAAAGGTGAACTAGGTTCTTCAGACTGGATTCAAGATAAATGATCTGCTCTCAAGTGTGTTTTCCCTTGTCTGACCACCACTTCAAACTCAAATTCCATTAGCAAAAGAAACCATCTGACTATTCTCCCTGTGTGACAAGGTTTATTTACCAAATATAACAAAGCTTGATGGTCTACAAAGAACTTAAACTTGTTGGCCAAAAGGTAATGTCTGTATTTTTTTACAGCAAATACCATGCCCAATCCTTCTCTTTCAGTGGTTGTATAATTTTTCTCTGCTAGATTCAATTGTCTACTAGCATAGGCCACTGGAAAATCTAACTTGCTTCCTTCTATTGGTTGTGCTAACACACATCCCAAAGCATAATTTGAAGCATCCACATGAACATGAAAAATTTTGTCCCATTGAGGTGTTTTTAAAATTGGGGCTATTACCAAACAAGTTTTTAGAGTTTCAAAGGCTTGGTCACACTCCTTAGTCCACTCAAACTTTGTAATTAGGGCATATAAGGGTTTTGCTATGTCAGCAAATTTGTGTACAAATTTCCTATAGTACCCACAATGTCCCATGAAAAAGTTTGAAGTTCCTTAACACTTGTTGGTCTTGGGAGCTCTATTATGGCCTCTATTTTCTTTTCATCAGTTGAAATTCCATTTTTAGAGACTATATGACCCAGCATTCTTCCTTGTCTCACAAAGAATACACATTTTTCTGGATTTAAACATACTCTGTAGGTTCTGCATTTCCTGAATATATTTTCTAAGTCCTGCAAGTGATCTTGTCTTTTTAATGAAAAAGTACAAAGATCATCTACATATATTTCCATTAGCTTTCTCAGGAAGTCTTTGAAGATATGACACATCAATCTCTGAAAAGTTGCTAGAGCATTGGTTAACCCGAAGGGCATAACCCTAAAGGCATAAATTCCCCATTCTCTGGAGAAGGCAGTTTTATGTTGGTCTTCCAATGCTATGGGGACCTGGTTGTATCCTGAAAATCCATCTAAAAAACTATAAACCTCCTTCCCAACAACTCTTTCTAGAAGATGATCTGTTATAGGTAGTGGATAATTATCTCTTATAGTTGCTGCATTTACCTTTTTCAAGTTAATGCATACCCTAAGTTTCCCATTCTTTTTTGGTACAACTATAGGAGATATCCATTTTGTATACTCAATTTCATAGATGAAATTGGCAGCTACTAGCTTGTCAATTTCTTCCTTTATCTTAGCAGAGTATTTATCATTAAATGTGTAATGTCTCTGTTTACTAGGTTTTGCTTCAGGTGTAATAGGAATCTTATGCTCACAGATTTTCGGATCAATACCTTTCAAATCCTTGTAGCTATAAGCAAATACATCCCTATATTTTCTTGCCAAGTTTCTTAGTGCCTCTTCTTCTTGTGTTGTCATGTCATCAGCCACTACAATGTGTCTTTCTTCTCCCTCCTCCTGAGTGATCATGATCTTCTTAGTTTCTTCCTCATTGTCATAAGCTTCTCCTTTCTTCTTTTCCCTCTTTGGTTTCCTTCTGAGAAGTAATCTATTTTCCACTTCATAAGTCTTGAAATTTTCTGGTACATCAAACTGTTGATCTTTGTTCACTTCCCTTGTCTTCTCCTCATTCTCCTCGTTTTCCTCTATTTCCTTGTGTTTAATTTTCTTGTACTTACCTGAGATTTTATCCTTAATAGCATCTTTAGCTTTTACTTCCTGCAAAAAATGTGTCTTTCCTTTTTCTAATATCATTTCTTCTTCTACCTCCTCTTCTATTCTGGATACCTTTATCATTTGTATTCCAATGTGAAAAATATCATATCCTTCTTCATTTTGAAATTCCACTCCTACATATTCATCACTGGCTAGATCCATGGTAGCCAAAATTTGATTCCACCCATAGGGCTCAAACTCCTCATCCTTGAATTGTTGGGGTACATAATTCTCATCTTTTTACCCTCTTTCTTCCACACAATCCTCTCTTCTTAATCTCCTTTTCCTATTGGTCAGATTTCTTATCATATTGCACTTCCATACTAATGAGTTAGCTTCATCCTGGTCCTCCATTTCTGATTCCTCACTCAACTCTTGATTCTGACGTATTTTATACCATTCTTGAGGGGATATGTCACAGTAGTGCCCATTTCTTAGATTTACTTTGGTTATTCTTCCTTTGCTCTGCAGGTATAAGCAATCATTACCCCAATCTTGCACAATTTGCATTTGTCTCATGAAGGGTCTTCCTAGGATAATTTCATATGAAGTAGATTGTGGGAATTCAACTATAGCAAAAGTATGTTCTATCTCTATTCCACATATGTCCACAATCACTTTTTCCCATATTCCTAAGGGTTTTTCTATATGTCCATCTGCAAGTTGCAATCTCATTTTTGTGGGTAATAATTCATTTTTTCCCCATTTCTCCCAAGTTTGTTTACTCATGATGGCCACTCCTGATCCACTATCCAAAATAGCTTTGGCCTGGTTTTTACCAAATTGTGTTTTTAAAGTTGAGTTTCCCTCTTCTCCCTCACAATATCCTCCTATCTTATCAATGGGAATATACCACAACTCCTCCATTTCCTGTAGTTGTGGGTGAAGATTTTCTGGTGTTGTTTCCCATTTCTTCATTTGGTTCTGTAAATGAGGATTTTGTTTCATTAAATCTTCCCATGTGGTATGATAAAGGATTGTGCATCTTTTATCTATATTCACTTGGAGTGTTACTTGTGGGTTTTCTTCCTTGATACTCTTTCCTCTTGTTTTTGTTGTCTCAGATTCCTCAACTGTTTTTTGAGAATTGTCTTCTTCCCCCATCTTGAGTTGTACTTCCTGAATGATTTGTTTACATTTTTGCATTCTTTCATGTTCTAAGTCTGGCATAGGATAAGCCATTGTATGATCAGTAGGGCTTGGTCCCTCTTGAATTCTTCCTTTGTATGCTTTTATCAGAGTGTCTAGACTTTTTGAATTTCCTATTTCCAACTGGGTTTGTGTCTTTGGAGGAGAAGTATTGTTTGATTGTTCCCTATTTTCTTCTTCAATACTTTTACTCAATTTTTTCTTCCTCTCCCATTTCCCTTTTTGTCTATTTTTCTTTACCTTTGAGATTGAACCTTCATTTTGTTCCTTAGTTGTTCTTTGTTGTTTTGTTTGTGACCTTGTTATAGCATTTACATCCACCAGGTCATTGTCACTCAATTCTTCTTGTTCCATGATACTGACTGCTTTTAGTTGTATGTTATTAGGTGTGTTTTGTTGTTTTTGAGGATTTTTTGGGCAATCCTTAATCAAATGCTCCCTGCCACAATCCTTGCAATATGCTCCTTCTATTCTTAATGTAGGAGGTTGTGGACAGTCTCTAATGAAATTCTCTCCCCCACACCTATAACAAGTTATCTTTGGTCCTCCTTTTAATTGAGGTTTTTGATTGGACATATAATTATTGGTTATATACATGAAAGTGGCAGTGTCCATCTCAATTCTTCCATTTCCCAAGTCCAAAGCTTGTAATTCTGGCTCTCTTGATTCATAACCTTCCCACTCTTCTTGATATCCCTCATTCCATTGATAATCTTCCTTGTATGGTGACTTTGTTCTTGAATTTCCCTCCTCTATTGGTGTGTATTTGATTGGCACCACATTTGTTGGTATAGGAGGTTGTTGCCCAAGCACAGGTCTTGGTTGCTCACTATACACTGATTCTCTTTGGCTCCCATAGTCTCTCTTCTTTATGGGTTGTTTATTATAGAAGCATTCCTCCCTGGTATGGTTGGTCCATTTCCTCTCTAGTGTACAATATTTGAGTGTCTTTCTATCTTGCAAATGTGGAGGCTTTTGATATGGGCAATGTTGTATCAGATGACTTTCTCCACAATTGTAGCATTTTTTATTTGTGTTTATCATGGAGTTTATCAAATTGGTTTTAGTGCTTACCTCTAGGGCTTTAGCAATGGCCTGACCCAATCATCTGCTTGAGGAATTTTATCTTCATATGATCTAGGTTGATCAAATGCTAACATATCTTGGCCTCTGTTATCTTCCAAATCTATTGTTTTTTTGACACAAGCTCCTAGATCAGGACATCTCCTGTAGTACACTAGGGTTCTTAATTGAGCACTTCTCAATCCTTCTATGAATAGGGATACTTGTCTAGCCATGGAAGGTACTTCCTCTTTAGGGCATCTGTCAATATATTGCTTAAATCTCCTGGCTGCCTCTCTGACATTTTCATCTTTTTGTTGTTTAAAACTGTGTATCAAAGTGGCTGTGCTATGTTTTATCCCGGTCTTTGAGAATTCTCCAATAAAGGCTTCTAGGAAGGATTCAATATCTAGGTACATTTCTTTTCTCAAAGGGATGAACCATGATAATGCTGGTCCAGTTAGGATTAGACCAAATGCCTCAAATTGAACTTTGTAATCTTCCACCTCCTCAGCTCTAATTAATTGCCTAAACTCTGCAGCATGAGCATGGGGATCTGAATACCCTTCATATTAATTTTTCATACATTTGGCTACTTGATATGGTCTAAGCATTCTACCCTGAGGTTGCCAATGGTGTCTTCTTCTGAGTGGAAATTCATTGGTTCCTTGTCAAAGGGATTTGGGGAAGCATGTGTCCTCCTCCCATGTTGTTGCTCAGTACTAGTGTAGTTTTCATGTGGTCTAGGTAAATCTGGTTGTCCCATGTTATGTTCCCAAGGTCCTTTGTCAGCACATTGCCCTAAGTCATTTGAATTTTCTAGGTCTGGGGAGAAGATGTACACACACCCTTGCCTATCCTCATACCTACCATCTTTGAACTGGGCTACTCGTGTTATGTTTAGGGGAACTTCTAAGTTTCTCAATCTAATGAGAAACTTATGCATTCCATCCTCATATACATAGGTGCCAAACCTATTTGTATACATGTACTTGAGGATATTTCTGTAATCCCCAGTTTCAATGGGTTCATTTATTTCATTTAAATTTTCCATGTTGTTTTCTTGCCCTAAATTTCTTTCTTGGGCTTCCCCTACTACTGACTCTATCTCCTTCCTTCCTAGGTCTTGCTTGGTAAGTGAATTTAGTTTGTTCCCAGACCTAAGGATCATTCAGCTAATTTTCACGATTTTGAACTCAAAATCGTGTTTTTCACGATTTTGTGTTCAAACAAGTGATTTTTCATCAATTTCTGTTGAAAATCGTGTTTCCCACGATTTTCTACCTAGGAAAGTGTTTTTCACGATTTTGTGACTAAAATCGTGTTTTCCACGATTTTGTGCTCAAAATCGTGTTTTTCACGATTTTCTAACTAGAATAATGTTTTTCATGATTTTGTGACTAAAATCGTATTTTCCACGATTTTGTACTTAAAATCGTGTTTTTCACGATTCTGTGTCCAAAATCGTGTTTTTCACGATTTTGTGCTCAAAATCGTGTTTTTCATGATTCTGTGCTCAAAATCGTGTTTTTCACGATTCTGTGCTCAAAATCGTGTTTTTCACGATTTTCTAACTAGGATAATGTTTTTCACGATTTTGTGACTAAAATCGTGTTTTCCACAATTTTGTACTTAAAATCGTGTTTTTCACGATTCTGTGCTCAAAATCGTGTTTTTCACGATTCTATGCTCAAAATCATGTTTTTCACGATTCTGTGCTCAAAATCGTGTTTTTCACGATTCTGTGCTCAAAATCGTGTTTTTCACGATTTTCTAACTAGGATAATGTTTTTCGCGATTTTGTGACTAAAATCGTGTTTTCCACGATTTTGTACTTAAAATCGTGTTTTTCACGATTCTGTGCTCAAAATCGTGTTTTTCACGATTTTGTGCTCAAAATCGTGTTTTTCACGATTCTGTGCTCAAAATCGTGTTTTTCACGATTCTCTAACTAGGATAATGTTTTTCACGATTTTGTGATTAAAATCGTGTTTTCCACGATTTTGTACTTAAAATCGTGTTTTTCACGATTCTGTGTCTAAAGTCGTGTTTTTCACGATTCTGTACTCAAAATCGTGTTTTTCACGATTATGTGCTCAAAATCGTGTTTTTCACGATTCTGTGCTCAAAATCGTGTTTTTCACGATTTTGTGCTCGAAATCGTGTTTTTCACGATTTTGTTCCCACACAATCGTGATTGCTCACAATTGTAAATAACACGATTTTCTGATGAAAATCGTGTTCTGGGAATCGCAATGTTGTTCTTTGTGCTCAAAATCGCGATTTTGTGTTGACTTCAGAATCGCGATTTTGAACAATTCTTTAATTTTTTCAAGTTTTGATTTTCAGATTTCTCTTTCTTCTAATAGAATCGCCTTATTGAATTTCTAAATGCAATGAAAGAGATTTATTAGAAAATACTTTTTTCCTACTGAAAACCCAAAAAATCAGAAAGTCGTGATTCCGTGATTTTGGCTATTTCCTATTTTTTGGTGCTATTTGATCACTCTAATGCAAAAATATATACTCAAAAATGATGCTAAAACTTTTTACCTTGCTTGCTTGGTTGAAAGTTTCTCCAAAGGTAGCTGGTTGCAGAAAGTCGCGATTTTGCTCGATTTTGCTCACTCTCTCTCTCCCTCACTCTCACTCAAATGAATTTTTCTTTGAATTCCAGGTTTTTATAGTGTCCAGAAAATCACGATTTTGTGTGATTTCCACAGTTCTTCACTCTTCCACTTGTCCAATCTTTACTTACCCAATCTTGATGACATCTTTTGCAATTTTCTTTTCTCAGAGAACCCAAATATGCTTAGTAATTCCAGAAATTTTCCCTTACAGAAAATCGTGATTTTGTGCAGAAAATCGTGTTTTTTCTGTAGATCTTATCTTGTGCAAATTTGAGTATTCTTTCTTCTTGTTCTCTTTCAATACCCTCTACTCATTGCAATTCACCAAACTCCTGTACTTTTGCATCAAAATCACAACCTTACTCAGAAAATCGCGATTTTGTGCAGAAAATCGTGTTTTTTCTAAACTTCTGATTTTCTGTAAATTTGAGTGTTCCTCTCTCTTGTCCTCCTTCAGTACCCTTTACCAACTCCAATTCCACAATCACCTGCAATTTTACCTCACAGTCACAATCATTAATCAGAAAATCGCGATGTTGTACAGAAAATCGTGTTTTTCAAATCTGCTAATTTTTGATAATTTTTTTGCTTTTCTCTTACTTGATCCCTATTACTCTTATCCACAAAGCTCCAATCCAACTTCCTAAGAAGAAAAGAAATTTGTTTGATTGTTTTTTATGAATTTTATGAATTTTTTTAGTTTTTTGCCCTAAAATAAAGGTGAACACTTTACTTAGGGTTTCTTGTTTGGTGATCTACTGATCCTATGTTCCTTGATTTGTTATGATCTCTTATGGCTTAGCTATCACAAAAGTTCATGAGAAAATTTTTCCAAAGAAAATGTGCTATGGAATGCAAGCAATTTTTGCAAAGATAAACTCAATCACATATTTCTTTTCAAAATGCAGATCAACTCAAGATTTATGCTCAGATTTGGTTAACAAATGAATCTTTTCTACTTGCATCTAGCTACTTTAATTGACTTTTCCTTAGTGCAACCATGGATTTCAATACACTCATTGGAAAATTACTCACTCAAGAGGCAAAGCTTATCAAAAATGGAGAAAGCTCTAAAGGTCATCAATCTTCAGCTTTATACATTGATAAAAGCAAGTCCAAAGATAACAAAGGAAAGGGAAAGAAATCGGATGATGAAGCAAGTACATACCAAGTTAACTATGCAGGTAGAGGAAGACATGGCAGAGGTAGAGGAAGAGGAGGTAGACAAGGCAGGGGGAGATCCCAAGACTCCAACTCATGTTCTATTTGTGGATTAACTAATCATACAACTATAAATTGCTTTAGGAATTCTAGGAATCAAAGAGGCAAAGGATAGAATAGAGGAAGTTATGGCTCCTCAAGAGGAAGTTTCAACAATTATCATGGCAACTACAACAACTACAATCATTCCAACTATCAAGGAGGCTACAATGGAAGGAGAGACTTCAATAACTACACAGAAGACTCAAACAAAGAGGATTCATTATTGATCATGAACATGGCTATGCCACAAGGTAAATCTGATGAGCATGTTTTCTACATAGATTCAGGTTGTTCAAATCATGTGGCAGGAAATGTGGCATTCCTATCAGATTTTTAAGATCCAAGGAATAAGCATGAGGTACAAACAAGAGATGATACAAGACACCTTGTGGAGAAAATAGGAAATGTCAAAGCACCTGATGGAAACATCAACCTACTCAGTAAGGTACTCTATGTCCCTACCATTACAAAGAATTTGATAAGTATTGGGCAGATAGTAGAGAAAGGGTTGCAAGTCAGGTTCACAAGAGGAGGAGCATATGTGGAAGACCCTAGCCAAGGGTTCAGAAGAATAGCAAATGGAGAAAAGACAGGTAGACTATTCACCTTTGAGTTGCAGGACACAAGGAACATAGCTCTCTTCAATTATGGTAATCAAACACTCACAGAACTAGAGGTATGGCACATATTGGTGAAAGATCATTAAAGCAAATTTGCAAGGACCAAAGTGTACTTGGCTCCCTAACTTGTCAAAACAACATATGATTTATAAGTGTAGTGCATGTGAATTTGGAAAGTCTCACAAGTTACCATTCATGAAGAACCTTCACTTTCTTCCTCATGTGACTCAATTTCCTTTGAAATCAAGTCGAGAATTTTCTTCAACTTTTGATTGGGGGGAGTTACCTCTTCATGTGTAATTTGACTCTCTAGTGAACTTGGAGAACTTGGCTCTTCTTCATGACTTCTTGTAGTTTCTTCTTCATCTACCTGCACTTCATGTTTATACCAAGATTTATCTTCATGAAAAATAACATCTTTCGAAATAATTACCTCTCCCGTATCTTGGTTCACACATATATATCCTGGTTGCCCTTCTGCCATACCAATGAAAACCATTTTTTGTGACCTTGGATCCAACTTTGACCTTAATTGTTGTGGAACATGAACAAAACATATGCTTCCAAAAATTCTACAATTAGCAATATCTGGTTTTGATCCATAAAACAATTCATAAGGTGCTTGATGTACATGACTTTGAGTAGGTGGTAACCTCTTCATCACATAAACTGCCATATTGCATGCTTCAGCCCAAAAAGTAAGTGGTAAGTCCTTTTCATTTAACATGCACCTACCCATCTCCAAGAGAGACCTATTTCTTCTTTCAGCCACACCATTTTTTTGAGGTGTGTATCTGTTTGTAGTCTCCTTTTTAATTCCTTCTTCCTCCAAAAATGCAAGAAATTGATTAGAAAAATATTCACCTCCTCCACCTGATCTCAACCTTCTTATGCTTCGACCTGTTTGCTTTTCAACCAATGATTTAAACTTCTTGAATATGTCAAACACTTTGGATTTGTATTTCATAAAATAAATGAATGTAAACTTTGAGAAGTCATCAATAAATGTTACAAAGTACTTTCTACCTGCCATGGACTCTTCTTGAGATGGACCCCATACATCAGTATGAATCAAGTCCAAAATACCTCTGCTTTGCAATCCTGATTTTGAAAAAGGGCTTCGTACCTGTTTTCCAAACTGACATGCCTCTCAAACAAAATCCAAATCTTGCTTAGGTAATTGTGGTAAACCTTCAACCAATGATTTCTTTGCAATATCTTTTAACCTGCCAACACTGATGTGTCCTAATCTTTTATGCCATAAATCCAATTGACTTACTTGAGTCCCATTAACCATTGTATAACCTGCATAATCTGGAACTTCAACTTCATAAGTATATAATCTGTTTACCTTTTGTCCTTTTATAACAAAATTCCCATCCTTCTTCTGATAAGCCTGCCACTGATTATTGTCAAAATTGACCTTTACTCCATTGTCCTCCATCCAACTGAAATCAAATTTCTTGTAATGGTAGGAACAAACAAAACATCTCTAAGAGTTACATGTTCATTAAGTGGACAATCACCAATGTAAACTACTTCATGCTCAATACTATCTCCTGTAGCAACTGTGACTCTTGAATCAGGTTTGTATAAGTTCACAAACATATTCATGTTGTGACTCATGTGGTTTGAGCAACCACTATCTACATACCAAGTTTTGTTGTTTACCTTCTTCTTATGTGTCTCTATATGCATAGCCATAAGAACGTTTTCCTTCTGTGTTTGAGCCTCCTCTTGTACTATGTTGTTGCTGTGACGCATGTGATCTTGGCCTCTTCCTCTTTGTTGTCCTCTAAACCCACCTCTTCTATTCGGATTAGAGAAGCAATCCCTGGCATAATGACCAACTTTACCACAATAATGTCAAGTCAAGTTACCTTGCTAGTTTGGTTGAGTCTGTTGACTTTGTTGTGTTGCTCTTCCTCCTCTAGTAGCATTGAAGCTTCCTCCTCCTCTTGCATTGTTGTTGAATCTTCCTCCTCCTCTCCAATTTCCTCTACCTCTTGATCTATTTAATGAAGTATACCTCTTTGTGAATGATAAGAGTTGCCACCTTCTATGTTGATTTCTTCAGTCATCATGAGCATTTGTAAATCTTCAAAGGATGGTAGATTCTCTCGAGTCATGATAGACGTAATGAAAGACTTCCATGTTTAATCTTCTCTCAAGCCATTTAACATGCTATTAAACTTTATATCCTCACTAGGAGATGCATTAATAGAGGCTAATTCTTCAATAAGAGAGTTTACCTCAAGAACATAATCATTAACTGATTGTCGTGGCTTCTTTTTTACTCTTGTAAGCTCACCTATAAGTTGTGTTTGCCTCGCTCTATTGGTAGTTACAGATAACGTTTCTAGAGATTCCCAAGCCTCTCTACTAGTATTCAAACCTCTTATATGCCCAAGCATAGTATTGGAAACTGTTTGTGATATAATAAACAGAACTCTTCTATCTCTTTCGATCCATTCTTGCTCTCTTACTCCATCTGCTTGTGTAGGAGTTTCTGGTAATACCGGCTTCACTTCTGTACCTGTTATCAATCTCCAAAGACCTTTAGACATTAGATAAGATTCCATTCTAAATTGCCACATGGGATGATTTCTCCCATCAGATAACTTCTCAATCGATGCACTCAAATCTGCCATGTTGAATTGTTGTAAACAAAGAAGATAATTCAATAAGTTGTATGAAAGATTTGATAAAAAAAAACAAAAGCTCTGAGACCACAATGTTGTGTTTAAAAACTTTTAAACATCAAAGTACACAATGAAACATGATGAGACCTCCCAATATCTTCAAAACACCAACCAAATATTTCCAAACTTCAAGAACAAACTACCACCAAACTTTCCAAAAAACAAAAATAGGTCACTGTAGCAAAATGACCACCAAAAACCCCCTAAGTAGAATGTGACAAAACTAATCATACATTCTAAAAGTAGACTCTGAGTAGCATGCTTTAGAAACAAAAAACATCAAAAAAGGTGGAGTATAGCTCCCAAACAAATAGCTTGAAGTCAAGGTAAGAGAAGGCCTACAATAGCAAGGTATGACTAACTGTCTGAATTGAAAACTGATGTACACGAGCACAAAAACTTCAAGATCTATGAGAAATTTTAATATGGATAGAAATTATCGAGCTAAGGAAACTCCTCCACGTAAAATCACTCAAAAATACCTCATAACGACTGAGATATGAAAGTTTGAAGAGAGGTATGTCATTGATGAGACACCGGATAGACACAAGAAAAAAGATCTGCAAAAATTCCTACTTGCATGGAGTTTTCTCATTAAAAATTGTACAAAAAACTGATCTACTTATATAGTAAAAGTTTTAAGCTTAGAAACGCAACAAGAATCACTCAATTTGGACACCTACACTAAGAGAACCACTCTTTTTATTGAGAGGCTATCAACAGAAGCGCCTTCCTTGTCTAAAAATAGACACCTCTCCTTTCCTTCTACTTTTATCTACTTTTGCTCTAACTTTGGAGATGTGAATGCCTCCACATGTTATATTTCATAATAATAAGATCCACAAGCTTCCATATACCATTTTTAATAATTAATAAAATCCATAAGACTACAAGACTACTTTAGGGCTTGTTTTTATGTAACAAGAACTTGGACATGAGGCAGAATCATCACATCATGGCCTAAGAAGATCTATGAGAGAAAAGAAAAAACCAAAAAGGTATGTGTTTGACACCTCATTAGTAACTAAACATTCTATTTACATAGCACAAGACATAAATCAAGAGGAGCCATCATCCTTTGAAGAGGCCAAAGCAAAATCAGAATGGAAGCATGCAATGAAGGAAGGGATTCAAGCACGTGAGGAAAACAACACTTGGGATTTGGTGCCCAAGACTTCATCCATGAAGGTAATAGGCTCAAGATGGGTCTACAAGCTCAAGAAGAATTCAGATGGTTCCATAAATAGGTATAAGGCAAGACTTGTAGCAAAAGGCTTTGCACAAACTCAAGGAGTTGATTATGAAGAAACTTTTTCTTCTGTAGCTAAGATGCCTACAATCAGAGTGTTACTTAGTATTGTTTCTTCCAAGAATTGGAAGATACTTGAACTAGATGTAAAGAATGCATTCTAGAATGTTTGGATAAAAAAAGAGGTATATATGGCACAACCACTTGGTTTTGAGAATCAAGTTTATCCTGATTATGTGTGTAAACTTAACAAAGCATTTGGGAGAAAGCATTCAAATAGAGAAGGTTGATAGAGAAAACTATCCAGCATGGTCTATGACAACGGAATCTCATCTTATGGGAAAAGATTTGATCGGATACATCAGAGGAGAAGAAGAAATGCCAGAATTTAAAGAATATAGTCTTCCAACTTGGGAAGATCTTGTAGAATTGAAGGTTTGGATGACAAAAGATGCTCAAGCAAGGAGCATTATCTACATGGAAATAAATGATTATCTATTGCCACACATCAGAGGGCTAGAAAGTGCAACTTATATCTAGAATGCTTTGGAGGATCATTTCTAGAATACAACCAAGTCTAGGAAGGCCTCACTATGGGTAGAATTCACAACCTTCAAGAAGAAAGCTTCGTAATCAATTTCTAATTATGTAACAAAGATGAAAGACATTGCAGATTGCTTAGCTGCACTTGATGAAGATATTGAAGAGCACAAATTGGTAAGAAAAATCCTTACAAGGCTAAGAGGATATGAAAGGTGCAAGCCTTTTATATTATCAATTGACTTATCATTAGATCATTTCACCCCATATCTAAATCAATTGTTAGGACATATGCTAGCATTTGAACAAGACATTGAAGGTGAGAATGAGAAAAGTGCAAGACAAGCTATGTACTCAAAGGACAAGAAGAAGAATGCTAAAGGCAAGCAACAATTAAATGAAGAAGAAGGCACCTCTAATCAAGGCAACTTCATTAGAGGTAAAGCAAATGGCAAAAGTAGAGGAAGAGGTGGAAAGAATAAAGACAATAGCAAAGCTTGTTGGATTTGTGGCAAAATAAATCATTTGGCCAATGAATGTTCGCATAATAATCAAAACAATGGCAATTACAACCAGAGTTACAATCAAAGAGGTAGAGGAGGAAGAAATCAAAGAGGTAATTTCAGAGGTAGAGGTGGTAGGAACTCATAGTAGTGGAAGAAATTACCAAAATCAGTCCTCCAACAACACCTACTACAACTATGTATCAAATCAAAAAGAGGATTCAACTCTCATTATGAATGCTACACATGAAGCAACAAATGAAGATTAGCAAGTGTTCTATATTGACTTAGGATGTAGAAATCATCTAAGTGGGAACATTGCCTTGATGACTGACATGGAAGAAAAGATTAATGGACATACAATACAAATTGTACACAACACCAAACATAAAGTGAAGAGCATTAGATTAGTGAAGACAAAGAATGGAAGTACACTTCTGAGTAAGGTACTTTATGCTCCTACAATTCCAGAGAATTTAATCAGTGTAGGACAAATTGTTGAGAAGGGTTTTGAAGTCAGGTTCATTCATGATGGAGTTTATTTTGAAGATCCAAATCAAGCATATACGAGTATTTTTATAAAATAAGGTAGACTCTTTACTCTGAAGGTACAAGGTAGTGTAGGACATGCCTTGTTTACTTATGGAAGCCAAAAGATGACTGAATTAGACCTACGGCATAAAAGACTAGGACATTCCAATGAGAGAGGTGTAAAGGATATGGCAAAGAATGATTCAGTGCTAGGTCTACCCAATATTCAAGGTCAATGTATGACATACAATTGTCAAACTTTTCAACTAGGTAAACTACATAAATAATCATAAAATAAGGAGGGATTTATGCATATTAACAAGCTTGAATTAATTCATACAAATGTGTGGGGTCCTTCAAAAGCTTATAGTATCAATGGATCCAAATATTGTGTCTTGTTTGTAGATGATGCAACAAGATGGATCACAATTTATGTGATCAAGGACAACTTAAAATTGTTTTATACATTTAAACATTATCATGCATATGCAAAAAGGATCATAGGACAAAAGCTCAAAAGATTGAGGTCAGATGGAGAGGGAGAGTATTTCTCCAAATAATATAATGACTACTTGTGGAATGCAGGCATAAAAAGGGAATTAACATGCAGGTATTATCCTCAACAAAATGGAGTTATAGAAAGAACAGTGAGTCGTAACAAACGAGAACTATGTCGTAAAAAGAGAACACTCTCGTAAAAAATCAAGCAAATGGCAGCTTATGTTTGAGATTCCTTTATACCAGTATACATATATTACAAAAATGAGGTGAAAACATGTGATTTTTGACATTTTTTGTCATTTTCTCATAAAAAAAGAGCTCAAAATGTAGTCAAAATTTCACTATATAAGGCATTGACATGTCCCAAAATGTATATGATAAGACATTGACATGTCCAAAATCTATATGATAGGACATTGACATGTCTAAAATCTATATAAAGAATGTAGAACTGAATAGTTCTTATACAAAAATAACATTTTAGACATATTTTCAATGGGTGGATATCTGATTGTTAGTCAAAATTGCTACAAAACATGGTTTCATTAACCAAACTACTTCGAGGCATTTACAAAAGCACTAAAAATGTCTGAGAGCTTCAATGCATCTCACAACTTTGTTGATCTATGTCTACACCCTCATCATCTGATGCACTTGATTCAGTCTCATACTGTTGAGAGCTCTCTTCTTCTTCTTCTATATCCACAAGAGCTCTGTCTTCATCCACGTACATACCAAATTCTGCAGGATCATGCACAACTCTTCTTGTTTGCCTATGATTTCCTCTACCACATACATCTGGAAGCTTTTGTTTTATCATGTTGATGGTTGCTTTCCTCAAGTGACCTGTTTTTGTCAAGGAAAAATCATAAACAAGAATATCTACATCATCCATTTTAAGAGTGGATGTGCTTCGAATATTCTTTTTCTTTTTTGAACCTGTTCGTTTAGTATCACACACCATTTCTAAGTTATATTTACCTGTGAATGCATTACTACTTTTAGTGTAATACCAATGCACCATCAAAGCCTCTAATCTTCTCTGATCAATATCTTTAGTTATCTCTAAAACCTTTGCAATCCAAAATGGTCTGGTAGCCTCATCACCATCAGCAAGAACTGCAATAAGTGTTCCAACATTTATCTCTATTAAATTTCCTTGCCATCTTGCTTTTGCCTGTTTTGTCATCCTTGGGCCTACATAAATATTTCTTTCTGGTGGATGTATAAAACTTTGAAGTGCATCTGCATTACATGCTTGGGCCACATTCACGGATCTTTGTGTACAAAAATCCCATGTGAATGGAACATCAACTGGCCAGTGACCTGCAATTGTATACTGTATAATCTCTTCTTGATGATTGAAAAAGTCCTCCCACCAAGATACATCTTGATCTCCAACATATTTTTTTGCACGCTCAATATGTCTCTTCGTTTCAATGAGTGCATGCATCCAGCTTTTACTTTGATCAACCACATTTCCACATCTTTCTGTATTGTTTTTATCTTCATATGGTGATTGTTCTGCACCATACACTGTTACAGTAGACAAATTAGGCACCTGCAATAAGAATCTGCATCCCTCTTTAGGCTCCCACCCAAGAGAAGATGAATACTGCTTTGCAAATAAAAGGGTTATTTCGTCAACCCTCCTCATCAAGAATACATGGTTGAAACTAATATTGTGCAATGGAGCCAAAACCTTAGCACTGTTATCAAGGCCCATTGAGCAGAAGTGCTTAAAGTCATAATTTTGTGTGAGGTGTTGAACTTCTGGTTTTGGAGTATATGCTTCTGAAATCAGCTCATATAAAATCGGAAGAGTAAAAGCATTGTTACGTGCCAACTTCTTAGAGAAAGTACTGAACATTTGATCAATGTGATCATGAGTGTGGCCAACCAGAAGGAAATTTACCTTAACCTTCTGAAATACCTGTTGTTCAATAAGCATGCTTAAATATCCAAAGACTGTAGAATTTTTATTCTCTCTTGCAGTATTATCTAGTTGCAAATATAGAGTTGGTGGCAAAAGACCCTTCCATGATTGCAAAAAAATGACAATAACTATAAGGTTTGGATCATTATGCACATTCGGATATGTGAAGAAAACCTTGGACATTACAGTTCCATTGTATACCAAAGCACCAACCAAATGCATTTGCACAAGGACTTCATCTCCAATGTCCTTAGGGATGCGATAAAAATGTGGTAAACAAGTTTTTTTTTATCCATACCATCGATCAACAAACACATATAACGCTCCGGATTTCTGAGTGCTTTACTTCGATGATGAATTGCTTTCTTTCTCTCTAAAGATTGACTCTCACGATGGTTGTTAAGAAGGTTTTTAAAATTATTCTTTTCCTGTGGTGTTGTAGCTCCTTTTGCCATGTTTTTCAAAGTGGCGCAAACTGAACATTCACCCATTCTAACTTTACGAGGAATAGAAACATTGTTAAACTCTTCCTTCCATAATCGAGTAAAGTGACGATACAACACATACTTCTCATTTATATTTTCCATGTCTTCTCTATATATTTGAAATTACCTCTCGACGAGTAAAGTTATCTGACAAGTGCAACCTTCCAGTTGTAGGCATAACCTCACAATGCAAGCTAAAATAGTTCATCATCCAATTCATTGCATGACGTCCAACAGATCCTTTGGTCCCAACATGGAACGTATCCAAAATGAGATCCCCATTCAAAAGCCCTTGTTGAACCCTATGTATTCTAAAATTTCCCACACCCATTGCAATTTTAAATGCAGCCCTACAACATCGCATCCCTTGACTAAAGAAATATTCAAAACCAACACGTGTTACTGACATGTTATCCTCAATCATTTGCATGCGAGAAACAAGGTATATATCTTGCCTTTCACTATCTAAATGGAGGAATTTTTCTCTTAGGTGCTTTAGTTTCTTCATTCCTAAATTGTACAAACATTTCAAACCACAACAATGCTTCACAATATCCAATGCAATCTGTCTATCTGAAGTAAGAAATTTAAATCTTTTTTGACTTACTTCACGAGGCCTTCTTTTAAATTGTAGATTGAGCTTGCTTTGCTTTTTCGTTGCTCCACATGCACTTGAGTCAGAAGGGAGATCAATGGTTGGATTAGATGGGAGATCAAGAGGTGCATTTGGTTGAGCAGCATTGCACTGTGAATTGGATAACTTAAATGACTCAACAGAAAACATGGAACCATCAGCACGTCCTAAATCATAGGGATCATCACTTCTCTGGAAAGGATCAACTGAGAACAATGAATCCGAAACTGTATCAATATGAGCAGAAGAAGTTGATGCCCAAGCATCCACTGAAAAGATTGAGCTCATCTTCACTGAGTTCACAGAAGACTGAAGATGAATGACCTTTTCAAATAAGTAGAAATCCGAGATCAAGTGAAGATGTCACATCAAATGTCACATCAAGAAGATATGAAATCAAAAGTTTATTAAAGTACATTAAATAACATTAAACATCAAATTACATCAAATAACTTAATTACTCAAATATACACCAATAAGGGAACCAAAGATTTGATTCACTTTTGAAATGAGAAACACAATTGATTTCTAACTAGATATGAGTCATTGAGTCTTAGCATTGTGAGTGAATCAAAATATATCCAAGTTGAGTTCCAATTGGATTATATATTAAAATTGTTTGTAGTAGTGCCATTGAAGACTATACAAGAAGAAATTTTACCTTTGGTACTAAATAAGATTTCAAGGATTAGGTTTCATTGTAGTCTTGGCTAGATCTCAAAGAGGTAGATGAAAGTATATTAAAAAAGAATTATGTGTAAAAGAGGTACTTGGAATGTTTATTCATACATTGATTTTCCATTTCAGCAATGTGTTACAAGATAAATGTGAATATGAACGAAAGTGAGGAGGATAACACTATAAAGATGTCATTAATCTCCCATATTCAACACAACTTAGACTTGAAGTGTAATTTCCATGCAAATGTACATAAATAGTTGCAAGGTTCTTTACTTGAATGTTTATTCATACATTGATTTTCCATTTCAACAATGTGTTACAAGATAACTGTGAATATGAACTAAAGTGAAGAGGATAACACTATAAAGATGTCATTAATCTCCCATATTCAACACAACTTAGACTTGATTTTCTCCCAAGCAAGAATTCTAAGAAAAAATTTCTACATGAGATTAGACATCCTCATGTACATACCATACTCTTGCCATTGAAGTGTAATTTCCATGCAAATGTATATAAATAGTTGCAATGTTCTATGAATATTTCATTAAAGTGGCTTTGAAACAGCCTATTTGTGTGAGTGGTATTCCCTGGTTAGATTGGTTGACAGATATAGTTAGCAACTGGACTCATTCAGTTAGATCCAGTTAGTCTCTGGTTCAAGTTACCCAATTGCCTATAAATAGCAGAGGAGGAGATCATTCTCATTTTCAAAATCCACGAGCAACAGAGAGCAACAGAGCACAGACAGCTATGGAGCACAGAGCTCAGCATACAAGCAAGGCAACTATGATGGAGAAGAAGAATGTTGGCAAGAGTACCAAGAGGTAGACGAAATCATACCATAAAAAAAGATTCCTAAAAGATTCCCTTTGTATGTTTGTGTAAAGAGTCTGCTTTCTAGGTTTTTATTTTTCTTAGCTCTAAAAATACAGATCCAATGAGGGTACAGCTCGATGCCTGGCATCGACTTTTAGGTGTAAGTCGATGCCAGGCATCGACTTGAGGCTGCAAGTCGATGCCATGCATCGACTTGCACGTGCAAGTCGATGCCAGGCATCGACTTGAGGCCTCAGGTCGATGCCTGGCATCGACTTGCACCTGAAAGTCGATGCCAGGCATCGACTTTGTGTGCAAGTCGATGCCAGGCATCGACTTGCAGGTGCAAATCGATGCCAGGCATCGACTTGCACACAAAGTCGATGCCTGGCATCGACTTTCCTGGCATCGAAGTTTGCCTTAAAGTCGATGCCAGGCTTCGACTTTAGGGTGCAAAGTCGATGCCAGGCATCGACTTTTGGGTGGAAGTCGATGCTAGGCATCGACTTTTAGGTTCAAGTCGATGCCAAGCATCGACTTTTAAGTGCAAGTCGATGCCTGGCATCGACTTGCACACAAAGTCGATGCTTGGCATCGACTTGCACTTAAAAGTCGATGCCTGGCATCGACTTGAACCTAAAAGTCGATGCCTGGCATCGACTTGGGCCTTTGAAAACCACATTTACGTATGAGCTGATTATTCCAAGCACCTTCAGGGATGCGGAGTCCAAGAGTGAGAGGCCCTTCAAGAAACTGAGAGTCACCATGGGCTCTGGTGATCAGCAACATGACAAAGGCATTGGTCACCAAGCGAAACCAAAGAAACTTATTGTATCCTTATCCTCTGAGAAGGCCAGCAACCCGCTAGGAATATCCTCAGGTGGACAAAGTAGCATCAAAATTCCTAAGGATGATACAACTATGAAGGATAGGTCGAGGGACGCTGAGGTCTTAAGGACAAATCGTCCACTACGGGACATGACAAATCTGGAGTGGTGCCTTCAGTATGTTGAAGAGAAGAATGCAGTCCTTCTTGTGTTCGTAGGGGCATATGGGAGAGGAAAGATCACGACAACACAAGGTTTTCAGTATGGCCTTGTGTACAAACTGGATTATGAAGATGAGGATTCTAACAACCTCCTTTTCTTGGTAGAGACATCGAAAGGTTTGAGAAATGTTATATGCAAGATGGATTTCTTGTGCCCAGAGTGCTGTGTTCCAGATCGTCTAGCTGAGATATGCAGGGACTCAGTCAATCTTATCAAGGACTTGATGCCATGGATCCAGGGCAACATCATGCCAACACAACAGAAGATGACAACCCCTGTAAAGGCAAGGGGTAAGCAGAGCGTGCAGAAAAAGCTTCAAAAGAAAAAGAAGAGAATTTCAGAAGAGGAGTCTTCTGACTCAAGCTCTAGCTCTGAGGATATAATTGTTGCACCTGGTGGAGAGCTTGCCTCGGGTGTTCTTGGTACTGAGCAGAACAAGATGAGGGAGGACATAGCTAAAAGAAAAGTTGTGAAGAAGGGGCAGTTTTTCCACCTGCCAATCAATATCAACCACATGCCACCAATAGATCCAGTCACAGGGAGGAGGCCCCTTGAGATCAAGGAGCCACACAATTTGCATGTGCAGAATCTTAAGAAGAAAATGAAAATAAATCCTCATGCTACTGTTGTGCCATTCCTTGTCATGGTGGATCCGAATGAGTGAAGCTCTGTGGACGAGTTCAATGAGGGTTTATTTGAGGAGTATACTTATTATGTGATTGGAGGTTCACACTCTGCAGAGGCCCGTAGACAGCTAGTGAAGGAGCACCCTACCACATTTTTCTTTAGGTATGCAGAGTGTAAGATATATGCTGGCCTTACAACTGAGGAAGCCAAGCTTCTTGCTTGGGATCACAACAATGACAATGACTACCGGCAAAAAATGTCCTCCATAGAGAGAATTCCGTTCTTCCACCATGAATATGAAGATTGTCTTGTTAAGGAAGCTGGAAGAATACATCCCAATCTACGAAAGCAATGCCTTATTGAGGTTGGAATTGCACTGGATGAGAATAGAAAGTCCGATGCCTTGAGGAAATATGATTCATGGTTTCAACTGGCATTCAGATCAGGTGAGATCTGGGATCTACAGGATAAAATTTTCACAATGTGGGAGAACAAGGAGGTCAAGGGCCAGAAGCAACGAAAGTCGAGGCCAGACCCACAGGTTGATCTGAAGGGAAAGGGAAGGAAAGCTGACCTCTCAATTGAAGAGGCTCCTGAGGACATGAAGCTGACACCATGGAGGGCCCTTCAAGGAATCAAGGATGATACATTGATCATATCAACTTTGTCAAGGGTAATCTCCAAGGACTTAAGCCTGGAGGAGATGGTGACTGAGCTCAATAAGTATGTATGTTATTCTCAGATCCTTTTTCCCTCCTCCCATGTTTCTGGTCTAACCTAGTCTCTTTTTAATTTCTGTGACTGTAGTCATAAAGTTTACATGAAGATTCAAGAGGTCATGATGAAGAGGCTGGGTTGCTTTTCTTGGACAGAGGTCCAAGCAGACTATCCAACCACATCATCCTATAAAGCTTTATCAGAATATTTCATCCTTTTCCGTGATTGGGTAGGTTCTCTTTCTGAGGTTGTGCCTGGTTTGCCATTAGGTTAGATGCCTTGATTCACCAAACCAATTTAATGCCAGGCTTTTAGTACGAATTCGATGCCTAGCATCGACTTACGGCTAAAGTCGATGCCTGGCATCGACCTGCAGCCAAAAGTCGATGCCTGGCATCGACTAGGGGGCATAAGTCGATGCCCGGCATCGACCTGTAGCATAAGTCGATGCCTGGCATCGACCTCGTGGCATAGGTCGATGCCAGGCATCGACTTATGTCCCAAAGTCGATGCTAGGCATCGACTTTCAGTAGAAAGTCGATGCCTGGCATCTACCCCCACATGAAATCGATGCCATGCATCGCTTCCTTATGTTCTGTTTGCTGTATTGAAGAGCTCATTTAGTTGTCTTTCCACTTTTTTCTGCAGAAACCAAAGAAAAGTAAGTCTGCGGAGCTACTAGATGATTGCCCCCTTGCATTCCTGGCTCACATTCAAAGAGCAAGGCATGAGAAATCTAGGCTGAAAGCCAAGGAGATGGATTTTGATGATGAACCTGATTTGAAATGTTTCTCCAATCCCCTAGACCCCCTTAGGCCTGTATATTACAATGTATTCTGTAGTGATCTAAATAATATTTGTTCTGTTGTGCCTAGAAAACATTTCTCCCTTCTCATAGCAGACATACCCTATGGATTTAGGATGTTGGGATCAGTTAATGATGATGAACCCTTCAAACACCCTCAGATTCGGAAGATGGTCACTGATTTTGCAGAGTTGACTATGTCTCCTCTTTGGAGGATAGTAATTTTCCATAGCAGAGACCAGTCCTTCTCTGTTTCAACTGCTCTGAAGGCAAGATGTCATGCTGTGGAGTGCCTCACGTGGTAAGTAATCTTCTTTCTATCTCCGTGGCTTTAATGATGCTCTCTGTGACTCATAGTTCTTGTTTGCAGGGTGAAGACAAACGTAAATCACACTCCTTTGCATAGGTTTGTGAGCTCCACTGAATGCATTACAGTTGGCTATTATGATGAAGTAAGCAAAAGGAGAGTCAGGGAGCATTGCAATGAGAATGGGATCTCAAATGTGCTCATGTTCCCAGCCGCTACCAAGAAACTTCGTCATGTAGCTGGGGACATGACATTGGTTAACCCCTATCAGAAGCCACAAAAACTCATAATGAGATTGCTTCAGCTATTCTCCAATGATGATGACTGGGTCCTAGACCTTTTTTCGGGCACAGGTAATTTCAATTTTCACAATTTTCATTATTCATGGTTGATTGATGCCTCTAAGTGGTTTTCTGCTGTTTCAGGAACGACTCTGGCTTGCTCCTTAAAGATGTTCAGGCACTGCATAGCTGTGGAGAAGGATGATGCTCAAGTGAGCTTTATTAGAATGAGAATCAATGGGCTGAATGAATGCCCAGATGAAGACCAAGAGGTTGGAAGGAAGCACATTGCAGACACGGAGAGATTCCAACCGGCTTCAAGGGAGCCTGTTCCCCTACTTGCAGATGAACCGGGGGACATGGCTGACCTTGAAGAGCGAATCTTGGAGCAAGAGAGGCAGGATATAGCCAATGAACACACATTTCTCACTCTTGGGCTCTAACTTTGTTCTCACTTCACTACGAACATGAACAAGCATACACATCCAAATACCTTGAGGTGCTCCATGGTACGTTTCTTGCCATAATGGACTTCTTGTGGAGTGAAGTTGTGCACACCACTTGTTGGAACCCTAGTTATCAAGTAACAAGCTATATTCACATCCTCATCCTAATAAGAGAATGGTAAAATACCTTCATTTATGAGACATCTAGCTATCTCAACCAAATGCCTATTCTTCCTCTTTGCAACACCATTTTGTTTAAGAGTGTACATGCATGTAAAGTGTCCCTTTATGCCATTGTCCTGCAAATACTTTGTGAAATCCTTGGAGAAATACTCTCACCCTCCATCTATCTGTAGTGCCTTGATGTGTGCATCAAGTTCATTCTCAACGAAGGACCTAAACTTTTGAAAGCATAAAAACACTTCTAATTTTTTTATGATAACATATAGCCATAGCTTTCTTGAGTCTTCATCAATGAAAGTCGTATCTAGCTCCTCCCAATGAAGCCTCTCTACTAAGATCCCATACATTTGAGTGTATAAGCTCCAAGAGCTTAGAGGATCTATATTCACTCTTTCTAAATGGCTTCCTTGCTTGCTTACCTAGCTAACAAGCATCACAAAACTCATGTAGACCTTCACCTTCAAGATTTGGTACTCCCTACACTAAATGTGCTTTGCACATGCTTTTTAACTTTGGAATATTGATATGTCCTATCCTCTTGTTCCAAAGATCAATCTCTACAATCCTCCTGTTTCCAATCATCACATAACATACCTTGTTGTGTAGGAGAAACATCTAGTGTGAACGATGATCTTGTTTTCCTTCCCTTGGAAATGAGCTTGCCTCCTTGCTTTACCATGCACCCTTTTGCATCAAGTATAACTTGCATACCTCTATTTACCATTTGTCTTATAGAGATAATGATGGAGAGTGTTAATCTCCAAAAGAACAAGTGTTGACCTAAGCTTCAACTTAGGGACTTGCGGAGAAAGAGACTATACCTCAATCCCCTCACAAGTGCATATAGTGGGGATACACGCTTTTAATTTATCAATCCGAAGAGTATTCTAACCTAGCCGAGTGTATGAAGACATGCAATCACGTAATGGTCATGGCAAATGAACTACTCAAGAATGAAAATGAGGTAAATACTTATCCTAACAAGCTTCAACTGTAGGTCAAGACGAAACGATACTTGGTGCAGCAGCCGTCAGTATTTTGGACTTTTCTCCTAGCTCCGAGCTCCAAACATAGCAAATAGCATATGCGTTTCGAAGCTCTCGAGAAGACGCATCCAATGGCAGTGGTTTCACTCAATTCCGACGCTCCTACTTCAAGTTATGGCAGAAATACTGAATCGCGAAAATACTTTCCTACGCTCAGCACTTCCTACACCTCGCACACACCCTTCCTACAGCAAAGAAACACTCTCAAGGATAGACAACACTCACAAGCACTCTTTCCAAGCAATCCACATGCATACAAGCTCACCAAGAAGAAGATGAAGAGGGAAGAAGACACAAATTCGAATTTCTGTGCTCTCTATTCTCACAATGGCCAAAAGTCTTCTACAAAGAGTCACATTTGACTTATATACTAGTGCCCTAAAAATGGTCCTTTCATACAAGTGACCGGCACTTTATTCACTAAGAGCTAATTTCTTACTATTTTACATGGGTAAGCTTCTATTCTTCTGTGGGAATGCATCTAGAGGACTCCTCTAGTGCCTTTACAAGGGAAATATATTACAAGAATGAATATGTTACAAAAATATATGGCCCAAATCGGAAAAATTTTGGGGCCCATCTTTTTCTCTGCTTTGTGTGCTCTTTGGCTCTGCAACACTCTCCCCCTCTTCGCCTCTGTCGTCCCTTGACAGACTTTGCTTCACGCACGCGCCTTTGACAGACTTTGCTTCGCGCACGCGCCTAGTGGTCAGTGTTGACTGAATCTTGATCTTGCATTACGTTTTAGAGGCGCTCTGGTTTGTCCTGGTTGCACACATTGGACCTGGTTGATTTGGTTTGCCACGCACGCCATTAATGCACATATGCGGATGTAGCTCGTAAGCCTTGATCTGAAACCTCTGCAACTAAAGAGGTTGAAGCATCCACATAAGTGATACATGTTGGCCCTGATTCCTTCTTCCGGCTGCGTGTTTTTCCTTGGTGTGTGCGCCCCTGCGGGGCTCTGTGCAGAGATGGGTAATGTGCCCCTGCGGGGCTTCCTGCAGAGATGCATCTTCAGATTCGTCTTTTAGTGAAGCTGTTTCTTTCGTTGCTTTCTTTTTTTCCTCTTTTTACTCGTCTCACCCGCGACACTGCCCCCCTCCTGAACTCTGTCGTCCCCGACAGGCTTTGATAAGCGCCGGGCATATGTTCTGTATACTTGTTGCTCTGTATCATTTAGCAGATTAGCTTCACGTATCATGATCTGTTTCCATTGTTCAGCTTTGACTCCATCGTTTGGCGGTTGTCTATGATCTGCGAAGAAGCTTAATTCATATGCCACAAGTCTGGCATTTAGATTTGATGACATCTTCAAAAATATCTCTGAATCTATTTCAAAAAATCCTGTAAAAAATGCTTCTTCAAATGTTTGCATATACGGACTTGGCAAGAACATGAGTCTTGAATAGTATGCCATTATTGTGGGGCGGCTCTGCATTACTGATAGATCAAAAATAAGTATATCGGTGCCTTGATTAATGCCGATGAAGTTCAGAAATGTATATGCCGCATGTTTGAAGACCTTCAAAACTGTAAGTAGCATACTAAGTATTTTATTTGTCATCTTAACTGCTAAGTCTGGTACTGTCGCATAGTTTTGTAGCCAAAATTCTATTGTTTTGATCATATAATCCTCTGTTGGCAAATAGTTATGTGGCGGGCTAGGTAACATCGGATAGTTTAGCCACTGTTCATTAATATTGCCGCTGCGTTGTAAATCCAAAAATTTCTGTGTATCCCTTCTGCGTGGTATTGGACAAAACGAAGGGTTTACCTGTAAGAAGTAAGGTGCCGCTTGCCAGTGTACCCGTAGTGTGGGATGTTTCTCCAAAAATTTTCTCCTCCACACCGGCTGTGCAGCTTCGAACTCTGCTTGAGTGTACATGAATGTGTCATTCTTGAAATTGAGCTGCTCATCTGGACTTTTGTGTGTAACCTTCTTTATATATTGCCTTGTTTTCTCTTTCAACAGTCCATATGGAATGTTGAAAGGCTTTATGATCTTTTCCAAGTCTTTGCCTTTGATTTTTGCTTCCTTCATGACCTTGATGACTTTATTCTCAAAATTTTCCGTTAATCGGGACACCACTAGTGCCCGTTCCTTCTGACTTATTTCTGCAGTGTATGGCATCGGATGATCATCATGCATATCCGCCATCTGCTCATGTATTGGAGAATGATAGATCGGTTGAGATAGAGGGCTTACCTCTACCTCGTCAGTAGGAGGTTCTGTCTCAGGCACTACTGATGTCCCAATCGGTTCTGTGTCTTTCTTCTTATTCTTTAGCTCCTCAATGCATTCGTCTTTTTCCTTTATCTGCTGTATAGCTTCCCCGAGTTTTTCTTTGGTGGCTAGGAGCTCCTTACCTATGTCAGCTACGTGATCCATGTTTTCACTGTAGCTCTGTACCAATTTTGCCTGTGCCGTGTTGAGCTGCCTTTTGAGTTCACTTATTTCTTGATTGTGCCGTCGTTCTGATTCTTCTTGTACTTCTTTGGCTTGTCGTAGCAACTCAGCATACTCTGCTATCTGTTCTTTTAATGCCGGTTCTTTAGTTTCAGAGGGGCCTTGTTGTATCAGTGGTTGATCATATAATAAAGATTTCATCAATTCTTTATTCCTATCGCGCAGGCTGTCGTTCTCTTCGAGATATAGCTTGAGTTGCTGCTCTAATAGCACACTTCGCATCTTCATTTTTTCTTTCTCAGCCTCGCTTGCTTTGTGTAATTGTTGCAACTCTTCTAGTTGTGTAAGCAGCTTTTGATTTTGGGCAATGGATTCGTCATATTGTGTCTTGATTGCGAGCACTTCAGTATTTTTGTTTGCCACCTCTTTTTGTGCCGCAATTAGCTGTGCCGATAGTTGTTCACTCATGAGTTGAAACTGATTTTTGTCTCTTCGTGCTTGATCATATTCAGCATCTATATCCATCATTTGCTGCTGAGTGTCCATGGCTGTCTGGATCATTTGCTTTACTACCGGTTTTAACTGCGTCACATCCACATTGAGCCATGTTTTAGGTATTGCGGGTTCTTCTCCGGTAGTCACGTCCTTGCCTTGAGCAATGTGTAAGGTGGTATCATGGGGCTGCCTGATCTGAAGTTGGATCCTTGGCTCAGCCCCCATATCTCCATCATATCCTTGAGGTTTGTCATCAGGCACCTCGATTATGGTTTGTTCTTTTTGTTGGGGCTCTCCCGTTTCCTTATTCACTGGGTTTTGTTCTTCCTCTTTAACAGGTGCTTTGACATGTGTAACCCCAGTAGTCGTGTCTTCCTTGATGCTTATTTTTGTGGTGTCATTCAACTGAATGACGTGTTCCTGTTCCTTAGCATCATCCACCTTCTTTTCTTTTTCCTTCTGATTGTCCGGTGTCACTTCCACTTGATCAATTTCTTGTCCTTCTTCTTCATATGTTTCTGTCCTGATATCAGTATCTAGCGTGTCTTTCTCAGGACTGGATTCCGTATTCGTGCTAGAATCGTCAATGCCCAATTCTTTGTATCTACCAGGTTGTCTTGGAGTCTTTTCTGTACTCTGTTTTTGCTGAACTTGACTTGCTTGTCTATAATGATGTCCTTGGACATTTAGATTTACCTGCCCTTGCATATACTGGTGTGTTTGCTCGAGGGCAGCAGACAAATCTCGTTTTGAAATCGGCATTTGAGCCGTCGTGATGTTAGGCAAGAGATGCGTTCTCTTAGACTGAGGTGTTGCTTGAGCTTCCTCTTCTCGCAAGCGTTTCGTACCCCTCATGGGTTTCTGTGTGCTGGTTCCAGCCTCTTCCACTACAACTACTGCTTTCTTCTTCTTAGGGACCGAAGCGGATTTTGCATACCTTGCTAGCCCTTCTGATGTCGGCATCTCTCGTAAGCAGTGTTTCATGTCTAAAGCTTCATAGATCAATAAAGTCAAGGCTGAACCACCGTTCAGGAACTTCTTTTGCCCCCATTTCTTCTGAGCTTCAAACAATCGTTCTTGCACGTAACCTGTGAGATTCACTTTGTTTCCTATCTGTCTCATGGCATGCGATAGGAGTTGTACTACAATCTTTTGTGGTGCGGTGTATCTGTTCATGCCAGGAAAACAAAAGTGTTGATGTACCAAACGTACCGCATCTTCAATATCGATTCTGTTAATCTCTAGGAATGATCTTTTCTTGGGGTCATGGCATTCCTCTTTGACATTAGTAATTCCTTCTTGATTCCAACCAAAGGCTTTATTTATCAATTCATGAGTGAATTGAATTGTCTTCCATGTGCCCACCTTGTCCAAAACCTTTGCTTTTGGAACCGAAATCTTTGTAGCAGCAGGCTGCATGGTATTCATTACTTGCGTACATCTTTGGAAGTCGGGTACGCATATAGGTATTTTCAAAAATGCTTCAAGTCCAGCTTGAGTCCATACTTCCTCGATATGTGGTAACCCTTGTATTATGGTCTTGAAATCTTGTGACATGATTGGGAAATAGTGATCCCTGTCCATAATCTTGATGGTTGCCATAAAGAGAAGTTCCGAGATAGGTTGGTCATCTCGAAACCAATGTCCTCTGACCTTGGTTATTGACCCCAATGGAAGAAGTAGCTCCTCTTCCTGCTATGTAGCTTCTGAGTCAGAAGATGTCATCTGCACTCAATATAGAGGATGAATTAGTATCCATATGTTTTTCAGAAATCCTCCTCCATATGTTGATTAATAAGTCGATGTTGCTCCGAGTGCATGGTGCCGTCCCTTTCCCGTGGGTGTGAGAAAGGTAATACCTGAATTTTTCCATGTATTTTTATATTTCTTGCTGAAAAGAAAACATAAAAGTTAGTCCATAGCCGAAGCAATTAGTGAATTTTTTTGGAGTAATATTTTAGGTATGTACAAGTGCTCTCCTATTTCCAAAGGGAAAATGTGCGTGACTATCCGAAAGTAGAAGAAAGACGTGCCGAATGCTTGGCCTTGTAACATGGCCCTATCATGCATACTTTGGATTTTGACAACTTCTCATGTGTGCAATTGGAAGTAGTTGCTTGATGTATGCAACTTGTCTTGTCTTTCGGCATCCAAACTTGCTTCACTTGGATGGAATGTACTGTATTTTCCACCTTTTTGATGAATGCGGTTCTTCTTTGATCGTATGTCTGCTGATTCTGTTTTGTGAATCTCAAGTCGGTTTGTATTGCATTTGGAGATTCCTTCTTCCTCCAATATGTCCTCTTTCTCGGCTGATGTGCCTGTTGCCCATGTTGATGGTGACTGCACTTCTGAGGATGTTCTTTGTTTGGGATGGTTGTCCTTGGAGTATTTGACTTTGGGATCCATATTTGTGTTCGATCAGGCTGTGCAGTTATCAGTTTCTTTGGAAC
Organism: Ceratopteris richardii; assembly: GCA_020310875.1. Lineage (NCBI taxonomy): Eukaryota > Viridiplantae > Streptophyta > Polypodiopsida > Polypodiales > Pteridaceae > Ceratopteris > Ceratopteris richardii. Next base: position 93,997,735 of record CM035434.1, read on the forward strand.
CCATATGCTCTTTAGTCGAGGTTGACTTAAGTGTTCGAATTTCTTTGTTTTTTTCTTAGGTTGGACATGCTGATGTTGAAGACTTGTCTGTTGTTGAAGATAGGCCTTCTTTTGGTCCTTCCTTATCCAAGCTAGTGTAGAATGTGGAATAGGGTATACCTTCATAGGCATAGACTTCAATTCTTGCAGAGGAATATTCTCTCTTGTGCCTTGTGGTTCACTGGGCTTGATTTCATGTTCTTGTGCACTCATGTGATTCTCTGTACTCAAAGATGGAGTGCACACAGGACTCACGGTGTGTTCACAGGAAGTACTTGATGATGAGGTTTCTATAGTACTAGTTAACATACAATCCTGACTTTGTTCCTTGGGAAGAACTTCTGGCTCTATAATAGTAGCTTTGGGTGGTCGTTCGTCTAGCAAACTAAATACTTCACGAGGTCCTATTCTGGCCGAGATGTATCCTAAAGCCAATTGAATGGTTACCTCATATTCGTAGATCCAATCTTGACCTAACACCACATCTTCAAGCAGATCTTGGTCCTGACATACTAAGAGTCTCTGTTCCATTGTGTTGTTCCCCATATGTAAGGGTAAAGTGATCTCACCTATGCATTGAGTAACTTTTCCTCCTATTCCAATTAGCTGTGCCTTCGATGGGCGTATCTCCTCTTTAAGTCTCTGAGACAAGGAAAATCTAATGCAGCTTATTGCTGCTCCTGTGTCTATGAGAGCATCCACTAAGTGGTACTCTTTTCGTCCTGCTCCCAGATTCAAATAAGGCTGTCTTCTTTGTTGTCCTGAGTTTTCAGTGGCTCTAAAGTTAGCCATAGGGATGAGTTCTTCTCCTACTCGATATCTCTCGTCTCTTTCTCTCATCCACTCTTTCCGTTTTCTGATGCGTTCTAGGGCTTCTTGTCTAGCTTCTTCTCGTATGCGTTCTTCTTCCTTTTTCCTACTCTGAGCTCCTAATAGTCGTGCTAGCATCTGATCCGTTAGAGGCTCCATGAATCTTTTCACTCTGCATCCACTGATGTAGTTGGGAAGAATATCTCCGTCTAGTGTGGCGAGATTGACTGCACCACTAGTAGAGATTCGATTTATAATCAAGGGTCCATATCCGCGTTTTTGGAGCTTCTTTGTATGTTGTTTGAGGGTGTATACTAGGACTAAATCGCCTTCTTTCAGTCCCTTGTCCTTTATATGTGCATCGTAATAAGCCTTTTGTCTTCGTTTGGCGGCATAGATGCCTGCTACCGCTTGTAATCTAGTCTCGTGCAGCTTTTCAATTTGATCTAATTGTTGAGATAATTCATGACCGCTCCACTCATACTGCTGGGCTACTTTCAAGGTAGGTACTAAGAAGTCAATTGGCAAAATGGCATTTTGCCCGTACACTAGGTTGAAAGGTGTAGTTCCAATGGCCGTTTTATATGCCACTCGGAAGGCCCAAATTGCGTGATGCAATTGTGTGTCCCAATCTGACCTTCCATTATTGACAATCTTTGTCAATACAGTACATAGTACCTTGTTGGAACTTTCAGCTTGCCCATTAGCTTGAGGGTGGTATGGGGCTGATTTTTTATGAATCACAAGAAAGTCATTCATTAGTGATTCAATGACTTCGTTTAAGAAATGCGTTCCTCGATCACTCACTATCTCGATCGGTAGTCCAAAGCGTGTGAATATGTGCTCAAAGAGAAATTTTGCTGTGGTTTGAGCATCATTCTTTCTAGTGGCTTTTGCTTCTACCCACTTAGTCAAGTAGTCGGTGGCTACTATGATGTACTCTGCATGTGATCCTTTCGCAGGTGGATTGATAGGTCCTATGAAATCAATACCCCACTTGGTAAATGCTCTCGCACAAACCATGGGTCTTAAAGGCATGTCATCTCTTCTAATGGGATATTTTGCTCTCTGGCATGTTTCGCAGCTTCTCACATATGTCTCTGCGTCCATATGTAGAGTTGGCCACCATAAGCCTGCAAAGAGGATCATCTTGACCGTTCTGTCTGTTGAGAAATGTCCTCCCGCAGCTCCTGCATGTGCCATTTCTAATACCGAGAGATATTCATTTTCATGAATGCACAATCTTAGCTGGTTATCTCTCCCGCGTTTAAAGAGTTGTTTTCCTAGGATGACGTAATCTTTGCTCTGTTCTTCAAGAGCACGTTTCCTTGCTAGGGTAGCTCCATCAGGGTATTCTCGAGTTTTCAAGAATTTTACTAAAGGCATGCTCCACCTTGGTGCTATTGTCGAATAGCATAACGTAGAGTTCTCATCCGGGATTTGTTCTTGACAGGTTGGACAGGTTGACACATAATGGTGTGCATCTCTTTGCATGGTTGGCCAATATATGCCAAATCTCTTGAGTGTTTGCCATGTTCCAATTGCGTTCAAGTGAGTGTTCCATTGATTTATGTGTGCTTTCTGAAGCCACATTTTTTGTTCATCTTCCTCCACACATCTCATCAGTAATCCGCTTGAATCCTGGTGGTATAAACTTCCAGCAATAATGTGAAGGTTCTTAGTCTTCCACAGATCTTGCTTTCGGTTTGGCGTGACCCCATCTTTAGGTCCATGTGTAAGTATTGGGATCAATTTCTCGGCCCATTGAGGACATACTTCCAGGTTAAAAAGATAGGTGTCTGGCAAATCATCAGGAACTCCGCTGGGTGGCTCTCCGTGTTTTAACCTAGAAAGGTGGTCTGCTCTCACATGCGTGTTTCCTTTTTTGACTATTACCTCAAAGTCAAACTCCATCAGTAACAAGAACCATCGCACCAACCTTCCCGTGCTACAAGGTTTATTGACTAAATACAACAAAGCTTGATGGTCTATGAAGAATTTGAATTTGTTGGCTAAGAGGTAATGTCTAAACTTCTTGACTGCATAAACCATTCCTAAGCCCTCTCTTTCTGTAGTCGTGTAATTTCTTTCGGCTTGGTTTAATTGTCGACTCGCATAAGCGATTGGATGGTCAAGCTTTCCTTCATCAGCCGGTTGAGCTAGGATACATCCAATTGCATAGTTCGAAGCATCAACATGTATATGAAAAGGCTTGTTCCAGTTGGGTGATTTTAGAATTGGGGCTGTACTCAGCCTTTTTTTAAGCTCGTTGAAGGCCTTCTCACACTCGTCTGTCCAAGTGAACTGAGTCAATAGACCGTATAAGGGCTTAGCTATTATGGCATACATGTGAATAAACCTACGGTAATATCCACAATGTCCCATAAAGGCTTGTACTTCCTTTACATTTTTGGGTCTTGGTAAGTCCAGTATGACTTTAATCTTATCCTCATCTGTAGATATCCCATTTCTTGAAACTATGTGTCCTAGTATTTTTCCTTGTCTTACCATGAAGACACATTTTTCTGGGTTTAAGCAGACTCTATACTGCCTACATTTGTTGAATATCTTCCTTAATTCAGGTATGTGATCGGGTCTTTGATTGGAATACGTACAAAGATCATCAACATACACTTCCATGCTTTTTTTCAAAAATTCCTTGAACACGTGACACATTAATCGTTGGAAGGTAGCCGGTGCATTAGTGAGTCCAAAGGGCATCACTCTGAATGCATACACACCCCATTCTGTGGCAAATGCTGTCTTGTGTTGGTCCTCAGTAGCAATAGCCACCTGATTGTATCCCGAGAAACCATCTAGGAAGCTATAGACCTCTTTACCTGCTACCCTCTCCAATAGATGATCCGTAATCGGTAATGGGTAGCTATCACGTATAGTGGCTGCATTCACCTTCTTCAGATTTATGCACACTCTCAACTTTCCATTTTTCTTGGGCACTACTACTAATGGCGATACCCATTCTGTGTGTTCTATCTCGTATATGAATCCGGCATCCAATAACTTATCTATCTCTTCTTTTATCTTGGCTGAATACACATCATTATAAGTATAAGGTCTCTGTTTGGAAGGTTTGGCTTCGGATGTCATGGGGATTCTATGCGCGCATATAGATGGATCTATTCCTTTTAAATCCTTATAAGTCCAAGCAAAGACATCCCGGTATTCTCTTATGAGTCGAATTAACTCTTGCTCTTCTTCCGCTGAGACATCCTGTCCTATGAGAGTACATCGTTCCTCTCCTCCTTCCATGATTACAACTATTTTCTTGGTTTGCTCTTTATTATCATATGCTATTCCCGGTTGTGCCTCTCTTTTAGGCATTCGAATAGCAATCTTCCTCTCTTCTACTTCATATTTTTTGAAATGAGCTGGTACCTCAAATTGATCTTGAAGCTTATTATCTTCGTCTTCTAATTCCCTTTCAACTTCTAATTCTTCCTTTTGTGTGAGATCCTTATGTTGTCCATTGGCAGTGATGTCCATATTGGCGGTACTAATTCCTAGATCCAGGGGTTCTGGTTCCATTTCGATGCTCTCGTAGTCCTCCTTCCAGTCTTTCTCAATTACTTCTCCTTCTCCTGCCTCCTGAAGGACTACCATATACAAACTAATGTCGTAACCCTCCTCGTCAATACATTCATTCATAGTTACCACTTCTTCGTTTACACAAACATCGAGGGTAGCTAAGATTTCCATCCACCCATGAGGTTCGAATTCTTCGTCTGGAAATACTTGTGGCATATAAGCTGGATCTTGCACGGATCTCACTACACCTTGTTTCAGCTGCCAACTTTTTCTTCTCTCTTCTTCCTTTTTTGCAGCTTGGCATATCCATAGATGAGTGTCCTCGTTCATCCAGGATTGGTCACTAGAGCCTATACTATGAATCGATTGATCGTCTTCCTCTTTATGGACTTGATTCCATTGCAGAGGTGGTACATCTTGATATGTGTACGTATGTAGGTTGATCCTAGTGGTGACTCCTGCGTGTTGTAGGTACACTGCATCCTTTCCCCAATCTTGCACGACCTTTAGCTGTCTCATGAATGGCCTTCCCAAAATCATTTCATAGTTGCTTGGCCTTTCAAAGTGACATATTGCTAAAGTATGTTCGAATTCCACTCCGCACGTAGTGAAGACTACTCGTTCCAACAATCCTAAGGGTCTTTCCGTATGTCCATCTGCCATTTGAATTTTCATACGTGTTGGTCTCAATGCTGGTTTTCCCCATTTCTCCCAAATTTCTTTGGTAGCAATGCCAACACCAGCTCCTGAATCTAGTATGGCTTTGGTTGTGTAACCCCTATAGGTGATTGGAAGACAGGTATTTCCTTCATCTCCTTCACTAAAGTCTCCTACTTTATCCACTGGAATTCTCACCGTTTTCACTTCATCATCTACCTCCTTCTTTTCCTCCTTGACTTCCCACTGATTAATCAATTTTTCTTTTAGATGTGGTTTTACCTTCAACAGTTCCTCGAACGTTAAGGTACATGGGATTTTCACCTCTCTAAGGCGTTGTATGATCTCCGATGTTTGAACTGATGGATTCGTTTCTCGTCTCTGTATTGATGGAATGCGATACAATTCTGAGTTGTGCTCGTATTCCCCGGTGTAATTGGGCAGTTCCTTTACATCGTCTTCCACTTCTTTGTCACTTGCATCCATTGGAAAACTTCCTTCCGAATTGAGTTCAGGTATTGAACCTTCCATTTCGTTTTCTGCTTTCAATTCTTCAAAGGGCGGTTCCATTCCTTCCACCTTTTTCCACTTGTCCTCTTGAACTCGCGCCCATAGATCCTTAGTCCAATCTCCTTCTGTTTCAGGGACTATGGATCCTTCCTTTCTCTCAATACCAATTTCATCATCCAGAGGTCTATTTACGTTAGTTTTTTCCTGATTGTTTAGACACTCTTGGAATTTTCCTTCGCAAATTCGGTTGTTTGGTAAGGGTGACACGGGTTTTTCTAATGTTTGTTGGGCAACTTCTATCAATTTTTTGCAGATTTCCAATCTTTCTTTCTCTAAGTCGCCTCTCGGATACTCTCTCTCATGTTGTTCTATAGTAGGCCCTGCTTTTATTCTCGCCTTGTAAGCCTGAATCCACATGGCTAATTCTTCAGGCATTGGGTCTGCTAATACCGATCCTACCTCCTCCCTTTTATTCTCCTTTTTATTTTCTTCTTCCTCTTGTGCTTCTCCGGTTGATTTTGGTTTTCTCTTTTCATTTTCCTTCTTTTGCAATAACTTTTTTTCTTTTATCCTGTCTCTCCTTTGCTTCCATCTTTGGGATCGTTTACTGATGATACTTTTTTCTGGTTCTTCGGAATCTTCTACTCTGTGAGGGATGGGTGTATTTCCCTCTTTGTCACTTTGATTATTTTCTTCGGTTCTATCTGGGTTTTCTCTAGCCTTAGCTCTTGTTATGGCTTTTAAAGGTATAGTGTACTCTTTGTCACTCCCTGACGATTCAATTACTTCTATCACGTTAATCTGTACGTTAGATGTGACTTTGTTTGGGTTCTTAGGACAATCTCTGAAAAGATGTTCCTTTCCACAATCGCTACAGTAACCTTCCCAAAGTCGTTGTGGTGGTGGTGGGTTTGGCAATGTACATTCTCTAATATAGTGGTCGCCTCCACATCTGTAACATGGTCCTCTAGGTACAGGCGGTCTATTCATTGGTCGAGGTGGCATGGTTGCTCTAGGAGCTGTGTACATTAATGGTACGTAATCTTGCTCATAGTTACATGAACTCTCTGACGTCTCCATGCCATAAGCATATGGGTCATATTGTTGCCCATATTCCAGTGTTGAGTTCTCATAACCAGGGTATGTTCCTTGACTAGGTTCGTAAAATGAGTCATATGGTTCACTACTAGTCAAAGGTGTTGCTGGCACTATGGCCCTTTCTAAGTTTTCCTCTGGTTGCGCTATCTTAACTGGGACAACGTTCTGAGGGTGGGGCGGTTGTTGTCCTAGCACTGGTTGAGGCTGCGTATATCCCTGATATGCGTATGGTCGTGGTATTGGTGCCTGCGGCTGATGTGAGGGATATCTAAAGGCATCTCCTCCTTGCTGGTTCTGAGGATATCCATATGGTCTCACATAAGGCTGTGTGGGTCTGGTTTGCCTATTGTAAGGGCAGTTCTCAGTGCCATGGTTTGTGTATCTCTGCTCTATGCTGCAATACTGTAGTGGTCCGGGGACAGAGGGTCTATGAGGAGCATAGGCAGGTGGTGGGACTATTCCCCTAGTACACAAATGAGAAGGATGATCTCCTCCGCACTGCATACATCTTCTAAGCATAGGCATTCTCATAGGATTGGTGGGATAATTCCTCTGTCCTTGCATATTCAGTTTTTTTGCCAGCAAGTCGGCAATTTCCTCTACATTGTTTTTAGGGTTTGATGTGCTGCTTGTTGACTCTTCACTTTTCACACTCCCTTGGGGTATTTTCAAGTCTTCTGCAAGATTATCTTCTAGGTCTGTACATTCCTTCATGCACTCTTGCAAGGTTTGAACTCTCTTCACGTACACTAATGACCTCAAGGTTCCGTTCAGTAGTCCTTCTAAGATCACTCGAGCCATCATAATGATTTCTCATGCACTTGGCCACTTGAATCGGCCTTAGTCTCCTTCCTGCTTCAGGTTGTCTCGGCATTACAGGGTAATTGGGTCTTCCTATTGGTATGCCTGGTCCTTGTACTACCTGTGGTCTGACTGGAGTATGAACTCCTTGTCTTGGGTCAATAGCTGGTTGTGGCTGGTAATTAGGATTAGTGGCAGGCATTGCGAATTGTACATGTGGTCTGATAGGGATCTGGGTTCGTTGAGTTTGTTGTGTTTGTCCCGAATGTTGACTTGAATCGTTTTGAGAAGTTCTATGTGGATCCCGTGATGTAGTGGCTTGGTCCCTTGGGGGGAACACTGGGATGTTCTGATATTTCAGCTCAGCTCTCTCTAATTCAGTGACTGGCCAATACCTTCTGTGGTTTTTGTCCAAATATGTGATGATGGTGGGAAACTCAGGGTCTTGCAATTCATAGATGGTAACTGGATTAGGAGCAGCTTCCCATATTGAGGAATGGGCTCTGAGCAAGTGCTCCATCCCGTTGATCAAATACACATCTATTAGAGTATCATCCTGGGGAACTAAGTCTCCTCTCCAAAGCTTAGTGATTGTTGATCTCCCTCTAGGAGTAGTTACTTGTTCTTCAGTTCCATATCCATTTAAGCTTGAAGTATTATTTTCCTCACCACGCTCATTAATGATTTCAGGGTGTTCTGTGACCACGTATTGAATGTCTTGTTTATCCATGTACAGTCCTCCTATGTACTTGACTGCTGGTCTTGGCACTATGTAGGCCTCTGAAGCCTTCCTCAGTCTGGCCACTGATCTGTTTAGACCATCCAAATAGATAGGGATCTCATTGTGGTTGGTGTTCACATACTCTAAGGAAGTTCTGTATTCGCCCTCAATGATGGACATCTGGCCAATCATGGGCACAGAGTTTTGCATATCCTCGGAAGCCATGGGGATTTCTCCTTCTGACTCACTGGAGGTCTCAGAATAGTGTGAACGGCTACTTGGTTTGGCAGCACTCCCTACGGATGAGATTACACTTCTTCGGCTTCCTAGGGTTCTTCCTGATCTTAGGTTCATTCACTTAAGAGCTCTGATCAATTCTTGTTCACCCCTAGCCTCTAGAATTCTAAGTTATGGCTTAGAAGTATAGGAAAAATTGGCTGGAAAATGACTGAAGGAAAACTTCAAGTCACGATACTTGACTCTCACGATCTCTGGGGAAACGATCGCTGACAGACGACACTTGGATGAAACAATCGCTGGAAAACGATCTTTCCCTGAACGATCTTTGACTTGGAACGATACAGGACCTCTCAATGAAACGATCTACGACCTCGGACCGAAACGATCGCTGGAAAACGACACTTGGGTCTAAACGATACTTGATCAAAACGATCGCTGGAAAACGATCTTTGACCCAACGATCTCTCGCGAAACGATCTCTGGCTGATACACGACCGACGATCTCTAGTAGAAACGATCGGCGATACTTGGGCTGAAACGACACACGATCTCTCACTAGACGACACACGATACTCGAGGAGAAACGATCTACGACCTTCACCAGAAACGATCGGCGATACTTAACTGAAACGATACACGACCTTTGACAAGTGTCACGATCTCTGGATAACGATACTTGGCAAACGATACGCGATCTACGACCGCTGATCAAAACGATCTCTAACGAAACGATCTACGACCGCTGATCAAAACGATCTCTAACGAAACGATCTACGACCGCTGGGAAATATCGCGATACTCAACCGCAGGAGTAAAACGATACTCGACCGTAGGAGCAAAGCGATACTTGACCCTTTTTCAAATTTTTGTAATGTTTTTTGAGATTTGATGTTTCCCCCTTTCTCACCTATCTCTTCTCTCTTACCCTCACCCACTGTATCAATCAACCAAAGACTTTTAACCCCCTGAAGGCCCAAACGACACTCAGCGCAGGTCGTTTTCACCTTTCCTAGGTTGAAGTGCTGGAAATTTTTGAGCAAACAGGTAGTTTAGTTTACCTTGGAGGCACCCATGATCTCTTGGTCCAACTCTTTTGCACTGAACTCTCCCCTATTGCTTGCTTTCCTCGAAACGACCGCTGCAACTCTCACGACACTCGACACTGCTCTCCACGATACTTGTTCAACAAATAACTTGAAAAATGAAATTTTTTGGCTTTTATACTTGGGAATTCCTAGCTTACAGAAAAAGGAAAATTCTTGAACAACCCTAAAGCCTACTCTACTCTCCACTCACTCCTATTCTACTTCTTCTACTCACTTCCCTAATCTATCAACTCACTACACACACTCCAAGAATGAGAAGTAGCAAGTGCGGCTGAAATTGACTTACCAAAGAAGAGAAGATTTCCGCTCCTCCAAGTTCTTCAAAGCAAAAAGCTACTTACCATCACACGAATGCCTCGGTTTGATTCGTCACTCCCCGGCAACGGCGCCAAAAAGTGTGTTGACCTAAGCTTCAACTTAGGGACTTGCAGAGAAAGAGACTATACCTCAATCCCCTCACAAGTGCATATAGTGGGGATACACGCTTTTAATTTATCAATCCGAAGAGTATTCTAACCTAGCCGAGTGTATGAAGACATGCAATCACGTAATGGTCATGGCAAATGAACTACTCAAGAATGAAAATGAGGTAAATACTTATCCTAACAAGCTTCAACTGTAGGTCAAGACGAAACGATACTTGGTGCAGCAGCCGTCAGTATTTTGGACTTTTCTCCTAGCTCCGAGCTCCAAACATAGCAAATAGCATATGCGTTTCGAAGCTCTCGAGAAGACGCATCCAATGGCAGTGGTTTCACTCAATTCCGACGCTCCTACTTCAAGTTATGGCAGAAATACTGAATCGCGAAAATACTTTCCTACGCTTCAGCACTTCCTACACCTCGCACACACCCTTCCTACAGCAAAGAAACACTCTCAAGGATAGACAACACTCACAAGCACTCTTTCCAAGCAATCCACATGCATACAAGCTCACCAAGAAGAAGATGAAGAGGGAAGAAGACACAAATTCGAATTTCTGTGCTCTCTATTCTCACAATGGCCAAAAGTCTTCTACAAAGAGTCACATTTGACTTATATACTAGTGCCCTAAAAATGGTCCTTTCATACAAGTGACCGGCACTTTATTCACTAAGAGCTAATTTCCTACTATTTTACATGGGTAAGCTTCTATTCTTCTGTGGGAATGCATCTAGAGGACTCCTCTAGTGCCTTTACAAGGGAAATATATTACAAGAATGAATATGTTACAAAAATATATGGCCCAAATCGGAAAAATTTTGGGGCCCATCTTTTTCTCTGCTTTGTGTGCTCTTTGGCTCTGCAACAACAAGTTATCCTTGATATTAAAGAGCCTCTTTATCAAGAACAACTCAAAACCTTGACCAATTTTTGAAGACCAATGCCAAGTTATCAAGCTTTGTACTAACTGTGAAGAAAGTCACTACACAAGAAGGTCTGTTGCACATAACTCACTCATTCACTAATCAAATCTATAAAGTTTCTAATTAAACTTTGCATGAGGTGTCATCTATAGATTTTGCACCTTCTCCGAGTTAAAAAATCTCCATAAGTTTAGTAAATCTTTAGATTTACTTCAAACAATTCACCTATGTCTAAAACTATACTTCTCTACAATGGATTTTTACACATGTAACTTCTAATGCATTGTTCTCTCAAATTACAAGCCATTTATTCAAATGCTTTTAGAAATAGGTAGCTTACCTTTCAACTTAAAGAATAAGTGCTTGATTGTTCAAAAATTTACACTGTGGAAGGAATAATGACCAAAACATTAGCATCAAATGTGTGCCTACTACAATCTTCTCTTCTTCATAATTACACATGTAAATGTTCCTACTCCCAATTCTCTCAGCTTGATCACAATTAGAATCTCAAAACTTGTAAAAAGGTCATGCAACTCTAGAATTGGACTTGTACAAAAGTTCTACTTAGCAAAATTTACATCTGAATCATGAGAGTTATTCACTTCACTTCTAAAGTGCCTAATTATTCTTACAACTTGTAATTCATCATCTCTCATACATGCCCCGACTTTCTACTTGTATATATAGGCATATATGTATAGGCTCATGACCATAACAAAAATATATGTGAGCTAATTACAAGTTTAGTGTACACATAAATAGAAGTCTTCTTTTTTTGAATATGCACTATCTTCAAGCTTCATTTTTGGTCTTTTCTTTATCTTTTGACTTCAATCCTTTGTCCAAGACATCAATTGATGGTTTTCATGCACCAACAACTACCCCTCAATCATCAATTGAGGTTTTATCCATCTTCTTTACACATGTCATGTCTTTAAATCTTTGTAGCTTTGGTCCATCGAAGCTTTTGCTTAGCATATTTGCAATTTGATCTTTTGTTGAAGTATAAATTCAATCTCCTTATCAATCACATTCTCTCTCAAAAAGTGATACTGAATCTCAATATGTTTGGTCCTGGCATGAAAAATAGGGTTAGCAGCTAGATACAATGAACTCATATTGTCTCCATGAATAGTAGGTGTACTCTAAATGATGTCAAAACTCTTCATGAGAATCTTCAACCATATGACCTCCTTTGCAACTTCAACCATACCTTTATACTCTACCTCTGTAGATGACAAAGCAACTGTATGTTGCTTCTTAGAACACCAAGAAATTAACTTATCTCCCACATAACATAAGTACCCATAGGTTGATCTCCTATCATCACGATTACCTGCCCAATCTCTATCACTATATATCTTGATGTTTTTATTTGACGTAAAACCATAATACAAACCTTCCTTGAGTGTACCCTTAATGTATCTCAACACTCTTTGTCTTGCAACCCAATGTTCTCTCCTAGGACAATGCATGAATTGAGACAACACTCCAACTGCATATGACAAATCATGCCTAGTTAAAGTAGCATAAACTAGACTACCAACCAGACTTTGATATAGCTTCATGTCCATAAATTCTTCTTCTCCATGTGTGCTCAATTTGTGATTCACCTCGATTGGAGTAGGTGCTACTCTGCAATCTTCCATTGTAAACTTGATTAACAAGTTCTTCAAATACCTTTCTTGAGTTACATATATTCCATGTTGAGTATATGAGACTTCCATGCCCAAGAAATATGATAAGTCTCCCAAGTCACTAATCTTGAAATCTTTCTCCATTTGCTTCTTGAGACTTTGTATGCCCTTCTCATCTGTTCCTATAAGAATTATGTCATCAATGTATTTGCTTTGACAAGCAAGCTACTATCTGCTTTAGACACTTGAAAACCAAGTTCCTTCAAGAACTTGACAAGTCTATAATTCCATGCCCTTGGGGCCTGTTTCAAACCGTACAAATCTCTCTTGATCTTATATACATATTCTGGATACCTTTTATCTTTGAATCCTTCTGGTTGCTCCATGAAAACATCATATGAAATGTAACCATTTGGAAAAGCATTTTTCACATCTAATTGACATAGCTTCCAATCTTTACATGATGCATCATATGGTGTCATACCTTGCAAAGCCTTACATGGTAATCTATTAACTAAGTATGTAGCTATATTTATAGCCTTAGCCCACAAATAATTGGGACAATTTTTCTCCTTCATCATTGACCTTGCAAACTCAACAAGATTTCTATTTCTCCTCTCTGCTAACCATTTTGTTGACGAGAGTACCTGCAAGTAACTTCCCTTTTTATACATGCATTCCATAAATAATCATTGAACTCACTAGAGAAGTACTCTCCCCCTCCATCTGACCTTAGTGTCTTCAACTTTTGACCTTTGATTCTTTCTGCATACACACGATAATGTTTAAATGTATTGAATACCTCTAATTTATCTTTGATCACATATATGGTGATCCATTTGGTAGCATCATCAACATAAATCACATAATATCTTGAACCATTAATGCCAAAGTCCTTTGATGGTCCCCACACATCTGTGTGTACCAATTCAAGCTTCTTTGAATACATGAAACCATGATTATTATATGATTGCTTATGAGCCTTACCTAATTGACATGCGTGACATCTATATGTCAGATGTTGACCTAAAACATTAGGTAATCCAAGCACTCAACCATTGTTAATCATATCCTTCATGCCTCTTTCATTGAAATGTCCAAGACTTTTATGCCCAATATCTAACTGAGAGATCTTATGTCCTCCCTAAGTGAACAAGGCATGACCAACAATGCATTAAATCTTCAATGTGAAGAGCTTTCGTTCTTTCTTCCCGAAAATAACTTGTTCATACCCATTGCTAGGGTACAGAAACTCCATCATTAGTGAACCTTAATTCTAACCTTTCTCAACAATTTGCCCTACATCGAATTCTTTGGAATTGTAGGAACATAAAAAAACTTACTCAGAAGAGTGCTCCCATCCTTAGCCTTCACTGATCCAATTGACTTCACATTGTGCTTTGTATTATCACTTGTTTGAACCACATGTTTACTTAATTTATTCTCCAAATCAGTCATCAAAGCTATGTTGACTCAATTGATTGCTACACCCTAAGTCAATGTAGAAAACTCTTTGATCTTCACTGTCTTTCAGAAGTAGCATTCATAATCAAGGTTGAATCCTCCTTCTGATCTGAAGCATAATTGTAGTAGGTATTTGTGGAGGGGAATCAAGTAAGAAGAGAAGAGGAAGAAAATAAAAGACCAAAATTGCTCAATAAAGAATGAAGATCATAAAGCAAAAGATCCACCCTCTGCCCAAAGCCCTGCAGGGGCACGCATCAGGCAACAACGCCAAACATCTAGGTCCTGAGGAATGGAATTAAAGAATATCAACAACCACGACATTTCGTGGGAAGGATAGACCAGGGCCAGGAAGTATCCATGAAGAAGTGCAAGAAGATACTTGGCAGGTAATAATCCTCCCATTGATAGCGTGTGATGGCAGAAAATGAATAGGCTCAAAGCAATACAACAGGGTCAGATGTGTGAAGACAAAGACATATCAGAAGACCAAAAGTTAGAAAGGGGAGAGGCTGAAAAGTTGAAGAGGGTGACTAAGAACAGCACATTCTTAGTCACAAATGGCCCGCGCAGCAGCCCGACTAAATACATCAACCCAGATATGTGATGTAGAGAATACCAAGGGGAAAACAGAAGCAAAGGACATACCTTGGATAAAATAACAAATTCTCTGATAGTCCTTGTTGTTGCTTCGACCACTGGGTGCCTGTATTCAGAACTCTTCAATGAGCTACAAACGAGAAGCAAAAGCCTATCAAGGGATGACAGAGACAAAGAGGGGGAGAGTGTTGCAGAGCAAAGAGGCACAAAAGAGGAGCCCCAAAATTTTCAAATTAATGGGCATATTTTTTCTTCTTCAAAGTCTTAGGAAATTCCCTCAAGCCATGTAAATGCACTAGAGGAGTTCTCTAGATGCATAATCCCGAATCATTGTAATATATTTCTTGTAAAATAGTAGGAAAATAGAGATTAGTTAATAAAGTGCCTGTCACTTGTGTGAAAGGACCATTTTTAGGGCACATGTATATAAGTCACTTTGTGACTCTTTGTAGAGACTTTTTGCCATTGTGAAGAGGAGAGCTCCTGATTTTCGAATTTGCTTCTTTCTTACAGATTTTCATCTTCTCTTTGATCTTCTATGTGTGTGTAATGCTTGAAATGTGTGTGTAGGACTATTTTCTACCCCTCCCCACTATTTTTGAGCTACTGTAGTGTGTGTGTGTGAGCTAGTAGAAGTTATGGAGTGAGTGTGGGTGTTTCTCGACATTCACTATTTTGGTCATAACTTGAAGCAGGGTTGTCAGAATCAAGTGAAACTATGTCCAGTAGATGCATCTTGTTGAGAGCTTCGAAAGAACCCACTGTTGGCTATATTCAGAGTTCGGAGCTAGGAGAAATCCTCAATTTAGTGAAAACTGTTGTAAGTGGTATCGCGATAGACACTTTTAGTAATTGAGTGAGTTAGAGAGGTGGATTAGTCTTTTCTCATGCATATAAGTTGAACCAATTCATTTTCCATCACGTGTGCACATGTCCTCATACACTTGGTTAGGTCATTTCATCGGATTGACAAATAAGTGTGTGTCAATTCCCCACTATACGCACTTGTGTGGCAAATGAGATTTAGTCTCTTTGGCACAAGTCCTTAAGTCTTCTTGACTTAGGTACACATGTTTTTGGTGCCGTTGTCGGGGAACATCTTAACCAAGGTGCCTTCGTGATGGTTATAGCTCGAGGGTGAAGAAATCGTACTTATAGAAGTGAATTCCTTCAGTGGCAAGTAGTCAACCACTTCAGCACTTGTTACTTCACATCCCTGAGGTGTGTGTAATAAGCTTTTAGGTTAAGGGTTAGTAGGAAGGGAGAGAAGGAAGAGTTAGGGTTAGGTTAGGAGCATAGAAGAGTAGGAGTAAGCCAAGATCACCAAGAAAAATCCCAAAAAAATTTTCAAATTAGTGTAGTTAAGTTTCAGTCACCAAAAAGTATAAAAACCAAAAATTTTAGCTCATTTCACTTTTGCTCTGAATGTGGTATCCTCTGAGCGCAGAGATCAGTATCGTCCGGGCACTATCGCGCTTTCCAGGCTATCAAAACTAGTTAGTGAGCTCAAGGCACAAGCAAGGCATTACGGAGGTAAGATTCCATAACATTTCAATGGCAAAAACACATTAGGAGTGCACAAAAATGTGAACACTTGTGCATTTGGTATCGCGGGGCAGGACATAGTGTTTTTTGGTCTTCTTTGAGTGAGACAGTAGGCTAGGAGTGAAGAGGGGTGAGAGAAGAGCAAGGGGGAGAAAAAAATTTTATTTTTGAGGTACTTTGGCTTGAGTATCACGATCGGTTGAGTTTTTTGGTATCGTGATACCAAAAACTCCCTTGTATCGCGATACTCGCCGAAGTATCATATCGTCGGTTACCAGTCTTGGTATCGCGATACCACTTGTGGTATCGTATCACCTGGTTGGTATGGTGATTTCACTCTACCAAAGTGGTATCGTATCGCGGTCCACTTGTGGTATCGTATCGCCTCTACTCCTGGTATAGTGGTGTGATACCATTTTAGTATCGTATCATGCAAGTTGGTGGTATCGTATCGCCACTTGCAGTGATATCATATCACGTGAGAAGTCCAGTATCATATTGGCTAAATTCCAGTATCATATCATGGTTGAGTTAAGTATCGTGTCGCCCATAGGGTTGGTATCGTATCGTGCAAATTGGCGGTATCGTATCGTCAACCGCTCTGGTATCGTATCTTGAGGAATCCAGTATCGTATCATGCCCTTTTTTGGTATCGTATCGTCCAAAAAGTGGTATCGTATTGTCTGACTTTGCAGTATCGTATCGCCATTTGCAATGGTATCATATCATGCGTTAAACAGGTATCGTATCACGGAGAAACATAGTATCGTATCGTCCCAGTCTTAGTATCGTATCGTGATTGGATATTGGTATCGTATTGTCCACTCTGGAGGTATCATATCGCCAGGGAAGTCGGTATCGTATCGTGCCCAATAGCAGTATCGTATCACCTATTGCTACAGTATCGTATCGTCTAGTCTTCAGGTATCGTATCATGATCTTGTGTGGTATCGTATCGTGGACACCTTAATATCGCCTGGTGTAGTATCGCCAAAAGTGGTATTGCCAAAACTCTTGAGGCATTTTCAGAGACGAATATGAGGCATTTGAGGAGCCACTTAGGGAGAGTTTCAGAGACCTAGAGAGCTCCAGGAGGGTGAATGAACTTGAGGCCAGGAAGGGTGCTAAGTAGCCGGAGAAGTGTCATATCTTCCGTTGGAAGTGCCGCTCAGGTCAGTCACCGCTCTGTCTATTCAGACACCTCTAGTGACTTAGAGGAGGAGATACCCATGGCTTTAGAAGACATGTAGGGTCCCACTCCCGATAGAAACTTCATGACCACTGTAGAAGGAGAGTATTGCACTTCTTTACAGTATGTTTCTACTAATGCCCAAGAGATTCCCATCTACCTGGATGGTTTAAACAGATCTGTGGCTAGGATGGTGACTTCCATGGATGCAACAATTGTGCCCAGACTGGTTGTTAAGTATGAAGGAGGAGCATACGTGGACAAGTTGGGTCACATATACATCGTGACTGAATATCTTGATTTGATCAATGAGAGGGGAGAGTTAGGGGGATAGGAAAACTCAGGGAGACCAAACCCTGAGGAGTTAGTGACGACTCCTAGAGGCAAGTCCCAGGTGATACGAGTCTTGAGAGGAGACTTGATACCTCAAGACGACTACCTATTGGAAGTCTATTTGATCCATGGTTTGGACTTGTTGCTTCAAACTGACTCACCAGCCCAAGGAAGAGAAGAAAGCCCGATGACATTTTATGAGCTAAAGGATCCGGAAGACGAGACTAGAATAACATACCTAGATAAAAATTAGAGAAGGTATTGGCTGGTAGATGCCATAGACAGGGCTTGATTGAAATACATGGGTTTGCCTGTATTCCCTCAGAGAGAGCAAGCAACCACCTCTCAAAACCCCTTTGGAACCCAACAAGAGGCAGAGCACACCATGTCAGGACAAACTAGCCAACGGAGTGTTCCGAACCAAACTCATGTACAATTTGCTACTCCAGGAGTGCAACCACACAATCAGACCCACCCTGGAGTAGGAAATCAATACCGACCACCAGTGAGACCACGACCACCAATAGGAGTACAGCCGGGAATGCCCCTAGTTAGACTAGCGGTCCCCGCCTTCCTTATAATGCCTAGAGAGCGAGAACCAATGAGAAGATTGCGACCTATTCAAGTGGCCAAATGCGTAAGGAATCATTATGACGGATTGGGAGAACCCTATGACCACATTGCCGAATTTAAACAAGTTCTAAGGGCAGAACAAGTAGACGACTTCTTCGTGCAGTATGAGTCTTTCGGACTCACCCTCATAGGAACGACTCTGACTTGGTTCCAGCCATTTGACAGCAACCAATTTGGAGATATGGAGAAATTTTTTCAAGAATTCATTGGGGAATTCACTAAGAGAGGGATTAAACACAACTCTGCATCTTTAATCCATAGCTTTAAATGGAACCCTAATGAAACAGTGAAAATAGCCGCCTGAAGATTCAACCAGTATGTTAATAGATGTCCAACTACAGAGAGATCCACTCAGCAAAAAATGATATCATTGTTTTTGGATGGACTAACAAATGGAACGTTGAGAATGCTAGTTTACGTGAAGAGGTTACAAACCCTGAGTGAGTGTCTTCAAGAGTTTATTGACCTAGAAGACAATCTAGCTGAGGATCTCAAGAGCATGCCTAGCCCCATTAAATCAGAAGACTCTCGGAGTACTATTACATCCAACTCCAGTAATGTGGAGGAATTAGCGGAGCTGGTAGCAAAGAAATTAGGAGTACAAGGACAAAGAAATTACCAACACCCCGTGTTAAGAGTGCCCATGCTACAAAGATGTAGTCTATGTGGAGGAGATCACCCCACGCACATGTGTGTACAAGGAGGAACTGGTGTACCTCAGACATATCCTTACAACAGGCAGCCCCATCAAGGAACTGCCTTGTATTGCCACATAGAACAAAAATACACCAACCACACAACTGAAAACTGCCCATTCAATAGGCATGCATGGCCCCTCCAACCGCCTCAGTATCGACCATATGGATATCCACCTAGAGAGCCAGGTAGAGATATGCCCACATACAATTCCTACCCAACACGAACAGGAGCTCCCAGGCCATATGAAACAACACATTTGGAAACCCTCAACCAGTGTTAGGACCACAACCTCCACATCCTCAACATGTGGTACTTGTTAAGTATGCTCAACCAGAGGAAAACCTAGAAAGAGCCATCGTACCACCATCACCTATGAACAACATGGAATCGACAAACTCAGGTGTTGGCAGTAGTCAGAGGCATAGAAGATGCGGAAGCATGTAAAGACAGAGCATAATGAAGTAGCAGGGAGATAGTCGAATCATTCTTTCAAAGAATTATGTTTTATAAATACTTTTCAAAATCTCCAACAATGACCATCGTGGCGATCCTCTCGACCCCACGCCATCACGATTGGCTCATGCCATCGCGCCGATGCTGCCACGTGGCAAGCTAGACCATCACGACGATACCCTCAGACCATCACGACGCCTCGACATTTGAACCATAGCGATTGGCTCAAGCCATCATGCCTCGGACCATCGCGACGGGCTCACGCCATCGTGATTGTCCCATTGACCGTTGACCTATGCCATTGCGATTGCTCGCAGATTAGACCATCGCGACGGTTCATTGACACCATCACGATTGTTCCCTTTGGACCATCGTGATCACTCGATTGATACGCCATCACGACTGCCTACATTTCAGACCATCGCGACAGTTCGCTCCATCGGACCATCGTGATTGTGCCACGCCATCGCGACGGTTCACCTGGACCATCCCGACGGTCCCAGACCATCGCGATTGTTGCATACCATCGCGATTGCTCACCCCAAACGCCAATTTTAGGGTTTTATTATTTGACCAATTTTGGGGCTATTTTTTGAAAATTTTTGGGCGATTAGACTCATAGGACCCTTAGCTCATATTTGGAGAAAAGCCTGTTTGTCAGTTTTTATCCCCGAGGACTTGAACGCTCATATCTTTTTCATCCGAAGTCCGTTATTTGAGCTTTATAGCTCGTTAGAAAGCTCTTTACGAGTACTACATGACCTCAACTGTTTTTTTCAAAAAGAATATGTTGATTTTTCGAGAGGATATTTTTGAGTTTGACCATCTGTGGGACTAGGAGAGAAAGGGGGCTTTGGAAGAAAATTTTGCCAAAGGTTAAAGGACCTTTAAAAGGTGTATATACTCAAGTGCTTGATCATTCATTTGTGAATTGGTCTAATAGTGGGATTTTACATGTCTAGCAAGGACAAGCAAGGGCAATCAAAGCAAGGCACTGAAGAACGCAGGGCTTGGGAAGCATGACTTCTTGGGCAACAGGGCAACCAACAAAGCTGACTCGAGGTTGGAAGATTACTCAACCCCCTCAGTTAATTATTAGCTTAGGCTAAATGTTAGCATTGTGGATTAACGATGATAGGAACGATCAAGTTCAAGAGCTTTAATTTTTTCAATTCTAAGACTAAAGTAAAGGTGTGTGATACGAAAACCTAAAGAAAAGAATCAAAGTCTGACGGAACGAGAACTCAAAAGTACCACGCAAAGTCGATTCCTGACGCATACAATTAGACAAGACAAGAACTTAAAGACATTTAAAAAGAAACAAGCAATAAAGAAAAAAGAATCATTGACGATCAGAAGAATTGCGAGGAAAATTCATGAACCTTAGATCGGAGGCAAGCATATAGGTAAGTCAGACCGACGAAGCCTTAGATCATCAGAAGCAAGTGTAGGAACTACTGCACGTTCGTGGGCACAACAGTTGAATAGTAACTACCCCTACGAGAACTTGTACGAGTGAAACAGAAATGGCTTTTAGCACAGAAAGACCAGAAGGAGCGTCAAACGTAGCATATTTAGAAAGACCTGAAGGACCCTATAGGACTCAGTTAGAATTTCTCCGAACCAACCGCTTAGGTGCTCGCATCTATGAGGATGGTTTGCGAAGACAAGTGGTGCAAATGCACAATCCTAATCAACCCATTGGATTGGAACGTCCAATGGTGAAATTTGAGAGAGACGCATACATAGACAAGGAAGGAACAATGTATATCCTAAGTACTCAGCCAAATAATACCAATGAGTTTGGCATAATTTAGTTAGAGACGGACACGAGAGCCAAGGAAAAGAACCATTAGAAGAACCTAGGATGCCTAGAGGGAAATCTGTACTGACACGAGTACTAGTTCCAGATTGGACCCCTCAGGATAACAGAAGCATAGAATTATTCGTAAACAAAGAGATACATGAAGCATTTTGGAGATACAGAATGGAACAACCTAGTGAGGTAGGCTCCATCATAATCTACGAATTCAAGGACCCGGATACACCTGAAAAGGTTGTATACCTGGATGAAACTTTAGAGAGAGTATTTGTGGTAGCTGACCATGCAAGAAACACATATACATGGAGAGGTGATTTAGTCTTCCCTCCATCTCGAGCAAACGTAAACGCGAGCCAACAAGGGGCAGGAACATCCTCCACCCATGCTAATCAAAGAGAGAAAAACAAAGAAAGACCTAAAGTAAGTTTCACTCATCCCATAGGGAGAGATAGAACCACCATAGACACGGAGAGAGTGGAAAGACAAAGAATGCCAGGTGGTAGAGATGATTTTCCTCTACCTAGACCACGTGAACACGCAAGAATATTAAGACCCACTCAGTTAGTAAAGTCCATGAAAAATTATTTTGATGGGACAGGAGATCCCTATGATCATGTTGCAAAATTGAAGCAAGTCCTAAGGGCAGAGCAAGTAGAAGACATGTTCACGCAATATAACGCATTTGGACTAATGTTAAAGAATACCTCTTTAACTTGGTTCCAACCTCTACAACAAAGGCAGTTTAGAGATATCCATCACTTTTTAGAGTCATTCATCATGGAATTGTCCAAAAGTGGGATCAGACATGATACGTCTTCGTTGATTCATAGTTTTAAACAGACCCCTCAAGAAACAGTTAGACTGGCAGGAGGTAGGTTTAGACAATATGTTGAAAGATGCCCAATGCAAGAGTTACCCTCACAGGCCAAGCAAGTGTCATTGTTTTTAGACGGCTTGTTGAGCTCTAAACTACGCTCCTATGTGTACTTGAAGGAACCCAGAACGCTAGAGCAATGTGTAAGAATTTGCATAGACATTGAGGACAACTTAGGAGACGAGTTGGAACTCTCAAAGGTCTATAAGGACTCAGATTGTTCCTCTCTAGCATCTTCAAAACTGTCTAGCTCGATAGAGGACCTAGCAGAAAAAGTGGCCCAAAAACTAGGAGTTTCTAGTAAACAAATGCCAAGGTTAGCAACAAACAAGCGTTGTTACACCTGTGGTGGTGATCATATGGAAAATGTGTGTCCCAATGCAACACAACCGCAAGCCAACCCTAGTGGCCAATACTGTATAATTGAGAGACGATACACGAATCACACGGCTCAAAACTACCCATACAACAAACAAGTAGTGAGACAGAACTACCCGCAAGCATACCAACAGCCAGGTAGGTATCAAGGCCAATACAATGCTCAACCTCATTACTATAGGCCTCCTCAGAACTATCCTTATCAGGCTCAATAGAGACCACAACCTATCTTAGCTCAGCAGCCACCCCCACTAGCTAATGTCATCTTAGTTAAATACTGCTGCAGAAGAAAATCTCAATAGGGCTTTAGTTCCCGTTTCACCACTAATTACTAACAGTGATCCGAACTCTAACAGTTTTGACTCTACTCATGTAGATAGTCCACCCGCGTATTACACAGAGTCACCAGAACATGTAGATACATATCAATATGATAGTCCACCAATGGAACCCAGTTGGGAGGCCGACTACGCTAACATGATGTACACAAACCCTAATCCACGGCCCCAATTGAGACAACAAAGACCACAGGGCCCTAGAGGACCATGCTTTAGGTGCCAAGGAGATCATTTCGTAAAGGATTGTCCACATCCTTCGATAGCAGGACAATCACAATACTATAACATACAAGGCTTTTGTGCCGATTGTGGCAAAGAGCATATCATAAAAGGCTGTCCTAAGAACCCTGCTAATGCCTCAAATGTGACACCCATCAACGTGATAGGTATTGTAAACAACGCAGATGGATCCAACCCTACATACGTGCCTATCCAAGCTATAACAAGAGCCCAGGCACTCCTACAAAACCAACAACGTAACTAGGAGAAAATAGCCGAAACAAGCAAAGTTGGAGAATCTAGGAGTAAAAAGACAAAATCTTGGAAAGATTCCAGAGAAAGGATTAAGAGAAAGTGGAGTAAAAGGATAACAAAATTGGAAGGAAGTCTCAAGGAATCGAGAGCCAAAATCCTAGAATTGACTTCATAGGAATTGAATCAAGAGAATCCAGCTCAGAAATCAGGATCAATTTTAGTGGAACCAATACGAGAAAACCTAGACATGATGTTTTGCGCATATCAAGCTAGATTAAAAGAAGGACCCCAGATAGTAGAGATGAGTAAGAATTACCCTTGAGCAGACTTAGAAATTGAGAGAACTCTAGATATCTCAATTGGAATAACATGGCAAAACCAAAACTACACTTTCAAGGACTAATGGAGAGATTAGAATATTTAATTGATAGCAAGGAGAAAAAGAATCAGCATAGGAACCCAATTACCTCAGAGACACAGAAAAACAATGCATCATCCCTGTCTCAAGCACCAAACATAGAGGACGAAGACAACCAATCTTCCATACATAGATATTCACATGAATTCCTGAGAGAAATCCAAGAAGAGAAATGGAGAAAAGAACAAGGAACCCATACTCCTATTCAAGAAATAGATGACTTGCAAGAGCAATTTCCCCAAGACATCCCCTCTATTTACGATGATGTAGAGGAAGAGCAACTGAGTGGACACACAAGTTTTGACTCCAATTCTTTGCAAGAATTACCTCAGTTCACAGGAGCTTGGGAAGCTAAGTCTATTAGCATGAGAGCACCCACGATAATACTAAGGAATGAAGAATCAGTGATCCCTAGAAACATAGAAGTGATCAAGAACACCAAAGACAGTGTCATCTCACGCTAGAGGAATTATTGAAGGTTAAACCAGAATTTTGGAAACATGTAGCAAATCAATTCCCTGAGCTTGCTACTACTCCCTCACAGATAGGAACACACAAGAAGGTACCAGAGATACCTGTAGAAAAGATTGGAGATGTAAGCGAAGGAGAGGAAGGTAACACTTACCTCCCAATAACCCATCAGGGCTACACCGCGAAAGCTATCTTAGATTCAGGAGCTGGAGTAGCCATCGCTACCACCGCTTTATGGAAACGTTGGGGTAAGCCAACATTAAGACCTAGCAGGATGAAGCTACAAATGGCCGATGGACATATAGAGAAACCATTAGGCTTACTAGAAGGCACATCTTTCACCACTTGTGGTGTGGAGTTGAACATACTTTCGCCATTTGTAATTTTAGTAAAAATCATGCTTATGAGATGATATTAGGATGACCATTCATGCGTCAGTTGCAAATTGTACAAGATTGGGAAGCTAATTCTTTGTATTTGCAACATTTAGGAGTCACTACTAAAGTCAATCTTAAAGACTATTCACATCGAGATGTACCCCCAATACAATGGAATACCATCCATAAAACACAAGAAGAAACAGAATTAGTACACTCATTAGAATCGAACCCCTCATGGTTGCATGAGGACACTCATTTATGGATGTGTAAGGTAGCAAAACAAGAGGAAGAACGATTAGAAGCTAGAACTTTAGGTTCAGAACAACATCCACAAACTCTTCAAGACCCACCTTATGCACATGTAGTATTTCTAGACGAAGAATTAGAGCCTCATGGTTGGACAGAAATTCTAGCAACCATGGATGTAGCCATCAACGAAGAACAATGGACACCCCACTGTGAGGAGGATGGCTATGACATCTTAGTTTTCACGATAGAGCCAATCATGTGTGATTGAGTTATAAAAGAGTGTGAACCTAGCACTGATGCATTCGAGGACGCAAGTGACTTGGATTTAGAGTCAATTATTATGGACCCTCCCTTTGCATCAGAGGAAGAATATTTCTATGAAGTAGAAACTTACCCTTCGAGGCACGAAGAAATTATGAATGAGGTGAGATTAACCACACACGTGACCACTAAGAGTGAAGGAAAGAAAAGAAAGAAGAAAGAAACCATGTAAGAAGAAGAAGACTCTTTGTTTGAGGTTCTCGAAAACTTCAAGAAATATGAAGTAGAAGATAGACGAATCATGGTACGAATGCCTAACAGAAAAGCTGACGCGGGAGAAGTATATGATAATCGAGAGAAAAACAAAAAAGTAATAGTTGCCATAGAACGAGAAGAAGAAAAATGTACCTACATAGGGCAGGATTTGACGACTGAAGAAGAGGAAGAAGTAGTTGCCCTATTGCGAGAATATAGGGATGTGTTCTCTTGGAGTTACAAAGATTTGAAAGGAGTAGACCCAGATAAATGTTCTCATAGAATCCCTATGACTCCAGATGCCAAACCTACGAAACAGAAACCATACACATACAATGATAACTACGCTACGAAGATTAAAGAAGAAATAGATCGTTTGATAGAAGCAGGATTTATTTACGAAATTGAGCATACTGAATGGGTATCCCCCATTGTGGTTGTGCCCAAGAAGAATGGAAAATTACGTGTGTGTATTAACCTTAAAAAAGTTAATGCCTCCATAATTAGAGATAGTTATCCTCTTCCTATCACGGAACATCTATTGGAAAGAGTTGCGGGCAAGGAATTTTATAGCTTTCTTGATGGATTCTCAGGCTATAATCAAGTAGCCATTGCTCCAGAAGATCAACACAAGACGGCTTTTGCATTTGCATTTTGTGTGATGCCATTTGGCTTGACAAATGCACCCGCCACTTTCCAGCGACTCATGTGCCATGTTTTTAAGGAATTCTTACGCAGGAATTTGGAAGTTTATGTCGATGACATATGTGCTCATTCGAATATCACGTAGACACATATCCCAGAACTAAGACAAGTATTTGACAAATCTCACAAATATCAGGGTTTTTTTGAACCTAGAAAATTGTGTTTTCATGGTCAGACAAGGCAAAATTCTAGGACACATTGTGTCAAAGAATGGAATCTCTATGGATGAAGAAAAAGTGAAAGTAATCGCAGATCTACCTAGGCCAAATAATGTAAAAGAGGAACAAGCATTTATGGGTCATTGCGGTTATTACAGACCATTCATACACATGTATGCAATCATAGCCAAGCCTCTGTACTCCCTTTTGACCAAGTTTGAGTGGACAGATGAATGTGAGAATTCATTCAATGAACTTAAATGACATTTGTGCTCAGCACCTATATTGACAACCCCACATTGGAGTAAGCCATTCCATGTACATGTGGATGCATCCAACTATGCCATAGGATGTGTGTTAGCACAACCCTTGAATCAAGGAAATATAGATCTCCACATAGCTTACGCGAGCAGACAGTTGAACGCAGGAGAAAGAAATTACACCACTACGGAACGAGAAGGATTAGGAATGATCTACGCCGTAAAGAAATTCAGACATTATTTGTTGGCAAAGAAGTTCAAATTCTTTACAGATCATCAAGCATTGTTGTACTTATTCAATAAACCATGTAACACAGGACGATTAATAGGTTGGTTTCTATTACTCATGGAGTATGATTTTGAAGTAGTAGTCAGGAAAGGAAAGACACATCTTAGGGCTGACCACCTCTCAAGATTAACCACAGGAGAAGCTCCTCAAGGGATAGCGGACGAATTACCAGATGCATATTTGTTTAACCTTGAGATAGCACCAGAATGGGCTAAGTCTATAGTCCCTATTCTCACATATGGACCCAAGAGTCCTAGGATAAGGATCAAGGAAGGAGAGATTACCAAATCTCAGAGATATCAAATAATAGCAGGAAGTATATATAAACAGGATAATCAAAAGATTCTTGCTTGTTGTGTAGATGAATCAGAACATGCGAATTGGTTGCAATTAGCACATGTAGGTGCATTAAAGCAACATCACTCAAAACATCGTACTTTGCACACTCTGCATAGATTATGAGTATATTCGCCTTTGATGGAAGTAGATGTCTACAAGTTGTGTAAAGAATGCCTTGTTTGTTGTGAAAGACCACCTGTAGAACATGCTACATTATATCACGTGTCTCTCACACCAGAATGGAGTGAACCATTAGCGACGTACTTGAGGACAAAAACATTCCCTCAAGGAATGACATTAGCACGACAACGCAGTCTAGAGTAGGAAGCTCAAGACTATTCACTTATTGGCGAAAATCTATACAAAAGAGGAAGAGAAGGATACCTAAGACAATGCATTCAAGAGAGCGATTATTTGAGCGTACTAGAGACTGCACACCAAGGTGTTGCAGGAGGTCATTTATGTTGTCAACCTGTAATTCCATGCTCTAGGTGCCTGCTTCAATCCATATAGAGCCTTCTTCAATTTACAAACATAATTTACCTTCTTGGGGTCTTCATAGCCAGGTGGTTGTGACATGTAGACTTCTTCAGATATCCATCCATTCAAGAAAGCATTCTTGACATCTAATTGGTACATGTTCCAATTCTTGGATGCAGCTATACTCACCAATACTCTGATTGTTGGCATCTTAGCCACAGGAGAAAATGTCTCCTCATAATCAATGCCTTGGGTTTGTGCAAAACCCTTGGCTACCAACCTAGCTTTATACCTGTTGATTGTTCCATCAGAGTTTCTCTTTAGCTTGTAGATCCATCTGGATCCTATCACCTTCATAGAGTCCTTCTTGGGTACTAAGTCCCATGTGTCACTCTCCTTGAGAGCCTCCATTTCTTCATCCATAGCTTCTTTCCATTCTGTTTTTGTGATTGCCTCTTCATATGTACCTGGTTCTTCATTCAACAAATCCTTTGCAAGATATACAGAATGCTTAGTTACAAGAGAAGTGTCATACCCATATCTGATAGGCTTCTTACTTTCTCTCTGAGATCTCCTCATTGCTTGAGTTGAGGATTCTGGTGTATCATCTAGCTTCTTCATCTTCATCTTCCCTTTGGACTTCCAAGCCTTAAATTCTTCAAGGTTAATTGTGTCATCATCATCTGAACTTGAGTCTTCTTTCTGGATTGGTTCCTCCTTGGTGAGCTTTGGGAAATCTTCTTCCATATCATAGGGTAGACTAACCTTCCTGCATTCATTCTCATACCATGAGTCATTCTCATCAAAGATGACATCTCTGCTTACCTTGAAGCCTTTGTTTGAGGGGTTGTAGAATCTCTACCCTTTCTGGTTCAAGTCATAACCAATGAAGATACATTTTTCAGCTTTAGGGTCTAGCTTTCCCCTTACCTGTGAGGGAATATGCACATATGCAATACAACCAAAGATTTTGCAATGATCCAATGATGGTCTCTTACCATGTCAAGCTTCATATGGTGTCATTCCATCAAGTGTCTTTGATGGCAACCTATTAATGAGATAGGTGGCAGTAGATACACTCTCTGCCCAAAGATAATTTGGCAACTTCTTTTCATTAAGCATAGACCTAGCTGTTTCAACAATAAGCCTATTCCTTCTTTCAGCTACCCCATTTTGTTCAGGTGAGTACCTTGTAGTTATCTCCCTTTTGATGCCTCTTTCCTGCAAGAAATCTTCAAACTCATTGGAGAAGTATTCTCCTCCTCCATCTGACCTTAGCCTCTTCAAGTTTCTTCCTATTTGGTTTTCAACAAGTGCAAGATACCTCTTGAAACAATTAAACACTTCATCTTTATGCTTCATAAAGTATAAGACAATCCATCTGCTATAATCATCAATGAAGGACACATAGTACCTTGATCCTGAAATGG
Source organism: Ceratopteris richardii (assembly GCA_020310875.1). Classification (NCBI taxonomy): domain Eukaryota; kingdom Viridiplantae; phylum Streptophyta; class Polypodiopsida; order Polypodiales; family Pteridaceae; genus Ceratopteris; species Ceratopteris richardii. Next base: position 94,026,746 of record CM035434.1, read on the forward strand.
AGGGATCCTTGCTAGGTCCCCAAACATCTGTGTGTACCAAGTCTAGGTAGTCTTCATGCATGAAACCTTTCCTTGAGTAGGGCAACCTGTGAGACTTACCAAACTGACAAGCACTACACTTGTAAATCATATGTTGCTTGGATACATTAGGTATCCCAAGCACACATTGATCCCTGCACATTTGCTTTAGGGTTCTTTCACCTATGTGACCTAACCTCTTGTGCCATATTTCTAACTCTGAAAGTGTTTGATCCTTGTAATTGTATAAAGCAATGTTTTTGGTGTCTTCTAGCTCAAAAGTAAATAATCTACCTGATTTCTCTCCCTTGGCTATCCTTTTGAATCCATGTCTTGGGTCCTCCACATATGCTCCATGTTGAGTGAATCTGACCTGCAAACCTTTTTCCACAATCTGACCAACACTCATTAGGTTCTTGGTAATGGTTGGTACATAAAGTACCCTGCTCAATAGGTTCTGGTTCCCATCACAAGTTTTCACATTTCCAATCTTTACAACAGAATGTTTAGTATCATCACCTGTCTGTACCTGATGTTTTCCCTTGGGTTCTTCCAAATCAGAGAGTAGTGCCACATTACCAGCTACATGGTTAGAAGACCCTGAATCAATATAAAATAAATGATCATCATTTGTACCTTCCTTGGAGGTCGTATTCATGATCAATAGGGAGTCATCTTGCTCCTCTGTGTAGTTGTTGTAATCCCTTCTATTTCTGAATCCACCTTGGTAGTTACCATTGTGGTTGTGGTTGTAATTGTTATTGTACTGATTGTTGTATCCATTGTAGCCTTGGTGTTGGTTGAATCTACCTCTACCTTGAGAGTATCCACCTCTTTGATAGCCTCTTCCTCTCTAATTCTTATAATTTCTGTAGCACTCAGCTGTGGTATGGTTAGACAATCCACAAATGTTGCATGGTGATGAGTTGTAGGGTCTCCCCCTACCTTGCTTGTTGGTGCATTTCAAGCCTTCACACTTGGCTTGGAACTTTGGAAGATTAGTTTGGACAACTTTCATCAAGGTTTCACTTGAAGGGAAGAGCATAGGAACCCATACCTATAATTTATTATCTTTTTACTTCCATTGTAAAAGTCTTAGTGACTTGTCATTTATGAACACACACCTACTTGATTAAGTCGTGAAAATTGGATGGTGTAAATGGAGAGAATATCTCCCTACTTTTAGAGGAGTGATTATAGGAGATTTGAAATTGAATTCAAATTCAAATCTCAACTCAACTTCTATAAAAGATGTAATACAAAAGTCGCGGGTCAGCTAGTCTCATTGAGCTCACTCCCCGAGGCATTCCACTATTGTAACTCTGTGTGTGTTAGTGCTACTTCATAGCCTACACCACAACACCTCATTTAGCTATGCTTGTCATGCTAATGAGATTGTACAACTACATCAATCAATAGAAGTATACACATTCATTATCTCTGTTTTCTCTGAGTCATCATCTCCAAGTCTGTCAACTTCAACAGGGCATATCTCAGGATCTACTTATCCAAATCAAGTGATTCAAAGCACATTGGATTCAGCTCAAAGTCTTCTACATACCTACAAAATTTCAAGGTCATTGGATCAGCCGTCTCGGAGAAATCTCGCTTGAAGTGATCTCTGGTATTTTTCTGCAGAGGTCCTAAAAAGTCGGGAATGTCCCTAACTTTGCTAAAGTGATTTCTCTGAGTATAGTCTATCATTTTATCTCATTCCACTTGCAAATGGTATCTTACTAAGCTCATAGAATATCTCTAGAAGGAATTTTGCCAATTGTAAGTGTGCTGGTCATACTGAGTGAAAGACTGAGCAGGTGTCAATACCAAATTAGCAAGTTTTCTTGAATTCTTGAAGTCTCAAGTAGTCTGTTTTGATTTGATCATTACACATATCATTTGCAAAGTACATATATGCTTTCTTGGTATCATTTGGAAGCTAAACATGTGTACTAAGCATATCTGAAGCAAAGGAGGGCTGGAGCAAAGCAGGTCTAGCAGCTTCAACTCAATCTCTTGAGTGCATCCAACCATCTCTCCCAACATTGCTTACCTCCTCTACCCCTGCCTCTTGAAGATCTACCTCTCCCTGCATAATTAGCTTGGGAGGTAGAGCCTTCTTCTTCTTGCTTCTTCCCTTTACCTTTATCCTTAACTTTCTTATCAGTATATAGAGCAGAGGGGTTATTACCTTTTGATTGATCTCCAGCCTTTGTAAACTTTGCTTCATGTGTGAATAGTTGGCCCATGAGAGTTGTGAGATCTGGGGTATGCATGTCCATGTAGAGATCCATTGCAGTGGTGAAGCTCTCCCACTTATCATCTGCCTTTAGTCCATTGGTTACTTGCCTTACTATTTGTTGGTTACTTGCCTTACTATTTGTTCCTCTTCAATCTCCTCTCCAATGCTTGCTAATTGGTCTGCGACATCCTTGATCTTGGTCACAAATTCTGAGACTGATTGCTTTGGTTGCTTCCTAAGGGTTGTGAAATCAATCCACAATTGATTCTTCCTGGCCCTTGTGTTAGAAGAAAAGTATGATGACAAGGTTTCCCAAGTCTCTTGGGAAGTCTTACAATTCCTGATGTGAGGTAAAAGGAAATCAGATATAGAGTTAAGAAGATAAGACCTTGCCAAAGCATCTTTTGCACACCATGTGTTGAGCCTCTCTTGTTCATCCTTGGTGGGTAGTCCTCTAGCTTTGAATGAGGGCAATTCCTCATCTCCTGAGATGAATCCAAATAAGCTTCTTCCTTGTAGATAGGTCTTCATCCTTAGAGACCAAGCTTGGTAATTGTTCCTGTCCAATTTGTCATTGAATGAAGGAAAACCATCTCCCATGTTACCTTATTTGCTCTGATACCACTGTTGGGAGAGATGGTTCGATGCACTCAGAAGATTGAGTTGATGCTGCTAATACTGCTTTGCACCAGCCCTCTTTGACTCCAGATATGCTTAGTAGACCCCTTGAGCTTCCAAATGATACCAAAATATGCTATATGTACTTTGGAAAGGGTTTGAGTAATGACATGATCAAAACAGATGAGTTTGTAAATCACAAGGCTCAAAAACTTTCTATTTTTGTCTTGATACCTGCTCAGTCTTTCACTCAGTATGACCAGTATAGTTACAATTGGAAAAATTCCTCTTACAGTTATTCAATTAGCTTAACAAGCTACGATTTGCAAGTGGAATCATTCAAATTGATAAACTATGCTCAGAGAAATAACTTTAACAAGTTTATGGTCGCTCCCGACTTTTTAGGAAATGTGCAGACAAATACCAGAGACTGCTTCGAAGGTGATTTCTCGAAAATGGCTGAACCAAACTTCTTCAAACTTTGTAGTCTTGTAGAATGCTTTGAGCTGGATCTACCAAGCTTTGAATCGCTTGATTTGGTTCAGTAGGTCCTGAGATATGCCTTGTTGAAGTTGACAGACTTGAAGTAGTACTCTTAGAGAATACAGAGTTGATGAATGTAAATGTATGTATTAAATCACATTGATGTACATTCCCATTGACATGATCAACATTGCCAAATCGTACTCAGAGGTGTAGGCTATGGAGTAGACCTCACACACTCAATGATTGATACAGAAATGCCTCGGGATGAGTGAAATACCCACGCGACTTTTTTCCTTGTAGTTTTTATAGATTTGAGTTGAATTCAAAATTCAAAACTCCTAGAATCTTTCACCTAAAAAGTTGATTGAGATATTCCCTCAATCAATCAACCAATTTTCCACGACTTAAACAAGTAGGTGTGATTACATAAGATTCCAAGTGATTTAGACTTTTACAAGAAGTAAAATGGTAAGAACTTATAAGCATAAGTTCCTATGGTTCTTCTCACATGTTGAGTCTTCAAGAATAAACCCAAGCCAAGTGTGAGGGCTTGCAAATTACACCAACAGTGATGTGTGCCAAAGAACTCAATTTCCTACTCGTAGAGATGAAATGCCATTGAAACCCATGATGGGAGGACGTGCATTTTCTAAGTGGGGTATTGACTTTGTAGGACCCATTAACCCCCCTGCAAAAGGTACACATGCTGAATACATTATTGTTGCAACAGATTATCTTACCAAATGGGTAGAGGCTAAGGCCACAAAAAAGAATGATGCACACATGACTGCAAAATTCTTATTTGAAAATGTCTTTACAAGATATGGACTGCCTATAGAGTTAGTGAGCGATCGAGGAACTCACTTTCTAAACCAAGTCATTGAATATTTGTTAGAGGATTTTATGGTGATTCACAAGAAATCCGCACCATATCATCCTCAGGCAAATGGTCAGGTTGAAAGCACTAACAAGATCCTTTGTAACGTACTGACGAAACTCGTGAACAACAAACGTTCAAATTGGGACAAACAGTTACACCACGCTGTTTGGGCATATCAAGTGGCCTACGAGACCGTACTCAATGCAACTCCCTTTCAGATGGTTTTTGGTCAGAATGATGTGCTTCCTTTGGACTTCTTGATAGAGACCCTTAAGGTTGCACAAGAACATCAGTGGACCGGCCATGAATTATCATCGAGAATAATGGACTTGGAACGATTAGAAGAAACCAGGCTGAAAGCAGCACTAGGAATATACGCAGCAAAGAAGCGACATAAGGCATATTTTGATGCGCACATGAAAGAAAAGGCTTAAAAGAAGGAGATTTAGTCCTAGTATATACACTAAAACAACACGCACAGAATTTAGAAAAGCGAGGTTATGGACCTATGATCATTAGCAGACTCTCAACAAGTGGAGCAGTACAATTAGCCACCCTTGAAGGAGACATAATGCCTAATTACATTAGTGGCTGTAGAGTCAAGCTATATCAGGAACCTCTTACTCAAGATATGCTTAGACGACTCACGTTGGCAAAGAAGCGTAAGGAGGAAGAAAATAGAATACCAGCGGAAGCTCAGGCATAAGCTATAGAATGCATTAAGTGCATGAAGCTAAGAAGGCAAGGACTAGGGAGAGAACATTATAACCATCTGGAAACAACACCCAGATACCCCATGGTAAAGTCGACCACTCATCCTAGCATAGTGGATAGGAGACCATTCATTACAGTCAGGTTAGAGCACGTCAACCCTTGCCAAGAGCTCAGAGCTTTAATTGACTCAGGTGCTGCGACTAGTGCGATTAGATGGTCCCACTATAAGGACTCAGGAATAGAAATGCGGCCAATTGAGGCATACCTCATAGGGGTAGGAGGCATGGAAACCCCTTGCATGGGTGAGGTGGACCTTCCTATCCTCATAAACAAAGTGACCATGACAGCAAAGCTACTCGTGTGCCATGACGAGGACCTAATAGAACCCCTAATCCTTGGCCAAGATCGGCTATACGATCACTCAGTGGACCTAGATCTTAGACAAGACTACTTACAGATTGGAACCTTAGATCAGAAGCGAGTGATACCGCTTGACTTCCCTAACAACCCTCTGCCTGAGGTTTGTAACCCTAGACCTTATAAAATGCGTGCGACGGAAGACCGGAAGATTTTGGAGCAGATAAGTCACGTTACATCTACACCAACCAATGCGGGCTTGGCGATGGACAATTGTCAATCAGAAGGACATCAGGAGATTTTCCCTTGGGCTTCCTACAAATTAGAAGGGGCAACCACCCAACCGCTTGGTCAAATGGACACCATCAGCGGTCAGGCGGGTTACATGAGCGGTCAGGTAGACTACATCAGCAGCCACATGGGCAAAACACCCTGTAGTGCCCGTCCTTCCACACTTACTGTGAACTAGCCTAGATCTGTGGTACAGAATGCCTCACCTCCTAATGGGCAGGTTTCCCAAGTGTTGGACCTCCCTTCTTTTCCAAAGCAGAGTGTCCATCTGACCTCTCAACCTCAACCACGAAGGAGTCAACCACCATGGAGGAACCCACACCGACGACCATCTCGGATGATGCAAGGAGGAAAGCAGTATCAGTATCACAAAGCAAGAGGCACGCGACAAATATGGGTGCCAAAAGGACAGAGCACACCACCAGAAGTCAACAAAGCAGACAAGGATAAGAAGAAGTTAAAGACAAATCCGAGGCAGTATCCAAAGCCTTTTCTATCTTCTTCTACAAGTACGAACATTCGACAAATTTGGATCGCTAAGAATCACCTTATGAATCGATCCACACCCACGCAGATTTGGGTACCCAAACAGTGTATTATAGCTCAATCCTCAAGCCATGTAATATATACCCCTCAGAAATCTCTTTACCCTTCAATACCACCACATTCGAGATCACCTTTTGTCCCTCAGCAGAAACATATCAACCACTCAGAAACTCTTAGGAAATGGATACCGAAATGTATCCAGATGCCTTCTCTGACCCCCTTATCTAACATCACTCCCACCCTGACTAATCGACAACCTTGTAATAACTCATTCACAACTGAACCTTGTACAATTCCACACACCATAACCCCACATCACTCATAATAAAATCTCATCAAGCAATGTATGCATCATCTGAAGCATGTAGGTGTCTAGAGACCTGCATTAGTTTTGCAACAATCATTCCATACATCACCTCACAACACTCAGCTACACGGGTTACACATCGGTTATGGAAAGGGATTGCGGTCTCACTTTAATGGGATCATGATTAATTTCCATACTAATGTGTTAATCTTTTGTAGCAGATCTCCTACACACTCGATCATTCATCATGCAGGCAAAAGGACCATCTAAAGCTGGCACCAATGTCCTCATGGCAAATATTGGCGAATTACTAGCTGAACCACATCCTACGGCTCAACCACCAGAATCTCAGGGATTTCTAGGACCTATGCCAATTGATGATCCTCCTAGGGGATATACTAAAAAAATTCATCGCAACTCTCATTGGTTCCAAGGTTTAGTAGGCCCGTTGGCAGACGCAGATTTTATTTTTGAGGCCAAATTGACTTTTGATACACGCACATGGGCCAAGTACCAATTTTTCTCATAATTGTTCGAAGGACTATAGAACACAGAAGACTTAACGCATGTTTGGGCAAGAGCAGGCTTCATAGAATATTTCAGTGATCCTTTGCCTAAACTAGACTTCTACAGATGCTATTACTTAATCACCACTTTGACAGCTTCGGAGAACAAAGATTTGCCAGGAACATTCATTTTTCCGTCTTTGGTGAACAATCCACCATATAAGAAGTTTTATCTGTCTAAAGATTTGATTAGAGCTGCTATTAAGATACATGGAACACATACGTTGGCAGAAGAAGAAAGGCTAATTCCAGAGCCGATGAAACGTGGGGATGTTACTAAATGGGAAGATATTTCAGCAATCACACCTGAGCTCTCTAAACCGTTGAGGATATGTATGCAACATTTCGCGTTTCCGCTCAGGATCGATTCACTATGCCCCACAAGCGTATCTGGTTTGGGCTATATTTGCATGTACTGGACCTCAAACGGTAGACCTAGCAAGCTGGATAATTGATCAGATGTACTTAGCACAACGTAGATGGGAAAGAAAGAAGGTAATCAATGGATGCTGCGCTCTTACAAGGATTGTATATATGTGTTTGGCCTACGATTTACCAATCGAGCGTGCAATGACAAGCGAGGAGCTGAAAGCATTCAAGGGGACAACAAAGAAAGCTAGGAAGTCTAGCAAAGGACGAGCAGATAAGTACATGAGAGGAACCATTCCATGCCTACAGGTCCCAGAATCACCGTCACTACAACCCTCTCCAGAGCAGTCTTCGACGGAAGCCCCTATAACTGTACAACCTATTCACATATGATTATCTCGACCTGTCGTTACAGAAGGCACTACCAGTGTAGTGATCTCACAGGCAACATCAGTTCGGGAACCTCCAACTACTGCAGCAGAAGTTCCCACCACTATTGGTGCGGAAGCATTTTCTTTTCTGATACCCAACATGGAGGCAGAACCACTAGATACGACGTTTGATTTTGAAATGTCGGATGCCTTCTCAAATGATTTTCAATTTTCTGAAGGCCAGATTTTCTCTCAGGAATATGAACGGCCAAGCTACCCGACCACTCCCCCGGATCAACAACAAGGACAAGTAGTATCCAGCTCGGATGGAGAAAGAACAGAAACAGATGAAGACAAAGGCAATGATGAAGCTAGCCAGGGCACTCATGAATCCCAAGAGAATGTGTAGACAGATGAGCAAGAACAGCACACGGACACCCAAGGTGATACCAGCACGCATGAAGATGAAACCTTTGAAGCAGCAGCTTATACGTTGGCCATCAAGAAGTTATATCGTACCATAGAAAAAGTTTGGGCGCGTAAGACGTTAACTGAGGAAGAGAGCCAAGCACTTATAGAACAAGAACTCGTCACAAGAGGCTTTGAAGAAGTGTACATCAAAGGCTTTAGAGAACTAGTTAAGTGTGTGGGCACAAATGAAACGTTGAGATATCTGCAAAGGAAGCCACTACCGCAATTTGACCCCCAACGAGTATGATTATTATCAAAGCCAGGTCAATACATTCGTGTTCCCACAGGTGGTCAATCTTCAGAACAGGCCAAGGAAGCACGTCTCATCCCGGAAGGTTCATTGGCAGAAGACACCATTGTCATCGAATCCCCGCCCCACACTACTATTGTACATACCACCACTATAACCGAAGTACCGGCCACCCCAACCGCTCCTCATTCACCTCCCATCTCTCCAATCTCCCCTGTGCATCCGATCTCTCCCAAACCATCCACATCTCTGGATAGCGTTGAAGCATAAACCTTCCTTACTTCCATTCCTCCCACAATTCCTGCACCTACCCAACCTAGTTTTCCTCCTCGGACATCCACCTTTCTATCCAGTCCCATTTTCCCCCCATCCTTCCCGTCCTTCCCCACACCTCCAAGACACCTTTTCCCATTCCCACCTCCATTAACCTTCTCCCTAGTTTCACCTCCCCGACCCACCATAATTCCTCTTTCCCCTTTCCACCAAGCAGTCTAGGAAAACCCCTCTGTAAATTACTCTTCAACATTTGTAAATCCGGTATTTACACCCACACACACCTACAATCACTCCACTATTCACAGTTACCACACTTGATACCACATCCAATGACATGGATATATCACTGCCCACCGCATCACCACTCACATCTTCCATTGTACCACCATATTTAGGCACATCACAATTTTCCCACAATCACCACGGCATCCACATTCCCATCCCCATTTCCCTTTCCCTTTGCATTGACACCCACACACACCGCAACTGCATTCACTCCGTCACTAATATTATCACCCACTATAGACACTGCATTTCGACAAATGTTCACATGTATGACTCAAGTAAGAGATGAGTTTTCATCTCTTGGAACTAATTATCAGACGCTGCAGAAGACAACTAATGATTTACAGTCGCACCTCAATTCACTGACCATCGAGAATGCCTCATTAAACACGAGATACCAAGAGCTACGAGAGGCTTATCATAAACTGGAACTAGAAAGTGAAGAAAAAACCAAAGAGGCCGTCAAAGATATCGATAATTTGTTAAGGGCCCAAACGATTCGCAATGCGATGCTCACCAGGAACATGGGCTTACTCAGACGACACTTGGGAGCCGCTAAAGAAGAGAACCAACATTTACAAGAAGAGAACATAGAGAATTTAGAAGCTCCCCTAGATCAACCCGACCAACCATTAAGCCCCAGTCGCTTTAAAGATGTTCCTTCGGAATCTATGAAGATGTTACTAGATGATCATGTCAGATTGTTAGATGAATACGATAACATGAACGAGGAGTTCTAGAAGCTCAAAGAAGAACACAAGATATTGCAGTTAAGAGCATCTGTACCACAAGGATTACTAGCTCCTACGGACCCATCTTCTGACATCCTAGAGGAACTCAATGCATTACGGGCCTAGGTGTCAACTCTTCAATCACAGATAGCAGTATATGAAGCACCCCCCAAGCCAGACTCCCCACCGGAACTACCAGCAGAGGAAGAAACAGTAACTATTCCCGTGGAAGGAACTTTTGAAGAAGCGTATGAACCCCAACCCATCCTAGGTGGACGCGTCACAGCCGAAGGCCAAATGACTCTCGAACTTCCAACTCCCGCATGGATGAAGACGATTGAAGAAATTGGAACAACCCACTCAGCACGGGTAGAAGCGCAGTTACACGCCATGGCAATGATTGAAGAATGCATTTTATAGTCCCAATATTTTGCTCATTTGGCCCCTCGTAGATACATATCGGGGCACGAGCTACAATACAAGCCTTATTTTATGTTAGTGGTAGAATATCAGCTGGCCATAGAAAAAGAAATAGGCAAGAAGCCCTCCCACGCAACTCAATTTGAACCGAAAGATTTGCCACTAGATGCGTAGCGGGGAGAGATCTATCAACCAGATTGGCGCAAGGATTTATTACAAGCATATCCAGAGATGATGAGTACTTGGGTCAAGGCACCATTACACTTAAAGTACAACCCATGTTGGGGACCAGTGCCACGTCGCCCCTCCTGGAAGGCATTTGCCATTAAAGTACAAAACAACAAGCAATGCCAGGATTGGTTGAATTACCCGTACTTCACTCCACCCACCGGAACACCTATAGTCGGATACATGATGGCAACGATTCGCCACTGGCTCCCTCGCTTAAAACATATGGATGATATAGCAGCGCACATGACTGTCAAGATATTTGACATGATGCAGATGGTATTCAAAGTCTTCCCTCGCATCAAGGCACCACATGTGAACACCCCGGGTTTCGAGCACGACAATCTAGATCTTGCATATGATACGATTACAACGCCATCGCTCCGGGTGTGTTATGCCTAGCATTGCAAAATCAAGTACTTATCGGCGTGCTATAAGCAGACTTTCGAAGAAATGTTCACAACCGGTTTTTGGAAATACCATTCAGAAGTGTTCATCAGCCGGCCTACACACCTCTTGCAATTATTTGCCTGTGAACAGATGGTATATTCCACGCATTATCGACTCCCGCCATCAGATGAACCGCAGCCCATTGATTGGGAAAAACTCGAGGTAGATCTGGCCCGAGGCATTCGAATATCAGAGCACACCCTCGCTCAAGACCTCCTACAGAATTACAATCGACAGACTGCACAACAAGGGTCTATCGAGGACGACAAAAGCGAGAGGGAGGGGGGTGTTGGCAGTAGTCAGAGGCATAGAAGACGCGGAAGCATGTAAAGACAGAGCATAAGGAAGTAGCACGGAGTCAGTCGAATCATTTTTTCAAAGAATTATGTTTTATAAATACTTTTCAAAATCTCCAATAGTGATTTTCATCACTTTTGTACCATTGTAATATAGAGAAACACTTTTTGTATTTATAGCTCCATTTTGTGCAATCTGAGGAGTCCTCAAGCTTGAGGAGCTTAGAATGAGGGTACCAATTTTGGTTATTTTTAGACACCGTTTACACTTTCAAATAGCATCTAGAACCTATTTTTTAACTATGCCGGACACTAAATGTGAAACCGGTCAAAACTAGTCTAGAATCTATAAAAACAGCTAGAGAGCTCATTTTTGAGGCTAGCTTGTTTGAGTAGAGAAGAGCTTAGAGCTATTTTGAGCTTGTAAGAGTGTTCTTGAGTAACAGAGTCTAATTCTCACCTTCCATTGTGTCTTGCTTGTCTCTTCATTGTGTGTGTGTATGCGTGTGTGCATCTCTATGCTTCTCACCTTCACTCTCACTTCATCTCACGTTCACGATCTTCATATCACTCTTATCTCTTCCATGGATTGACATTAAGGAGGTGGAGCTTCTTAACATGGTTCTCACCATTGTGCTAGAGCAACATCAGGTTACGAGCAATCTCAGGGAGAGTACTATCCCTATGACACCAACATGCCTGAGTATGAACAAGCCTATGATCCACACTACTACGGACACGAAGGATACGAATATGCCTACGGACATCAATGTACACTGCACGTAAAGCACAACCACCCATTAGACCTCCTGTGTCGAGAGGACCTTGTTATAGATGCGGAGGAGACCATTTTATTAGAGAATGTCCTCGGCCTTACAATCTTCCACCTCCTAGGACTTGGGAAGGATATTGCAATGATTGCGAAAAGATGTTGGAACAAACCAATCACAAATTGGTGATTATAAAGATCTTGAATCAAGCCTATGATCAGATTGAAGTGGAAGAAGACACTTGAGAGAGTGAAGAGATCTCAGAAGTGAAGTATGTATACATATGTACATTAGAAATGGAAATTCTTGTAATCTGAGTATAGAAAATCTTTAGGATGATAAGGAGCAATGTAATAGACGCGGGATAAGCTTAGAAACATATGTATAAAAGTCAATGATGTAAAGAAATATGTATGAGAGTCATTAGAAGATAAGTTTTTGAAAGATAGATGTGAAGAGAGTTTTTTCTCAAAAATAGCGACGGGTTTTTCTCTGAGTTCTCTCAGTCTGATCACGTGGATCAGAAATCCTTTTGTACACATCTATTCTAAAATTTAATGAAGCTATTTTCAAAATTTCATAGACTAATTCCTTTCCTACTGTGAGAATGATCAATAGGAACATTTGTATGTCGAATCTGTAGACAGACTTCTCAGAGTCGCGCACTTTTCCGTCTCAATGTTTTGCTTAGATCTCAGTGCATAGTGTAAAGTTTTTAATGCGTGAGCACTCAAAATCTAAGTTAGAAGGTAAGGAAGCTATGGCTAAAAGCATTTAGCAAAACGGGATTTGTGCTATGAGAAATCAACTTAAGAAGTTGATCATGTCAAAGTCGCCTTTCTGGAAGACAGCTTTTGACATATCTTTGATCTTAAGGATCAAATTAAAGTTTTAATGAATCATTTGATGAACTAATGGTTGATATGATTGCACAAATGGAGTATGAAGATTTGTACATCATTGGTTTGAAGAAATCTAAAGATATGTGCAGGTATTGAAGTCAATTTCTGAAGCAGACTTTTTTGAAGAAGGAGTTTCTTCATTCAGAGGAGTGCTAGTGAAACTTTTGATAAATGAAAGCAATATTTGTGTAAAGTTTGATCTATAACTGATACAGAAGTGTTCTTAGATCAGTATAGATTAAATCTTTGGAGATTAAGAGGTCTCCAATAGTGGTATCAGAGCTGAAGGTGCAATACAAGGGAAGTAAAGGCATTGGAAGTCGCGACTGCTGCAGATATTGAAGTTCTTTCTAATCAAAGGTGGACAAGGACAAATTTTTTGAAGATAACCTGCAAAAGTACCAAGCACGAGTTCGAAAGATCAAGAAGAATCAAAGCTTTCTATCAAAGGTACACTTTATCTTCGTAAACCATAGTAATTGCAGACATAGAAGATCAAGGATGGGAGAAAGCTTGCAGATTGATAAGCTAGATAGGGAGAACTATCTAGCTTGGTCCATGAGGATGGAGGCACACCTCATGAGCAAAGATTTGATGGCATTCATTACAGGAGAAGAAAAAAAGCCTGAATTTACAGATCCTAGTATTCCAACTAGGGAAGAGCTTGCAGATTTGAAGACTTGGATGAGAAAGGATGCTCAAGCAAGGAGCATCATTTACATGGCTGTAAATCATTATCTTCTACCTCACATTAAAGGATTGGAAAGTGCAACAGATGTTTGGAATGCTTTGGAGGAGCATTTCCAAAATACAACCAAGTCAAGGAAGTCTTCATTATGGGCTGAGTTCACAACTTTCAAGAAGAAGAGCTCACAATCAATTTCTGATTATGTGGCAAGGATGAAGGATATTGCAGATAGCTTGGGAGAAGTAGATGAAGACATTGAAGAGGATAAGTTGGTAAGGCAAGTACTTACAGGTCTAAGAGGAGATGAGAAGTGGAAACCTTTCATATTGTCCATAGAATTTTCACTTGATCACTTTACTCCTGATCTTAATCAATTGCTAGGACACATGCTAACTTTTGAGCAGGACATTAAAGGAGACAATGATAGAAGTGCAAGTCAAGCCATGTACTCTAAGGACAAGAAAAAGAATGGCAAAGGGAAGCAGTCAACTGATGATGAAGGGACTTCAAGTCATGCTAACTTTACAAAAGGAAAGATGAATTTTAGAGGTAAAGGAAGAGGAGGTAAGAACAAAGATAATACTAAAGCTTGTTGGATTTGTGGCAGAACAAATCATTTGGCAAATGATTGTTGGTATAACAATCAAAATGGTGGAAGCAATAATCAGAGTTTTAATCAAAGAGGTAGAGGAGGCAGAAACCAAAGAGGCAACTTCAGAGGAAGAGGTGGTAGGACATCATATGCTAGAGGAGGTGGAAGAAATTTTCAATCTCAATCCTACAACAACAACTATTACAATTATGCAGTAGATCAGAAGGATGATATGACTCTTATCTTGAATGCAACTCATGAATTAGTAGGAGAAGATCAAAGGGTGTTTTATATTGACTCAGGATGTAGCAATCATCTGAGTGGCAATATAGCCTTGATGACTGATATGGAAGCAAAGGTGAATGGACATACAGTTCAAACAGGTGATAATACCAAACATAAAGTGGAGAGCATTGGATCAGTAAAGACAAAGAGTGGAAGTACACTTTTGAGCAAGGTACTTTATGTTCCTACTATTCCTAAAAATCTGATAAGTGTAGGGCAAATTGTGGAGAAAGGATATGAAGTTAGATTCACAAATGATGGTGTCTATGTGCAAGATCCAAATCAGGGATATAGAAACATAATTGCAGGTAAAAAGGAAGGAAGGTTATTTACTCTCAAAGTCCAAGGTAATGTGGGACATGCTTTATTTACTTATGGAAGACAAAAGATGTCTGAGTTAGACCTATGGCATAAAAGGCTAGGTCATTTCAATGAGAGAGCTATAAAGGAAATGTCAAAGAATCAAGCGGTGCTTGGTTTGCCAACAATTGAAGGGCAACACATGGTGTACAAGTGTGAAGCTTGTCAATTAGGTAAAGCACCCAAAAGTTCATACAATAAATCAGGGTACAAGCATTCAAATATGCTTGAATTGGTTCATACAGATGTGTGGGGTCCCTCAAAGGACTATAGCATACATGGACCCAGATATTATGTGTTGTTTGTTGATGATGCACATTCCTTTATACTCAGCTTCTGTGGATGACAAAGCAACTGTATGTTGCTTCTTTGAGCACCAAGAAACTAATTTATCTCCAATATAACAGAGATACCCATGTGTGGACCTTCTATCATCTGAATCACCTGCCCAATCTGCATCACTAAACACTTTGATTCTTATGTCAGAAGTAAATCCATAATATAGTCCTTCACTTAGGGTTCCTTTGATATATCTGAGTACCCTTTGAGCTGCAATCCAATGAGTCTTCTTTGGACAATGCATAAATTGTGATAACACACCTACTGCATATGATAGATCTGGCCTTGTCAAGGTAGCATAGATTAAACTACCTACCAAACTCTGATATTTCTTCATGTCATTGAATTCTTCACCTCCATACCTGCTCAACTTATGATTTACCTCCAATGGTGTGCTTGAAGGCTTGCAATCCTCCATGTTAAATTTGACCAGAAGATTCTTCAAATACCTCTCTTGTGTAACATATACTCCATGTTGAGTATACACAATCTGCATTCCTAAGAAATAAGATAAGTTTCCCAAATCACTTATCTTGAACTCCTTCTCTATTTGTTTCTTAAGTTCATTGATTCCTTGAGCATCTATACCTGTGACAGTAATATCATCAACATAAATACACATGTATATGTATCCATTTTCACCTGCCTTCACTAGCAAGCTACTATCTGCCTTTGATGCTTGAAATCCACAATCATTCAAAAACTTGACAAGCCTGTAATTCCATGCTCTTGGGGCCTGCTTCAACCCATACAAAGCTCTCTTGAGCTTACACACATAATTTGATCCAATTGAATCCATAAAACCTTCTAGTTGCTCCATGTATACTTCATCTGCAATGTATCCATTCAGAAATGCATTCTTCACATCTAATTGTGATAACTTCCATCCTTTACAAGCAGCAATAGCAATCAATGATCTAATTGTAGACATCTTAGCAACAGGCCTAAAGGTTTCATCATAATCTACCCCATAAGTTTGGGCATAACCTTTGACCACAAGTCTAGCCTTGTATCTAGACACCTTACCATCTGCAAACCATTTTGTTTTATACACCCACTTACATCCAATGACTTTCTGATTCTTTGGTCTTGGCAACAATTCCCATGTTTCATTTTCAAGTAGAGCATCATACTCTTCTTGCATTGCCTTCTCCCAATTCTGTTTACCTTTAGCTTCTTCATAAGTGATTGGATCTTCTTCTGTCTTCACAATGTAAGCATAATCTTTTGTTGTTAGAAAGGATGTATCATAACTATACCTTATAGGCTCTTTCCTTTCCCTTGAGGATCATCTGACCTCTGCACCTCTTGAAGTCTCAGCCACATTTGATTCTAGATCAAATCTTGGCCCATCTTCTACATTATCCTGCAATTTACTTTTATAGTCAACATCATCAATATCTTCTTCATACACATTTACTTTTGCCTTCCCTTTCCTTTGTATTTCTTTGTCATCTGCATAATCATTTGTTGATCTTGTATACCATGTGTTTTGCTCATCAAATGTAACATCTTTGATAACAAGAGATTGCTTTGTGGATGGACTCCACAACCTGTAACCCATCTGTCTATCATCATACCCAATAAACACATACTTCTCTGCTTTGGGTTCTAACTTATGTCTCAATTGTGAAGGAACATAAGCATATGCTAAACATCCAAATACCTTACAGTGATCAAAAGTAGGTTTCTTACCCCACCATGCTTCATAAGGAGTTCTTCCATCCAAAGCTTTACAAGGTAACCTATTCACAAGGTATGTTGCAGTGTTGATAGCTTCTGCCCATAAGTAATTTGGACAATTCTTTTCCTCCATCATTGCTCTTGCAAATTCTACAAGAGTTCTATTTCTTCTTTTCTGCAACTCCATTTTGTTGAGGGGAATACCTGCAAGTTACTTCTCTCTTTATACCTGCATTCCACAAATAAATCATCAAACTCTTTAGAAAAATACTCTCCCCCTCCATCTGATCTCAACCTCTTAAGCTTTTGCCCTGTAATCCTTTCTGCATAAGCATGATAATGTTTGAATGTCTTGAAGACTTTTGATTTATCCTTGATTACATATAAAGTAATCCAACCTTTGAATCACATGGATGGATGGAAATCTTAGCAACCTTATATGTATGTGTGAATGAGGAAGTTCTAACTATGAACGAGTGCATAGATGAAGAAGGATATGATGTAAATTTGTACATGGTTGTCCTTCAAGAAGTAGAAGCAGGGGAAACCTTAGAAAAAGAGTGGAAAGAGGCATATGAGAGTATAGAAATGGAACCAGAATTTGATTCAGAGGAAAGCTATCTAGACACCATTTGAACTAAAGATAAGCGGGAACCAACCAAGATTTTGGCGATAGAAGCAGCCCCCGTGGCACAAGAGCAAGAGGAAAGAATGAGTAAAATTGGACCAAATCCAGATCTTTTTGAGGTTCTGGAGCATTTTAAAAGATACGAAGTGGAAGAGAGAAAGATAGCCATTCAAATGCCTAAGAGAGAGGCTCGAGAAGGAGAAGCGTATGACAACAACGAACAAACAAAAAAGATCATAGTAACAATGGAAGATGGAGAAGAAAGATGTACATACATAGGTAAAGATGTGTCAATTGAGGAGGAAGAAGAATTAATACAATTGATCCGAGAATATCGAGATGTATTTGCGTGGACATATAAGGATCTCAAGAGTGTGGAACTCTCGATTTGCTCTCATAGAATACCAATGATGACTGAGACAAAACCATTGAAACAACGACCTTATACATACAATGAGGTCTATGCTGCTAAAATTAAAGAAGAAATAGACAAGCTACTAGCGACAGGATTCATATATGAAATAGAACACACCGAGTGGGTATCGCCATTAGTAGTTGTGCCTAAGAAGAACGAAAAATTAAGTGTTTGCATTAATCTGAAAAAGGTGAATGTAGCCACAATTCCTGATAGCTACCCATTACCCATTACGGACCATCTATTGGAAAGAGTTGTAGGAAAAGAAGTCTATAGCTTCTTAGATGGATTCTCTGGATACAACCAACTGGCTATTGCTACTGAGGATCAACATAAGACCGCATTCGTGACTGAATGGGGAGTCTATGCTTTCTGAGTGATGCCTTTTGGACTCACTAATGTGCCTGCTACTTTCCAATGATTGATGTGTCATGTTTTCAAAGAATTCTTGAAGAAGAGCATGGAAGTGTATGTAGATGACCTATGTACATATTCAAATCAAAGACAAGACCACATTCCTGAATTGCGGAAGATATTTAATAAATGCCGACAGTCCAGAGTCTGCCTGAACCCATAGAAGTGTGTCCTCATGGTAAGACAAGGGAAGATCCTAGGACACATAGTCTCCAAAAATGGAATATCCACGGATGAGGACAAGATCAAGGTTATTTTGGAGCTTCCTAGACCTAAGAATGCGAAAGAGGTGCAAGCATTTATGGGACATTGTGGATACTATCGTCGATTTATCCACATGTATGCCATAATCACCAAACCCTTCTATGGACTCTTGACTCAATTTACATGGACAGAGGAATGCGAGAAGGCATTCAATGAGTTATAGAAGCGGCTAAGCACAACCCCAATTCTGAAAACACCGAATTGAGAGAAGCCATTTCATATTCATGTGTATGCTTCTAATTATGCAATAGGATGTATCTTAGCCCAAACAACAGATGAAGGAAAGTTAGATCACCCAATTGCCTATGCAAGTAGATAATTGAACCAAGCTAAGAGGAACTATACAACTACGGAACTATCTTAGACAACAAGTTCAAGTTCTTCATAGACCACCAAGCCTTATTATACTTAGTCAATAAGCCCTGCAACACGGGAAGATTGGTAAGATGGTTTCTACTTTTGATGGAATTCGACTTCGAAGTAATATTGAAAAAGGGAAATACTCATGTAAGAGCAGATCACCTCTCTAGGTTAACACACGGAGAACCACCAAGTGGAGTACCAGATGAATTGCCAGACACTTATTTGTTTAATTTGGAAGTGTGTCCAAAGTGGGCAGAGAAACTAATTCCGATACTTACTCATGGTCCACAACACTCAATCAATAAAGAGAGTAAAAAGGAGATTCAGTAGTCAAGGAATTTGCACATTATAGCGGGAAGTGTGTACTATAAGGAACCCAATGGCGTACTATTGAGATGTGTTGGGGAGGACGAGCAAAGGATGCTGATTGAATAAGCTCATGTGAACAAATGGAGAACACATAAAGGGACTCATGGAACTATAAGGGAATTAAAACGATTAGTAGTATACTCGCCTGACATGCCTAAGGATGTCCATGACTATGTAACTACACAAGATGCGAGGAGACTATTCCCGAGGATCATATGTCCATACCTTTCTCAACAATAGCACCCAATTGGAGCAAAGCATTGGTCAAATTCCTGAAGACAAGGGAACATGAGGAAGGAGTTACCTTGGCAAGAAAACTCATTGGAAGACACTTGTTTAGGAGAGGAAAAGACAACCAATTACGGCAATGCATGCATGAAGGAGAATATTTATCCGTATTAGAGATGGCACACGCAGGTGCGGTAGGAGGTCATTTTTCAACGGAGAGAACCGTAAAAATGATCCTATTTGCAGGCTTGTGGTGGCCAACTTTGCATATGGATGCGGAGACCTATGTACGAAGTTGCGAGACATGCCAAAGTGCTAAATACCCAATTCGGAGAGATGACATGCCATTCAGACCTATGGTTTGTGCTAGAGCATTTTCTAAATGGGGTATAGATTTCATAGGACCCATTAACCCACCAGCCAAAGGTTCACATGCCGAATATATCATAGTAGCCACCGATTATTTGACCAAATGGGTAGAGGCAAAGGCTACTAGAAAAAACGATGCTCAAACCACTGCTAAGTTTCTTTTTGAGCATATATTCACTCGTTTCGGACTACCAATTGAGATTGTGAGTGACCGAGGAACGCACTTCATTAATGAGGTGATAGAGTCTCTAATGAATGAGTTTTTAGTGATCCACAAAAAATCATCCCCATACCACCCTCA
The DNA here is from genome assembly GCA_020310875.1 of Ceratopteris richardii. Classification (NCBI taxonomy): domain Eukaryota; kingdom Viridiplantae; phylum Streptophyta; class Polypodiopsida; order Polypodiales; family Pteridaceae; genus Ceratopteris; species Ceratopteris richardii. The sequence continues at coordinate 94,046,885 of CM035434.1, forward strand.
AGCCAATGGTCAAGCAAAAAGTTCCAATAAGCTGCTATGCACAGTATTGACAAAGATTGTCAATAATGGGAGGTCTGACTGGGACAAACAATTGCATCATGCAATGTGGGCCTTCTGAGTCGCATACAAGCTGCCATTGGAACTACCCCATTCAATCTAGTATACGGACAGAACGCAATTCTACCAATTGATTTTTTGATACCCACCTTGAGAGTAGCCCAGTAGCATGAATGGACCGGACATGAATTATCCCAACAATTAGACCAAATAGAGAAGCTGCATGAAACTCGGTTGCAGGCTGTCGCAGGAATCTATGCGGCCAAGAGAAGGCAAAAGGCATATTATGATGCCCACATAAAAGACAAAGGACTAAAAGAGGGAGACCTAGTCCTGGTCTACACCTTGAAGCAACATGCAGAGAAGTCACAAAAGCGTGGATATGGACCTCTAACCATTCACAGGATCTCTACGAGTGGAGCAGTTAATTTAGCCACTCTGGATGGAGATATTCTTCCTAACTACATAAGTGGATGTAGAGTGAAACGGTTCATGGTGCCATTGACGGATCAAATGTTAGCACGATTCATAGGTGCACAAAATAGGAAGAAAAAGGAAGAGAGGATTAGAGAAGAGGCACGACAAGAAGCCCTAGAACGCATTAAGAAACAGAAAGAGTGGATTAGGCAAAGAGATGAACGGTATCTCCAAGGAGAAGATCCTATCCCTATGGCTAATTACCAAGTCCATAAGTCTGACATGACTAATGCCTACATGTCACAACCTTATCTAAACCTAGGAATTGGAACAACAGAGTATCGGTTGATAGATGCTTTGATAGACTCAGGAGCAAGACTCAAATGCATACGTAATACTCTCATCCAAGATCTTCAAACGATTATGATTCCCACAAAAGCTCATATGATAGGTATCAGAGGTGAAATCATAGAATGCATTGGAGAAACTAATGTATCCCTCCACCTAGGAAATTCCTCCATGGAACAACGAGTCTTAGTGTGCAAAGATGAAGACTTAATAGAAAACTTGATCCTAGGACAAGATTGGATAGTTGAGAATGAAGTAAGCATCCACCTCGCTCAAGGATATATTTCAGCCAACATAGGGCACAAGGAAATTTTTAGTCTATTAGGAGAGAAGCCCTCACAGAAACCCGAAGCCATCAAGAGTGCAGAAGAACTCAAAGAAGAGCACTTAGAACATGATTCTAGCCCCAATCCCTCAGAAGAAAGTTTGGAAGAAGTAGAAAGTTCAAACCCTAACATGTCCACGGAAGAAGTACATTCATTTTATTCAATTAGTGAACGGCCAGACACTAAGGAAACCAACACTCTGAGAGTTTCTCACGCGCTAGAAGGATCACCAATTTGGAAAACCACAATCAAATACTCATATCCAAGAAAGGTCAGATTCAAATAGGTCTGCAAGGATCAAGTGAAGAAATCAGAGATCGCAACACCAACTCATGAGGAGAAAAAGGAGGGTAAGAAGTCTTCTTCACCAAAATCCAAGCCAAAACGACTCTTGCAAGTATGGCTTCCTAAGTCTTTCATTGAAGCTCAACAAGCAGGATGACAAATATGGATTCCCAAAAAGGCCAGACAAGCAGCCAATCAAGAGATAAGCAAACAGGAGGACGCATTACATCGACACGCGCGGGCAACGAATCCAAGACAGACTCGCCATGGAAACGTGAAGAGAACAACCTCTATCACTAGGACAATGGAAGAAACAAAAGAAAAACATGCTGCTCGAGGAACCAAAGAAAAGAAACGACCTGTCAACGCTACCAAAAAATGGATTTGGAAACCAAAACAACTGCGAGGGATGGAACACCAGAACAACGAAGATTCCAATTGCATTCAAGAAGTATCGAATGCACCTAAAGTATGCATAATAGGGCCACATTACAAGGCCAGGAATTCGGCACTTGATGTACATAATCAAATTAGTGGTGCACGTTCTCCAATGGGGAATAGGTCATAGCTTCAACCTCCTTAGGAATGGACCTACTATGTAAATAAATAAATGCTTCAGCTATACAAATCTTGGTTTTCTTTCAGAAAAGAAATAGAAATATGTGGTAAGAGATCTCACTTATAGAAGCAAAGGGAACGAAGTGACGAAACGACAACATGTCACTACAATGCACCGCACAATTGCTATATTTTCTATTGAAGCTAATGCACTTTTCATTACAAGTGCACATGGCTTCTGAAGATTCTGAAGCAACGATTCAGGAAGAAGTGATGGAATTCCCTCCACAAGCATGACTAAAGCAAAGGGACACTAGTTTAGAGAAGATCAACCGGCCGGGGAGTATCTCTTCTTGGTGACCATCAAAATAATGGACATGGATCATCAGTTCTCGATAATGTCTCAAGATTTTAAAGTGGTGCATGAGCTTCCGTCTACAATTGACATCATGAAGAAAGCGGGTGTTGAGCCCTAACTGGTTGAAACTAACAAAGTCAAGGTCACAGCTATGCATAGGCAAGAGTAAAGTATCAAATTTCCAGGGTCAAAGTGCACAGGTAGTGCACCTTCAATTGTTCATATAAAGGTCTTTAATTGTTCACAGACAAGAGGTATTAAATTGGGGAAGTATTGCAGAAGTATTTTTTCTCTTAAGGTTCAAAGGGTGAATTTAAAGTCTTAGGTGCAAAAGTAAAGAATTAAAAGGAAAGGTGAAGGTATGGGAAGCGGCCGTGTACGCAAAGGTGGAAATAGGGCCGCCCAATCAAAATTTTGTTTTAAGTCTAAAGTCACTACAGGACAAAGTAGTGAGTCGTTGGTGGCCAGTTCAAAAGACAATCTTGGGACATTGAAAGGGCACCAAGATTGTATTACAGTTAGAGTGCACGGAACCGGCGCACTCAACAAAGAGAGACAAGGCTATTCTTGGAGACACTGGAAGTAAGAAAGAGAGCGAAGTGCAAGAGACACCGGGGGTACGACGACACAGAGAGGTGGAAGTGAAGAGTGCAAGAGAGGTGGCTAAGGAAGAAGGCAGAGAGTGCGAAGCTAGACCCCAAGGACCTCAAGGTCTCTGTGCAGTGTGCATGCCGACAGAAGATACTCATTCCTCATCTTGGTGGAAGCTTGGTGGAAGCTTGGTGCAAGGTGTGCACAAGGATAAGCTTGAAGCAAGTAGAGGACTGGTGCACAGGAGGCCGACTGCAAGAAGACTTCGGGAAAATTGGTATTTGTAATTAAGCACCCTCTGTAGTGCGCACAGAAGTATTGACTTGGATTGTGCTCAAACATTGTAATTGTTTTACTGTAATCAAACTCAAGATTCCAAGGTGTGCTTCTGCAGAAGCTTCCAAGGTTATTTCCTCTGTGAAGTTTCCCAACTCATTTCTTTCTTTATTCTTTCTTTCTTCTCCTACAAACCCTCAAACTCCTTCTCGTCCAAGAATCCCCCAACAAATTTGGCACGCCCGGTGGGACATCCAAGGAGAATTGAGCATAGGAGAAGATCTATTGCTCTTGGAGAACAATATTCAAGTGTCGACAGTAATACTCCAGTTGACTAAAGAGGTACATACTTATATCAAGTGTCTCATATTAAGTGAACTATGAACAGCTCATGACCGCGACCCGGTCACAAACCTTGAGGGTCACGTGCAAGCACACAAGAAGAAAGGCGATCAGAAGATCATCGAGTCCACTTTCATCAACTTCATCGGTAAGAAGCATGGCATGACAGGTGGACCTAGAAACCTTACTCTCCAGATTAAACATAAAATTTCCCTCTTTGAGAGGTTTAGCTCATGAGGATCCAGATGAGCACATTCAAAGATTTCTGGCATTAAGCAAGACTAGAGGTCTAATGGGTAGGGAAGATGCCTTCTTGATACTCTTTCCGGCGACATTGGAAGGATTGGCAGACAAGTGGTTTAGCCAGTTTGCTGAAAACCACTTTACCTCTTGGGATTTGATGAAAGAGGCCTTCAAAAATCAGTTTCATCATGGCAACACTGCGGAGATCATTATAGAAGAGCTAGAAAACTTGAGATTGGGTCCAGGAGAAAAATTCCCAGAGTTTGTGACCAGGGCCAAAGCACTAATGGCTAAACTACCAGATCCACCGCATGATTTCTTTGTCAAGAAGTAGTTAGTCAAACCCCTACCTGTGGTCACCCAATGCAAAATAAAAGAGTTAGTGTTACCTACTGCCTCTGTTGAGGAGTTCATCAATACGGCCACATGCTTAGAGTAGATAAGGCACCAGTATGGTGCAACTTCTTCCCAACCAACCCATGATGCAGAACTGGAGGACTCAATGATCCAGTTAAGAAGGGAGCTGGAGGGCTTGAAAAGGAATAAGCCCTACACAGAAGAGGAGACTGCTGTGGCTCAGCTGAGAAGGGAGATTGAAGCACTCAAGCTCCAAAAGGAGGAGGAGGCCCAAGCAGAAGAATTAGCTCATCTGAGGCAGGAATTGCAAGAACTCAAGGGAGGCGGTATCAAGAGTGGACTCTGGTGCTCCATGTGCAGCAAGCAAGGGCACATAGTAAGTGAATGTCCTCTGCTAAACGTGACTTGTCAATTATGCAGGAAAGTTGGCCATGAGGCCCATGAATGCCAATCCAGGGGAATGCCTGCAACGACATACTGGACACAGGGAGGACCTCTGCCACCAGCAAATGTAATGGCAGCCGCAGCAAACCAAGGTAACAACTATAATCCTAGACGAAGGAATAATTTTGCAAATGGGCCTAGAAGGCCCATCATTTGCTTCAGATGTGGAGAGTGCGGGCACTACCAATCTAGGTGCACTCTCCCAGAAAATGCCCCTCCTTGCAGGAACTGTCCAGAGGCCAGGGATCACTATACAAACTGTTGTCCTAAGAATCAAGCCTCTACTTCCGGACCCCATCTCCAAATGATCTCTGTATTAAAGGAGGAAACATTACCTCAGGTCAATGAACCCTCACCGTCTACCAGGGTGGTACAATTAGAAGAACTTGAATCTTTTGCAGTGCAGACAAGAAGCAAGGGGAAGGCTCAAGTGGACGTAAATCAAGAATCAATAATTAGGGGATTGAACAAAGATAGAGTTGCATCTGAAGACAAAGCCACCATAAGTGTAGACACAAAGCAAAAGGAATATCTCATGTGCACCAGTGATGCCGTTGGGCATGCCTTTAACAGGGCTCAAGAAGAGTTTGGCAAAGCAAATGAAGCTCATTCTCTCAAAGAGTCAGAGGCTTCAAAACTACTCAAGTCCATGAAGAAGGAGGTTAGTATTTTTGAATTAATAAAGATGGATGGGAAATTCAGGTCAGAATTATTGCAGATAATTGATGAGGCTTCTACTACAAGCTTAGTGGCAAGGACGGCTATTTTACATAAGGGGATAATTATCGGGGAAGCACCCCTTACGGATTATAAGAGTCCTCGGCTTACAGTATCAATCAAGGGTCATGAATTTCAAGGTGTTATTGTGGATGGTGGTTCTGGCATTAACTTGATGCCTGAACATACCATGAAAAAGATTGGACTCCACCCTTCAAGACCTGCAAACTTCACTGTTACTTTGGCAGATCAGAGCAAAGTAAGGCCCTTGGGGGTAATCCCAAAAGTTCCACTTGAAGTACAAGGTAATCTATTCATTCTGGATTTTGTGGTTTTAAGATTGCCCCAGGTTGAAGGAGGATTTCCTCTCTTAATTGGAAGACCTTGGCTGAGGTATGCCAGTGTCATTCATGATTGGGGCAAGGACACTATGTGGGTACAAAAGAAAGGGCAGGAGCTGACACAGATTCATTTAGAAGAAGGCCCAGACAATCAAGGAAACACTAGTATGATGCAAACAGTTAGTGTTTGCATGGAAACAAAATCGGAGGATCAACCCCAAATAGATTTTGAAAAAGAAGAGGATATTCTAAATTGGCTCCAAGCAGGCAACTCTTCCTCTTGTTTTGGAATTTTTCTTAATAATCCTTGCACGACTGAAGGTTATGATGAAGATAAGGAAAAGGTCCAGGTTGATGGATTGGGAGAGCCCATCACTGACCACAGAAGGGGCAGGAAGATACCCCTCAAATACAACTTGGAGGAGGATGTGACAACCACAGATAAAGAAGTTTCTAAAGCTAAAAGCAAGGTAAAAAATTCTAGTGTTGAATGTTCTTTCCCAATTCAAGAAATCCCTGCAGGATGGATGCAGGACAAGGAGGAACACATTGAAGTCCAAAATACACCTGCTTATGAAGCAATGCACGAAAAGCTAGTAGAAGAAGACAAGGAAGCAGATGCACACGAAGATAATATGGTAGCGAGAAATCCTGTCCAAGAAATACACTTAGGCACTCAAGACAATAATCAGCCAGTTCTGGTGGCCACTTGGTTGTGGAGCCACCTAGGGCTCCTTGAAAAGGTAAAATCATTCTTGACCCAGTATGTAGATCACCCCCTCCCACCCACCCACCCGCCCACATGCCTCCCCTCCACACCCCCTCCCACCCACCCACCCGCCCACCCACCTCCCCTCCACAACACTTCCCACCCACCCACCCGCCCACCCGCCCACCTGCCCACCCGCCTCCCCTCCACAACACTTCCCACCCACCCACCGGCCCACCCTCTCCCACCCTCCCACCCGCCCACCCTCCCTCTCACTCCACGCCTGCCCACCCTCCCGCCCACCCGCCTTCCCTCCACACCCCATCCCACCCACCCACCCGCCCACCCTCTCCCACCCTCCCACCCGCCCACCCGCATCCCCTCCACGCCCCCTCCCTCCCACCCACCCGCCCACCCGCCAACCCTCTCCCACCCTCCCACCCGCCCACCCGCCTCCCCTCCACACCCCCTCCCACCCACCCACCCGCCCACCCTCCCTCTCACTCCCGCCTCCCCTCCACACCCCCTCCCACCCACCCACCCGCCTCCCCTCCACATCCCCTCCCACCCACCCACCCGCCCACCCGCCTCCCCTCCACAACACTTCCCACCCACCCACCCGCCCACCCTCCCTCTCACTCCGCGCCTGCCCACCCTCCCTCTCACTCCTGCCTCCCCTCCACACCCCCTCCCACCCACCCACCCCCCCACCCGCCTCCCCTCCACACCCCCTCCCACCCACCCACCCGCCCACCCTCTCCCACCCTCCCTCTCACTCCACGCCTCCCCCTCCACTCCACTCCCGCCTTCCCCCCCACACCCCCTCCCCCCCACCCACCCACCCACCCGCCCACCCGCCTCCCCTCCACATCCTCTCCCACCCGCCCAACCGCCCACCTAAGAAACCCTCCAACCCTCCCACCCGCCTACCCTCCCTCTCATTCCACCCTCCCTCTCCACTCCACTCCCGCTTCCCCTCCACACCTCTCTCCACCTTCCCCGCCCACTAGAACCACCCTCCCCTGCCCCCTCCATCCATTCCCCTCCACACTCCCCTCCTTCCCCCCTCCATCCTCCTCTATCTCTTCTGCATCCCTGCCTGCCGTTCACACGGGCAGCCGGGCAGCCCTGGTTCTCGTTCCCACGCCATCCACCATCATCTCCTTGATGTGATAAGACTCCTTCACCGCAAAAAGTTCAACAGCCTGCAGCTCCTTGCAATCTCTCTACCGGGTCCTTTCTACGCAGAACTCTATGGCCGATCCCACCGCACCGGAAGACATCTCGGAACTCACTCCTTCAGCACTGCATACAACCAATCCAAATTACCATCCTCCTGTGTCTGCCACACCCACCACCGGCCTCCACTCCCAGTTCCCTATGTTGCCCGTTCCCACTGACCCACAAAATGATGCATCACCTTCCTCATTTCCTCCTGCCATCCTACATATTCCCACTTATTCGGTTCAATCTGATTCCACCTTAGTTCTCTCCAGCATATGATTGAGCAAGCTTCTGCTCCACTGCCCTCATCTCCCCAACCCTCAGCTGCCAATCCCACTCCCCCTTCGCAATAAATTACTTCACTTCGCATTTAGGGCTTCAGCTTCAATTCTAGAAATTCAACACATCTCATCATACTTCTCTTTGTCATGATCCCGGTTAATAAATATTAGTAGCACTCTTGATCTGTTGTTTTTTTTATGCTTCATCAATAATCGCCATCTTTCTCTATTTCCTTACCTCCGTTTCCTCTGTGGTTCTTCTGATGTTTTCTCTCTGTTATTGAAGCCTCCCTACATTGTGTCATTGTGGTCTCTCCGGGACGGAGAGAACTTTAGGTGGTGGGCATCTGTTGAGCCCTAACCGGTTGAAACTAACAAAGTCAAGGTCACAGCTATGCATAGGCAAGAGTAAAGTATCAAATTTCCAGGGTCAAAGTGCACAGGTAGTGCACCTTCAATTGTTCATAAAAAGGTCTTTAATTGTTCACAGACAAGAGGTATTAAATTGGGGAAGTGTTGCAGAAGTACTTTTTCTCTTAAGGTTCAAAGGGTGAATTTAAAGTCTTAGGTGCAAAAGTAAAGAATTAAAAGGAAAGGTGAAGGTATGGGAAGCGGCCTTGTACGCAAAGGTGGAAATATGGCCGCCCAATCAAAATTTTGTTTTAAGTCTAAAGTCACTACAGGACAAAGTAGTGAGTCGTTGGTGGCCAGTTCAAAAGACAACCACATAACGAAACTATCCATGTGGAGTAGAGGTAGAGCTTCAAATCAGACAACCACATAACGAAACTATCCATGTGGAGCATGGAAAGGATGTCCAAACAGGTGAAGCTCCAAGTACTCCAAAGACGTGGTTGAATGTTGATGTTGCTCAGCTCAAGCCCGTGGTGCAAGATATGATCAGAACATCTATGGATACGCAACAGTTGATGCTTGAGGCTGATGAGGACTATGACAAAGCGATGCAGGAAAAGCATGAGCTTCACGAGATGGGTAAGCACCTATCCACACAATTAGAGCTAGCAAGAGAGCAAATAACACTTAAAGAAAATCAAGTTCAAGAGGTCAAATAGTAGTTCAAAACTTTAGAGATAGAAAATGAGAAGTTAAAAGAACAACTACAGGAATTACAGAAGAAATATGAGGTTAGTGAGACCGAGAAGACGCGGATAACTGCAAAAAGCAAAATATTGGAATCTCAAATCAAGATATACATGGATGAGGCAGAGAACTTAAGGAATAGGAACAAGGAACTAATGTCAGCTCTTCTAAGTGACCAGCCTATAGAGGTTCAAAAAAGGCTAGAAAAAGACATCAAGGAAATGGAGGAGAAGATAGCCAGGTATGAAGATCAGCTCAAGCAGGAGCAAGCAGTCATTGCCGAATGGGAAAAGAGATACATGGATGATACCGCGGCTCTAAGGACAAAGTGGAAAAAGGCCGAGAATAGATATTTAGTGCAATGTAAAGAAGACGATGATCAAATCGCAATCATAGCAGAAGAAATCCTAAAGAACAAGGAAACGATTGCTAAGGCCAATGAAGAAATCAAGCAAAAGGATGATATGATAAAGTAGCTACAAGAGCAGGTAGAGCAAAAGGCAACTGAGGGGACACCAGTAGTTCCAAAATCCACAACGGCTACTGAGGAGATTGAGGTACGTCCTCTCTCTCCCCCCTTACATCATTCGCCGATAAGGGAGGACACAGAGATCCAATTTGAACGTAATAATCGGGATATTGCAGAAGTGAGCCGACATGAGAGGGCACTACTGGTGTCCCAGCTTATTGCTGAATTTGAAGACCAAATAATCAAGGTCATGAAGGAAGCTCAAATTGAGAGCAAAAATTTGGAACAGGTATTAAATGGTCTGATGAAAAAGCAAACAAGAGAATATATAAAGACCACGACAAATACTGAACCTGACACCAACCTCCAGTTCAACAATAATACTTTCAATTATACTCAAGAGGAATTCAAGAAGGCTGACCCTATATGGAGGCGCAAACTTTTGGAGAAGAATCCCATGCTGTGGGTACAATGGGAAGCATCACCATATGCACTTCAGGTAAACCCATCTTTTTGTCCAGTACCACGCAGACGATCCTGGTCGCAATTTTGGGAAGGACAACGCCAGCATAGCATAAATAATCAATGGCTGAACTATCCGTTGTTACCCAGTCCACCACATAATTACCTATCGACAGAAGAATACATGGTGAAAACCATGGAATTTTGGATTGTGAGCTATGCAACTCTTTCGGATTTGGTAGTCGAAATGACTAATAAGGTTTTTAGCATGCTACTGACAATTATAAAAGTATTCCAGCATGCGAAATATACATTTTTGAACTTCATCGGCATTACACAAGGATCTGAAGCACTCGTTTTCGATCTTTCAACTATCCCTAGTAGATTAACCCTTATGGCATACTATTCAAGGCTTATGTTTTTGTCGAGCACGTATATGTAGACATTTGAAGAAGCATTTTTCAATGGCTTCTTTGAAATTGATTCAAAAATTTTTGTAAAGATGACTTCGAATCTTAATGCAAGACTGGTGGCTTATAAAAGAAGTTTCTTTGCGGATCACCGACAAGCACCAGAGGATGGAGTGAAGTCAACCCAGTGGAAAGAGTTTATGATATGTCACGCCAACTTGCTTAATCAACGCAAGCAAACCGCCATTCAAACGTACTCACGTCGCCACAAAAAGCCTGTCAGGGACGAGAGAGTTCAGGAGGAGGGACGTGTGGAAGGGGAATCAAGTAAGAAGAGAAGAAGAAGAAAATCAAAGACCAAAACTGCTCAATAAAGAATGAAGATCATAAAGCAAAAGATCCACCCTCTGCCCAAAGCCCTGCAAGGGCATGCATCAGGCAACAACGCCAAACATCCAGGTCCTGAGGAATGGAATTAAAGAATATCAACAACCACAACATTTCATGGGAAGGATGGACTAGGGCCAGGAAGTATCCATGAAGAAGTGCAAGAAGATACTTGGCAGGTAATAATCCTCCCGCTGATAGCGTGCGATGGCAGAAAATGAATAGGCTTAAAGCAATACAACAGGGTCAGATGTGTGAAGACAAAGACATATCAGAAGAACAAAAGTTAGAAAGGAAAGAGGCTGAAAAGTTGAAGAGGGTGACTAAGAACAGCACATTCTTAGTCACAGATGGCGTGTGTGGCACCCCAACTGAATACAACAACCCAAATTTGTGATGTATCGAATACCAAGGGGAAAATAGAAGCAAAGGACATACCTCGGATAAAATAACAAGTTCTCTGATAGTCCTTGTTGCTGCTTCGACCACTAGGTGCGTGTATTCAGAACTCTTCAATGAGCTACAAAGGAGAAGCAAAAGCCTGTCAAGGGACGACAGAGACAAAGAGGGGGAGAGTGTTGCAGAGCAAAGAGGCACAAAAGAGGAGCCCCAAAATTTTCAAATTAATGGGCATATTTTTTTCTTCTTCAAAGTCTTAGGAAATTCCCTCAAGCCATGTAAATGCACTAGAGGAGTCCTCTAGATGCATAATCCCGAATCATTATACTATATTTCTTGTAAAATAGTAGGAAAATAGAGATTAGTTAATAAAGTGCCGGTCACTTGTGTGACCGGCACTTTATTAACTCTTTGTAGAGACTTTTTGCCATTGTGAAGAGAAGAGCTCCTGATTTTCGAATTTGCTTCTTTCTTGCAGATTTTCATCTTCTCTTTGATCTTCTATGTGTGTGTAATGCTTGGAATGTGTGTGTAGGACTGTTGTCTACCCCTCCCCACTATTTTTGAGCTACTGTAGTGTGTGACTGAGCTAGTAGAAGTTGTGGAGTGAGTGTGGGTGTTTCTCGCCATTCACTGTTTTGGTCATAACTTGAAGCACGGTTGTCAGAATCGAGTGCTCCAATAGATGCATCTTGTCGAGAGCTTCGAAATGAACCTGCTATTGGCTATATTCGGAGTTTGGAGCTAGGAGCAATCTTCGATTTAGTGAAAACTGCTGTAAGTGGTATCGCGACATACACTTTCAGTAATTGAGTGAGTTACAGAGGTGGATTAGTCTTTTCTCATGCATATAAGCTGAACCACTTCATTTTGCATCACGTGTGCACATGTCCTCATACACTTGGTTAGGTCATTTCATCAGATTGACAAATAAGCACGTGTCAATTCCCCACTATACGCACTTGTGTGGCAAATGAGATTTAGTCTCTTTGGCACAAGTCCTTAAGTCTTCTTGACTTAGGTACACAGTATTGTTGTAGGATTGATGTTGGAAACCTCTACCTGCATTTCTTCCAAAGTAACCTCTACCTCTGAAGTTGCCTCTCTAATTTCTATTACCTCTTCCTCTTGAGTTAAAGTTCTGATTATATCCACCATTATTCTGATTATTATGCCAACAATCATGAGCTAAATGATTAGTCTTACCACAAATCCAGCAAGCTCTGGCTCCATGCTTCTGCCTCTACCTCTTCCTTTGCCTCTACCTCTTCCTTTGCCACTACCTCTTCCTCTTAGGAAGTTATCTTGGCTACTTGTACCTTCTTCTTCATTCAATTGTTGCTTGCCTTTGTTAAACTTCTTCTTGTCCTTTGAATACATTGATTGACCTGTGCTTTTATCAACATCACCTTTGACATCCTATTCAAACGTTAGCATATGTCCTATCAATTGATTCAAGTCAGGAGTGAAATGATCTAGTGACAATTCAATAGACAAATCCTCTCAAACCTGTGAGTATTGGCCTAACCAATTCGTGCTCTTCAATATCTTCATCAACTGCTCCTAATGCATGTGCAATGTCCTTCATCCTTGCTACATAATCAAAAATGGATTGAGAAGCCTTCTTCTTGAATGTGGTAAACTCTGCCCACAAAGATGCCTTCCTTGACTTTGTAGTGTTTTAGAAATGCTCAATATGAGGTAGCAAGTAGTCATTGACTCCCATGTAGATTATGCTCCTAGCTTGAGCATCCTTCTTCATCCATGTCTTCAAATCTGAGATTTCATCTCTAGTTGGAACACTAAGATCTCTGAATTCTAGTTTTTCTTCTTCACTTGTGATATAACCTATCAGGTCTTTGCTCATGAGATGAGATTCCATCCTCATTGACCAAGCGGGATACTTTTCTCTATCCAATTTCTCTATCTGAAGAGAATCTCTCATTCTTTCTTCATCTATGTATTAAATTCTTCAAGCTTTGTGAAAAATAAGTGTACCTTTACTTCAAATGTATTTCCTTTTGGTCTTCTTGATAACTTCAGGCCTCCTTCTCTAGATTTCACTTCAAACTTTCACCTTTTGAATCTTCAAAGGTTGATTTTTGTATAGTTGCAACATTCGGGGTCCTCCTTTCTTCAAGTTTGACGATTTTTTCTCTAATACCACTCATGGAGAGTGTTAACCTCCAAAAGAAAAAGTTATCCTTGATGTTAGAGAACCTCTATATAAAGAAAAACTCAAAACCTTGACCAATTTTGGAAGACCAATGCCAAGTTATCAATCTTTGTACTAACTATGAAGAAAGTCACTACACAGAAAAGTCTGCTGCACATAACTCACTCACTGATTGAACAAATGTACAAAGTTTCCAATGAAACTTTTTATGAGGTGTCGCCTAAGGATTTCTTACCTTGTCCACATTAAAACATCTCAAAAGGTTTAGTAAATCTTGAGATTTACTTCAAACAATTCACCTATGTCTAAAATTGTACTTCTTTATAGTCAACTTTTACACCTGTAACTTCTAATGCATAGTTCTCTCAAACGACAACCCATTTATTCAAATGCTTTTAGCCATAGGTAGCTTACCTTACAACTTAAAGAATGAGTGGTTGCGTGTTCAAAACATTACACTGTGGAACATAAGCATCAAATTTGCACCTGCTACAATCTTCTCTTCTTCACATTTACACATGTAAATGTTCCTAGTCTCAATTCTCTCAGCCTTATCACAATTAGAATCTGAAAACTTGTACAAAGGTTTCTCAAATATAGACTTAGAGTTTTACAAAAGCATTTCACAAGATAATAAACACAGAAGGAGTACTCAACAAAATACCGGGTGCAAATTTTCCTCTACTCAGCAAAATTTACATATGAATGATGAGAGTTATTCACTTCACTGCTAAATTGTCTAATGACTTTTACAACTTCTAATTCATCATCCCTCATACATATCCTGACTTTCTACTTGTATATATAGGCATATATGTATAGGCTCATGACCATAACAAAAATATATGTGAGCTAATTACAAGTTTGATGTATACATAAATACAAGTCTTCATTTTCTGAATATGTATTGTCTTCAAGCTTCATTTGTGGGTCTTTTCTTTATCTTTTGACTTGAATACTTTGTCCAAGACATCAATTGATGGTTTTCATGCACCAACAGATAAGGTTCTTGGAAATGGATGGAACATGGAACACATCTTTAAGAGTCTTGAAAGATTTACCTTCACATAGCTACACATCTCCCACATGTGTAATGGGATGCTCAATGTTATCTCCTATCTCCACACAATGTTTTGAGCTTAGAACCTGCATATGAACAAAATATTTCTCCATATATGACATGATTAGAGCATCGAGATTGTATGTACCACTTTGTGTCCTTGGGATCACTAGTGTAGCCATGTCTCATGGCAAGGAGGGTCTCCTTCTCATCATCCTTCTTGGAGTTGTTAGCATAGTTCCCTTCGTCCTTCTTCTTCTTGCCTTTGTCATCCTTGAACCAGCAATTTGAAGAAATATGATTCTATTTACCACATATAAAACAAGGTTTACCTTGATGAGGGTTGTTCTTCCCTTTGCCATTCTTGCCCTTCTTTGAAGATGATGCCTTGCTATCTCCTTTTGAATCTAAATCTTCTTCCTATGATAACTTCCACTTGATTTTTCCTCCTTTCCCCTTCGTGCCACTCTTTCTTTTCCCTTTGCTTGCATATACGACCGATGAGTGATCATCCTTCTTGGATGTGTCTCCTATGGCAACCTCTTCTACCACTAGGTGTGGGATCAACTCCTCAAGAGTTGGTAGAGGATCTCTATACAAGATGGTAGTACTGAGGAGTTTCCACTTTTCTTCCCTCTCAGCCCATTGAGAGTAACCTGCACAAGGTCTTCTTCATCTAATTTGAAGCCAATGGATGCCAAGTGCTCCCTCAACTAATTCACCCTGAAGGTGTAGTCAACAATAGATTGACTTCTACCCTTCTTCAAAGAATGGAGTTCATTCTTATGATGCATCATCCTTATGATGCATCTTTCTGCTTCTTTTAGAAGTGGCATATATCTTCTCTAAGGCCTCCCAAATATCTCTAGCATGATCAAACTCTGATATAGGACCAATCATATTGTTAGATATTACATGTGATATATAGAACATGAATCTCGTATTCCTTTCCTCCCAATCCTTCAACATCTTCAATTCTTGATTGGTGACCTCTAGAACTTTGGCATCCACATTGGAATTATCTTTATCTCCACACACAATAGGCCATAAGCCTTTGCTCATGAGGTAGTTCATTACTATGAACCTCCATGGCTAGTAGTTGTTTTTGCCAAGCAACTCCAATTTTTGACCTAGATCTACCATAATGAATGGGAAATAAGGGCTACACTGAAAAGTACCTCTTAGCCTTCATGTCCAAGCTTTTTTGTCCTTCTCCTAGAGTCTTCAAGGGATTTTTCCTACTCTGATATGCTGAAGAAAATCATTGCCAAGCCTATGTGATGGCTTGAGTATCTCACAAATTATGAAGACTTAAAGAAAAAAATTAAAGTAGTGAAGGGTTCTCTTCTGAACTCACTCTTGTAATCTCTTGAATATTCACCTAACATAAAGTTAAAAGAATCAAAAGTGGTTAAAGCCACTTTATGTTAGGAAAAGAAATCCACAAATTCATAAGAGAATCTATCTCTAAAATTCGGAGAAGAATCTTAGGTCAGCAATGTTGGAACATCAAGATTACACTATGCTTGAGGTGGATTTGATCTACATCAAAAACCATGGCTTAGTTTATGTCGAAGGAATATCCATTGGAGAGTTCTTTTTCTTATGTTCACTTATTGTATTTTTTTAAAAGATTTTTCATGGATCTTTTACCATTGTAAAAGCCTTGAGCTTTAAAGATATAAAAGTAGAAAAAGAGAGCCAAGTTCCATGAGTTTAGGGTGGTTGAGTTGCATTTAATCAATCAATCACCTGTGAGTAGATCAACCTCGATCTTCACTTTTCCTAAATTGTAGGAAAGTGAATTGATTCCCCCGAACAACCATTCCCACCTTCATTTCAATTCAAACTCCACTTGTAGAACTCGTGGATCACTTCTAGACCATATATAAAACTTCAAATCACTTGTACAATACATGGAAGCAATATACATACACTTGTGACCATCATTGTCTGACCCTTTCATTTCTCTGCATCATCTTCTTCGCAAACAATACGCTTATAGAGGCTACTCCTCTCTCTACAAAGCTTAAAATCGGATGAAAGAAGGGTCATTGGAAAGGTACTACTGTCTAGTTTAGTTCTGTAATGTTTCATAACATTTGGTTCAACAGATTGGGAAAAATCATAGTTTTTCTGTCCCAAGGTCAATCTCTACATATTCCTAAAAAATAGGAGGTACTAGTGTTGAGAGTCTTATTCATTCCTATAGCATATTTTGCTTATTCCTTATACTTTTGTGCATTAAATACAATCAACCTATGTGTACCACTTCAATAAAAGGATTTTTTCTAATTGTAATCATGCTCAGTGCTATGAGCATTTGAAGTTCATTTTCTCTTCCATAGATAGTAAGTTCTTTGAGCTAGTCGATGGGCGAACCTATCTCTTTTGTATCGACTCTTTCTCCTTGATGCTCCAAAGTACATAGTGAATTTCTTTGCACTTATCGCATGCCTATAAGGTCTATTTGAGTCTCCATAAGCTTAAGGGCTGGTCTTGTGCCGATTGGTTGGACCAAACTTTAACACTTCGCAACTCACTTTTCTACCTCCTACAAGGTTCTTCAAGTTCTTTCAGTGGTATCAGAGATAGATCAAGATGGGTGATGGCTTTCCCTTAATGATGCAGAATCTTGATCAGCACAACTATGTAGCTCGGAAAATCAGAATGGAGGCCTATTAATAAGGTAGAAATCTTTATGGAATTGTAGGAGGTGATGAAGCTTTTCCTATTCTAAGATCCAAAGGATGACCTACACAAAAGGAGACAGATAAGCTCACACTTTGGTGTGAAAGGGATGCTCAAGCAAAGTCATACATACTAAAATCTATCTCTGGCTTTCTATTACCACATATTAGAGGATGCAAGACATCTCAAGTGGCTTGGGATGCACTCAAGACTTTCTTTTCTACTAGTACTAAAGCAAGAAAAAATCATCTTTAGAATGAGTTCAACCAAATGAAGAAGACACCTAAAAAAACCATCACAGAGTTTGTTACCAAGGTCAAGGAGGTTGCAGATCATTTAGCATCCATTGGAGAGCTGATTGAAGAAGAGGTCATCATCAGGCAAATTCTCAATGGCATTCGAAGTGATAAGCAATGGCAATCCTTCACCATGGCATATGATCTCATCATGGATGTGCAAACTCTAGACTTCAACATCTTTCTTTTACAACTCTTCAAGCAAGAGGTCAACAATAGCATAAAGGAAGGTAACTCCTATCATGGTAATTCGACTAATGCTCATATGTAGATAAGAAGGATAAGAAGCTGAAAGGCAAGAAGAATGAAGAAGATGAAGAAGAGACTTCCCAAGCCAACTTCACAAGCAAGAGCAAGTGGAAAGGGAAGAAGAAAGGACCAAAGAATGACAAAGCCAAAGGTCAGAATGTTCAACCTTGTGTGATATGCGATAAGACCAGCCACACCACTTAGAATTTCTGGTCCAATGGGAAAACCCAGAAAGGAAGTGGAAAAGGTGGATATGGAAGCAATAGAGGCAGAGGTGGACACAACTTCAACAATAAAAATAGAGGCTATAATAGAAGGGACTACAACAATAATTCAGAAGATCAGCCACATGCAAACTCATTGCTTTTTATGACTCGAAGCCACAAAGAAGGTAAAGAAGATGATCGTTTGTTCTACATAGATTCAGGATGTTTGAATCATGTTGTAGGCAACATTGCTTTTCTATCTGATTTGGAAAGTCCAAAGCATAGACATGAAGTACAAACAAGGGATGACACAAAGCACAATGTGGAGAAGATTGGTAATGTCAAAGCTTCCAATGGCAGGACAAACATTCTGAGTTGTGTTCTCTATGTATCCACTATTACTAAAAACCTAATTAGTGTAGGCCAAATAGTCAAAAAGTCTCACAAGTTGGGTTCACCTAGGATGGAGCTTTTGTGGAAGATCCATGTCAAGGCTTCAAGAAGATAGCCATAGGTGAGAAGCATGGAAGACTCTTTACTTTTGAAGTAGGAGAAAAAACGAACATAGCTCTATTCAACTTTAGGTCTCAAACCCTAAGTGAGCTTGAAGTGTGTCATGAGAGACTTGGTCATGTGAATGAAAGAACCTTGAAGGATATATGGAGGGATCAAAGTGTTCTTGGACTGCGGAACATATCAAAGCAACACATAATGAACAGGTGTGATGCATGTCAGATTGGGAAGGCACAAAGACAACTTTTCAACCACAAAGGCTACATCCACAACAACTTATTGGACTTAGTACATACAGATGTATGGGGACCAAGTCAAGAACCTTCATTGGCAGGATCAAGGTATTATGTCTCATTTATTGATGATCATAGTAGATGGACTATTCTTTACTTTGTCAAGAGTAAGACTGAAGTGTTTGATTTCTTCAAAAAGTACATTGCAAGGTGTTTGGTTGTTTACCTTATGTTCATGTACCATCACAAATAAGAGGTAAGCTAGATGAAAGGGCAACAAAGGTAGTGTTTATTGGATATTATTCAACTTAGATGGGTTACAGGTTTTATAATCCTTCAACCAAGCAATTCACTACAAGTAGAGATGTTGTGTTTGAAGAACATAGGTCTTGGTATGATAAAGACAAACAAAAGGTAACTCTACCATATGATCTTGATTTTGATTCTCATCAATTAGGAAGCACGCATGATACACAGGTCCAGGATCCAAGAATTGATACACACGATGAACAAGATGAAAAAGAAAAGTATTAAAAACTATGGAAGTCAAGAGGCAAAGCAAAGTTGCAAGAGGTTGGAGAATTCTCCAAACAAGCACCTAGAAGATCAACAAGAGAGAAGAAACAACTAGAGATGTATGGATATGATTCCACATTTATTACAAAGCATTCAATGTACTTGGTAAAAGATTTAGTTTCAAAAGAACCATCAACCTATGAAGAGGCAAAGTGAAACCCTAATTGGGAAAAGGCCATGAAAGAAGAAATAGATGCATTGAAGGAGATGGACACTTGGACTTTGGTTCCAATGTCGTCGAATCAAAGGATAATTGGTTGCAAATGGGTATATAAAGTTAAAAGAAACTCAGATGGATCAGTTTGTAGGTACAAGGCAAGATTAGTTGCCAAAGGATGCTCACAAACTCATGGTATAGACTATGAAGAAACATTCTCACTAGTCGCAAAGATGACTACAATCAGAACGTTGATAGGTATAGCTCTTTCAAGGAATTGGAAACTCCTCCAACTTAATGTGAAAAATGCATTCTTAAATGGTTGGATAAGTGAAGAGGTATACATTTCACAGCCACCAGGTTTTGAAAACCCTAATCATCCATCTTATGTTTGCAAACTTAAGAAATCATTGTATGGATTGAAACAAGCTCCTAGAGCTTGGAATTATAGGTTGCTTACATACCTTCAAGATCAAGGGTTCAGGCCAAGCAACTCAGATCCTTCTCAATTCATCAAAAGGGATCACGATGAGGTTATCTATCTATGTGTATATGTAGATGATATTACTATGACAGGTAATGATTTGAATGGCATTCAGAGGATCAAGAGACACACACAAGAGGAGTTCAAAATCAGTGACCTAGTTGAGCTCACATATTTCCTAGGTATGCAAGTGATATACATAGATGAAGGAATGTATTTGACTCAGAGAAGATACATTGAGGATCTACTTCTTAAGTTCAAAATGGAGAACACTAAACCTGTAGGTACACCTTTGGAGATGAATCATAAACTTAGTGTTTATGAAGGTGAGAAAATTGAAGACATTAAAGAGTATCAAAGCTTGGTAGGTAGCTTGATATATGCTACTCATACAAGGGCAGGCATCTCATATAGTGTCAGAGTGCTTAGTCAGTTCATGCCCTCACCAAAGTATCTCAAAGGTACAATCAATGAAGGTATATTCTATCCTTATTCTTCATATTTAAATATCAAAATCTATTCAGATGCAGATTGGGCAGGAGCTAAGGATGATAGAAGAAGTACTTTTGTTTAATTAGCATTTGCATGTTCAAAGCTAGTGTCATGGAGTTCCAAGAAGCAATCAACAGTTGCTTTATCCTCAACTGAGGTAGAGTACAGAGGTTTGACCATAGCAACTCAAGAGGCAATATGGTTAAAAGCATTGTATACAGATTTGGGACTTGTGAGTTCCAAACCTCACATATTTGGAGATAATGTAAGTTCCATGCATCTAGCAAAAAACCCTATTTTCCATGCAAGAACCAAACACATAAAGGTTCATTACCACTTCATCAGGTAGAAACTCATGGAAAAGAAGATTGACATTGCTTTTGTTCCTACTGAAAACCAAGTAGCAGATATGATGACTAAGGAACTTCATGGAATAAAGCTTTATAGATTCAAAGTTATGGCAGGTATTCAACCTATTAGAGAATGAAGAATAAAGCATACATTAGCTTGAGGGGGACCTGTTGGAACATCAAGCTTACACTATGCTTGATGTGTATTTGATCTACATCAAAAACTATGGCTTGGATCATGTAGAATATCAGTTGGAGAGTTCTTTTTCTTATGCTCACTTATTGTATTTTTTTTAAAGGATTTTTCATGGATCTTTTACCATTGTAAAAGCCTTAAGCTTACACATGTAAACATAGAAAGAGAAATCCCAAGTTTCACGAATTTGTGGTGGTTGATTTGCATATAATCAATCAATCACCTAAAAGTAGATCAAACTAGATCTTCACTTTGCCTAGATTGTAGGAAAGTGAATTGATTCCCTTCAACAACCATCCCCACCTTCATTTGAATTAAAAATCCACTTGTAGAACTTTTGGATCACTTCTAGAGTCTATATAAAGAGTTCAAATCACTTGTACAATACATGGAAGCAATATACATACACTTGTGACCATCATTGTCTTGCTCCTTCATTTTTCTGTATCATCTTCTTCGCCATCAATAAGCTTGTAGAGGCTGTTGCTCTCTCTATACAGCTCCAAATTGGATGAGAGATGGCTCATTGGAAAGATATTACTGTCTAGTTTATGTTGTACATTTTCATACCATTTGGCTCATCAGTAGATTGGTAGAAATCTCAAGTTTTTTGTCTCAGGGTCAATCTCTATGCATTCTTGAAAAATAGGAGGTACCAACGCTGAGCGTCTGATTAATTTCTATAGCATATTTTGCTTATTCCTTATTTTGTGCATTATATACAATCAACCCTATGTTTATCACTCCCAGAAAAGGATTTAGTCTAATTGTAATCACACTGGTCGCTATGAGCATTCGAAGTTCAATGTCTCTTCCATAGATAGTAAGTTTTTTGAGCTAGTAGGTGTGCGAACCTATCTGTTTTGTATCGATTCTTTTTCCTTGATGCTCCAAAGTACATAGTGCATTTCTTTGCACTTATCACATGCCTATAAGGTCTATTTGAGACTCCATAAGCTTAAATCTTGGCTATCTATCTATCTATCTATCTATCTATCTATCTATCTGTCTATCTATCTATATATCTATCTATCTATCTATCTATCTATCTATCTATCTATCTATCTATCTATCTATCTATCTATCTATCTATCTATCTATCTATCTATCTATCTATCTATCTATCTATCTATCTATCTATCTATCTATCTATCTATCTATCCATGCATCCATCCATCCATCCATCTATCCATCTATCTATCTATCTATCTATCTATCTATCTATCTATCTATCTATCTATCTATCTATCTATCTATCTATCTATCTATCTATCTATCTATCTATCTATCTATCTATCTATCTATCTATCTATCTATCTATCTATCTATCTATCTATCTATCTATCTATCCATCCATCCATCCATCCATCCATCCATCCATCCATCCATCCATCTATATATCTATCTATCTATCTATCTATCTATCTATCTATCTATCTATCTATCTATCTATCTATCTATCTATCTATCTATCTATCTATCTATCTATCTATCTATCTATCTATCTAATTCAAATTCAAAGCATGGCTCCAAAACACTCTACATAAGAGTGATTGATCTAGTCATGAAATAGGCTCTATAAGGCAGGGCTTCGTTCCAATTTTGAGTGTGACCTCAACTCTATCACATGTATCAGTAATTGCATTGTAATTTCCATATAATATAAATTTGGTTTCATTCATATTTGCTACCTTGACTTCAAGTATATGTGAGTGTATTGTTCACTATGAGAAATCTCAGTTTTTTGTCAGATTGTAGAGATGATTTCTCTAAGCATGGTTCATCATTCTCAATGATTTAACTTGGTAATTGTAGTGCTTTGAATCCACTTTGAGATCACAAAGTTTCATTGCATTTGCATTTTTCAGTTGTGACAAACATTTACATTAGTATGATTGTATATTTGCATCTACTACCTCCTAAAAAGTCGAGATCACATAGGTGATTTGCTAAATTGATTTCTCTTGATATAATCACTCACTTTCATTGAAATAACCTCTAATAGGTTTTTGTGCTTCCTAACTATCTACCTCTAAAAGCTCTCTAGTAAATTTTAACTAGAGAAAGAGCACTCGGTAAAATACTAGGGCATATATTTCCAAAATAGAAAGTTGTTTCCAATTGAGCATTGGTCAAACCTATCTCTTTTGATTCATCTCTTTGTCGGTGATATTCCAAAGTACAAAGGGTATCTAATACATCACGTTACAAGCTAAAAGGGCCCACTACATATCCCTGGAGTCAACTTGGCTAGTGTAGTGCAAAGTCTCATCAATACTTCATCTTCATCATCTATAATCTATCTCTTCACTCAATTCTCTTAGCCTGATCACAATTATAATCTGAAAAATTGTACAGAGGTCACTCAACCATAGACTTAGACTTATACAAAATCATTTCAAAAGATAAGAAACACAAAAGGAGTACTTAGCAAAATATCAGGTGCAACTTTTCTTCTACTCAACAAAATTTACATCTGAATGATGCGAGTTATTCACTTCACTTCTAAAGTGTCTAATGAATCTTACAACTTCTAATTCATCCTCTCTCATACATGCCTCGACTTTCTACTTGTATATATAGGCACATATGTATAGGCTCTTGACCATAACAAAAATATATGTGAGATAATTACAAGTTTAGTGTACACATATATAGAAGTCTTCATTTTCTGAATATGCACTATCTTCAAGCTTCATTTGTTGATCTTTTCTTTATCTTTTGACTTCAATCCTTTGTCCAAGACATCAATTGATGGTTGTCATGCACCAAAAGTTATGCCAAGATTCAAAAAAAAAGTCAACCTACACAAGAAGAGCAAGAAAGGTTGAACACATGGTGTTCCAAGGATGCACTTGCAAGGTCTTATCTGCTCAACTCTATCTCTGATTTTTTGTTGCCTCACATTAGAAGTTTTAAAACCTCTTAGGAAGTGTGAAATGCACTTGAGGCCTTCTTCTCTTCAAGCACAAAGGCCATAAAGAATCAATTATTTTTGGAATTCACAACCATCAAGAAATGTCCCAAGAAAAATGTGGCTAATTTTGTCAAAAAGATCAAGGATATTGCTGATCAACTAGCAAGCATTGAGAAGTGATAGATGAAGAACAGATTGTAAGGCAAGTCATCAATGGCTTAAAGGTAGATGACAAGTGGGAAGCTTTTACCACAACAATAGATTTATACATGGATATGCATGTACCAGATTTCAATGCACTCATTGGACAAGGTGCATTTGTTGAAGATCCAAGTCAAGGATTTAGGAAGATTCCAAAGAGTGAAAAGATAAGTAGATTATTCACATTTGAATTACAAGATACAAGGAACATAGCTCTTTTTAATTATGGTAGTCAGACACTAACAAAATTGGAAGTTTAGCACAAAAGGTTAGCACATATTGGAGAAAGATCACTAAAATAGATATGTAGAGACCAAAGTGTACTTGGACTTCCTAATTTGGCAAAGCAACATATGATTTATAAGTGTAGTGCATGCCAATTTGGAAAGTCTCATAGGTTACCATTTATGAAGAAAGGATACATGCATGGAGACCTCTTGGAATTGGTTCATACAAATGTACGGGGACCCAACAAGGATGCCTCAATCTCTAGATCAAGGTACTATGTCTCTTTCATTGATGATTGCAGTAGATATACTATTCTATATCTCATGGAACACAAGGATGAATTATTTTCATGCTTCAAAAAACACTTCACTCTTGTGGAGAACCAAACAGGTAAGACACTAAAGAGGCTAACATCAGATGGAGGGGTAGAATATTTCTCCCATGATTTTGATTCCTTCCTTCAAGAAAGGGGAATCAAGAGAGACATTACTACAAGGTACACTCCAGAGAAAAATGGAGTGGCAAAGAGGAGGAATAGAACGATTGTTGAAGTTGCAAGGACTATGTTGAATGGAAAACATTTACCTAACTACTTGTGGGTTGAGGCTGTATGTACAACCACTTATTTGACTAACAAGTTATCTTCAAAGTCTCTTGATGGTATGACACCATATGAGGCTTAGAATGGGAGAAGACCTAGCTTGGATCATTCCAAAATCTGTGGATGTGTTGCCCATGCTCATGTTCCTTCATAGATCAGAGGAAAGATGGATCCTAAGGTAGAAAGGTGTGTGTTCATTTGATATGACAACAATAAAAAAGGCTACAAACTATACAACCCAAGCAATAAAGGTTTTTTGGTGAGTAGAGAAGTTGTGTTTGATGAGAATAGTTCTTGGTATGAAGACTCATGCAGGAAAATCAACTTAACTTATGACATTGAAGAATATTCTAAAGCTTATCAAAGACAACCCTCCTAAATTTGAAGAGTAGGATATTTTAGAAGATGATGAAGTGCCTGAGATAGAAAAATTCAAAGTATGGAAGTCTAAAGGTAAAGCTAAAGCGCAGAAGCTTGATGATGAAGTAGAATCATCACTTCATGGTCTAAGAAGGTCCATTAGGGAGAAAATAAAACCAAAGAGGTATGGGTTTGACACTTCTCTTGTTACTAAGCACTCAATCTACCTAGCACAAGACTTAAATCAAGAAGAAACCTCAACATTTGAGGATGCCAAGGAAAAGCCAAAATGGAAGCAAGCAATGGAAGAAGAAATTGAAGAACTAGAGGAGAATAGAACTTGTGAATTAGTTCCCATGGTTCGTCAATGAATGTTATAGGTTCAAAATGGATTTATGAACTAAAAAAGAATTCTGATGGCTCAATATCAGGTACAAGGCAAGACTAGTGGCAAAAGGCTTTGCAAAAACTCAAGGAATTGATTTTCAGGAGAGCTTCTCTCTTATGGCAAAGATGCCCACAATCAGAGTCCTTCTAGGTGTTGCTTCATCCAAGAATTGGAAGATTCTTCAATTGGATGTAAAAGATGCATTCCTTAATGGATAGATAATAGAGGAGGTGTATATGGCACAACCACTTCGTATTGAAGATAAAGCACATCCTGATTTTGTGTGCAAACTCAACAAAGCTTTACATGGACTCAAATGAGATCCAAGATCTTGGAATCATAGACTTGTTACCTTATTGTAGGATAAAGGATTTCAACCTAGCAAGGTAGATCCCTCACTCTTTACAGAAAGGAGTGATTCTGAAGTCATTTATTTATGTGTGTATGTGGATGACATTATTCTCACAGGAAATGATGCAGATGGAATTATGAAGATCAAGGAACAGATGAAATAAGGATTTAAGATAAGTGATCTTGGGTTACTCACATACTTCCTAGGTTTGGAAGTAGTATATACAGATCATGGTTTATTTCTTACTCAAAGGAAATACATTAAAGATATGTTGGTTAAATTCAAGATGCAAGATGCTAAGGTTGTAGGTAATCTTATGGAAGTTAATCATAAATTGAGCTCACATGAAGGAGAACATATAGAGGATATTACAGGTTATCAAAGCCTTATGGGAAGTTTGAATTATGCCACCTTAACTAGGGTGGATATATGTTATGGTGTGAGTGAGCTAAGTCAATTTATGCACACACCCAGGAAATCGCATATGGATGCTACCAAAAGGATCCTTAAATACCTCAAACGGAACATGAATGAAGGATTATGCTATCCATATCTATCTAATCTAGAAGTAAAATTGTTCTCTGATGCAGATTGGGTTGACTCCAAGGAGGACAAGAGAAGCACTTCAAGATATCTTACCTTTGCAGGGAATAAACTCATTTCATGGTCATCTAAGAAGCAACCCATAGTTTCTCTTTCTTCCACATAAGCTAAATATAGAGGTCTTGTTATAGCTACTCAAGAAGCAATGTGGAAGAAGACTCTATTCATAGATCTTGGTTTGTGAGTCCGGGACTCCATATATATTTGGTGATAATATGAGCTCCTTACACTTGGTTGCCAATCCAATTTTTCATGCCAGGACTAAGCATATCAAAGTACACTATCATTATGTGAGGGAGAAGGTTTTGAGCAAAGAAATTCAGCTATTATATGTATCCACTCATCAACAATGTGCAGACATGTTGACAAAAGCATTGGATGGTACTAAACTCAATAGGTTCAATTCAATGATTTGTTTTACATGTAATATTGGAAGATTGAAGAACTCAAGCACGCTAGTCTTGACAGGGAGTTGCTGGAGCAAATCATTCGCAAGCCTATGTGATGGCTTGAGTATCTCAAAAATTATGAAGTCTTGAAGAAAACAATTAAGGTAGTGAAGAGTTCTCTTGTGAATTCACTTTTGTAATTTCTTGAATATTCAAAGGTAAAAGAATCAAAAGTGTTTGAAGCCACTTGATGTTAGGAAACGAATTCCATGAATTTGTAAGAGAATCTATTTGTAAAAATCAGGAGAAGAATCTTAGGTGAGCAAGAATTCAAATTCAAATCATGGCTCCAAAACACTCTATATAAGAGTGATTGATCTAGTCATGAAAGAGGGTCTATAAGGCAGAGCTTCATGCCACGTTTGAGTGTGATCTCAAGGCTCTCACATGTATCAGTAAGTCCATTGTACTTTCCATATTATATACATTTTATTTCATTCATATTTGCTACCTTAACTTCAAGTATATGTGAGTGTACTGTTCACTATCAGAGATCTTGGTTTTTTGTCAGATTGCATAGATGATTTCTCTAAGAAATGATTTAACTTGGTAGTTGTAGCTCTCTAATTCTACTTTTAGATCACAAAGTTTCATTGCATTTGGATTTTTCAGTTTAGTGAGAAACGTTCACAACAGCCTGACTATATATTTGCATCTATTGCCTCCTAAAAACTTGGGATCACATAGGTGATTTGATAAATTGATTTCTCTTGATATTTTCACTCATTTTCATTGAAATAACTTCTAATAGGTTTTTGTGATTCCTAATTAGCTACCTCTAAAAGCTCGCTTGTCAATTTTAACCAGAGAAAGAGCATGGAGTAAAATACTAGAGCATATATTTCCAAAATAGAAAGTCTTCTCTAGTTGACGATTGGTCAAACCTGTCTGTTTTGATTCATCTCTTTGTGATTGATCTTCCAAAGTACATAGGTCATCTAATACATCAAGTTTCAAGCTAAAATGGCCCACTACATATCCCTAGAGTCAACTTGGCTGGTGTAGTGCAAAGTTTGAGCAACACCACTTCATCTTCATCATCTATAATCCATCTCTCCACATGATATGAACTGATGAAATTTAATCCCTCAGATTTTCACACTAGAAGTGAAATGAACTCAATACTTAGGTCCCTCATACACCTTTTCTACTATCCTGCAACAAAACTCTGATTCACCTGCCTTACACTACAAGAGACTAGAGGGGGTGTGGGCTTGATAGCTCCTCCTATGTGCATATAACACCCTTCTTTGCATTTCTCGTAGCTTATTGAACTGCGTTTCAGCTCCTTGAGCCTAGGATGACTCTCTACTTGAGCCTCCTTGAGTGTATGTCTCTTGATCCTCAATGAGTTGCGAGAGTTCCAACATTTCATAATTGATCACCTCTGTTTATAGCTTTTGGATGCCTCTCCTGACTTTTCCGCTACCTTAGGATTGCCTTGCCTGACCTTGCCTGACCTTGCCTGACCTTGCCTGACCTTGCCAACCTTGAGATTGCCCTAAGTGATCTGAATTGGGACTTTTATCCACATTAAGGTCTTTTGACCCCTTTATCCACCTAAAGATTGCATAGTTCACATTTTCAACAATAATTAAGTCTATGGAAGTTGAAACTTGTATTCACCTAAGCTTAAAGGGATTTTGAGAGAAATCCAAAAGCATTTGTAGATGCATGGATTGGTTTCCAATAAGACAAGTATAGTCTTACTTAAGCTATGGATATCCAAGTTCTTTATCAAAAAATGTACATGGATTTGTGAACAGAAAGAACTTAGAAAGACCCTTTCATAAAAATTCAGACTAAGTTATTCCAATGAAATTTGTTAATAATACAACCAACTAAATCGATCTCTTAAGTTAAATATCTATGCTAGAGTGATATTCTAGTATATAGGAGTCTGAAGAGATTGAAAATTAATGGATTAAGTCAGTAAAAAAGATAGTTGAAGTATCCTTATTTTTTGGAATGAAGTAAAGCATCATCCAAAATTTAGAAAGCTTGGTGGCTCAAGATACCAATACCACAGTAGAATTTAGTAAATTGATGATGATTAAACTTTTCTAAATCATATTTTTTTGAGAATTTAATTTAACATCATAAAGATATAAACAATGTTTCAAAGCTTTGGCTTGAGCCGATCCTTAAAGTTTTGAGGTTCATTTGATTTGACTCAAATTAGTTTAGTGTCTTGGAAGTTGAATTAGTGACATAGAGTTCCTATTATTCCTTCTCACTTTCCTCAACCTTGGATTTGACTTTGAAAGAATACTCGAGTCATTTCTAGATCAGTTCAACCAAAAGGAATAGGTAATTTAATTAAACATCATAGGTAATTGCTCTAAATATAGCCCATTCAATCTTAGAAGACACTCAAATGCAAGAGAAAGCATTCATCCATAGAATATTCCTTTAATATCAATAGTCAAAATAATGATTGAAGAAAGATTTTAGAGTTCTCTAAAACAGTTTTGAGCAAACTCTTGTATAGAAAAGGAATTATGAATTTCGCAGAGTTTTAATAAATCCCATGATATCCAGTCTTTGAGAAAGTACCCTAATATCATTTGATTTTCCTTAGTTGAAGTTGACTACCCAAGATATGAATCAAGGACTTCTTCTCTACATTCAACTTTGATTCTAAATTCCAATAGGAAATGGAAATCCTATAATTGTAAAAAGGCATCACTAGATGCTAGTTAACAAGTGGGACATGTTCAAAAACATCTAAGTTAAATGTTTTTGTCAACATCAACTTAACGAGACTTCTCAAAGTTTTGAACTAGTAAAATATTCATCTATTTATGCACAAGAAGTGCATAGAAATGGACCTATATAGAATATTAGTTGGAGAGTCTTAGAATCCACTTGCTTCTTATGCTTGTGCTATCGATTCTTAGTTGAAACATAGAAAAACATTGAATTAGGGGGCAATGTTTTAATCGACCCTTATCATCTTTTCCATACTCCACTTCTTTTAGTTTCTCATGCATGAAGATAGATAGTTTCTAGAATGATTTAGGTAGGGATTATCTCACATATAAATTCCCAACCTCTTTTTATATCTAATCCAAGATAGAATCCTCTCCTGATAAAGAGGCGAATTAGAGAGATGAAGACTATGATTAATGAGACTGATCACGGGGCACAGGGGAATGCTCCACATAATATACCTTTAAACTTTATTGAGGACAATAATGTTTAAAGGGAGGAATAATGTTCTATAACTATGGGTCCTAACATGGATTTTAAGAGTCCAAAATCCCTTGGAGAACTTGAACATTTTCAACCTTAGGTATAATTTGTCCTATGGGTTGGAGACGTTAGTCTTGGGAGAAGCTTCTCCTTGTGTGAGCTTGAGGTGTACCTAAGAGGAGGAGGCTCACTTGATTAAGTATCCATGTGATATCATGAGGTTGGATCTTAGCCAAGTGTCCCTCTAAATGACCACATGAGGGACACTTGGAGGGACACTTGGAAGTGTCCAAGGACATGCATGCCCTTGGGCTAGAGGTATATATGGGTGGATTTGGTTTGGTGGAGAGGTGCAAATCTCATTCTCTTATGGGCTCTAGGTAGATTTCTAGCTCATCTTGTTAGCTTTGAGAAAAGCTTGTAGTTGCATTATTAAATGGGCCTTTGTTACTCCGAATAAAAGAATGAACGAAACTTGTGAAGTTCACCTCATGTCATTTTTTTTACTTATATTACCAATTATATAAGTGTTCCCTACTCGAGAGAACATATGATATACTTGCTTTTTTTTAGCCCGGGTTATAAATCTATCTCTATCTACACACATATAGAAACTTAATGTGGTTAACATTTCTTGTAAGACTTAGTTCTTTGTGCTCTGTTCTCCATTTTAAGTAATTTATAGCTTCTTGGATAGCTCTATTAGTTTTTGTTTCTTTGCAAAATTAGCACCATCTATCTCTATGAAAAATGTGATAGGGATCTGAAATAGTGAGTTTGCATTGGAAAATGTAGTGGTCTTGGGAGGTCTACTACCTTCATAGCTATGTAGGGAAGTTTGGTGTCTCCCAAAAGTGTTGTTTGAGAAATTGTACACATGGAATAGCACCAATGAAAGGTGTGTGGAGCTCTCAAATAATTGATTCAAATAGTGAGGGTCTCTGGTAGAAGACATTAACCACAAAAGGATTAAGGTGAAGCCTACTAGGTATTCAACTATCAAGATACGAGAAACCATCAAATAAAGCATATCTTTAAGGTAATGTTTGTTCTTTCTCCACCTCATATTGACCTATTCAACCACTTAGGAGTTTGGTAGCAAGGATCCAATTCAATATCTCTGCATCTAGCACTCATGTTGAGAATTTGGATAACAATGATTAGCACTATCCGAGATTTAAGATCTACAATTGTCGTATGGAAAAGTCCTTTGGGGAAATTTTAATAAGATAGCAAAGAATCCATATTTGGATCAAAACACCAATTGGAGAATCAAAGGAGAGGTGTCAATGGTTGTGAGGAAAGGGATAGGATAGTGTCTTTCATCCTATCTCATCATATAAGCAATGCCATCGTTGCACATATACGAGGCTTAGAAACTTTAACGAATGTATAAGAATGTCTTGAGAGTTTGTATTGAACTATAACTAGAACTAGATGGATGCAATGCAAAAATGAGTTGAATAATTTAACAAAACTCCCTAGAACTAATTTATATGATTATGTTCTTTAGATCAAAGCTATTTTAGGTGCATTCGCCTCAAATGGGAGCCATGTGGAGAATAATGATCTTGGCCTTTTACAAATTCACTACATGTGAGGTATATTCTATTATACATTGAGAAATTGGTAAGCCCAATGCTAAGAAAGGAAACTAGTTTAGGTGACTTTCGAGGGGCAACCAGGCCCAAGTTTTTTATGCAAGAAATTAAATAAGGAAACGACAAAAGATATTAAGAATGAAGCTAAGGGATTCTATAATGGATCCTCAAATTCAAGAGAAGGAGGAAAACATACAGAAAAGAGAGGTAGATGCTACCAACCAGTGGCTCAAGTGAAGATGGGTGCTACATATGTGACAAAGTAAGACACCATACAAGGGTTTGTTGGAAAAGCTACAATACGGAAGAATCATATGTAGAACCACAAGAATCATCTTCATCATCATAATGTATTGTAGCCATTATGTTATGTTTCGGTTTAATGCAATATATGACATGTTTCTTGATGTAATTGAAAAGCTTTATTCACTTTAAGAACTCTAAAAACTATGCGATTCACTATTACTTCAAAAGTCAAGAGAAATGTGATGGATAGTGAGATTAAATAATGATTGTATATATATTATTAGGGGTATCTTATTTAATGTAAATCTTTAATTGATCCTTTTTTATCCACTTTTAAAATAAATCTGAAAAAAGAAATGTTTTTCCATCTTTTTGTATGAACACATGGGCAACGGAACAAATTGTTTTCTCATTGTTTCTTGTGCAACAATACACGTTTGGACGTTTGTAAGTAGAATCAACTGTTGATTCAACAGCACAGCCTTAAAAACCTGTAAGATTCATGATCGAGAACATAGATCAACATTTCAAGTGATAATTACGAACAGCAAGTGAGTTGTAAAAGTCAAATCATAGAAGTGGATTTCGAAGTAATGCATTGACGCCCTCAGTCTGTTGCTGCAGTTTATTTGTTGAAATAACCATTTTAATATCAAGAGCACAATGTACGTCTGTAAATCGTTTTCAATGAATTGGGGAAAGGTACTCATGCTTGAATCAAAGTATGAGATCGCACGTCAATGAATCTTTAGTCAATGAATATCGAAGCTTTTCAACATGAGCATTTCACGCGCGGCCTATAAGAATGGTACTTAATGACTGATTCATATGCACGATCATCCCCTACACTGGGGATTCTGTGCGAAGAAAGATACTGCACACTCAGATGTAATCACAGCCATTTGTTCATAATTCAACGACGTAATACAGCAGTTAATTGACGTTAATTGAATTTGCACAGTTTCATGAAAAGGAAGCTATATGTTCCTTAAATCCAGAAAGATGATTAACAGGTTGAGCAGTGGGTTTATCATGCGAGACTAATAGAAGGTAATTAGTTAGTATGATGATTGAAAATCTGAAAGGAAGAACATGATCATCGTTAAAAAGAATGGAGAAATTTTCGCGGATTTGCGCAGTTGCGAATGATCACGGATGTGAATTTTATGTCCGTAATTTCGTTCTGGCACGTCGGCATTATGTCAGTTTATGCATCTTGGACATTATGGATCATTGCGATTCAACCACGAGCTGGCTTTACACAAATCTGTACATACAGTACATCTCTAATATACCTCCCTTCCGCAAATCATTATGGTAAGCATTGACTCCGAAAGAATTCATGTACTGATTTACGCGTATGCACCAATCACACACGCTGCTGTTAATCCTCATCCTCTACATTAGTGACTATGGACGTGAAGGCACGCCTGCAAAGTTTTAGCAGAGATCTCCGCACAAAGTTAATCCATTTCTGACTTTGTGCGCCTTGTACTCCAAAAGCTGCATGGCATTACAGCAGGAGAAAGTTAATCCGTGGCTGCTCTCTTTATACAATTTTACAATTGCAGCCACGGATCAACGGACTACACACTAAGATGAGACATGATCACGATTCCGCCTTTCTAACCACCTATCATTTACAAGCCTTCTATTATTATGCTCTTCAGTAAGGATCCCAACAGCGTTGTTGTTGACGGGGGTGCTTGGAGCACGCTTTCCTTTGCCCTTCATACTTACTATGGCATTGTTGGCATCCTGTCCTTTGTTCTGCGCTTGGCCATGGGGATGGCTTCTTCTCACAGATGGCTTATCTCCTATCGATCTTCTCATTCTAGATAACAGATACCACCAGCATACGACACTTATGATGCTCACAAAGTAGCTAAACATGAGACCACTCAGAATGATCACGAATCCCATGATTGTGAGAGCTTGGCCCAAAATCTGGGTGTCGTAATGTTTTGGCGGATAAGAGACACCCCTCACATGAGACTTCGATGATGGATTTCCAGAAGAGATAACTTCAGCGGGCATCCACTGTGTGGAATGGTTGTGCTTTACTGAGGAAACTTGATCAATGTTCCTCTGTAATTGCGCTGTTCCTGGATGTCCAGTTGGTGACCCAGATGCCCTTGTTTGTTGCAGAGGAGATTTTGGTGAGCAAGGTGCGGAGGCAAACTTGATCAGCTTGTGCTCTGCAACAGAAGTTCTTAATGCTAGACATGAGGAATGCACATGCTTGGTGCTAGTACTACATCCTGAAGAACCCAAAGATGCTTGCAATTCTGTTTGATGATCTGGAATAGTAGCATCTTCTTTCAAAGTGCATTGAGTCTGTGGCTGCCTTGAGACTCTTTCACTGTCATGCCACCCTAGAAGATGAGCTGATACGCAAGAACAGATATTCAGACTGAAAAGAATGAATCGCATTAACCAAATCAACCCCTTACAGGGAACCATCACACAATACAGGACACATTTCTTGTAAATCTCTCCGAAATCAACATGCGAGTATTGGCTAACAGTTGACTCCTTCTCAACAATGCGGCGCTCATTCGGCAGCTGCTTATCATGTAGACTATGGATATCACTACCATGGCTTCCTTCGTATTGCATGTCGTCATTATAATCATCCTCCAAGAGACGAACAGCTCGTTGCTTGAAATTTTCAGTAATCTTTCTCCGTGTGATGAGTTCTGACGCCGCCTCTTTCATGACCTGTCTCTCTGATTTGGATGATGTTTGGGGAATGACGACGGGCACCCATGCGCCCTTATCAGGAGCGCTCGAAAACCTCACAAGCTCGATGGGAGTGCCCAATTCTCCCGCCACTTTCTCTCTTGCGGATTTGAGCTCTGCAGAGATGGCAGCGAAGCGGTCAAGTCCTCGTTGCGAGTAGGGGTTGACCTTCCCACTTTGGGATTTTCCAGGACGCCCTCTCAGGTTAGGCATCGGCTCTTGATCGAAGGACTGGTTGAAAGTGCAGATTCGCTGATAAAAGGGCAGGCGAAAGCGAAATTTGCCGCCGTATCAGTAATGCAAAAGCGGAGACGACGAAATCCGGGGGTGAGCAGGAGATGACATTTTCATGGGAAAGAAGGCAGGGCAGTTCGTTGGCAAGCGATACAGCGTAACTGCAAGCGATCGACTATGGAAGTGCAGAAGATGTGGTGGCGTAGCTGAGAAAATGCCAGTCGCTTTTGTTCTTATCTGAGGGCTTGTCTGATGCTTGATCAGGTCAAAGTTCTGTTGAAGAACGTTCCGAAGCCCCCTTTTTCTTGCACCGTACTTCAAGTTTCATAATTTATTTTTTCATTAAGCTACTTTTAATATATAGGTGTCTTCGATCGCGTCCCGAAATAGGTGTCTTCTTTCACGTCTCTGTGTTCTAGTGGTTGACTCTTTGGTTTTTGAAGCTAAATTCCAAAGTTTAATTTCCGAGCTCTACATGTAATAGCTTCAATTTTTTATTGTATATGTAATAGCTTTGGTTCGTCTAAACCAATTGAAACTAGTTGTAATCTTGTCTAACCTCTCCTTTGTGGGATATAAAAGGTCCTGCGCATACTATATCCATCCTTATGCAAGATCTGCCACATGAGAACGGACTTTTTGATCTCAATTAGGGGGTTCCAAATAGACATGAACTTTAGTTCCCATCGAAGTTTGGTCCAAGAAAGGCACCACCTCTTGTTAAGGGTATGATGAACATCTAAGTTCTCTTTGAAGTTGGGGATTCTGGATATTTTCTTACCATTGCTCCATTTGAGGCCCTCCAGGCAAGGAAAATCTTTACCACAGAGAAGGTGGGTAGTTGAGCAGTCCCACGCTAAACACTTGCCTTGAAGAAGAGTCCATTCCTCGAGGGTAACTCTATGTCTTGGGTCTAAGTCTTCGAACCTAATCCATCGACTGGCCTCTTGTTTCCAGAGATGTTTCCACTGTTTGAACCCCTTGTTCCATAGCCGCTTTGCAGTTTGGAGGTTTCAAGGCTCCACCCCCCTTATGCCACTGATCGGGAACCAGATAGAGTCGTTTTGTCTTATCCCAGCCGCCCACTTCCACTCCTCACTGATTCAGATGAATTGTTTGGCCTTGTTCCAACTCTTCCATAAAGAACACACGAGGCTAGAGCCTTTAGGGGACACCGGGTGGGGGGAGAACAAAAGCGTGAGAATCCCTATGTCCTTCCAACCAGGATGGCCAACTAAGGTAAGGTCTTCCGTGTTTTTGAAGATCAATTTAGCCCAAGAGGACTCACTATTGTTCCAAGCCTTGATAAGCCACTTTGCCGCCAGCTTGTCAGCCAACCCAACGATATCCAAAATTCCCAAGCCTCCTGAGTCTTTCGAGCTAATGCAAGTTTCCCATTTTATTTTGGGAATCCCCCTCCTGTTAGGGTGCCCAGTCCATAGGAAGTTTCTGCAGATTCTTTCCACTTTGGCCAACTCTTTCTCCTTAGGTCTCCAACACGAGATAAAGTAAATAGTCGTAGAAAGCATAAATGTGTTAACAACCATAGCACGCCCTACGAAGTTGACTTGCATACCTTTCCAATGATTTAGTTTGCTATCCAGCTTGGATAGCACCCAGTTCCATCATTGGTCCATTGAGATGTTGAAGCCCATCGGAATGCCGAGGAGACGGAAGACTTGACCTCTAGAGATAACTTGACACCCCTGATCAAATAACAATTGAGGAGGAGGTCCATTGATTGCTCTGAAAGCGGTTTTAGCATGGTTGATTTTTGAACGTGACGCCACACAAAAGGTGTCGAGGCAATTCCAGAACACCTCAATGTTGTTCATATCGTTATGCACAAAGGCATTCATGTCATCGGCAAAGAGTCTCACAATCATTTGGCCGTGATTAAGGGGTAGGGAAAGACCCTTGAGATCACCAGCATTTATGTGATGCTTTAATATGCAACTGAGGCCATTTGAGGCGATAGCGAAGAGTAGTGGAGCCAGAGGGCAGCCTTGCCTGATAGATCTTTTTAAACTTATGGGCTCAGAGAGCTTACCGTTGATGTTTATTCTAGTTGAGGTGTTTCCGAGAAGAGTGGAAACCATCTTCGTGAACTTTTGGCTACGTCCAAGGTCTTTTAGTGATTGAAGAATAAAGTCCCATTCCAATCTATCATACGCTTTGTCGAAGTCGATCTTAATGAATACTAGATCTTGTGCAGACTCCTCAGCAAATGCAAGGCCTTCCCAAATATCAACAATTGCTTCAAGTATAGATCTACCTTTGATAAAACCTTTCTGGTCCTCACAAAGCCATGACTTTAAATGAGAAGAGATTCTGTTGGCGATGACTTTGGCAATTATCTTGTATCCAGTTTGGAGCATGGTAATCGGCCGCCAGTTTTCAATTTTGTTCTTATCTCCCCTTTTGTGAATTAACTTGATGACACCATTATTAAGGCACTCAGGGAGGGCGCCGAAGGAGAGAGCCTCTTGCCACACTAGACGCAGCGGGGTGGCCACCTCAAGCTTGAAGGACTTGAAAAACTCATTGGTGAGGTCATTAGGATCCGGACTTTTCCCATTGAGAAGAGCATCAATAACCTCGATAATCTTATAACAAAATAAGATTTTTCGTACAACAATCTTTTATTCTTATGAGATTGGAATGTATCCTAACGAGTCGCTTTTGAAGCACATGTTCAAACATGGGTTCGCAAGACCCCAATTCTTGGGCTGAGTTCACATAACGTGATAACACTTCAAGTTCGTTTCCACGCATCATATGTGTTGTGAGACGTGCGAGACTCTCTATGGGCGAGATACCAAGCACATACGGCGTAAACCTCAAAATGCAACAATTTTTTGGAATTTTAAGCTTTTGTTTATTTTATTATGAAATATATTTGTGTAATTTCTACGTCTTGTAGGTGGTTTGGTAAAGCTTTGATCTCTTGAGGCCGAGGTCTAGAGTTCAACCCTTGGGCTAGACATATAATGGCTTTGGTTAGTTTAAACCATTTATAACGTAGCCTACCAATTATAATCCCGTCTAACCTCTATTTTTTTGGAATATGGAGGAACTCACAAATGCGATGCCCATTCACCTATATAGTTGTACTATCAAAGTAAAAGCTTGGGGGAGTAGGCACTTGTCGAACCTCCTTATAAAAAAAAAGTCGTCCACGATGAAGGAACACCAATCGAGGAATTCGTTTCTTATATGTAAAGAAATCCAATCGTTCATATCTACTCTTTGATTAATTAAAAGTACAATGAAAGATGGGCATAACACTCATGTGATCTTTGAATTCCACAACACAAAGATTAGACATCTAGCAGTTGTTAGGATACAAAGATCAAAAGCTCACTAAAGTAGACATTGAAAAGGGACAATCCTAAAGCTAGATGAGATAAATAATTTGAAATAGATAGCTCGAAGGTCCAATGGTCCGCTTAAGAGGCTAGTTTTAACAAATCACCACCCAAACTGATGATGGGCATTGCACCACAACCCCAGCCCGAGGGATTGAATACTCACCTTCATCCTTGCGAGGTTACGGGCCCAATCAAATGGGCTTTAGCATGTGAATTTAGAGGAATCTTATTATTTTATGAAATGAGGACATTGATTGATCCATACGCCAAGTGTGTTACTATGTGTGCTTAAACGAGGATCGTCCAATAATGAAGGAGTTCTTTTTTTTTTTAAATGAGGTTCAACCAAAGCCTAATCTCCCGAGCTTTAACTTTGAAATTCTAATTTTACAAAGTAAAGGAGTTCCGCAAGTATTATACCCAAAATCTTCACCCAATGGTGAAGGAGTTTTTGACTGAATGACCAATCGTTTTAATGGACCCTTCATTTTTTATTTTGGTGAGTAACACGATACGGAAAATCCCTCGGGTCCACGGTTTAAATGCCCATCCTCTTCCATCTACACAATTATAATAATTTTTCCGCTAAAGGTAAACGTTCAGATAGGTTGTGCTTTGTAGAAGCGTGAAGTTGACATGAAAAGGTAAAGTCGCTTTCAGCCCAAGCGCTTTTATATGATTCACTCAAAGCTATGCAGCAAGCAAGCATCGCATCTCTCTCCAAGTAGCATCAAGTGTAAAAATGCGTCAAAAGGGTATCAAGTCTCATCAACGTGTGAAAATGCATCAAAGGGGTTATCAACTTTGGTAGGTGTTGTATAATTGCATCGGTATAAGGGGTAGGGACATTGGATTTATTTCTTTCAAACCTTTAGTATTTCTTTGTTATTTACCCTATTTGAAGAGTCTTGACCCTTGTAGTTGATTTATTTAAGAGTGAGTACCCTAAATTTGATTGCAAGTTTCTCTAAGCCAGGCATGTGATTTCTTAAGCTTTAAAACCATCTGATCACCCTCGATGCCCATTTGATATAGTAAACATGTCCCCTTATAAGATGACTTGACCCCTTCACCTTAGAGCTATATATTGAGAGGGGGCTTTCTCCTCTTGTGGGCTTATATGATGTTTGTATGGTCTTGTTAGTTAGTTTGGAAGGACTATTTATGGTACTCTCAACATTGTTATCTATGGAGGTGGTGGTACTAACTCACTAGCCTCTTTAGCTTATTCTCTAACAAAAAGTGTGGAGCAAAGTTAATAGAGGATGGGACCCCCCACCCCGGAACAACCCAACACCCATGTGCTTCTAGATGGACCAATTGGATGTTTGACCCCACTGACCAAGCAATGCCCATGGAAGAGCTTGCTCTCAATTCACTTTGATGCTTACCATGTTAATGTCGTGTATTATAGTTTTTTTCTAGGTTGTCTAGAATCATATATGGGGTTTTTCTCATACCAACCTGGTCATAGGAGGATTTTTGGTACCTACAACCTCTTTCACGAGTTCCCAACTTCTCCTATGACTTCTCTCCACAAAAGAAGAGCATGAAAAGGTCCCTAGTAGTTGCCTACATGCTCGTTCTGAAGCTTCAGAACTCTCTTAGTCTCCTTTTTCTCCACCATATGATGTTGAGATATCAATCTCAATATGTGATGATCCAGGATGACACGTATCACATTTTCATTTCTTTGACATGCATAGTGGTCATGCCCATATATGTTAGGGATACTTCATTAAGCTTTACTAGATTTATCTACCAAGAGTGATGGCACATTTCTTTTCTTGCTAGCTCACTCATTCATGGACATTAGGAGTTTCCTAATGTATTATTCTTTATATATTTCACTTGTTGTATTGTTGTTTTAAGTCATTCTTGTATATTCCT
Organism: Ceratopteris richardii; assembly: GCA_020310875.1. Taxonomy (NCBI): domain Eukaryota; kingdom Viridiplantae; phylum Streptophyta; class Polypodiopsida; order Polypodiales; family Pteridaceae; genus Ceratopteris; species Ceratopteris richardii. The sequence goes on from CM035434.1 coordinate 94,087,044, forward strand.
TTTATGTAATAGAAGAAGAAGAAGAAGAAGATCATTCTTCCTTGCCGCAATCTCTCTATGTGCTCCTATTTGAGCCTGAGAGTATGTGAGAGAGATCTCTTCCTTATCTCCTTCCTCTTGACATGATATCAGAGCCAGTGTGGTTGTAGAGAGCTCACGGATAATGTCGATAGTGAAGAGTATGCAAGAAGGCAGGGAGAAAGCGTTACTCGCAAATGACTTTAGATTGCTATGAAAATTGGCATGAAGGTAGAAGGTGTCAAAATATTTTTGATAGTTATCCCTTTAAGGTCACTTGTTTTTGTCAAATTTCCATCTCAAAGCCATCTCGACCTCTATTTTGAGCCCGCAAGGTGGGACCCATAGAAAAACCATGTTAGTTTACAAAATTGTAACTTGCAACTTGTTTGGAAACACTTAAACATCGAGAATTTCAAGTGATTCTGTGTACTATTGATACATGAAAACTAATTTTTTGTGAGATCGAACTATCACTTCATAGTGTGATAGTGTTCAAGCAAAAGTAGTGCTTGTAGTGCTTTTGTAGTGTTGTGAATTGGTGCGAAAATGGTAAACACGAGTGGAATGAGTCAGCTTATAAGCAAAAAACTAGACAATAACAACTTCTATGCTTGGAGATATAGAATGATGAATTTCTTGATGGGAAAAGTGTTCGAAGAGATGGATGAATACCTCTAGGAAGTGAGGTGGTACTGACAAAACCTGCTTAGTAGCTACCTTATTTCACTTCAGGGTTATGTAGTAGGCCCTCTTGGCTTGCAAATGACATCAAATAAGTGCCTATGTACTTAGGATTTGATACTTAAAACAAGTGGATCAAAATAGATTACTTTGCAAATAGCTAGTGAACAAAAACTTGTTATTTTGGTCTTGGCACCTGCTGGATGTTTTGTTAAGTGCTCACAATACAGTAGCAATTGATCAAAATCCTTTTCAAGGTATCTAATTAACTTAGGTACCTAATGATTCCAAGTGGAATCACTTAAAATGATGAACCACACACTGAGCAATCAATTTAGCATTTGGATGCTTACCTCGGACTTTTTAGGAACTGTGAAGTTCAAGACCAATGAGAACTTCAAGGCCGATTTCTCCCAATTGGCTGAAGCAAATTTCTTCACATTTGTGTAGCTTGAAGTCCGATTTGTGCTGGTTCCAACAAGCTATAGAACATGAAATATGGGTAAGAACTCACGGAGATATGATCATTCAAATACATTGTTCTAAGTAGTCATAGTAGAGAGATGAACAAAGATGATCAATGATGTAATGTATTATAGAACATTTTTGTACATAATCATTGGCATAGAAATTATGCCCAATGATAGTTATCTAAGTGAGTTAATATTTAAGCTAATTAGGATCTACAAAGGATCATCAATAAGCTCAAAAATGGGGGCACACAGGCTACGAGATTACAATCCTCTTTTATAGATGTTTTACCTCCAACTTTGAATTTCAATTCAAGCTTCGCTTTACCTAAAAGTTCTCCTCCAAGTTAGGATATATTCTCTCATTGGAAAAACGCATAGCTAATATGCTTCCTACCTCCACGAGATGTGTGGACTTACAAGATTCTCTTCAAAACAACTTTTACAAATGGTAAATGGCCAAGTATTACAAGCCAAAGTTCACATGCTTCATGAAGTGATTGTATGTATTTGTTTCCATGCCTAGACAAGTGTGATGGCTTGGACACTTGCACCAACAGCTCCCCCTCAATCCAAACATCTTGGCTTGGTATTCTTTATGATTCTTCTTGAATGTCCTGCAACCCAATTATAGCTTTAAACCTGTAAAGTTTAGTACCATCAAGTGCTTTGGTTAACAAATCGGCACATTGCATATTTGTGGACACATATGCAAGTTGTATCTCCTTGCTCAATAACTTCTCTCTGATATAGTGATAGTGTACTTCTATATGCTTGGATCTTGCATGATAAATAGGATTGGCTGCAAGATGCAAAGAACTTCTATTGTCACCAAAGATCATAGGTGAATGAGTATGAAGCCCCAAATCTGAATATAGTAATCTAATCCATATGGCTTCTTTTGTAGCATTGGCTAATCCCCTGTATTCAACCTCTGCTGAAGATGGAGCAACAGTAGGTTGCTTCTTGGAAGACCATGAAATGGGCTTATCACCTACAAAAGAAAGATAACCAAAATTACTCCTCCTGTCATCCTTACAACCTGCCCAATCTGCATCTGAGTGAAGCTTGATGTCTAAATATGATGTGTATGGAAAGTATAAACCTTGATTTAGAGTACCATTGAGATACTTCAAAATCCTTTTGGCAGCTTCCAAGTTAGGTGCTCTAGGTTTATGCATGAATTGACTTAAAAGCCTTACTCCATAGGCTATATAAATCCTTGTTAGAGCTGCATAGTTCAGACTTCCAACTATGCTTTGATATCCTACAATGTCTTCAAGCAAATCACCTTCATGACAACTGAATCTATGATTTACCTCCATAGGGGTGCTAGCTACCTTTGCATTCTCCAAGTGGAACTTCTTCAACATGTCCTACACATATTTCCTTTGAGTAATGTAAATTCCAGAATTTGTGTAGACCAATTCAAGTCCAAGAAAATGCTTCACAAACCCTACATCACTGATTTTGAACTCCTGCATGATTAGGGTCTTGATTTGTTTGATTCCATTGGCATCACTACCTATCAGGATGATGTCATCAACATAAACACATAAATACATGATGTTTGAGTTACTTCTCTTGACAAACACAGAAGAATCTACTTTGCTCATCATGAATCCTTGATCTTGAAGGTATGTAGTTAATGTATGGTTCCATGCCATAGGTGCCTGCTTCAAACCATAAAGAGATTTGTTCAATTTGCACACATAATTTACCTTGCTTGGGTCTTCATAGCAAGGAGGTGGAGCCATGTAAACCTCCTCTGAAATCTAGCCCTTGAGAAAGGTATTTTTTCACATCCAATCGATACATATTCCAATTCCTAGATGGAGCCACACTTACCAATATGCTGATTGTTGGCATTTTAGCCACAAGTGAGAAGGTCTCTTCATAATCAACTCCTTGGGTTTGTGCAAAACCCTTAGCTACAAGTCTAGCTTTATACCTATTTATTGATCCACCTTAGTTTCTCTTGATTTTGTAAATCCATCTAGAACCAATTACCTTCATTGATGCCTTCTTGGGTACTATCTCCCAAGTATCATTCTCTTGGATTGCTTGTATTTCTTCATCCATAGCCTCCTTCCATTCTACCTTGGTACTTGCTTCTTCATATGAAGAAGGCTCTTCAAGTGAAAAATCTTTAGCAAGATAAATGGAATGCTTAGTAACTAATGAAGTATCATACCCATATCTAATTGGATTCTTACTCTCGCTTTGTAATCTCCTTAGAACTTCGTTGGATGATTCAGGTAAGTCTCCCAACCTCTTTATTTTGGCCTTTCCTTTTGACTTCCATGCTTTGAACTCCTCCAATGTCATAGTGTCCTCATCATCCGATTTGATGTCTTCAATTTGGCTTGGCTCCTCCTTCGTGAGGCTTGGAAATTCTTCTTCCAAGTCAAATGGCAATTCGACCTTCCTGCATTCAATTTCAAACCAAGAATCATTCTCATCAAACACAACATCTCTACTGACCATAAATCCTTTGTTGGATGGATTATAAAACATGTATCCCTTTTGATTTAAATCATACCCTATGAAGATGCACTTCTCTTCCTTAGGGTGTAGCTTACCTCTTATTTGAGATGGAACATGCACATAAGCAACACATCCAAAGATTCTACAATGATCAAGTGATGGCCTTCTAGCATGCCATGGTTCATATGGGGTCATCCCATCAAGTGATTTGGAGGGCAACCTATTAATAAGATAAGTGGTAGTAGAAACACTCTCTACCCACAAATAATTAGGTAACCTTTTTTCATTAAGCATTGATCTAGCTATTTCCACAATCAACCTGTTTCTCCTCTCTCCTACCCCATTTTGCTCAGGGGTATACCTTGTAGTAATCTCCCTTTTGATACCTCTGTCTTGTAAGAATGCATCAAATTCATTAGAGAAGTACTCACCTCCTCCATCTGACCTTAATCTCTTTAGAATTCTTCCTGTTTAAGTTTCCACAAAGTGCAAGATACTTCTTAAAGCAACTAAACACTTCATCTTTATGCTTCATTGCCCACCTACTGAAATCATCAATGAATGATGCATAGTACCTTGAGCCTGAAATTGAAGGGTCCTTTCTTGGTCCCTACACATCTGTGTGGACAAGTTCCAAGTAATCCTCATGCATATAGCCTTTCTTTGAGAAGATTAACCTGTGTGATTTACCAAAGTGACATGTACAACATTTATAGATCATGTGTTGCTTGGATAGATTAGGTATCCCAAACACACATTGATCGCTACATATTTGCTTCAAGGTTCTCTCACCAATATGCCCTAATCTTTTATGTCAAATCTCAAGCTCACACAATGTTTGATCCTTGTAAATATAAAGTGCAATGTTTCTAGTCTCCTCAAGCTCAAATGTAAACAATCTACCTGTTTTCCCTCCTTTGGAAATTCTCTTGAATCCATGTTGGGGGTCCTCTACAAAAGCTCCATATTTGTTGAACCTAACCTGTAAACCTTTTTCCACTATCTGTCCAAAACTCATCAGATTCTTGGTGATTGTAGGTACATAAGAACCCTACTCAACAGATTTCTATTCCCATCAGAGGTTTTGACATTTCCTACCTTGACCACTAAATGCTTGGTGTCATCACCTATCTGCACTTGGTACTTTCCCTTAGGCTCCTCAAGATCAGAAAGGAGAGCTACATTGCCTACTACATGGTTTGAACATCCTGAGTCAATATAGAAGAGGTGATCATCATTCATACCTTGTTTTGAAGTCATATTCATAATGAGAAGGGAATCCTCTTGATCCTCTGTGTAATTGTTGAAGTCCTTTCTTGATTTGTATCTTCCTTGATAATTGTTGTTGTAATGTTGTTGTAGCCATGGTTGTAGCCTTGATTATGATTGAACCTTCCTCTTGATTGTGAATAGCCACCTCTTTGAAATCCTCTTCCTCTATGATTCTTGAAGTTCCTATAGTACTCATCTGTAGTGCGATTAGACAATCCACATATGTTACATGATGAACAGTTGAAAGGTCTCCCCCTACCTTGCTTACCTCATGTGTCCCTTCCTCTTGAGTTCCTACCTCTCCCTGCATAGTTAGCTTGAGAAGTAGTACCTTCATGTTCAACCTTTCTGCTTTTCCATTTCTCTTTAGACTTTCCTTTATCTCTGTATAGGGCAGAAGAGTTGTTACCTCTTGATGATTCTTTGTTTTTGTTGAGCTTGGCTTCATGGGTAAAGAGTTGTCCCATGAGTGTGGTAAGATCTCGAATCTTCATGTCCATGTATAAGTGCATAGCAGTTGTGAAGGCTTCCCACTTATCATCTGTCTTGATGCCATTGATTATTTGTCTCATTATTTTCTCCTCTTCAATCTCCTCTCCTAAATTTGCCAATTGATGAGCCACATCTTTGACTTTGGTCACAAACTTTGAAACATTCTGCTTGGGTTGCTTCCTTTGAGTAGTAAACTCAATCCATATTTGATTTTTGCTAGCTCTTGTATTGGAAGAAAAGTATGAAAACAATGTATCCCAAGTCTCTTGGGAAGTTTTACTATTCCTAATGTGTGGAAAAAGGAAGTCAAAAATAGAGTTAAGCATATATGAGCTTGCGAAAGCATCTTTGGCACACCATGAGTTAAGTCTTTCAAGTTCTTCTCTTGTAGGTTGTCCTTTGCTTCTGAAATGGGCATCTCCTCATCTCCTGGTATGTATCCATGGAGACTCCTTCCTTGTAAGTATGTCTTCATTCTCAAGGACCATGCTGGATAGTTATTCCTATCCAATTTATCAATAAAAGAAGGGAAACCATCTCCCATTTTACCTCAACTTGCTATGATACCACTGTTGGAAGAGATGGATGAATACCTCTAGGAAGTGAGGTGGTACTGCCAAAACTTGCTTAGTAACTTCCCTATTTCACTTCACGGTTATGTATTAGGCCCTCTTAGCTTTCAAATGACATCAAATAAGTGCCTATGTACTTTGGAGTTGATACTTCAAACAAGTGGATCAAAACAGATTACTTTGCAAATAGCTAGTGAACAAAAACTTGCTATTTTGGTCTTGACACCTACTGGATGTTTTGTTTTGCGCTCAGAGTACAATAGCAATTGATCAAAATCATTTTGAGGGTATCTAATTAACTTAGATAGATAATGATTCCAAGTGGAATTACTTAAAATGATGAACCACACACTGAGCAATCAATTTAGCATTTGGATGCTTACCTCATACTTTTTAGGAACTGTGCAGTACAAGACCCATGCGAACTTCAAGGTAGATTTCTCGCAATTGGCTAAAGCAAATTCCTTCACATTTGTGTAGCTTGAAGTCGCCTTTGCGCTGGTTCCAACAAGCTATAGAACATGAAACATGGATAAGAACTCACGAAGATATGATCATTCAAAGTACATTGTTCTGAGTAGTCATAATAGAGAGATGAACAAAGATGATCAATGATGTAATGTATTATAGAAATTTTTTGTACATAATAATTGGCATCGAAATTATGCCCAATGATAGTGATATAAGTGAGTTGATATGTAAGCTAATTAGGATCTACAGAGGATCATCGATAAGCTCAGAAATGGGGGCACACAAGCCGCGAGATTACAAGCCTCTTTTATAGATGTTTTACCTCCAAGTTTGAATTTGAATTCAAGATTGGCTTTGCCTAAAAGTTCTCCTCCAAGCTAGGAGATATTCTATCATTGGAAAACCTCATAGCTAATATGCTTCCTACCTCCACGAGATGTGTGGACTTACAAGATTCTCTTCAAAACAACTTTTACAAATGGTAAATGGCCAAGTATCACAAGCCAAAGTTCACATGCTTCATGAAGTGAGTGTATGTATTTGTTTCCATGCCTAGCCAAGTGTGATGGCTTGGACACTTGCACCAACAAAAAGGCTACTAGAAGCAGATCGAAGGAGAAAACAAAAAAGCTCCATAGTTATGAGAGAGGAGGACTATGTGTGAGTCAAGAGTATATGAGGAATGGAATCCAAGAGCACAAAAGGTAATTTATTGGCTACCTATTAACACACATGATAGCATGATTGGACACATATAGGATGCCAAGACTCCAAAAGAGGCTTGAAGCAATTTGTTCACATTGTATGAGACCAATACAAAGGCACACAAGTTGCAACTCAAGAGCGAGCTACATAATCTAGAGAAAGAGGGCATAAGGGTAAGTGACTACACCTTGCAAATCAAAAGCATATGTGAGTCACTTGCATTTATTGGTGTGAACATAGATGATGATGATAAGGTGGAAGTGTGCCTTCTTGGTTTAAGAGTTGCATATAAGCAGTTGAGAACTTCTATATAGAATAGGGAAAATTTTCAAAATTTTGTTGATTTGCTATCCATGCTGATTATTGAAGAAAATAATCTTGATGAGGATTCAAAATCCCAACAAGAACCTAGTTTTGAGTAAGTATTCTACTCTGGTAGAGGAAGAGGTAGAGATAGAGGCTTCAAAATTGCAAAAGGACATAATCACCAAGACCAAGGTCAATAACAAAATCATGCAAGAGGTAGAGCATAGTTTTGAGGCATGGGGAGCCAAAGAGGCTGTAGAAATATCCAAAGAAATGATTCAGGTAATGACACTGATGCTGGAATTGTGGTAAACCTAGACACTTTGAACATGATTGCAAGTTGAAGAATCAAAATAATAGAAGGCAGCGAAACAATTATGCATCCACAAGTGTAGATGATTCTGAGAAGTTGTTCATAGTCCACAACACATGATGAATATGATGTATGCTAATGTTTCAAAATCAATGTAATGTCTAGTATGTTGATTTAGGTGCTTCAAATCACATGAACAGTCATGTAGAATGGTTTACTAGTTTGCAAAAATTACGAGTCCCTAGATATGTTGAAATAGGTGATGACACATCACACCCTATTGAGCATACATGAAACATAGCATTGTGCATGGAGGACGAAAATGCAAAACATCTTGCTAATGTGTTGCATATTCCAAATATAACATAGAATCTAGTTTTTGTTGGACAAAGGGTTGACCCAGGATTAGAAGTCAAGTTCAATGTGGATGGGTTATATGTACAATAGTACAAATAGGATGGAAGATTGATTGCTAAAGGAAACAAAGTGGGTAGGATGTTCACCTTAAATGTGAAAATTCTTGAAATGAATGCAGCCATGTTTGCAAATGGTGCAGGAGTTATTGATGATATAGAGATTTTTGACACAAATGAATTGAACATGCAAACTTCTAGAGGTTGGAATTGATGTTGTCAAAGGAGATTGTCAATGGACGTCTTAATGTCAAGGTTGCAGAGATGCAAAAGATATGTGCAGCCTATCACTTTTGTAAACAGTCAAGAGCATCATTTTCGCATGACAAGCATGTTAGTAAGAATGTGCCATAAATAATACATAAAAATGTTTGGGGTCTTGTAAAGACCACATATGGGTGGTTGCAGCTTTTATGTTACTTTCATTGATAACCATACATGGAAAATATGGGTATATTTCATGAAAGAAAAGAGTGAGGGGTTCATTCACTTTCATAGCTTTTAAGCTATGGTGGAAAATAAGAAAAGGAAGTATATTCAGACATAAATATTTGATGGAGGAGGTGAGTACATGTCAAATGAGTTCAACAACTTTCTAAAGTGTCATGGAGTTCGACGTCCGTTTTCATGCAAGTACACATCACAATAGAATGGCATTGTTGAACACAAAAATAGACATATTGTAGAAATAGAAATAGCCTTGATGGTTGAGAAGAATATGCCTCATTGTTATTGGACAAAAGCTGTACACATTGTGATATGCATCATGAACAAAACTCCGATTGCTATTGTACATCAAGTTACACCTGAAGAGAAGTTCATAGTTAAAAAGCCAAACTTATCACATATGAAAGTTTTTGAATATATTACATATGAACATATTCCAGATGAGTTGAGGATGAATCTTGATCTAAAAACAAAAAAAAATGTATCTTCGTTGGGTTCTCCCTTGAGAAAAGGGGGTATAAATGTTATAATCCACTCACATGACAGGTGAAGGTAAGTAGAGATGTGGTATTTGATGACATGTCAAGATTCTATGTAGGTACTAAAGAAGAACTTAATCTTGAACCAAATGACAAAGAAAATGCTGAAAATCAGGTGTAGAATCTCAAGTCTTAAGTGGACCTAATGCATCACCAAGCAATAGGTCCAACTCAAATCCATGGAGTGGAAGATACATGTAAATTTCAGTCCACCAATTTCATCAACTACATCAAAGAAAGGTAAAGAAAAGCTTTCTACTGGTAGTAAAACATCTACAGGTTTTGAAGACATTGATGGAGATTTAAGCTGTCCAAAAAAGAGCCTTGATGAGGAACTTGAATTGCCCTCTATGAAGAGTCCAGCAGTAAGAAAGGCACACTTTTGTATATAAAGAGGTCTCCACCTCTTCTTTTGGGAGAGCTCTTTTAGAAGTAATGAGATAATGCTAGTTTGTAGATAGACTCTTACTCTTTTGTCGTCATGATGTGCGTGCGTGCGTGCTTGTTCTCTTCTTGCCTAACGCTTGTGACATGTTGATGTATGATTACGTCGCTATTATGCTTGTGATTACGATTATGTGCATCATTCGTGATGCTTATGTTGTGTCTTCTTGTTAATAACATTGTTAATCATACGTTGACGAAGCGCCATTACGCCTACTGAGTGCTTCTATGCAAACATTTGGGTCTCATGAGATACTTCCTAGTTTGACAAGTATGAGTTGTGATGAGTATAGTGGTGAGTATCCCCGCCTGTCACGCGGGAGACGCGGGTTCATAGATAGATAGATAGATAGATAGATAGATAGATAGATAGATAGATAGATAGATAGATAGATAGATAGATAGATAGATAGATAGATAGATAGATAGATAGATAGATAGATAGATAGATAGATAGATAGATAGATAGATAGATAGATAGATAGATAGATAGATAGATAGATAGATAGAGCGGGAGACCCGGGTTCGATCGGCAACGGCGCCAAAAGTTGTTGACGTTGTAGCATCACAACTCATACTTGTCAAACCAGGAAGTATCTCATGAGACCCAAATATTTGCGTAGAAGCACTCAGCAGACGTAATGGCGCTTCGTCAACGTATGATTAACAACGTTATTAACAAGAAGACACAACATAAGCATCACGAATGATGCACATAATCGTAATCACAAGCATAATAGCGACGTAATCATACATCAACATGTCACAAAGCGTTAGGCAAGAAGAGAACAAGCACGCATGCACATCATGACGACAAAAGAGTAAGAGTCTATCTACAAACTAGCATTATCTCATTACTTCTAAAAGAGATCTCCCAAAAGAAGAGGTGGAGACCTCTTTATATACAAAATGGCAAAAAAGCATGCTATGTGGGATTTCTAAACTGAAAGGAGAATGAATCCCACTTATTCTCTAGTGTGGCACTCACACACACCTATACAAGAGTGCTTTATTAACTGAATGAAAGGTAGAAAAAGGTACAAACGATGATGAAAATGAAGTGGATCCAAGAAATACATGTTGTATCTTCAACACTCCCCCCTCCTTGACTTTGTCGTCCTCGACAAAGCTTTTGCAAGTATGGAGCTTTTGTGGAAGAGCGTGTAGGAGTTCCTTTTGATTTGCATGATCCTTGCACCATTGGAGTGCTTTGCGTTATTGCTTTTCTTCATCTTGCTTTTTGTTTGGAGTCGAGTGCTTTAACTTGGTTCTTTTGCCTCATATAGATGAATATGCTAGAATGCTTCTTTTTTTTTTTAAATGGATGGATGATGTATGAGAATGATACGACAAAATGTAGATGATATATACAAATAGATGAAATTAATTCATCTCTTCTTAGTCCATATGCATGAGTGGGGACTAAGGGTGCATGGGCGGAAAACAAAAAAGTGTCTATGCACGGTCTTGTAATGTGACCCTATCTTATGCATACTCTAAAATTGCATACAATAAAAAAATGGTGCAAAAATGGATGGGTCTTGAGCAAAGTGCTCAAGGGTGACGCGATGATGAGGCCTTCTCCAAATGTCCATCTCCAAGAGCCGCTTCTTTTCCATCAACCATTTGAAATGGATGATACCTTTGTCCACCATCCTGAAAAAACAAAAATAAAAAGCAAATTTTTGAACTCTATGTACATGTGCCCTCTTTGTGCCTGGGTTAAACTAAGTGTGCCAAATGCGTGGCCTTTGGATGAGGCCCTATTCGTGTGCATACTTGGTGTGCATCTTAAACATATGCTGTGCATTGGGCAAGGTTGGGTACGACACCCATGGATGCTGCACGAAGAGGTTTTAGGCCGCCAATATGTCTTCGCTTTGTTAGTCTTAGCCTTGAGGTTTCTCCTTGGATCTTTTCTGAGTGTTGACTTTATTGCTTTGGATCCCTTTGTCAAAAGTGGTCGTTCTTCATGATAAAGCATGGTGAATCTAGACCGTAGACTATGAAGTCTAGTGTGAGAGGGTTGAGTTTGTATAACAGCTTTCTTTGGTACCCATATCATAGTGCGATTTGGTTGGGCTCTAAGTAAGTTCTTGGCCCCCCAAATTTGCTTTACATTACAAGGGAAATGTGACTCCTTCTTGATATATGGGTCTTTTGGGCCTTCTATGTGAGTCTTTAGAAAAAACTCATCTTTACATGGGGAGTTCAACAAAGGTTGAGTTTCTTTACATATATCATGCTCATGTAATGGATCACAAGGTTGTGTGGTTTGAGATTGATCTAGAGATTCAGCGATGCATTTATCCGTATTACACATAGAATCTCTAGATATCACTTTATCTTCCATAGAACTCATACAAAGTATTTTTTTATCTCCTTCTTGATGATCCAGGTGTAGACCATCCTTGCTCTTGAAATCATGAGAAGATTCCAAACTTAGAGGAAGGGAGGGCCCTTCCACATCCTCCAAGCACTTGGAGTCCTCCACTTCATCATTCGTCAAGGTTTCCTGTGACTTACTCAAAGAAAGGTTAGATGAAAAAGCATGAGTGGAAAGACTATTTTGTGGATTAACAGCACAATCTTTGAATAGATGATTATGTCCACAATCCATACAATGAGGATAATCATTAGGATTTCCAAAAGACTCACTAATGGGGATGGACATAATAGATGGACAAGGTGCTTCAAACCCTTGATGTTCAAAAAACCTTTGAGTGCCTATGACCAAGTCTTCATCTATACCTTCCATAACAAAAAATGTTTCTAAAAATTCCATAGCATTCACCACAATAGGCAACCTAACTTGACCCATGCAATCATAAGTTTCACCATTCATGAGGATAGAGAAATGAGTGGTTAGTTGAATGTTATCCAAAATAATTGTCACTAAATCAATATGAATTAAATTCCACTCACAATTAGGGTTAATATAAGTACTCATATTTCTACGTTCATGAACAATGAATACAGTTACAAAATTGTTGCTATGTTCCCTAGTTGCAACTATGGAACCCACCCCTTTAGAAATTCCACCAATTTCCTCTACCCCTTGCAAATTTTCTCTATTTGTTTCACCTTGATCATGTGTGATTAATGCATGCATCTCATCTTTTTCTTCCTTCTTTTGTGCAACCTTTTCCCCCTTCCTTCTTTCTTTTGCCTTTTTCTTTCCCATGTTTTGACAACTCAAACCCTTGAATATTTCTAGTAATGAGTGTATGTTTTGGCCATTTTTGAGATGAAAAAAACTCTGCTGCAGTGCTTGCTGTTGCTTTTCTTTCTTCAAGATAAGTAATCCAACGCAGACAAAAAAGAACTACTGCTGACTTACCATGATTATCATCATTAAGACAATATAAAAGGTGAGGATGAGCTTTTGTTTCTCCTTCTCCATATCTAAAGTGTTTGCCAGTGCGAAAAACCAGAGTGTCCAGTTGGTTCTTTCAGGCGGAGCAGGGCCAATCAGAGCTTGTCATTTGACAAGAAGTTTCAAAAAACACTTGTTTTGACAACCAAAATGGCCAATGACAGGCAAAATGCCTGTTAATTTTAGGTCCTGCAAGTTGAAGCTACCAGATTCCCGCATCGAAGAGGCATTTTGTTTTCCCGATAATCAATGCTATGCGGTCACACAATTTCTGCAATTCAAAACTGCTGCTGCAAGATGGGCTTCACTCCGGCCATCTGTTCACAACCATGCTAAAGAAGGAAAGTGGCTTCAGGCTTGGCGGATGAAAAAAAGGGCACTGTTTTAATTGCCATGGCACGAGCGCAGCGATGCATCATGCTAGTTACTATATTTATGCCAACTATTCCCACAGATCGGTGTGCACATCCAACGAGGGGCATCATTCATGAATGATCCAAATTAGATTGTGTACACTGAGATAGGTGGGTTCAAGTACCATCACTTGGATTCGTAGAAGTAACCAATCCAAGGTTGTTACAGAGGCAGACCCGGTAGTTCAACTAGGGTGCTGTAATAGTTTGAAAATTCTACCTCCCCTCATATCTGCGATCAAAACCTGATTCGCACACCATTGATTTGACTTGCAGTAGTTTGAACCTTTCTCCATACCATACAGTCGAAATGATCAGACTGAGCGGCTATGCTTTTGGCTTTAGTGCTGCTATTCTTATCACTATTATGCGCAAATGCAGTCCAAGCGGTAGGAGACTTCTCTTCTATGAACCTTTCCCTTTGCCACTGTCTTGACTTTTGCATTTTCTGGAATGGAAATGGGCTTCAAAGGAGGATTTGGGTTTCCAACTTAAGCCACGGAAAAGCAGCTATACCCAATTCCTGTGACAGTCGCATCTCACCATCATAGGACAACAATTAAAGAAACAAAAACCTTTCAGAATATCTCAGGTTTGCTGGACTCGTCCTTCGAAACATTATAAGTAGGCAAGAGCACAAATTTTAAGGATTCCTTGTTCTTCACCACCTACTCCTCCTCGAGGGTACCTGTGATAACTGTGCTACCATTCTGATCCTTCAAATTGTCTCTTTTCTCTTTGTGATTAATGCTTTGCTTGCTTTCTCCCTAAAGTATTCCACTGGTAATTGTTAAGTCATGCTGGAGAGCACTACTTTAAGTGCTACCCCTCATAACCATTGTAAGTCCATCAACACATGCTGATCTATGTTGCTTATGATTAACTAGCGTATCCAGTAGAGGTAGATGAGACAAAGCCCGAGCTGGTCCAGCAAAAATAACCCAACTCTTTGATCATTCCTCCTAGGCACTAATCGAGCTTTTTAGGAGACTCGAGTCATTCAAAAACTTCAAAATTTTGCTTTGTAGGCTCCAATTGTCCTCCTTTCTACTCAATAACTTGAGAAATATCAGTTTAAAGCAAACACTTTCCTGAATTTGCAAGGTACTTTCGTAGGGTAAGAATCCTATACTCAATGCATAGAGCAGACTTTTCAGCTTTGACTTCACAAAATCTCTGGTAGCCATTATTGCTCCAAAGCATGTACAGAAGTCCAAGAGGACCATTGTGCTTCCTGATCGTGAGGATCGATGGGGCATCCCAGCTCGCTTTCCGAGATCCTGTATCTGTTGATGTGCTATAGACCTAGCCCGTCAGTGAAGACAATCACCATCAAGAGCCACCAGACCCTCTTTTGGTTATAATACAAAAGTATCTTAATTTCGGCAAGCATGGGACCTCCAGCGTTGAGACTTCATCCCGTTCTCAAAGTGAACCTATAATTTAGGAAACGAGAACCAGACCGCCATAGGCCCACAGAGAGAGAGTTTTGGCTTGTCATTCGCACACATAAAAATTTTCTTTTCTGGTGTTTTCTTTCTTCACGAATCACTACCACCGCTTCTCGGATCCATAATTAAGGGATCATGTGCGCCAAGCTTTGCACCGCGTGGGCATCTCAGTCAGCAGAGTAAAAGAGGCCTATGATTTGTGTGTCATTTCGCCAAAGTGAGATGAGTCATTGAAGGCTGCTCCTGCCAACTTGAGGCAACTCATTGAAAATTCACGTCTTGATTCGTGCACTTGACAGCAGTAGAGATTCGTTCACAACCAATGGTTAACATCTTGATGCCAGAGTAGCCAAAAAATAGAATTTGTGCAGAACCCTCGATGGATCATCCCTGACACACAAATTACAATACTATCTGCTCCTGATTCAAATTTTAGAGTCTTCAAATCTATGACTAAACAGAGCTGAGAGCACTCCGCAATGTCTGTGCGCACTATCTGAAGGCCTCTCAAATTTTAGGTCTACAGCTCTTCAAAATACTCTTCTGGGCATTTATTAGTCAAAACTTCACAACCTGCATTTCGAAAGTCTAAAAGAGATGTGCTAGGTCGAATAAGAACATTGATATCTTAAGGATTTCTACAGACAGACACATTCTTGATATAGCACCTCTCTCAGCAGCGACACTCTCATGAATCAATGCTTTAAGAAATCTCTCTTTGATTTCGGGTTTCCTGGTATATTTGGAGAAGATAAGAGAGAATTTCTAGTCGAACCATTTTTTCTCTGGGAGTTCATCTCTTCAGATGCATCTGACTAGAGACCTGTAGTGATAATTCACTTCACAATTTTTATTCCCTTGCTTTGATAGTAAACCCATGGAATGCTGTTGTTTCCATAGTAATGAGGCGGAGCATGCATTCAGGCTTAGGATACGCAACAGTAACATCTAGCTTGTTTAGAAATTAAATATGCAGTAAGTTCTAGGCTAAAGTAACCCTAACTAATCATCACCTGCTTTTCCGCCTGGTTTCGCATGAATTCCCTCAATTTGAACATCTTTCAATCTCTCTCAAATAGTGTATACCCTGAGCGTCTATGCCTTGCACACCAAAGTGAAAGCCCAGAATCGAGAAGCTATCGTGAGTCTATCACATCAAGAACCCTACCCAAGTTGCTCCTTTGGAATAGATTGGCCTTACAAGCAGCACTTACTTTTAGTAATTCATTCTTTCTTCCAGAACCCTACTCTTTACTGCATTACCATTACTACCAGTGCTGTCACTCTCAGGACATGTTCTTGCATGCTAGCATCCTTCTGCTTCACCCTATCTCCTAAATCAGTTGCTTTCACCTGATTCTTCAAGAATGGTTACTTATTCTTAACATGATCTTCGTTACTCCCTCCTTTCATGATCGACCTGTTCCTCTTTACAGATTTTCCCTGCTTCTTCTTTAGCGTTTCCCTCCTTTGTACCACCAATTTTCTCATGCTTATCACCTTCTATATGATTGGTAGGTTTTCATGCATTAGTTATCACAAAGGAGACTTTGGAGGCTCGATAATATCCAGCTCGTATAACAAGTCCAGAACATAGAAGACCGTTCTTTATGTTCAAAGCATGTCTGAGACGTTACGGCACAGCTGAGCTATCTTCTTATCATCTAATTTTCCTCCCAGCATTCCAATGACTCTCTTGGTATCGCCTTCTGATATGAGCTATTCTTTCAAAATCCTATGTTCTTGCCATCATCTAGGATTAAGAGCAATCATGCATGTGCATAAAGATTGGATGAATGTACCTCATGCTTCCAAGCTTTGCAAGATTTGTGTTGTTTACCTCTTTCATTCCAAGCTTGTTGAGAATCTTCAATGAAAAAACTCTGTAATTTGTTGTTGGTGAACCCCTATAACGTATTTATTCACACATGGTAAAGAAGAAACTTGAAAATCAACAACAACCTAATTTACAAAGAAACCTATTCTACTTCCTTTATCGTTTTGTAACTCTATGGATCACTACTAGTGAATGATTCATCATCCAAAATGGAGATTCTTACCATCACAACGAGCTCATCCCATACTAGTTATTGCAAATCTTGCGAGCCGCAAATGCTCACAAGGACGTAATAAAATGAAGAACTCAAAAAATCATCATGACAAGCTTGCTTACACGTCTCTTTCATGTCATAAACCATCACGTAAGTGACAAGAGAACGCTCCCCGGCAACGGCGCCAAAAGTTGTTGACGTTGTAGCATCACAACTCATACTTGTCAAACCAGGAAGTATCTCATGAGACCCAAATGTTTGCGTAGAAGCACTCAGCAGACGTAATGGCGCTTCGTCAACGTATGATTAACAACGTTATTAACAAGAAGACACAACATAAGCATCACGAATGATGCACATAATCGTAATCACAAGCATAATAGCGACGTAATCATACATCAACGTGTCACAAGCGTTAGGCAAGAAGAGAACAAGCACGCACGCACATCATGATGACAAAAGAGTAAGAGTCTATCTACAAACTAGCATTATCTCATTACTTCTAAAAGAGCTCTCCCAAAAGAAGAGGTGGAGACCTCTTTATATACAAAATGGCAAAAAAGCATGCTATGTGGGATTTCTAAACTGAAAGGAGAATGAATCCCACTTATTCTCTAGTGTGGCACTCACACACACCTATACAAGAGTGCTTTATTAACTGAATGAAAGGTAGAAAAAGGTACAAACGATGATGAAAATGAAGTGGATCCAAGAAATACATGTTGTATCTTCAACAATCATCTCACTAACATGCTTGTTATGTGAAAATGATGCTCTTGACTACTTACCAAATTGACATGATGCACACACCTTTTGTATCTCTACAACCTTTAAATTTGGTAGTCCATGGACAATCTCCTTTGACTTCATCCATTTTAGCCTCTACAAGTTTGCATCCAATTCATCCAATTTGTTTATGCTAGATCTCTATATCAACAATAACTCCTGCACCTTTTGCAAACATGGCTGCATACATTTTAGGATTTTTCACATTTAAGGTAAACATCCTACCCACTTTGTTTCCTTTGGCAATCAATCTTCCATCCTCTTTGTACTCTTCTACATACAACCCAACAACATTGAACCTGACTTGTAATCCCTAATCAACCATTTGTCCAACAGAAACCAGATTCTTTGTTATATTTGGAACATGTAGCACATTAGCAAGATGTGTTACCTTCCCGTCCTCCATAGATAGTGATATGTTTCTTGTATGCTCGATAGGGTGTGATCTGTCATCACCTATTTCAACATATCCAAGAATTGGCAATTTTTGCAAAATACTAAGCAATTCTCCATGATTGTTCATGTGATTTGAAGCATTTGAATCAACATACCATAGATTACCATTTGATTTTGAAATCATCATCAGACATCGTATTCATCATGTGATGTTGGACCATGAACAACTTCTCAAAATCATCTGCACTTGTGGATGCATAGTTGTTTTGTTGCCTTCTATTATTTTGATTCTTGAACCTACAATAACGTTCAAAGTATCCATGTTTACCACAATTCCATCATTCTTTAGTGTCATTACCTGAATCATTTCTTTGGAATTTTTTGCGGCCTCTTTGGCTCCACCTGCCTCAAAATTATCCTCTACCTCCAACATGATTCTGTTGTTGACCTTAGTCTTGGTTACTATGTCCTCTTCCACTTCTAAAGCCTCTATCTCTACCTCTTCCTTTGCTAGAGTAGAATGCCTACTTAGAACTAGGTTTTTCATGGGAGTTTGAGTCCTCACCAAGATTGTTTCCTTCAATAATCAACATGGATACCAGATCAACAAAATTTGGAATATTTTCCCTAGTCTGTATAGAAGTTTTGAACTAATTATATAAAGCTTCTAAACTAGGAAGGCACACTTCTACCTTATCATCATCATTTACATTTATGCCAATAGATGCAAGTGAATCACATATGCTTTTGATTTTTAGAGTGTATTCACTTATCGACATGCCCTTTTTCTCCAGTTTATGTAGCCCGTTCTTCAATTGCAATTTTTGTGCCTTTGTATTGGTCTCATACGATTTGAACAAACTGTTCCAAGCCGCTTTTTGAGTTTTGGCATCCTGTATGTGCCCAATCATGCTATCCTGTATGTTAATAGATAGCCAATACATTATCTTTTGTACTCCTTGATTCCATTCCTCGTATGATTATCTTAACTAGTACATAGTTCAATTCCTCTCTGGTAGCTGTGTAGCATTTTCATTCTCTTGTTTGATGTACTTCTAATAGCATTTTCCCATCAAAAAATTCATCATTCTGAATCTTCAAGCATGGAATTTATTCTTTTCAAGCTTATCGCCCATAAGTTGACTAATTCCATCTGCATTTTTCATTTCTACAACAATTCATGGCACTCCAAAAATACTACAAGTAGTAATTCTACTTGAACACACCTGTGACATGATAGTTTGATTTCACAAAAACACAATTTTTATGTATCAAAAGTATACAAAATCACTTGAAATTTTGGATCTAGAATACTTGAATGTTGGAAATAGGACAAAAGTTACAGTGTTGCAAGCTAACTTGGTTTTTTCTATGGACCCAATGTTACGGGCTTAAAACGGAGGTCAATATGGCTCTAAAATAGAAATGTGACAAAACCAAGTGACCCTAAAGGGATAACTTGTGAAAATATTTTGGCACCTTCTATCTTCATGCCAATTGTTGTAGCAATCTGAGTTTCTTTGTGAATCACACTTTCTCCATGCCTTCTCGCATACTTTTCACTTTCGGCCTTGTCCACGAGTTCTCTATAGCTACACTGGCTCTAACACCATGTCACGAGGAATGAGATAAGAAAGAGAGCTATCTCACACACTCTCACACTTAAAGAGGAGCACACACACAAATTGAGACTAGAAAGAATGATCTTCTTCTTCTTCTATTACATAAAAGGAATGTACAACAATTGACCTAAAACAAGAATACAACTAGTGCAATATATAAAGAACAATAAATAAGGAAAAATCCTAATGTCCACGAATGAGTGAGCTGGAAAGAAACAAATTTGCCATCACTCTAGGTAGATAAATCTAATAAAGCTCAATGAAGTATCCTTGACATATACCAGTGTGACCACTATACATGTTAGAGAAATGAAAAAATGATCCGTGTCATTCTGGATCATCAGATGTTGAGCTTGATATCTCAATAGTTGATGGGAAACTCGACTAGGTACATAATGCAAAGACGATATGGGAGTCGATTATTTGAATGGTGGCCATTATTGAACTACCTTGTTATGTGTTGGCACTCCTTATGAATGCGATCAAACATGACCAACCAGTTGATCAGTCTCTCTACGACAAAGGCAATGAAAAATTAGAATTTTTGGGAGATGTCATATGGGTGGTGTTGAAGATTTAAAGTCACTATAAGAAAATGCAAAACTGTGTGCTCTGACTAGGGTCGATAGCTAATCGCATACTCATTTGGCCTATGTTGTGGGAAAAATTGTTCCATGGCGACATGAGAGATGGATGACACAGACACTGTAGTGTTACTAGGCAAGAAGAATCTCTAACCCACTTTGATTAGAATCTTATGGAGATCCTGGCTGCTAAGTAATATGGTCCAAGAGGTGGCAGAAGCAGGTTCTATGCTATAACATGGATGAGACTTTCTACCAGTAGCTTCCCACTGCAAAAGGCAAAATCTTCTTGAGCATCACAGGGTGAGGAAGGCATTTGTCTCATCAAAGATGACCACCAAGAGAGGTCCAAACTGAGTGAGCACTTCCATAGCAGCAAGTACACACAAAGAGCACAAAAAGCACAACACATTAGCACAAGAAATCACTTAGAAAATAATACAAGATGATTGCAAAATAGAGATATTTTTAAACAAGCATGGTGGTGCATCATCATGATGCAAGAATGAGAGGATCATAATAATGAATGTAAGTTGAGGATGATACGCCATAAAAATCATGCAGACATGGGTGGCAAACAAATCATTGAGTATGTGGAAGGCGATCAAAAAGGACAAAGCTTTGATGCATTGATCGGATTTTTAACTGGTGCTCTAGTGATGGTCTCCAACCAGAAAGTTGTCGGACCAATTTGCATCAAAATTTGGTATGGATCAAACCATCGGACTCTGAATTTTCTTGTAGCATGATTACACTTGGAGTTGTAGAATAGGAGGAGTTGACCCACTTCAAAAACTGGACGCATTAAGAAACAATCATGCATTCATGTTTGTCTTAGCTGTACTTCTTGCATGAGTAGAAAAGTTTCAAACCCCTGCTCATCAAGTGCCCACAAAGCATCAATGCGAGTATATAGTGACTCAGTAGGTAACAACTATGCTTGATAACAACTCTCAGACTAGGAACAACCATTTTTATAGGAGAAATGGCTTCAATTCCATAGGCTAATTTAAAGGTGGTATATTTTGTAGTCACCTTGTATGTAGTTTGTTATGTCTAGGGCACGCATCAGGCTACAACACCAAAGGGCCAAGTCCCAATAAGTGGAAAAAGAAGAATCGGAACCAGGCCCTTTCAAAGGAAGACAATACACAAAGGATTCTTCATTGGATAAGATAACCAATTGTCTGAGAATCCTAGACGCTTCTCCCTCTACTAGGTGCGTGCGGTGGAAAGAAGTAAACAGACTCCAAAAAATACAACAGGGCCAGATGTGTGAAGACAAAGACATATCCGAGGACCAAAAGTTAGAAAGGGGAGAGGTTCAAAAGTTGAAAAGAGTGACTAAAAATATCACATTCTTAGCCACTGGTGGCATGCGTGGCACCCCAACTTAACCTACACGAGTTGATCCCAACGATCAGGAAAGTTAGTAATGAACTTATTGAGCCATTTCAATAGTGTTTTATTGGTGGTTTCAGCAAGATCATTAGTATAGGGATAATATGGACTACTGAATTTATGTGTAATATTAAAGGAGGTTGTCTAAGCTACAATTAATTCATTTGCAAAATGAGTGCCTCTGTCTAATAGAAGTTCAAGGGAAGACCAAATCGTGTAAAAATATCTTGAGTTAAGCACTTTGCAACTGTCCTCCCTATGCCAGAATAAGCCACCCAAGCCTTAGCCTAGCATGTAGCATAGTTTGTGCAGGTCAGAATATAATGATTTATAGTAAGCGAAGTCGGGGAAATAATTGCACACCAATGAAATCCAAAACCCATTTTTGGAATGGTTCTAGAGGAAGAAAATGTTGCAAAGGGAAGTGATGTCATGGCAATGGTTGACCTGTTCGTTGGCAACGATCACACTCTTGGACATACTCATGCACATCTCGTTGCATACTTGGCCACCATAGAATGCTCATACAAAAGTGACCACTGATAGGTGTAGAGTGAGCCATGCAAAGACTGATGGCACCTCATGCATTGGGATACATCGAAGCGAAGCTTCTGAGGGGTCAGCATGTTATAGTTGGCCTACAATGATATAGAACTAGTAGCTCTACAAAGCGAGCTTTTGTTTCGCATCTATAGACAAGGAATCCAATGAACAATCGATCATCTGAAAATTCATCAGGGTGTCATAATAGTAGGCTGTAAGATTCCATTGAACCAACAAGGAGCTAGGTTCAGTCATGTAAACAACGGAGGAGGAATCATCCTCTCCCATCAGAGCTTCACCAGAATCTAATTGGGACCAAAAATCAGCAATTGCATCTCACGAACCAAAAATGTTAATTTAGAGTGGTCCACAAGGAAGGTAAATTTTTGGCCAAGTAGCTAGAGCCATAATTATTTTAGAGAGTAAATGAGTCCCAAGCATTCACGCTCCATAACCGAGTAATTACATTCAGTAGGAGCTAATCACTGACTAGCATAATAGACAAAATGATACCGCTTATCTTGAAGTGCATCAGGACACTCCCTATGGCAATGTCTAAGGCATCCACAAAAACATGGAAGGGGAGGTCCCAATTTGGAGTTTGCAAGATTGAAGCCTGCATAACAAGTCTTTTAAGTCAGATAAAACTTTCCTAACACTTGGGACTCCACTGGAAGTCACGAGGGGCAACTATAGCTAAACGAGTAAGAGAATGGTTAAGTGAGCCAACCATCCAAGAGGACAACCATGCCGCCAGATTTTCTCAAGGAATTATAAAACACCTTTAGGTGATTTGGGAGGTGAGGCCTATAAAATAACCTGCACTTTATCGGGATCGACCTAAATTCCATGATGCAAGATAAAATGGCCTGATAGTTTACCACAGGAGATAGAAGAGATAGATTTAATTGGTTCTAGGCACATTTAATAATTTCTACACTTAGGGAAGCATAGTCCAAGATGCAATAGATGTGCATTTGTAGCACGAGAAATAGAAAAATCATCTAGATAGACTCGCATAAATCTAGTTGGGTAAGGACAGAAAATCTCTTGCATAGAACATTGAAACATGCTTGGGGCATTCTAGAGCCCAAACCACATGATTGTGCATGCTTAAACTCCTGAACTGATAACAAAGGCCATTTTAGGGATATTTGCCTCAACCATACAAATCTAATTGTAACCACTATACCCATCGAAGAAAGAGTACATTTCTCATCCGGTGACTTCATCAAGCATACTATCTAGGAATGGCAGAGGGAAGGGATCAAGAATAGTAGTTGAATTCAATTTTTGGTAGTCAACATAGATACACGATTGTTTACTCTTTTTAGGGACAATGACAATTGGAGATATCCACTCTGCATGTTCAATTGGAAATATAACCCAACTGGAAGCAAACAATCTAACTCCTCTTTGACTTGCTTAGCATAGTCTGGGTTCATGTGATAAATCTGCTCACTGTTTAGTGGGATAAGCATCCGATTTCACGAACACTATATTTTTATGTATCCTAGGATCTAAGCCTTTCATATCTTTATGATCCCATGAAAATACATCAATAAACTCATTTAGTAATGCTAGCAGATCCCTTTTAAAATATTCTTCCAACCCTACTCTAATCTTAATAGATCGGAGGTTTACATCATCCCTAAGTTGCAAGTAATTGATTGATCTTAAGGGATATGAGCTTGTTGACCAAAATAATCATCAATCCACTTTTGCATATGTTTTTCCAGGTCTATTAAGTCCAATAGGTCGTCCATTGATATTTCGATCTCTTTTGTAGTCGATTGCAACTGGAGATCATTGATCCAATACATTTTGTAGATCAATTGTACCTAAGGAAAGTAGATCATGATTAGTAGAGAGGAAGGCCATTTCCTCATCATCTAAAAGACCATCCAACATATGGACTAGTTATACAACATAGGGCCTAACATGAAGTTCACATGGTGTAATCTCATCAAGGGTCATAGTATATTTCTGATGATTACATTTAAAAATTAATTCGTGAGATGACCAATCTTGCAGGACTTTGGGTTGCTTTATCCATGGAGGACCTAAAAGTAAATTATAGTCTAGGCTTGACTCAGGCATGTCCAAAATGAAAAACATCATATGAAAAATTATACCCTCTAGTGTAATTAGAATATTTTTTACTAGTCCCACCAGATGGACTCTAGACTACTCCACCAACCTGGCAATGAATTTAATGGTTTCAATCTTGCTCAAGCCTAATTTCTTATATAGACCTATAGTGGTGATATAAACATAGGAACCACCATCAATAATTACTTGGGTAATTTTATGATTTGTATGCCAAGCTTTGATTAAGGAGACCACATGGTCCATAGTTATATCTAGTTCTAGATGTATCATGGCTACAAGTAGTGCTGGGAGTCGGATCCATGTCAATCTGCTATTGAAATTGTTGTCTAATGCCAAGAAAAAGAGATGTCAATTGTCATGAAGGTAAGTTAAATGGTTCTTTGGGCAATCTATTCTAGGCTATGCTCGGAGGTGGCCCTTCCAGTGATGTTCTCAATGATTCAAGTAAATCCACTACTGCAAGTTTTGGCACTAAAGGTTCCTCTGGCTAAAAAGCAACTAGTACTAGGTCAAGAAAGATGGAGGCTTTAGTTTGAGCCCATTTGGCTACCTTGGAGAATGTCTATTGTGTCATGAGGAAGGAGATAAGGAAGAGAGGTCACACACACTCTCACTCTCAAAGAGGAGCACACACTGATTGAGGCAAGGAAGAATGATGATCTTCTTCTTCTTTGATTACATAAAAGGAATGTACAAGAATGACCTAAAAACAACAATACAACAAGTGCAATATATAAAGAACAATACATAAGGGAAAATCCCAATGTTCATGAATGAGTGAGCTGGCAAGAAATCAAATGTACCATCACTCTGAGTAGATAAATCTAGTAAAGATCAATGAAGTATCCCTGGCATATATAAGCGTGACCACTATACATGTCAGAGAAATGAAAAAGTGATATGTGTCATCCTTGATCATCACATGTTGAGGTTGATATCTCAACACTTCTCGTCAAGCTCAATGGCATGTCCTGTAAGCCAAGCATCTTTCGAAACTTCTTCAACTTCTCTACCCCAAGTGCAGTAGTGAAAATATCAACAAACTGCTCATGCATTCTCACATAGACAAGATCAATATAACCTACTAATAGCTTCTCTATGATGAAGTGATAATGTACCTCGATATGCTTTGTTCTAGCATGCAAAATGGGATTTTGTGCTAACTATATGTTGCTAAGATTATCACAATAGATGGTGATAGGCTTTTGCACTTCCACACCTAAATATGCACGTAGCATCTCTAGCCATGATGCATCACATGCTACCATTGCAACACCTCTATAGTTAGCCTCTGTACTCGACAAAGCAACAATGGTTTGCTACTTACTCCTCCACGTAATAGGTGCACTCCCAAGTGAGAATAGAAAGCCACTAGTAGATCTTCTATGTGGAATGCTACCAGCCCAATCAACATCGGTGTATCCATGAACTTGCAAATCTACACCAGCTTCATAAAACAATGCATAATCCAAAGTAGCTCTCACATCACGTAGAGTGCACCTCAAAGCATCTAAATGTGTCTTCCTGGGAGCTTGCATAATTTGAGTTTTAGGTCCAATAGTGTAGGTTAGATCAGGCCTTGTAGTTGTGAGATATATCAAACTTCCCACAATTTTCCTGTACATAGTAGCATTTTCCAATGCTTCATCTGATGTAGTATCCAATTTCAACTTACAATTATCCATATCATACTTTTGCAGCATATTGAAGGCATATTGCCTTTGCAACATCCATATACCTGTTTTTGTATGTATAAACTCAATGCCCAAGAAATAGCACAACACACCAAGATCCTTCATGTCAAATTCCTACATAAGGAGTTACTTTACCTATTTAATGCTTGCTTCATTGTCACATTCTACAATCAAGTCATCAATATAAATTTTGATGCGATCATCACTCTTCCTTGCATACAATGAATGATCTGCATCACATAGAAAACCCAATGGTGGTTAAGTAGTCAACAATCCTTGCATGCCGAGCACAAGGAGCTTGTTTAAGCCCATACAAAGCCTTTTGCAACCTGCAAACATATTTTGGGTGCTTGGAATCTTCATATCCTTGTGGTTGTTCCATGTATACTTCTTCCTATAACTCACCATGTAGGAAAGCATTCTTTACATCCATTTGACGCAAAGTCCATCCTTTTGTTGTAGCTAATGCAACAAGTGTTCTTATAGTAGGCATTTTAGCTACAAGGCTGAATGTTTCCTCATAATCAATGCCATATGTCTATGCATATCCTTTTGTTACCAGTCGTGCTTTGTACCTTCTTATGCTACCATTAGCATTGTGCTTTACCTTGTAAACCCACTTGCAACCTATGGGTTTTTTTTGTTGTGGTAATGGAATCAGCTTCCATGTTTGGTTTCCATAAAGTGCAGCCATCTCCTCATCCATAGCTTTCTCCCAATTTGCATTTCCAATTGCATCTTCAAAACAAGAAGGTTCAGCATCTTGTATTACCTTGTTCATGTAGGCACAATGACAAGCCATGTAACTTTCATGTATCAATCATTGCATTGAATTCTGCATCCTTCCAGATCTTCTTGGTCCTAGGGCACTTCTGCTTGTATCATCTGCATGTGCTTTTCTTACTCCTAGAGTCTTCATAGAGGGCAATCCAAGTTCCTCATCAAGACTCTTTTCTAAACTGCTTGAATCTCTATCAATGTCTTCAAAATCTTTAGATGTTTTACTACCAATGGAAAGATTTTCTTTACCTTGCTTGGATGTATTTGATGAATTTGCTGTATTGAAATTTCCATGAATCTTCCACTCCATGGATTTGAGTTGGAACTATTGCTTGGCGATGCATCTAGTCCACTCAAAACTTGAGATTCTACACTTGAGTTTTTAGCATTTTCTTTGTCATTTGGTTCAAGATCAAGTCCATCTTTGGCATCTGCATAGAAGCTTGACATATCATCAAACACCACATCTCTGTTTACCTTCACCTATAATGGGTTATAACACTTATAACCCTTTTTCTAAAGGGATTATCCAAGGAAAATACATTTTTCTGATTATGGATCAAGCTTCATCCTCAAGTCATCTGGAACATGTACATATGCAATACAACCAAATACTTTCATATGTGATAGTTTTGGCTTTTTACCTGTAAAATTCTCGTCAGGTGTAGATTGATGTACAACAACAAACAAATTTCTATTCATGATGTATACATTAGTATGCACAACTTCTACCTAGTAACAATGAGCCATATTCTTCTGAGCCATCAAAGCTCTTGCTTTTTTTGCAATATGTCTTTTGCGTTCAACATTGCCATTCTATTGTGGTGTGTACCTACATGAAAATTGACATCCAATTCCATGACTTTTAAGAAAGTTTCTAAACTAGTTTGACATGTATGTTGGAGGATAAACACTCCTATGTGCACAACAAAAGCAAAGGAACCCTCCTAGGATTCTGAAATTTTTCAGACATAGGCTATATATTTTCTAAGTTTCTCTGAGTATATGCAGAGATTGAAAATGAAATTTTGCAGGCTTAAACTAGACTATAAGAGATTTCAAATGAGAGTAGAATCACTCCATTTGGATACTGGATGATGCCTCAACCAGCTGCAACAAAATAGATAACTTGATCTCTTCACAGAGTATGAGCTAACTAGACAGACACTGTTCTGGACATTTCTCTGCACATGTGCAGGGACTGAACGTGAGACTTATACCAGACAAAGTAGAACTTATAAGCTTTCCAACAAGACAAAAAGAATTGCAAATGGATTCCCGATGAAGGAGAAACAACAATTACAAGATAGGGGGGGTGTGCCAAGATTATCTAGGGAGAAAGAGTATGAAAAAGTGAAATCTCTACAAAATATGCAGAGAACAGCTAGTAGGGGGTGTGCTTAAGCAAGGGGGAAGCTTGGGCACGTATTTCCATGACTCTAAGTCATAATACAACTCATGAGAGGTTTTAAAGACCACATACTAACCTCTTTAACCAATCAAAAGCATATACATGTCAAAAGTGAGATCCAATCACATCAAGAGGTGAGCTAAATCTTCTCTAATCAACTTCTTTCCATTATGGGCATAATTGGATGCCTCCAACTCGTGGAAATCAGCCTCCTTTGATTGTGGATGATGTGGAAGGCTCAATTTGGGGCATGTTCCCACACTCTTGAGCTTGAAAAACTTTCAACACTCCCCCTCAAGCTCAAGTCTTTTCCTTTCGTTGCTTCAGCCTATGTCTCTTATGTTGATAGCTTCCTTGAATCCTCCAAGCTTTGTACCTTGAAGAAACTTTGTCATCATGTCTGCAACCTGCATTTTAGTGTTCACATACCTTATATCTAGCTCTTTTGCCATCACCTTTTCTCTAACGAAGTGGTAATGAACCTCTATGTGCTTGCTCCTTGCATGAAACATGGGATTGTTAGCTAGATAGATGCTTGAATTGTTTTCTCCATAAAGAGGAAACTCCTCCACTTCTACTTCCAAGTCCTTAAGTAGCTTCTTAAGCCATAATAGCTCAGATGTAGCCAATGCTAAACCTCTGTACTCAGCCTCTGTGGATGAAAGAGCAACAGTGGGTTGCTTCTTAGAGCTCCAAGAGATCACTTTTGTACCTATCATGAAAACATAACCCAATGTACTCCTTGGATCATCCTTGCTACCTGCCCAATCAGCATCACTATATCCTTTGACACTTAGATCAGCATCATATGAGTAATATAGACCTTGGTTGATGGTGTGCTTGATGCAACAAAGCACCTTTCTTGCCGCCATGAGATGATCATGAGTAGGTGCATGCAAAAATTGAGAGAGAACACCTACTACATATGCAAGATCAAGTCTAGTGAATGTAGCATAAATTAATGAGCCAATTATGCTTCTATATAGTGTAATATCTTGTATAACCTCTCCTTGACCTGCAACCAACTTTGTATTAGGCTCCATGGGCTGAGAAAGTGGCTTACAACCACTCATACCAAACCTGTATAGCACATCCAACAAGTATTTTCTTTGAATCAGGAAGATGCCATTGTGTGCATAGATTACCTCTATTCCCAAGAAGTACTTTAGTGTTCCAAGATCCGATATCTTGAACTCCTTTCCTAGCTTTGATTTGATATCTTTAATACCTGCAATATCACTTCCTGTGATAATCAAATCGTCCACATAGATGCATATGTATACCATCTTGTCTCCTTGCTTCTTCATGTAAAGTGATGGATCTGCAACACTTTCTTTGTATCCACAACTTGATAAATAATCCACTAACCTCTGATTCGAGGCCCTTGGGGCTTGCTTTAGTCCATATAGTGCTTTCCTTAGCTTGCAAACATGATTTGGGTACCTCATACTAGCAAATCCTTGAGATTGGCTCATGTAGACTACTTCTTCAAGCTCTCCATTGAGGAAGGCATTCTTCACATCCAACTGATATAAGCTCCATTTCCTTGATGTGGCCACTGCAATCAAAGTCCTAATTGTTGGCATCTTGGCTACAGGGCTAAAAGTTTCATCATAATCTATCCCATAGCTTTGGGAGAAGCCTTTCGCCACCAACCTTGCTTTGTACCTAGCAATGGAACCATCTGAATTTCTTTTAATTTTGTAAACCCACTTATTACCTATCACCTTCATGCCTTCTTGAGCTGGTACCAAGCTCCAAGTATGGTTCTCATCAAGTGCTTTGAGCTCTTCCTTCATTGCCTCTTGCCATTCCTTGCAATCCTTAGCTTCTTCATAACTAGTTGGTTCTTCGTCCTTGATTACCTGAGTCATTTATGCATAATGCTTTGCAATGAAATTATCATATGTTAACCTTTGTACTCGATATCTTACTCTTGAAGACCTTATTTCACTTCCTTTAAATGTGGTTGCCATCTTCTTTCTTTGTTTTGCCACTCCTGGAGTTTGAATTTCTTCTATCTCTTCATCTTCCAACATGCTCTCGTCCACATAGCTTCCTTCTTCAATTGAAATCTTCTCATTTCCTTTGACTTTGCTTTCTTCAGAGATGGTCTCTCTTTCCCTAAGCCTTCCACTCCATGGTGAGGGTGTCCTTGTGTTGCATGAGTTGCTTGGACCACTTAAATCCATGCTTTCTTGAACTCTATCATCATTCTTCAAATCTATCTCACCCATGTCTTCAACCTGCAATGGACTTGTGCATGCATACCAAGGCTTCAACTCATCAAAGACAACATCCCTACTTACCTTCAGCTCCTTGGTGATGGGATTATAGCATTTATACCCCTTTTGTTCCATAGAATATCCCAAAAAAAATACACCTTTCAGATTTAGCATATAACTTTGACCTCAACTCTTGATGTACATGTACATAGCATATACAACCAAAGACTCTAAGATGTGAAATGGAAGGTTTTCTTCCACTCCATGCTTCCTCAGGGGTTAGATGATGTATACCTGATGTAGGACATCTATTCATGATGTATGTTTTGTCGTACTCTTGAGCATCTTTGCAGTGTCTATGGGTATGTAAATTCGTGTAGGAAGTGTAAGGAGTGTTCCGCATCTAAGGAGGAACATAATTCATTGCAGGTTCGTCGGGCTCCTATATGAATGCGTTTACTGCTAGTCGATTTTGTGCCTTGGCATTGTAGGGACACATGTCAACAGAATGACTCCCATTTTTACAAGTTTCACAATAGACTTCATTTAAGGCATAGTTTGTGGCCACATGCCCTAGATTTTTGTAATTTACACAAAAAACCTATTTTAACATATCTTCAACTTTAGTTTTACCATACTTTACCCATTCAAGATCTTTTGAAAATCCATGCACTTTATGCTCCATCTGTAGAGCCATCTTGACATTGCATCGAGTGTCATTCTACCGATACACCAGATTATCATTACCTGTCATAATTGTGGGTTAAGCCCATTTATGAACCATTGTGTTATTACATCATTTGGCAAAGTGGCATTTACTTTGGTAATTATCTGAGATGAGTGTGAAAGATGGTAGCATATTCCTACACTCCCTGATTCATTTTTTTGCCAATTGTTTTGCAAAAAATAAAAAATTTTGGTAGCATTCTTCTTTAGCTGAAAGCATTGTAGAGAAGCATTCCCAACGTCATCATAATGGCAGAAATGATTAAGGTCAAATTTTTTCAACCATCACGTGACTTCATTAACCGGTGTAGATTGGAAAACTATGGCTTTGTATTTGACATCATTTGAATTGCCTTGTACACTATAGTTAATTTTGAACGTTCGGACATGTGCATCAAGAGCATCTCCTAGAAATCCTCCAAACTTTGCATAAGTTACACTAGCTAGAAATTTCCTTCTTTGTCCTCCCTATTCTCTTTTTTGTTGACCAACCTCTAAATCTTCCATTCCTTTGGGAGTGCATCCATGACTTTGTTGAAATCAGATGAGTGGGTGAAGGTTGATCAGTAACGACAGGCAAGCCTTGTAGGAGTGGCAAATGGAGTGGTTGAATATGTTCTACATCATCACTCAGGGACACTTTCTTGCTACTCAAGAATAGCTAGAATTGTGCAAGACACCATTCAATTGGTGGTCTCCAACCTGCTCTGACAGTAATCGACTTCAAAACTCGCTCTTTTGCAATTTTTGTAATATCTATCATAACTTTCAATGTAGGTTTGTTCGGTGAAAATTGCGTGTTTTGTGTCTTTTCATTTACAATCGCACCTTTGACAGTGTCCAAAACACTATCAATAACCAAGATTTTACCAGACATTGAAATTTCACCTAACTCATAGTTACTACCTGTCGACGGAGTCTCACTAGACATCATCAAAGGTTTCCCTAGTGTTTCCTGTAGATAAAAAATGAGGAAATACTATGGTGTCACACTTCCACTTATGGCACTCTTTCCTTCCAAAGTCCTGCCTTCAAGATCTTTATGTTGTGGAATCCTTAACACACTGTTTAATCGAATGGGGTGTTTATCACTTTTGTACTTTAGATAATTCTCATTGAAACACGTTACAAACATGTACTTGATGAGAACCACTCCCCCGTGAGATCGTCAGTGTTAACCTTTGTTGTCCAGTCTAGTGAAGAAATAGGACAAGTTGATAGGGCTCTTTGGGTGGCAGAATCAAGTAGGGACTAGATCCCTCTATCTCTCCCAGACTACTTCATTGAAAACAAGAAATTTCTATGAAGAAGAAGATGGAAGAAGGTGGAGATGATGATGATGAAGAAGATGAAGAAGAAAAATCAGAAAATGAACAAAAATGACAGTTTTTTACCTTCCAACGTCACAAATCTACGATCTTACCATCACAACGCTCGTCCTCGAAGCTCTCTCCCCGGCAACAATGCCATAATTTGGTGTAGCTCAAGCGTAAGCACCACCTCCTTTACTTTTCAATCTGCGGAGACGTGAGGACCGGTATGAAGACCATGAGCAAGTGACGGCACAAGTGCGTGAGTGAAAGCACACGAACATGCACACACATACACACACACGCGCACAAAGTAAGATCAAAGAGAGGAACAATGGAATGGTTTTGATTACAAGAGAAATCTATTACAAAATTGAAATCTAAAGGAAGATTTTTATTTACAAGAGTAGTTCGGTCTATAGCTTGTTGTAGTGCAAAGTCATTCAATTTTGCAATAGGCTTCAATTTTTGGTACCCAACCAAATGGGTCTATCACTCCCCAACTAGATGAAGTGTAGAGACTTTTGAAGACAATCACTAAAAGGATTCAACATAGTTTTACTAAAGCTCATGAGTCCTTTAAAGCAAAAGTCTTCTCTCCCTTTGAGGATAAGCTAGAGGAAGTTGATTAAAGTCTATACTTATATTTTTGGGTTCAATTCCTCTAGACGTGGTAGTTTTAGTCAGTGTTGGAAACCTTTGTAAATAGAAATACCCTAAAACATCTTGTCGAAGAGGTGGATGTCAGAATGTAAACTTTGAACATTAATAAACACCGTTCTATCTTTTGTGCATAGAGACTTCGTTAGGAAGATAGGTATTGTACATGCCAGGTTGTCTTTGTTATTATGCATCAATAATTTTACTTTCGTATATTGAAGTGTCTTGAAGTATTTGAAACTATTTTGTATTGTACGATGAAGTAAGTTAATTTTTGTTGTGGTGATAATCGTGAGTGGTTAAGTAATTCTATGAATGATAGAGTATGCCAGTGTGTTTGATCTGTGATTTAGTGAAGCTAGTGCCAAGGATTGTTACTATATTTTGATGATTTAATAACTTATCTCGATGAAGTGGTTTGGGAGATGTTGGAGAAACAATCACTAATTAGACATATATTTGAAGGTCAAATCTTAGGAAGAAAAACCCATGCCTATGTGAAGGGACAAATTCACATGTGTATCATACTTGTAAAGTTAGTTCACTTTAGTTCTAGAAGTTTTTTTTTTTAAATCACGGGAATGAGAAAATCTATATAAGTTAGTTAGTATTAACTGACGCAGAGTAGAAGAAGGAGGAAGACAATGAGAAAGAGAGAAGAACTCATTTTTTGTATGACTGAGTATAGTCGGGCTTCTCTGAGCGAGAAAGCACTTGTAAGCTTCTGAGTTTTCATAGTTATGACAAGAACTAGTTAAAGTTCTGTGTATAAGTCTTCTTCCTCCATCTCCAGTGTCTGTCTTCTGTGTAATGATTTGAAAGGTTGAAGTTTTCCAAGCAAGTCGATGCGTGGCATCGAATGTATGTTGAAAGGTTGAGTTTTATGCGAGAAGTCGATGCCTGGCATCGAATCTCACTTGATAAGTCCTTATCTTCATATCTGATTTTTATCTACTGCCAAATCTTCTTGAAAAGATGATGTTGTTGGAGCAACTCGATGCCTGGCATCGAATTCCAGTTGATAAGCCATATTGTAAGTGTGCATGAAATCACCTATAGTTTTGGTGTCCAAAAGATCAAGACTTTATGCGGGAAGTCGATGCCCGGCATCGAATCCCTGCTGAAAAGTGGTCAAAAACATCCCAAGTCGATGCCCGGCATCGAATTCTTGTTGCAAGTCGATGCTAGGCATCGAATTCTAATTTTAAACAGGCGCTCTTACTATAACAGGAAAGATTTCCAGTTTTGGAAGGTCATACAGGGTCATCTTGTGAAGGCCATAATTTGAGTTCTAGAGATCCGTTTGATGCATATGATAGCTTGTTGGAAAGCTCTACTCTTCTAGTTTCAGCCTATAAATCTTCATGGAGAAGTAATACTTGAGCTAGGAGAAATGAGCAAAATACTGAAGGTATGTCATTTCAGTGACTAGGAATTTCTGTCGAAGCAAAGTTCTCACTTTAGGCTATCATTTCTCAAAGTCTGGAGTGGCAATGAGTTAATGGTGACCATAGAGGTGTTCTAGTGTCACATTAATTCATTTCGTGTGGTGTTTCATACATCAACAAGTGGTATCAGAGCAGAAAGGTCCTGAAGAGCAGAAGGCGGCAAAGGTACGAGAAGTTTTGGAAAGTTTTCCATTAAAGGTTCAAAGGTGAAGCATTTGAAGACACAAGGCATCAAAAGGTTACTTCAAAAGTATCCTCATACACAAAGAACTTCAAAAGGTATTATCCTTTATCCTTTAAGCTCACAGGTTGCAGCAGAAGAAAAGAACTATGGCAGATCATATTTCCATTGAGAAACTGGACAAAGATAATTACCCCGCATGGGTAATGAGAATGGAAGCCTTACTTATGAGTAAGGATCTCATGATATATGTTACAGGTGAAGAAGAGAAGCCAGTATTCGAAGATGAAAGCCGACCAAAGAAAGAAGAACTAGATGCTTTAAAGCATTGGCAGAAGAAGGATGCAAGTGCAAAAGCCTACATCTACAATACAATCTCTGATCATTTGCTACCACACATCAGAGGATTGGAATCATCTGAAGATATATGGAATGCATTGGAGTATCATTTCCAAAGTACTACTAAAGCACGGAAAGCAAGTCTATGGTTAGAGTTTACAACATTCAAGAAGAAGCCAAGTCAAACCATTAGTGATTATGTCACTAAGATGAAGGATCTAGCAGATAGTCTTGGATCCATAGATGAAGATGTTGAAGATCACAGATTGATTGCTCAATTACTTGCAGGTTTGAGAGGGGATGAAAGGTGGAAACCTTTTGTCTTAACAACAGAACTTTCATTAAATCATTATGTTCCAGATTTGAACCAGTTGCTTGGTTTGATGCTCACATATGAGCAAGACTTGAAGGGAGATGGAGATAAAGGACAAAGTTCTGCAATGTACATGAAGAACAAGAAGAAAGGAGATAAAGGTAAAGCAAAGGATGAAGAGGAGTCTAGTTCTCAAGCTTATTATACAAGAGGTAAAGGCACTGGTAGAGGAAGAGCAAGAGGTTTTGGAAGAGGAAGAGGTAATCAAAATAACAACAAGAAGGCTTGCTGGATCTGTGGATTGAGTAATCATTTGGCTCATGACTGTTGGCACAATCAACAAGGATCAAACCAGAATCAAAACAACAATAGCAGAGGTCGAGGTGGAAGATATCAAAGTAATTTTCAGAGAGGTAGACAAAGTCAAAGAGGAGGCTACGGTAGAGGTGGAGGAAGAAGTTGGGGACAGAATCAATCCTACAACACCACCTACTACAACTATGCAAATGACACACAGAATGAAAGTCATACATCATTGATGATGAACTCAATCAACACATCAGATAAAGAAGATCTAAAGGTATTTTACATTGACTCTGGATGTTCTAATCATTTGTCAGTAAACATAGAATTGATGTCAGAATTGGAAAAAGGCATTTCTAGTCATACAGTTCAAACTGGTGATAATACAAGACATAGTGTACATTCAATTGGAAAGTTGAAATGCAAAAGTGGAGCAGATTTGCTAACCAATGTTTTGTATGTTCCTACAATACCTAAAAACTTGATTAGTGTGAGACAGATAGTTGAAAAAGGTTTTCAAGTCAGGTTTACAAATGAAGGAGTATTTGTTGAAGATCCAGAGAATGGATATAATCAAATTGTCTCTGGTAAGAAAGAAGGTAGACTCTTTACTTTAAGAGTTCAAGGGAACATTGGTCAAGCTTTGCTCACACATGGTGAAGCAGTGATTACAGAACTTGATCTCTGGCATAAGAGATTAGGTCATTTCAATGAAAGAGGAATTAAAGCTATGGTTGCTAATTAGTCTGTACTAGGATTACCAAATGTGCAAAGTCAACATATGGTTTATAAATGTGAAGCATGTCAAATGGGTAAAGCACACAGGTTACCATTTCAAAAGAAAGGATTCAAACATGATGGAGTACTTGAGCTCATTCATACAGATGTATGGGGACCAACAAAAGAAGGATCTATCAGTGGCTCAAGGTACTATGTTCTTTTTATTGATGATGCTACAAGATGGATAACATTATATGTTTTGAAGGAAAGATCAGAAGTGTTTGGAGCTTTCAAGCATTTTCATGCATATGCAGAGAGAGTCACAGGTCAAAAGCTTAAAAGACTGAGGTCTGATGGAGGGGGAGAATATTTCTCCCAAGAGTTCAATGATTATCTTTGGAATGCAGGTATTAAGAGAGAAATAACTTGCAGGTATACACCACAACAAAATGGTATAGCAGAAAGAAGGAACAGGACTTTGGTTGAGTTTGCTAGAGCTATGTTGAAGGAGAAGAATTTGCAAATTATCTTTGGGCTAAAGCTATAAATACAGCTACATATCTTGTGAATAGATTACCATGTGCAGCTCTCAATGGTATGACTCCATATGAAGCTTGGTGGGGTAAGAAACCAACACTAGATCATTGTAGAGTGTTTGGATCAATTGCATATGCTTATGTGCCATCACAACTTAGGCATAAACTTGAACCAAAGGCAGAAAAATATGTGTTCATTGGTTATGATGAAAAGCAGATGGGTTACAGGTTGTGGAATCCTCTAACAAAACAATTTATTGTTTCTAGAGATGTTACATTTGATGAACAGAAAAGTTGGTATGCAGATCA
This sequence comes from Ceratopteris richardii, assembly GCA_020310875.1. Taxonomy (NCBI): domain Eukaryota; kingdom Viridiplantae; phylum Streptophyta; class Polypodiopsida; order Polypodiales; family Pteridaceae; genus Ceratopteris; species Ceratopteris richardii. The sequence continues at coordinate 94,124,367 of CM035434.1, forward strand.
AAGTCATACAGCTGAAGAGTTTGAAGAAGAGGTAAGAAGATGTGAGAAAGGAAAATCAATTGTGCAGGTAAATAGAGATGAAGACTATATGCAAGCAAGTACATCCACAAGTGGATTAACAAGAAGAAATGAAGAAGCTCCTATATTTGATGAAGAAGTGTATCCAGACACTTATGAAGAATGTGAACCAAGAAGGTCAAGCAGGACTAGAAGACAACCAGAAAGGTATTCTTATGATACTTCTTACATAACTCAGAAGAACTATGCATATATGGTGAAAGATGATGAAGAACCCCAGAACTATGATGAAGCTAAAGGTAAGAAGCAATGGGAAGAAGCAATGAAGGAAGAGTTCAATGCACTGGAGGAGAACAAGACATGGGAACTTGTTCCTAAACCAAATGGTAAGAAAGTAATTGGAAATAAATGGGTTTATAAAGTGAAGAAGCTTGCAGATGGAAGTATAGCCAGATACAAAGCTAGATTGGTGGTGAAAGGCTATGCCCAAACCTATGGCATAGATTATGATGAGACATTCAGTCCCGTAGCTAAGATGTCAACTATAAGGACAATCATTGCTATTGCAGCTTCAAAAGGATGGACCCTAAGTCAATTGGATATAAAGAATGCATTCTTGAATGGATACATATCAGATGAGGTATACATGGAACAACCTCAAGGATTTATAGATTCCAGGTATCCAAATTTTGTTTGTAGGTTGAGAAGAGCATTGTATGGATTGAAGCAAGCTCCAAGAGCTTGGAACTATAGACTGGTGAAGTATCTCAATGATCTTGGATATCAAAGTTCAAAAGCAGATCAAGTCTACTTATCAAAAGAACAGAGGAAGGTACAATCTACATTTGTATTTATGTAGATGACATTATAATCACAGGTACTTCAGATGAAGGAATCAAGGAGGTAAAGAGATTACTTGAGAAAGAATTCAAGATCAGTGATCTAGGAAAGTTGTCATACTTTCTTGGAATGGAAGTCACTTATACAGATCATGGCATATATGTGTCACAAGAAAGGTATCTTCGAACTTGTTGAAGAAGTTTGATATGGAAAATTGCAGAGAAGCTTCAACTCCACTTGAAGTTAATCACAAGCTCAGTAAATATGATGGTGCAGACTACAAAGATATGAGGAAGTATCAATCTCTTGTGGGTAGTTTGATTTATGCTACACTAACAAGACCTGATCTTAGTTATGCAGTGGGAGTTTTGTCACAATTCATGCATTGTCCAAAGGACCCACATTGGATTGCAGGTCAAAGAGTTCTCAGATATATCAAAGGAACTATAAAGGAAGGATTATATTATCCTTTTACATCAGATTTGAAGTTAAGAGCCTACAGTGACTCAGACTGGGCAGGTAACCAAGATGACAGAAGATCAACTCATGGTTACATGATATACATTGGTGATAAGCTTGTAAGTTGGTGTTCAAAGAAACAACATACAGTAGCATTATCATCAACTGAAGCAGAGTACAAAGGACTTGTGGAAGCAGCTAAGGAAGTCATATGGATGCAGACATTGTTCAAGAGCTTAGGCATTGATCAAGGTACACCTACAATAGATGGAGATAATATGAGTTCACTTTATCTTGTAGCAAATCCAGTATTTCATGCAAGGATAAAGCACATAGAGATACAATATCATTTTCTCAGAGAAAAGGTAATGGAGAAGGAGATTGAAGTGGAGTACATTTCTACTAAAGATCAGTTAGCAGACATAATGACAAAGAGCTTGGATGGTGTGAAGACCAGCAGATTCAAAAGCATGGCAGGAGTAAAAGAAAAGAAGATGATATGAAGAAACAGGGAATGTCAATTAATGATTGAGGGGGAGCTGTTGGAGAAACAATCACTAATTAGACATATATTTGAAGGTCAAATCTTAGGAAGAAAAACCCATGCCTATGTGAAGGGACAAATTCACAAGTGTATCATACTTGTAAAGTTAGTTCACTTTAGTTCTAGAAGTTTTTTTTTAAATCACGGGAATGAGAAAATCTATATAAGTTAGTTAGTATTAACTGACGCAGAGTAGAAGAAGGAGGAAGACAATGAGAAAGAGAGAAGAACTCATTTTTTGTATGACTGAGTATAGTCGGGCTTCTCTGAGCGAGAAAGCACTTGTAAGCTTCTGAGTTTTCATTGTTATGACAAGAACTAGTTAAAGTTCTGTGTATAAGTCTTCTTCCTCCATCTCCAGTGTTTGTCTTCTGTGTAATGATTTGAAAGGTTGAAGTTTTCCAAGCAAGTCAATGCGTGGCATCGAATGTATGTTGAAAGGTTGAGTTTTATGCGAGAAGTCGATGCCTGGCATCGAATCTCACTTGATAAGTCCTTATCTTCATATCTGATTTTTATCTACTGCCAAATCTTCTTGAAAAGATGATGTTGTTGGAGCAACTCGATGCCTGGCATCGAATTCCAGTTGATAAGCAATATTGTAAGTGTGCATGAAATCACCTATAGTTTTGGTGTCCAAAAGATCAAGACTTTATGCGGGAAGTCGATGCCCGGCATCGAATCCCTGCTGAAAAGTGGTCAAAAACATCCCAAATCGATGCCCGGCATCGAATTCTTGTTGCAAGTCGATGCTAGGCATCGAATTCTAATTTTAAACAGGCGCTCTTACTATAACAGGAAAGATTTCCAGTTTTGGAAGGTCATACAGGGTCATCTTGTGAAGGCCATGACTTGAGTTCTATAGATCGGTTTGATGCATATGATAGCTTGTTGGAAAGCTCTACTCTTCTAGTTTCAGCCTATAAAGTTTCATGGAGAAATAATACTTGAGCTAGGAGAAATGAGCAAAATACTGAAGGTATGTCATTTCAGTGACTAGGAATTTCTGTAGAAGCAAAGTTCTCAGTTTAGGCTATCATTTCTCAAAGTTTGGAGTGGCAATGAGTTAATGGTGACCATAGAGGTGTTCTAGTGTCACATTAATTCATTTCTTGTGGTGTTTCATACATCAACAGGAGAAATATAGGGATCCAATCATCAATAGATTCTACCACACCAAGAACCATGTCAACCTATCTTGTTCCTTCACTGGACTAAATAACAGAGGTTAACAATAAAAATACACATACATATGCACATACACACACATGCACATATATATACGCATGCATATGCACATGTACATGTATGCACATACACATGCATGCTCATGCAGATGCATGCACATGCACATGCATGCTCATGCAGATGCATGCACATGCACATGCATGATTATACATATATACATGCACATGCATGCTCATATATATACACATGCTCATATACACATGTACATACACATGCATATATACACATGCACATACACATAGACACATATACACATACACACACATACACATACACATACATATACACATACACATGTACATATACACATACACATATACACACATACACACACATACAGACACATACATGCACATACACCCACATACACAAATATAGATGTATACCTACATGTGCATACCTACACATACACACACAACTACATGCACATACATACATATACATACACAAACACACATATAATATGAATGAATTATACAATTAAAGTAATCAATCACATGCTAAATATAATCTTTAATAAAAATCATTAGTACATTTGAATCATATAATTCACACCATAGACGCAATTAAAAACATAATTGGTATGAACACACACACACACACACACACACATACATACATATATATATATATATATATATATATATATATATATATATATATATATATATATATATATATATATATATATATATATATATATATATATATATATATATGTGTGTGTGTGTGTGTGTGTGTGTGTGTGTATGTGTGTGTGCGTACCAATGTAAATAATACATCCAATGTAACAATTCAATCATCTAAATCCCCTTCTTGATCATGATCATCCGCATGATCTGATGTATCTGAAGAGGCTTCATGGGTACATGGGTTAGTACCGTGTGGTGATTGATATTATCCCTCTTATGTCTGTTTCTCCACCTCATCCATATTGGTCTCTCCATAATACTCCTATATTACATATAATAAACATAAATAAATAAAACCTATAAAATATAAATCAAAATAAAATGAAGTATATTAAATTTAATAATACTTATAAAATCTTTTGGATGATCTTATATGTGCTCACTCAGACATCGATACCTACAATATGTATCAAATTCGATTTCAATTTTCATAGGATAATGATCATAATCCTTTCTCTACATTGAAACAAATAAAAAGGATTAATGATTAGTGTATTGAATAAAATATAAAAATATGGTTTCAATAATAGGTATACTTACAAATGTCGCAACAAAACCATGATGGCCTATTTGGCCTAAGCAAGACATATGACTTGACTCAACTCTCTTCTTTGCAATAGTGTGTTTAATGTTTATTTAGTGAAACGAAAGTACATAAATTAAATGTAAAACATTTATAAAACATATGAGCATTATAACTCACAGTAATGTAAACTATTTTACATACCTTCTGTTGAGTAAATGCTTCTTGAAGATGTAGTTGTTTGTAAAAACACTACTACGTCTCAGGTGGTATTCAACTCTTCTCTTATTTCTTTATACCATACAATATCTCTTTTATTTTAATCTCAAACAAAACAAGGGACCAATATAAAAAAAAACTTTAAATTTATAAACATGCATACACACATACACACATACATACACACACATTTACATACACCTATACATACATACATACATACATACACACACATTGTAGCATTTCCTCAATCACAATCTATCCTCAATCACAAGCTTCCAATCATTCGACAATAGGGGAAGAGAGAAAAATAGAACTTGCACAAGATAAGGGAAAGTTCAGTGCAAAAGAGTAGACAAGATATGATTGAGAGAAAGAGAAATTTTAATATTATAGATGTGAATCAATCGATACAATAGCTTTGGGAAATAGCTTCTTGATGAACCCTCGACCTCCCGACCACACTTGAGCTATCACAATGTCATTTACACTCACACTCTCAATCACAATCTCACTCTCACTCTCAATCACAAGGTAATTCTCTGATTTTTGGCTTCCTTCTCTTTGATGTTCATCTCCTTATAACATAGTTGACCGTTGCCCAAAGTGTGAAATCCACCAAATTTAGAAAAAGTTAATCCTCTACAAAACTTTAACAGAAGCATGCGTTTGTAGTATGCAAGAACTTTCTTTAGTGGTACCTATCCAAAAATAGAAGAAAAGCAATGAAAAGGCATATCCAAAGGCATTCATAATTATGCATGACAACACATTTTCTTTAAAATAATGGATTCAAATAGAAATAGAGAAGACCTCTTTTTTTTAAGTACCTAAAAAATGGCACTTTTTCAAGCCTTGTAACTTAAAAATAGTGAGCATTACCTTAAGCTTGTGAGTGAGACTTTTCTTCAATTTTTGGATCTGCACAATAGTGTTAGAGATCATCTAGGTCCAAATCAACATCCAAGTATCAATTTTGAACCTTGCAAGTTTAGAAATTATAGAGAGAATAAAGCCAAGGCATTTTCTTACAATGAACAAAATGTAGAGCCCTAAATTAGGTACCTAAAACGTGATTCATAAAAATTTCATAGAGACACCTTTATTCTCTTATGCATGCCCTACCTTTCTATCATACACAATTTTTCCTAATTCTTTCATCTTCACGTTCAATTTTCAACTAGAAACATGATGCAGATAAGGTCTAGAGAGAGAATATAAAACTTTTCATCCCAAAATTTTTCTTACATGCATAAAATGAACTAATTCTTCATTCTAAGCAGTATCCCCACAATGTAATTCGAAAAGTTCAAAATGAATTATTTCACTATGGAAAGGCCTATTACATTCATATACATACACACACATGCACATACATACACATATACCTACACACACATACATACACACACATACACACACATATATGAGCATGAAAATATTCATGAATCACCATACATGAGTAAAGTTGTAGGAAGATACTTAGTTCTCAAATGTATAAAGAGTAGTAGAAACCAAGAGATGTAGGAAGATAATAATATTATTAAAAATAATAAATTATAATAAACATAATACACATATACACACATACACATTCATACACATGCATACACACAAATACATAACACAAACATACACATACATATGTATACACATACACATGGATTCATACACACACACATACATATATACATACACACGTTATACATTTATGATTTTGTATGTGTATTTATTGTTGGAGTTAGATGTCTGCGGAAGCACATGAACAACACAAGGAAGAAGAAGAAGCCTGGAGCACAACACAAAATACTGAATGTATTACTAGAAAATGTACAAAAGATAATTAGCCCATTAGGGAAATAGGCGTATATACAAGCCGAGGGAAAAAAAACTCTTAAAGAGGGAAAAAAGTGCCCCGGAAGTCCTAGAGTGTTCACACACATCACTACCTAAATATATCAACAAATCCCCCCTCGGAGTGATGCCGTGAACAAGTAGCTTGCACTCATGTATAAGGAAGTGCCAAGCTATGTGGAAATCACTCCACAAAAGGAAGTAAGCCCAAAGCTTTGCAGAAAGCTTCAAACTTCTCCCTAAGTAGAGCCTTCATGAAAAGATCTACAATGTTCTCCTATGTGGGCACATATACCAAGCTGATCTCCCTAGCAGAGAACCTCTCCCTAACATAGTGATAATGCACCTCAATGTGCTTAGTGCAAGCATGGAACACAGGATTCCTCACAATTACTAATGCACTTTGAGTATCAATGAAGATGGTGGTGGTAGAAGACTAACCAACACCCAAATCAGCCATAAGGCATCTTAGCCACACACACTCAACAGTCGCTGTGAAAGCTACCCTATACTCAGTCTCACAACTGGAAGTGGCCACAGTAGGCTGCTTCTTGCTCAACCAAGATATACATGAGCTACCAAGCATGAAGCAAAAGCCACTAGTGGACACACGAGTGTCATAACAACCAACCCAATCAGAGTCAGAAAAAGCATGCAAATCTGGCGTTAGTGATCCCCCTTGGGATAAAACAACCCAAGTCACCGAGTACCACTCAATTAGCGAAACATGCGCTTACCACCTTCCAATGCTTGAATCGTAGGCAATGCATAAACCTGCTCATCTGTGAGACAACAAACTGAATATTTGGCCGAGTAATGCATAAGTAAATCAAGCATCCAACTACTTGATGATAGAGAACATCATCAAATGCATCTCTAGCATCATGAAGACAGAGTCGTAAACCTGTTTCCATAGGAGTGGCAATAGGTTTACAGTCTTCAAGGCCAAAGCATTGCAATAATGTGTCCATATATTTCATTTGACAGAAAGCCATTCCACCATCAACGCGCATAAACTAAATGCCCAAATAATGATGCAAATGCCCCAAATGAGACATCTCAAATGAGGCATGCAAATCAGCCTTAAAATCAGCAATATGTTTCTCAATAGGACCAGTGAGCAGCATGTCATCACACATAGGCAACAATGATCAAAAGTACATCATTAGCATGCTTAACATATAAGGTGCTTTCAGTTGGACTGTTCTCAAAACCATGTGCAATGAGATAGGCATGTATCTTCCCATACCAAGCATGTGGTGCTTGCTTTAAACCATATAATGCCTTCTTTAACCTGCACACCTAGTTTTCATGCCCTTTTTGTACAAAGCCATGGGGCTGAAAAACATACACTTCTTCATGCAAGTCACCATTCAGAAATGTTCTTTTAATGTCCAGCTGATGTACATTCCAACCATGATGGGCTGCAAGTGCACAGATGCTCCGAACAGTAGTCATACGACATGTAGGTGCAAAGGTCTCATCAAAATCATTGCCTCTTTCTTGTGCATAACCCTTTGCAACAAGCCTAGCCTTATACCTGTCAATTGTTCCATCAGGCTTACACTTCAACTTGTAAACCCACTTAGTGCCAATGGCCTTCTTTCCAGGAGGCAAGTCACATAAAGACCAAGTACCGTTTGTCATTATAGCATCATATTCAGATTGCATAGCAGCCATTTACGTTTTTGAATTTTGTGCTTCATCAAACGAAACAGGATCATTCTCATCACAGATACTAGATGGACCCATAGCATAGCAATCTGATGCAAAAGAGGTGCATCTAATTTTCTATCATGCAAAGTCTACACCAACCATTTCGGCATAGTTTTTGCCTGCTCAATATCAGCTCTCTCATCAACAAGTGCATCATGTAAATCTGCATAAAAAATGGAATGATCTGCATCATCACCTAAAACCTACAAAGGCTGAGAAGTTGCCTCATTAGGACCAGCACTAGACTATCCACTTGTAAAAAGAGGCAACAAAGTATCATACATGTCTTTGGAGATAACAGATGTCTCCTTAGTACATGAGAGCAATCACTGAATAGCATCTTCCATAAAAACAACATCACAGCTAACCAGAATGCATTTAGTCTGTGGATGATACAGATGTTAGCCTTTACTTTCAGAACTGTACCCAGTAAAAATACATTTTACTACTTTATCATCCAATTTTCTGCGATGTTGTTCAAGCATTAATGCACATGCAAAACAACCAAAAACATGCAGATAAGCAACAGATGACTTGGGATCATGCCATGCCTCATATGGAGTAATAGACTGCAGTGCTTTAGTGGGACACCTGCTAAGTACATATGTTGCACACATGACAACCTCAAGCCAGAAACTATGTGGTAAAGCGTGACTCTTGACCATACACCTCACCATCTCCATGAGTGATCTGTTCTTTCGTTTAGCAACTCCATTCTGTTGAGGTGTATACAACACTGTACATTGGTGTTTTATCCCACGTTCATCCAGAAATGCATTAAAATCAGAAGACATATATTCCCCCCCGATCAGAATGGAGGGTGCCCATTTTACATGCTCACAAATTTTCAGCCAAAATAAAAAATTGTTTGAAGCACATGAACACTTCGGACTTTGCTTCCAATGGATATACCCATGCATGCTTGGAAAAATCATCAATGAAAGTCACGAAGTAAAGATAATTTCCAAAAGAAGGTGTTTGCATAGGAGCACAGACATCACTATGTACAAGCTGCAATTTTTGAGTAGCCCAAAGTGAACCATCTTTTGGAAATGAGGGATGCTACATTTTGCCCAAAATACAACCTTCATAAACATGTTTTCTAGGTGCCTCAAGTTTGGGCAAAGAGAACACCATTTTAGATTTCTACAGGTGTAGCAAACTAGAAGAATTCAGATGACCAAAGCATGCATGCCAAAGCTTTGCATCTAATATAGCCTGAGAATCATGTACTGCACATGTCAAATCATTCACAGATCTTTCATAGTCTATGAGCTTATACAGCCCACGACATAAAATGCCAGAAGCAATAATCACATCGCCATTTGATAGATCATGAACTATACACCTATCATCAACAAATTTGACAACCAAGCCAATCTTGGCTAATGCAGAAACTGATCATAGTTTCTTCTTGATCCTTGGCACAAATAGAGCATTTGACAAAGTGAAAGAACTACCATTAGTAGTAGTCAAAATGATCTTACCAACTCCCATAATAGGATAAGAGGAGTTGTTGGTGCATGTAATAGTGTTCCCTATAGGGACAGGCTGAGTAAAGAGAAGAAACTGTGTTGCGAGGTAATATGTTTGGTCGCCCCACTGTCAAAGTACCAAACATCTGAGTCTATTGCAGACATGCACTACTCATGAGAAGATGGGTCAAAACTACAAACAGTAGTAAACACCCATTCTTCTTCATGCACAAGATTAGCAAACTTTGTTTTTGGTGTAGAGGATTCTGCAACAACCATTCTAGCCTCTTTCTTCTTTGCCTCTTTAGCAACCAATTTTGGAAAATTCTTTATCAGATGATCATTTCCTTTACAATACTTGCAAAACAATTTTCCCTTTTCTGATTTCTTTTCATCTTTGTCTTCCGTCTTTGATTGTGCAAAATTAGGAGATTTCTACTTATTAGTTGAAGAGCTCTATTTTCCTTTGCCCTTCTAACTAGCCAAGAATGCTTGATCTACAACTCGCATAATGGATCTGTTTTGCTTGGATTGATCTTCTTGCAACTGTTTTCGGAGGTAAACAACAAGAGCCTCATTCCTAGCTTGCTACAATGTGGTAAGTGTATCCCAAGCATCCTTAGCTGTTCTACAAGAGCGTATGTGAGGAATAATGGCATGTTTGATAGACAAAGCTATCAATGCATGTGCCTAGGCATCTCTACCTTCCCAACAAATTTTCTCTACAGTAGGTGCAGTAGAAACTGCAGCACAAATAGGAATATGTCGAATATCATCATCTTCGACACCTTCTACCTCAGGTTTTGTACTTGTAGTTATAACAGTTGCAAGTGTGATAGGACATTTTTCAACACCCTGCACAATGTTCCACAGTCCTTTTGCAACCAATACATGTCGCATCATATAAGCCCATAAAAGGTAGTTGGTACCATCCAACTTATTCTGAACAGCCAACATACGGAATACATCACTGCTTTCAGCCATGGCCGGCGACTAAAATACCTTGATGCAAAAAATTGACTATATCTCAAAAAGTTGAACAGAACTGCCTAGCTGAATTCCGGTAGACCTATAATAGACTTCGAGACGCTTATACTAGCGAACAGAAACTTGTATATACCTTTGGCACAAAAAGATGAAATAGCCTACACAAGTGCTGCGGTAGTGCATTCGGAGGCCGAAAGGAGCTCAAATCCCGATTTCGGCACCAGAAAGCGAAGTTTTTTTTAATCTCAAAAATTGTTGAGTATGCTCACCAAAATTTGTGCGATTCTGAGATTGCAACTGGAGAAGTGTCGACGACACCCTAGATGAAGCAGCGACCTGCTTTGATACCAATTGTTGGAGTTAGACGTGTGCAAAAGCACGCGAACAGTACAAGGAAGAAGAAGAAGCTTGGAGCACAACACACAATACTGAATGTATTACTAGAGAATTTACAAAAGATAAGTAGCCCATTAGGGCAATAGGCATATATACAAGCCGGGGAAAAAAAGCTCCTAAAGAGGGAAAAAAGTACCTCAGTGGTCCTAGAGTGTTCACACACATCACTACCTAAATATATCAACATTTATATGTCAAAATGTGTATCTCTGTATATGTGAATATGTGTGTATGTGTAAATGTGTACATGTGAATGTGTATGTATGTAAATAATCAGATTATCAATATCTAGTACCTTTTCTTGCTTTACAATGAGATTCTGATCAATCAAAGGGAACTCCACCATTGTCTCCTAGTCATGCAAGGACTACTTATTGTAAGTATATAAAATTTTTAATTATAATATTTGCTAGATACATACATGACTAATATATATTTTTTTATTGTTATATTATAATACGATTCTGATTAATCAAAGGGTACTCCATCACCTCCTACCCATGAAATGACTTCACATGTGTTGTCCCATAGGAATTATGATGATTTTTACTATCAAAAGCATATTATATGTTGGTGTAATCTTTGTTGTGGCACATATTGAAGACCATGATTAGAATGTATTGAACATGAGGCAGATTATGGTATTTTTGGGCATGCACCACGTGATAATACTTGGGTATGTATTGATTCCATACATTAATGTCATTATTTTATTTTAAAATCCTATACAAAATAAAATAAAACTGAATATACATGAATATTTGTTGGAAACAAAGTCAAAATGGGTCCCAAAACTCTTCAGTTACATAGTATCATATATTGATTATACCTTCTTCTTGAAGAACGCGTGCTTGGCACATTAGATAAAGCATAATGCTCTCAAATAACCTGCCTACGATCGAATCTCGATAGGTGCAGCGTTCACATAACATTTTTTTTTCTTGCGAAAGTTTTTGTTTTATTTTTGCAATCAAATTTTGCGATGGGAGCTTCTATAAAAAGTGTTCGTATGATTTTCAAGGAACTTAACCAATAACTATATAATCAGACCCTTGGATCATTATTGAATCGTCATCTCATGCTTAAGCTAGGTCACTAGCTCAATGCAAGTGGGAGGTCATATTGGAGGAAGTGTTCTTACAAACTTGGAGGAGTTGTGCTCTACATGTGGAGATCTTGGAGGAGTTCATGTTAGCTTACCATCAACAAAAGTTGCTGAGTTACTTCAAGTAACAAGTCTAATTTTTGTTCCTACTTATTCCTTCAGTAGTTTTTGATTAAGATAATCAGAATTTGGTTTGCTATAAAATAGTTGTAAATTGTTCATATTCTCCATATTCGCACACACACACACACACACACTCTTCATACCTCTTAAGTACCCAATTTCTTGTATCTAGTTTCTGCTTCTACCTATATTCAAATATTGGCAGTTTGTATCATATTCACACATTGTAATTTCACATTGGAATATAGATAGTGCAAGTTAGCATCCTATCTTACCATTTACTTTGAAAATCTTTTCTAACTCTCTATCTCTCACCCATCTTCTTTTTTTTAGTATTAAGGTGTGTATGCTAAGGTTCAAATGTTGGAAGATCCTATAAACCTATGATTATTGTTATTGAGGCCCACCCCGTTTCCAACATTTGGTATCAGAGCATAGTTATCATACACCCTTAACGAGATGAGTGACTATAGACTTGAGAATGAAGACAAGCTTGAGGGAATGTCTAATTATCAAATGTGGAGTTTTATGATGATGAATTTTTTAGTATCAAAGGACTTATGGAATATTTTCAATGACACTTACCCAAGGCCAAGAAAAGTCAGAGAAGAAGCTACTTCGTTCTCTAAAAGACTTGCTATTCCTATTTTTCCTCAATAGGAGGTTATGTTTTTAGTTGATCAAGTGGTCTTGCTTGAGGCCCTCATGGATGCCCCTTAGTTTTAGGGCATGAGAAAAACAAATGAGGGATACCTCCTCTCCCTCAATAGCATCTCTTGTATCATGGAGCATCACTAGAAATTTTGGTATTCTTTATATATAGTCTAGTTCCCATGATGGACGATTCGCTAGAGAAAAGTTGCATTTTTGCATTCCACTAGTGGGTTCCAACGGCCTTTGAACGTAAGGCCCCATATGATCCAATATCATTTTAAGTACCATTTCCTATTGAGAGTTTGGTGGAATTCGATCCTTTTCTCGATTCTTGAGATATCTGCAACTTTTTCCCATTTTTCTACTTGAACATGTTGGGATATAGGTCTTCTTAGCCTAGACAAAGATGATGATTTCACTCCTTCCAAGTATTGGTAATCTCTCTTAAAAGCACCACTCATTGAAACCCACTTTGTGGATCTGATTAATGTCATGAAATCTTATCCCATCTCTTTGAGATTGACAGCAAAGGTGTTTCTAGAGACAAAATCTTTTCGAGAAAATCTTCTTGGCTCTTTGGAGATTCTCCTTTCTTACTTCTCTGATGTCACACACGAGGAACCCAATGGAGTCATTCTATCTGACTTCGACCGCCCATTTCTAGTCATTATTCATGTTGGTGAGGCTTCACATTATTCCAAGCAATCGAAAGGGAGGCAACCAATCAAGTACCCTTAGAAGTCACTGGGATCAAGGAAAATCCTAAAGTTAGGAGGTCAATGACATGTCACTTAGGGGATTTTAAGAAGGTAAGGTTTTGATTATCTTTGAATATAAACTTCAACCAAGACTCATTGTTTTTAATCCAAGCGAGCTTATTCGACATGGCCTATACATTTCCTAGTGACTTATTCAACATGACCTCTACGTCAAGAGTCCTAAATTTTCCAAAACCCTTGGGAAAGAGTAGATGCACCACTTGATTTTCGGAAACCCTTTTCAATTAGGGTCACCATTCCAAAGGAAGTTTTTGGAAATTCTTTTCGTTTTTAGAAAAACAAATTTCATCAATCCCCAACAGGGAAGGAAAGAAATGATGGAGGAAATCAAGAATGTGTTGATCACCCTCGCTTTGCCAACCACATCCAACTACATGCCCTTACAACACTAAAGTTTGAACTTAGGCTATTTAAGGACCCAATCACCATCTCTAACCCATACAAACCTCGAAATATAGTGAGATCCCAAGCTGCTAGAAGATTTGATTGGAGGGAAGTTCAAGACATGATTGCTCCTTGAGAAGCTAACGTGTAGTTAAGAGTAGTCTTCGTCTGGTTAGCTTTTGAGGTAGAGGTAGTGTGGAAAATAACAAGGCCTTTCCAAAGCCAAGGAACACATTCCAATTTTTTAAAGATGAAGGCATTAATATCATGAATCATCCTAAGAACGATTTAATCTTTCCCTATAGGTATCCAAAGAACCCTGACTTGGTGAGAATGATCTAGAACCCTAAGCTAGCACCTAGCAAGAGAGGCATGATCCTACAAGGATTGATGTTAGGGGCATTCAATATCTTGACAAATAGAAGGAAGCAATAACACCAATGGATCAACATGGAATGATTGGGCTTTCCTCCCTTGAGCAGAGGATTGGAAGGAAAGGATGATCAAGAAATAATTTTAAACAATGTTATATGTGCAAAGATACATAGATAGAGAACCAAGGAGGTAGATAATACTTTACAACACATAGCAGCTATGAGGTTTAGCTTTTTGGAGCTAAACTCCACTGTGAAAGTTTGAATAGGATGATCCTTGATAACCTTTGAATTTAGATAAGTCATGATGGATTTTCAAGCGATCACAAGAGCCTTTCTCAATTCTATCAATAGGAAGGCCTTTTTGGTCCCACAACTGTATAGGGAAATGGTTAACATAAAAGCTACTCAAGGGACACATAATTTTAACAAAATCCCTTTGAGTGAATGATGTGAACAGATAGAGGTAGTGATAGGTCATTCCTTGCAAGGTAACAAGCCAAACACTTTGTGCAAAGCTTCAAACTTTTCATGTGCAAGAGCTTTGGTGAACATGTCTGCTACATTATCTTGTGCAGGCACATATACCAAATAAATATGACTAGCATGAATGTGCTCTCTGGCATAATGATAATGAATCTCAATGTTCTTTGTGCATGCATGAAACATCCAATTTCTTGCAACTTCCAATGCACTTTGACTATTAGTGAAAATATGTCTAGCTACATCAATCTCCATGCATAGATTCATCAATATGTGTCTCAATCATATACACTCTATTGTAGCAGTGAATATTGTCTTTTTTCTGAGCTTCACCACTCAATGAAGCCGCAATAGGTTACTTCTTACTCAACTAGGATATGTGTGATCCTCCAAGGGAAAATCAATTACCACTAGTGGACACCTATGTATCATAACAACAAAACCAATCACTATCTATAGAGACACGCAAGTGTTGCTAAGCATCTCTACCATAAAAGATACCCAAACTCAAAGTTCCTTTGAGATATGTAAACACATGTTTTACTACTTTCCCATGCTTAGTGTCAAGGGTATGCATAAATCCACTCAACTCCAAAACTGCAATATATTTCCAGCCTTGTGTTACATGCATATATCAAACATCCCACATCTTCCTCATAAAGAGAAGTATCAAATGCATCACCTGCATCGTCAATTGAGGACCTAAATCCTATTTCCATTGTTTTTGGGATAGTCTTGTTATACTCAAAACCAAAATGGTGAAATAGCTTTTGAATATACTTTTTGTTGATGCACAGCCATTCCCCCCTTAACAGATACAAACTAGATGCAAAAATAATACTCCAAAAGTCCAAGATATGTGACATCCAAATTGTGTTGCAAATCAGCCATCAGCAAGCCAATTTTCTCATCACATGATTTGGTCATGAGAATGTCATCATCATAAAGAAGAAGCATCATGAGATCAGCCCCATCTTTGTGTACATAAAGTGTGCTTTCAATTGGACTACATGTAAAACTAAGAGCACTCAAGTGCTTATGTATCTTGTCATGCCATGCGCATGGAGCTTGATTAAGTCCATACAAAGCCTTATGCAAGAGGCATACCATATGCTCTTGACCTTTGATGGAAAATCCAAGAGGTTGCTCATATAGACCTCTTCTTGCGAATCATCATTCTTGAAATTTTTCATTATATCCAATTGATACATTTTCCAACCATGATGGGTAGCCAATGCAATCACAAAATTAATGGTAGTCATGCATGAAGTGTCACAAGGAAGGATATAAGGGAGTGATCTCCCTCACACACTCTCAAACTCAAAGAGGAGCACACACACTGATTGAGGAAAGGAAGAATGATCGTCTTCATCTTCTTCTATTACACAAAAGGAATATACAAGAATGACCTAATACAACAATAGAACTAGTGTAGTATATAAAAAACATTACATTAGGAAAATCCTATTTTTCACGAATGTGTGAGTTGGCAATAAAACAAATGTGCCATCACTCTTTGTAGATAGATCAAGTAAAGCTCAATGAAGTATCCCTGACATATACCAGTGTGACCATTATACATGTCACAAATATATGATTGAACTGATTCACCAACTTTTAATTCTTGTGTTGGCTAGTTGTCTCCTTAGATGAGCTTTCCTAGAAAGGTTTCTACTCTAATAGAGATTCTAAAACTCCAACCAAGCCTCTCCAGAGGTTCTACGAGACTTGACTTGGGGTATAATATGCCTCTTGACTATTGTAGCAACATATGAAAGTGTTTGCGCATTCCTTGTATCCCATCTCGATTGCTCTTTTGTAGGAAGTAATCTGATAGTAGTATGGACTCTTGATTTCTTGCTCGTATGCTACTATTATTATGTGCACCAGTTTATCATGGCCTAAATTCGATAGAAGAAGTCCAATCATAAAATTTTGAACATGATTTTCGGTCTAAAGGGAGAAATCCATGCAGAGCAATCAATTACTTTTTAGTTGATTGTTTTTTATAATAAACATCTTAAGGGAAAAAGTACCTAAAATATTTTTGAAGTATCATTTGCGTTTTTCCTTATAATTGAAAAACTTGTTTAAGGAACAAAAAAAATTACTTTTAATCAACTTTCCATCCTAGAATAGTTAGTACTTAATTTACTCAAAATCCGAAGGACCTTAGTTTCAACATTTTCCAAGCAGAAGTCCAATGCCTTTGCGCATGTATTTTCTTAATTGGGAAGCTGGAGAAAGGAGTCAAGGCTCATATTTGTGCCTGTAAACAATGGAAATAGTGGAGAAAGGAGTCAAGGCTCATATTTGTGTCTGTACAAAATGCAAATGGCCTGCTTTCATATTGGCAAAACCAATTCCATCAAAAGTGAACTTGTTGGATATAATGAAGAAATTAAAACAATTTCAGGGAAGAAACGGGTAGATTAAGATCAATGATATGGACCCTAACTTCATAATGAATCATGGGGATTGTTGCCCCATCATAATATGCTAGTTCGTAATAGTACATTTGTGAGAATTATGTAGTTTGAATGTGGCTTATCAAAGAGGCTTCATATCACCCACCAAGGAGGAGGAAGGAAGATATCTCTCACTCTAAACAAAAACCTAAAATGAGGAACTCAGCTCCATGGTCATATGAGAAATCAAACTTCAAACCACTCGTAATTGTCGATTGAAGATAAAAGGTGTGGGATGATAGTGTAAATCCTCCACAAGGTGATATGGAAAAACTCCTACCCCCACAAATATTTAGTACCAACTATATATGGTGCAATCCACAATGATATAACTGAATACAACAAAAGCAACAACTAAGTTCTATCCATATCTCAAAAAAATTTACTCACAAAGGTGTACAAAGATCTACTATCAATTAAAAAAGATAGGAAGAAACCAACGAGGGTAAACATACGTAAAATCAACTAATATGACTTTGTATACAAAAAAACGACTAAGGTTTACACAAATGGATCAAACCAATTTATGGATACCATCCAAGGTGTACATGTAAATGCTGCCAACAAGGCAAGGTATGAATGAATGTACAATTACACATACACAGCTAACCAATTTATGAGCCTCTACCAAAACCAAATTCAACCAAGTTTTTGACATTTTTGTACACCAAAAAGTGTATGTATATGTGGACACTAGCTAACCAATTTATGAGCCTCTACCAAAACCAAATTCAACCAAGTTTTTGACATTTTTGTACACCAAAAAAGTGTATGTATATGTGGACACTGCCCAAGATACGCATATACAAGTATACATATCAAATTAAAATCGTGTTGTCCAATACTATATTTATCAACAAATTTTTTTTTATAGTTGCTATATACATTAGCACATGTAGACCCATGCACAAAACCACACACAATCAAAATCATATTCAAAGGACTTTTAATAGAATCCTCCATAAGTTAGGAAAAGAGTAAAGAAAACAAGAGTAAATTAAACAATAAGTATGATGGTCAGTATCTTTTAGTCTTGCACTCATTGAAAGGATTTATAATTAGACCCACACCATAAAATCATTTTTTCCTAGAGAATATATGGAGATATAAATCTTGTGATATTCCCCCATGCCCCATTTTGAATCTCATCAAACACAGTCCTCATGTCTTTGATTTTCCTCTTTACTCAGAAGGGAATCCTATCCTAAAATAGATCTCTATTGATATATTTTGCTAGTGGTGTGTGTGAACAAACTTAGGTTGGTCGGAGTACTTTTTTCCCTCTTGAGGAGGTTTCTTTCCCTCAGTTTTTATATACGCCTATAATTCTAAGGGGTCATTTATCTTTTGTACATTCACTTCGTAATACATTTTGTAAATTGTTGTGCTCCAATATTTTCCTTTTTCCTTGTGCTATTCATGTGCTTTCACAAACCCCAAAACTCCAACAATTGGTTTGAAAGTTGGCCAACACTCCATCTAGGGTGTCTTCGATGTCCTTATGGCCATAGTTTCAAAATTGCATGAAAATTGGTGAGCATACTCTAGGCAATGAGGAGTACAAAATAGTTTTTCTTCGTGGTGTAAAAAATTTCATCTCAAAGCATTTCAGCCTACGGACACATTATCGTAGTAGCTATGTAGGTAGTTTTGACCTTTTGTGCAAAACATATATATAGGTTTCTGTTTTGCAAGTACAAGAAACTCACAATTTATGATAGGTTTAGTAGAGTTCAATGTTGGCTATGTGTAGAAGTGTGAGAGACACACAAGGAGCACAAATATAGCAAGGCACACGGAGAAGATGAATGGCTGGAATAGCCCTCTCTATTGACGATCATGAGAACTGAAGTAAGAGCTGAATAATATCCTTAAGTACAAAGTACCACCATATATGAGTGAATCATTGTCACTCTAGCACAATGGAGGGGATCCACCTCATAAACGTCAATCCCCATAGATGTGAGGACTAGTATGAAGACCATGCGCAAGTGAAGGCACAAGTGCATGGGTGAATGCACACAAGCATGCTTACACATACATACACACATGCACACAAGGTAAGAGCAAAGAGTGGAACAATGGAAGTTCTTCAATTACAAAAGAACTTTCTTACAAAAGCCAGACCTGTCCATAACTTTCTTTTTATAGTTTCTTGAGTATTTTTGGTCCTGTCTACACCTAGTGTCCAACCTAGTTAAAAATTAGGTTTCAGGGCTCATTTGGAGGCTCAAACGAAGTCCAAAAATTATGAAAATTGGTAGGATGATACTTCTAATACTCATCAAGCTCAGGAACACCTTGGCTTGAACAGAATGGAGTTGAAAAAATGTGAAATGATATTTATAATGGCAATGGTTTTTAGTGATAAAAATCACTATTTCTATAGGGATTTATTTTGAAAATATGACATGAACTTCTTGGAGATCCCTACATGCTCCCTCTTCTTATGTGTTTACTTCTTTGGTGCACTTCCATGCTTTTGCTTGTCCTTTAGTTCCAACACTCCCCCCCTCTTGAGTCTGTCATCCCTGACAGACCCTTGTCAGAGTGGTTGTTCTAGTAGTACTTTGAGAGGTAGCGTCCATTATGTATCAACAAGAGTGGTCCATCTTCCAAATGTAGCTTGGTCAATTGTCTAGTTCTTCATTTTCATCACAGCTAGCCTTATGCAAGTTTTAGTCCCTTTGCATTTACTTCTACCTTGGATTGTGGCATGATGGTGTAGTTGTGAAGTTTTGAAAATTTCTAGTTTCTCAAAAGAGGTTATCAATGTTGATTTTGAGCAGCTCTCAATTGTGAATTGCCTCATAACTATTGAGTTTGTAACCTTGATTTCCTCTAGAACTTTCAAACATGGATATCATTTTTTTCATGCCAAGTATTTGTAATGCCTAATGAATGATGGGTAAGTTTGTTAGTGCATGGGTTGAAGAAAATATGTGCCTTGTGCACGGCCTTTTAATATAGCCATAAGCATGCATACTTGGGGAATGCATTGTAAGAAGTATGGTGCAAAAAATTGGGTCTTGAGCTAAGTGCTCAAGGGTATGCTGATGAAAAGGTTTCCTAATCTATCATGGTTGTAGTGTTGCTAAAGCAGGCAATTCGTACCATGGTGCAAGGTCCATCAATCTTCAGTCTTCGTGTTATATGACCATCACAGTGATTAACCATTGGCATGTCTTGCTTTGTTGATGACTCACTGATAAGATTCGCTGAGCGCGTGGTCCTGTCCTTTCTCTTTTTTTTCGTTGGAAACAATGGCATAAAATAAGAGAATAAGGTTAGTATGAAGAAAATATTTTACATATGTCAACTGTGTCTCATATGCTTGGGATTTCTCAATTGTGTCTATGCACGGCCATGTAATGTGGCCCTATATTAATGCACACTTTGGAAATACATGACCTGAATGGCGCAAAAGACAAGGTTATGCCAAAGGCACATGGTTGCTCCACGTTGAGGCTTTCAATGTGCTTGCAGATGTTGATGCAACCTTTGTTGGAGGTATCCATTGGATTTCAAGATGACAACTGATCATTCTTCCTGATAGGGATCCATTTTAGAACAATGTTCTATTGTGTACAGGTCATTTTTGACTTCTTCATCTTTGGTTGGTTGCTTAAATTTTGTATCTGGTGTGTTTGGCTCTTTGGTTCTATGGATGCTACTAGTACTTTTGGCTTCCAAACCCATATCCTTGATGATTGTCTTCTTTCTATTGCCAAAGAGGTGAATTGATCTTCTTTTGATCTCAGTGCAAGGTATTGACTTGTGCCTCTCCGTGGCTTCTTTGTGGAGACTTTTCTCATGAGAGAGACCATAGGATTTTGTGCATGTAAGAGTGCCTTCGGTACCCACATGTGCAATTTCCCTTGCTTAGGTACAACTAATTTCTTAGGCACCCAAATTTGTCAGATACTTTGTGGTTGTGCTTGTCCTAGTTTCTTGGTTCTTCTTCTGTCATGGTTGGCCTGTCTAGATGGGAATTTTTTGGACAAGGCTAGTGGTTGCTCTCCTTTTGTACTCAGATTTGTTTCATGCCCAAAACTTCTTTCTTCTTGATGTTTGTTTATCTATTTGATATAGCATTTGTATTGTATTGTTTTGCTTGCCTCTTTGGTTTACTTACTATGCTTGCATTAGTGTTTGAAAAAGAAGAGAGTTATGCTTGCCTTTGAGCTTGTTCTTCCATGACTTAGTCATTTTTCATCATAGATCTTTTGACACATACCAAATCTTCTTGTATAAGATTAGGCTTAGACGAACTAAGAGAATGTGTGGTACTTGGATTTGTGATCATGGATTTCTCTAATTCTAATGTAATGCATTGCTCATGTACCCAAACTTGAAGAATTTGGCTTCTTAGGTTTAAGTTGAGTGCATGGTCATAGATCCAATCTTGACCAAAGACAACTAGTTGTGTAAGGTCCTCATCCTGACATAATAGCATTTTGACTAACATTGGACATGTTGAAGGTAGATGGGAAGTTCCACCTCACCCAAACAAGGGGTTTCCACACCTCCCAAACCTATGAGATAAGCTTCCATGGGATTGATATTCAATTGTAGGTCTTGGCAGTATGAAAGTCTAACTGCACTAGTTGCTACACATGAGTCAATCAATGCTCTCAGAGTCCTTACATTCTTTCCTTGTCCTACCCATATGGTCACAAAGGGATGTCGATCAATTATTTGAGAAGCAATTAGAACTGATGTTTAGCACATGGCCATGTGATATCGTGGGGCTTTAGGATTGACATCTAGGCCTAGTCACCTTAACTTTTTTCATCTAATGTGTTCTCTAGCCTTGGCATGTGCTTCTTCTCTAAGTCTCAACTTTTCTCTTTTCTCTGCTTAGTAGTGTTGAGTCTCATTAGCATATCCTCTATAAGAGGTTCTTGATATAACTTGATACGACATTCACTAATGTTGCTTGGAAAGATGTCACCTTCTAGGGTGGCCAATTTAACTACACCACTAGTGGAGATTCTATTAATGATCATGGATCGATATCCTCTTTTTTCCAATTTATGGGCATGTTGCTTTAGTGTATGAACCAACACTAGTCTCCCTCTTTCAAACCTTTATCCTTGATGTCTACATCAAATTATGCCTTTTGTCTTTTCTTTGTAGCGTAGATGCATGCTGCCACTCATAGCCTTGTCTCACCTAAGCATTCTAGATCAAAGATCCTAGAGGACAACTCGTGTCCATTCCACGCATGCTCTTGTGCTACCTTTAAAGTCGGGATCAACAAATCTAATGGTAACATAGCATTCTGTTCGAAGACCATCTAAAATGGGGTGGCATTGAGCACCATTTTGTAGGCAACTCAGTAAGCCCAAACAGCATGATGAAGTTGTTTGCCCCAATCAGAGCATTTATTATTTACCAGTTTTTTCAATAGATTACATAGGATCTTATTTGTGCTCTTGATTTGTCCATTAGCTTGTGGACGATAGGGTGCAGACTTCTTATGTATCACCAAGAAGTTTTGGAGAAGGTTGTAAATGACTTTGTTCAAGAAGTGCATACCTCTGTCACTTACCAACTCTATTGATAACCCGCATCTAGTGAACACATTCTTGAATAAAAACTTAGCTGTAGTTTGAGCATCATTCTTTGTCATAGCTTTTACTTCTACCCACTTTCTAAGGTAATATGTGGCTACAATAATGTACTCGACATGGGAGTTTCTAGCTAAGGGGTTCATAGGACCTACAAAGTCTATACCCCACTTCGAGAATGCACGTCTTCCCATCATTGGTCTCAAATGCATCTCATCTTTTCTGATAAGATAATGGGCACGTTGGCATGTGTCGCATTTCTTCACATAGTTATGTGCATCCATATGAAGAGTGGGCCACCAAAGTCTTGAGAATAGAATGGTCTTAATTACTCCATCAGGCCCAAAATGTCCACCTGCAACACCATTATGTGTAGTTTCTAAGATTTTCAGATAGTCTGATTAGTGAATGCACAATCTTAAGTAACCATCTTTGCCTCTTCGATATAGGTTTTCTCCTACTAGTGTGTAGTCCTAAGCCTCTTGTTGCATGCTTCCTTTTCTTGCTAGACTAGATTCACAGGGTAGTGTTCCGGATCTCATAAATTCTACTAATGGAGCACTCCATTCTAGAATTAAAGACACGTGATAAAGAATAGTATGCTCCACTGGGGGCCTCGCTTGACACATTGGACAATTCTTGATCCACTCATGTGTTTCTTTGTACATACTAAGATAATACACTCCTAAACATTTTAGATTATGCAATGTTTGTTGTTTAGAATAGTGATTTCCTAGAAAACCTTCATGGGCTTGTGGAAACCAACTTTTATGTTCATCGTCCTGAACACAACAAGCTAGCATACCCTATGTATCTTGTTTTTACATGCTTCTTGCCAATATTTGATAGTTTTGTGATTTTACAATTTCTTCTTTGTTTGTCTTCACATTCTCATTTGCAGGTCCAAAGTTTAGGACAAGTACCAACTTATTTGCCCATTTAGGAACAACTTCTAAATTGAATAGACAAGCATCCAACAATTCATCAGACACTCCTTGTGGTGACTCTCTTGAAGTGATGCGTGAAAGGTGATTTGCCTTGAGGTGAGTTATACCTTTCCTAACAACCACTTCAAAGTCGTATTCCATTAGTAAGAGGAACCATCTTACTAAGCATGTTGTATTGCAAGGTTTATTGACCAAATATAATAAAGCTTGATATCAAGGAAAAACTTGAACTTGTTGGCTAATAGATAGCGTCTAAGCTTCTTCAGAGCATATACCATGCCTAAGCCTTCTCGCTCAGTTATGGTATAGTTTTGTTCAGTCGCATTTAGCTATCTGCTAGCATATGCTATAGGCAAATATAGATTTCCTTCTCCTATGGGTTGTGCTAGCACACATCCTATCGCATGATTGGATGCATCCACATGGACATGGAATGGTTTATTCCAATCAAGAGTGGTCAGTATTGGTGTTGTGCACAAACGTCTCTTCAACTCATTGAAGGAATTTTTGCATTCCTCATTCCACTCAAAATTTGTCAACAAGTCATAAAGAGGTTTAGCTATGATTGCATACATGTGGATAAACCTGTGGTAA
Organism: Ceratopteris richardii; assembly: GCA_020310875.1. NCBI lineage: Eukaryota > Viridiplantae > Streptophyta > Polypodiopsida > Polypodiales > Pteridaceae > Ceratopteris > Ceratopteris richardii. The sequence continues at coordinate 94,148,822 of CM035434.1, forward strand.
TAGCCACAATGGCCCATAAAGGCTTATACCTCTTCAACATTCCTTGGCCTTGACCACTCCACTACAAGTTTGACTTTGTCCTCATCTGTTGATATTCGGTTCTTAGAAACAATATGACCTAAGATCTTACCTTGACATACCATAAACACACACTTTTTTGGGTATATAAAAACTCGATATTCTCTACACTTGTTGAAGATGTGTCTGAGTTTAAGGACATGATATATTTTCTCGTGGGAATGGGCACATAGATCATCCATGTATACTTCTAAGCTCTTTCTCAAGAACTCTTTGAAGACATTACAGATGAGCCTTTGGAATGTTGCAGGTGCATTGGTGAGTCCAAATGGCATCACACAAAATGCAAAGATTCCCCACTCTATGGCAAAGGCCATTTTGTGTTGATCTTCTAAGGCAATGACTACTTGGTTATAACTTGAAAATTCATCAAGGAACCTATAAACGTCCTTGCGTGCAACATGCTCCAATAATGCTCAGTGATTGGAAGTGGGTAGCTATCTCTAATTGTAGCAACATTCTTGCAACACGCTCCAATAAATGTTCAGTGATTGGAAGTGGGTAGCTATCTCTAATTGTAGTAGCATTAACTTTTTAAAGGTTAATACACACACAACTTTCCATTCTTCTTGGGCACCACTACAATGGGGGACACCCATTTAGTGTGCTCAATCTCATAGATAAATCAAACTTCAAGCAGTCTGCCAATTTCTTCTTTTATTTTGGTTGCATTAGTGTCATTATATGTGTAGGGCTTTTGTTTGGTGGGCTTGGCATCAACAGTCATGGGGATAGTGTGAGAGAAAATTTTTGGATCTACTCCCTTCAGGTCTCTATAGGTCCATGCAAAGAGGTCTCTATATTCCCTTAGTAAGCTTTCGTAATAAATTTTTTGGTCTTCAACTTTATATTTCTTGAAATTTTTTAGTACCTCGAGCAATGATTCCTCCTCTTCTTGTTTCACTATTTTTCTTTTCATTTTCTTTTGACTACCTTCTCTTTGCTCTCTTGAGTTTATAATTTTAATGCTTGTGAGAGGTTCTTCTTTTTGGGTAAATACTCCTAAATTTTCTAGATAGTTCTCCTCTAAATTAAAGCAACTATCCATCACAATGGATTCTAGATCATTGTCATCCTCTTCTTCTTCTATGACATCACTAGGGCCACATTCGTCTAGCACGGGCTCACACATGAACACAGAGATATCATAACCCTCCTCATCACAATGAGGTGTCCACTATTCTTATTCTTTTTTGCTTGGTAGTAGCAAAAAAGAAAGTCTCTAGGGCATCCCAAGCCTTTTGAGATGTCTTGCACCCTCTAATATGTGGTAATATAAAATCAGAGATAGAGTGTAGTATGTATGACCTTGCTTGAGCATCCCTTGCACACAAAGTGTGACTTATCTATCTCCTCTTGTGTATGTCCTCCTTTGGATCTTGGAGTAGGCATAACTTCATCACCTACTACAATTCCATAAAGATTTGTACCTCGCAAATAGGCCTCCATTCTAATTTTCCAAGATGCACATTTGTTTCTATCAAACTTCTCAATCATTGATGGAAAGACATCACCCATCTTGATCTAGTCTGATACCACTAGAAGATTTTGGAGTAGCTTGTAGGAGGTATAAAAGCGAGTTGCAAAGTAACAAAGTTTCATCCAACCAACAAGCCAAGGACTAGCCCTTCAGCTTATGGAGACTCAAATAGACCTTATGGGCATGTGATTAGCTCAATAAAATCCACTATGTACTTTGGAGCATAAAGGAGAAGAATTTGATACAAAACAAATAGGTTTGCACAATGACTAGCTCAAGAAACTCGTTATCTTTGGATTAAACGATAAAATTCAAATGTTCATAGCAACCAACATGATAACAATTCAGAAGTTTCCTTTTGGGGGAATGATACGCATAGGGTTGAGTGTTTAAAATGCCCAATATTACAAGTAATAAGTAAGATATGCTTCTAGAATCAACTTAACACTCAATAGAGGTACCCCCTATTTTTCAAGGCTATGTAGAGATAGACCCTGAGATAGTAAAATTGAAATTCCTCCAACGTTACTTAACCAAATTGTTTTAAAATTTGTAAACATAAACAAGATAAAAGTGACGTTCTAGTTAAGACTCATTCATTCAAGTTGGAGCTCTTTAGAAAGAGCAGCAACCTCTCCAAGTTCACCATTTTTGAAGAAGATGGTGTAAAGAAATGAAGGAGCAAGACAATGGTGGCCAAAAGTGTATGTATGTTGCTTCCATGTAATGTACAAGTATAGTAAAGTCTTTATATAGACTCTTGAAAGGCTCCACAACTTCTACAAGTGGAGTTGAAGTCAAATGAAGGCGGAATAGGCTGTTGACGAGAATCATTTCACTTTCCTACAATCTAGGAAAAGTGAAGAGCTAATTTGATCTACTTTTATGTGATTGATTGATTGTCAAGATCAATCACCTCAAATTCATGGAATTTGAGCTCCCTTTTCTCATTTTACATTTGTAAAGATCTAGGCTTTTACATTGGTGAATTACCCATAAAAAATGTTTAAAAATACAATAAGTGAGCATAAATAAAAGAACTCTTGAACGGATATTTTTTTAGATAATCCAAATGATAGATTTTTTATGTAGATCAGGTTCACCCAAAGGATAGTGTAAGCCTGATGTTTCAAAAGTTTTTAATGGGTATGAATAAAATTCAGAGCATTTGGATTAGTATATTTTGAGAAGTCCCCAATTTATGGTCTCGAGGTCTATCTCTGCATAGCCCTGAAAAATCACAGATACCTTTGTTTAGTGTTAAGCTTATTTATGAAGCACACATTGCTTATTATTTGTAATCTTATGCATTTTACCTATTCATACCTATGTATAACATTGCTCTAAAAGAAATGTTTCCAATTGTAATCATGCTAGCGGCTCTGAGTATTTGACATTGAGTGTTTCATCAAAGTGCAAACTTATCTGTTTTGTGTCAAATCTTTCTCATTGATGTTCAAAAGTTCATAGTGGATTTTATTGAAGTCATCATAAACCTATGAGGGCTATTTGACACTCGAGGAGTGAAAGGGTTGCTCTTGTGCTAGTTGACTAGACCAAACTTCATCACCTTGAACCTCAAGTTTTTATCTTCCTCAAGCTTCTCCAAGTTCTCTTAGATATTTCCAAAGATATTTCCAAGAAATCACATCCCAAATGGATCCTCACACATAAAATTTCAATGTCTACAAAATAGGCTACTTGGCCTACACTCTCACACAACTATGTAGAGACATAGCTTCACTCTAGAGAAGCTAGCCATGGACATCTTTGAGGTGTTGGACGATTACATGGACTGTACATAATATGTAGTGTTCTAGCAGACCATGTTTGCATCATCTCTAGATACATTTCTAGCAAACTATGATGCCAATTTGTTTGAAATATGGTGACCCTTTTAGCCCACTCTAGAACATTACTAGGTTGGAATTTTGTGGTGAATGTAGGTTCGAGACCTATGACACACTTTATCTCTACATTGTAATCATCTAATAGCATAAAGTAGGGCATATACTACAACTCTGTTGTTATAATAATGCGTCAATGTGACAAGTTTTGAATGTACTCTAACTGAAGCACTATTTCTTCAAGATTAAAAAATAATTATAGTTCCATGGTAATGTGGTCATCATGGGTACATCCAATCTTTTCTAACTATTTAAGCCGTTGGGGCCTAGGTGCTTTATATGTTTCTTGGCCCTCCTCAATGAAATGATCTCTTGGTACTGGTTGGGGCTCATAAGGAGCAAATTTTTTTTACAAGGATTTCCACTAGCTCTTTCCGGTCGTGCACCTCTTTTGGTGATGGTGGCCTCTCGTATTACAACAAATCGGTTTGTAATTCTTCTATTTTCTTTTGTAAAGCAATTCTCTCTTATGGATTTGAACCGATTGGAATGTCTTATGAAACTTGGATGCTTGTAGAGGGTCGCTAGTGTCGTAGTTTATTGAGTTCTTAACAAATTGTACAAGTCTTGGAAGTTGGCATGTTCTTCTATGAGTAGTCAAATAGTCTCTGATGGGATGGATTGGAACCTAGAGGGACTAATCTAGATGCCAAGGGTATTGCTACCTCCAAGCTTTCTTTGTTCTCTTGTTGGAGACATTCTCATTTAGAGAAGTTTCCGTATGTATTCCTAAGAGAGCCATGTTTCCCTGGAGTGTGGCATTGCTCTCCATTTGTGCATGTAAGTGGACTTCCATTTCGTTCTGCACTTCTTAATCCACCATGTGAAGTTTTGATTCAAGTTCATAGTGTGCCTATTGTAAAGTATTTTAATATTCTTTTAAGGTTTTGTTGCTTTCTTGTAGTTCAATCACTCATTCTTGCAGCTGGATGGACTCAGTATTGAGTGCTGCATTGTGTTCTTCCAGATGTTGATACTCCTCTCTTAATTGACTTCCACATTGAATTATGGTGTTAAAAGAATTATTTACATGCATAGGTGTGGTCTGTACTGATGGAAATGCAGGGGTAAGGGAAGTTGGGATGAGGGTGGTGGATGGAGTGGTCCACAGTGTTGTGAGTGCGGGTGATATTGGTGGAGGAGCAATGGGAGAAGGTGGAAGTATGTGAGGTATTGTGAGTGGTGATATGTCCATGGGATTGAAAATGGATGTGTGTGATGGTTTTACCATAAACACAAGTATGTTACATGCGGTGCTTATCATGTTAGTGAATAATGAAACAAATGTTATTCTGACTTGAGAAGAGGTGATCCTCCAAGAAGTTGATTGCATTATTGGTTGGAAAGAAGCTTCTTCGATGGATGCCTAAGTAGAGAGTGTAGTTTATGGTGGTGGGGGTTGGAACATGGACGAAAATACAACTGAATAGGTTATTGTGGCAAAAGAAGTTTTGGTGGGTTGTGTTGCAAGGATTACTAACAAGGTGGTGGTTGGAGCTCGACATCCCTTGACAAGGTGTTTTAGTGGGTCCTCCAAGAGGGTTTAAGCTATGGAAGAGGATGAAGTGTATAAGGGATTTGTAATGGAGGAGAATAGTTCAGAATAGGATACAAGGGGCACAAAAGCTAAAAGAGGTTGTGGTTGTGGGTTTTTGGAGGGACTCAATGAACCGCACATCAACTCCTTCTTCTCCTAGTATCTCATTGATCAGTAATTGGTAGGTATGGAACAAGAGTCTACCTCATTCGTATACATTGTTTATGGTTTTGTGTAAACTACTGAGTTGAGCTATGTATGGAGGGGCTCCTTCCTCTTCTTCCTCTTCCTCTTCTTCATGGTCTTCTTCTTCATCTTCTCATTCTTGCCTCTGTTCATTGTGCTTCTCTTCTTCATGTTGGTATCACTAATCATGATCTACTACTTCATCTTTTGAATCAATATCCATGTCCCAGAGAAGCTATTGAAAATCTACATTGCTAAGTTGTTGAGGCCAATAGGTCCTTGAGACTCCAAATCCATAGGTACTCATGATACCCTATTGTGTTGTGGATGCTTTGTACATGCTTCTCCTTGATAGTCAAATTGTAAAGGGGCAAAGAAGACATTCTCTTGCGAGTGAGATGTCTAGAATCAAGGTTGCTCCCCTAGGTTGGGCACATGGGATGGATCCCCTCAATCTCCTTGTTGGGGGTGATGCCTTTCTACCTTTGAACTATTGGATTCTATTCCAATATAAGGCACTTGTCATGGGAATGTCATAGGTGAAACATCTATATATAATATGAATGAGGGCACAACATACATTCAAAATAGTCTTGCAAGCCCAATGCTGGTTGGCTACATGTACCTCATCAATGCTCTAGATTGGGAGATTGATGGTCATATTTTATATCTTAACTAGGTACAGATTAAACCAAACTTTCTTATGCAGTTGGTTGAGCCGATCTTTTCGTGGAGATGCAAAATGCTGCATACAGATTCTAAGAGGCATTACGATGTTCAGGATCATGGCAACCGTATCGTTAAGCTTGGTGAGGCTCGTATTCTTCATGTTCTCTAGCACCAGCATCTCCTTTTTCATGGGAACATGCATTCCCTTCATGTCAAGATCCTCTCTAACTAGATTGAGGGAGAATTTGAACTTTTTTAACTCATTTCATGCATCAAGGAGGGAATTACAAAGGTACTCGACACATTCTTTGTTGGTACAAAGTCCAAGACCATACATTTGGCTTGAAGTTCACAAAGATATGAATGGAAACCAGTGCTAGGAATATTTTTCATCTCTACCATTTGTAAAAGTCATTTCTCTTGACTTAAGAGAATATTTGTAATCACCTACACAAAACTCGTGGACTTGTTAGTTTGAAAAGTAACTAATTCATTGAGGGAATATTTCCTAGATTGAAGGACTAATTTTAGAGAGATCCAAAGGTTGTATTAAAATTCAAATTTGAATGAAGCACTTATATAAAGTGACTTGAAAAAGTCGTAGGTATGAGTGATCAATTACCGAGTTCTTCATTGTCATTTTGTAAGAGTGTGTGGCAAAAATTCTAGCCTACACCACTCTCCATCATCTGGCTATGATTAGAAGGCCTATGATCTTGTACAACATTGTTCATCAATACAATACATCTACATTGTTCATCTATGATCTCTTTGTTATAGTCATTCATAACTGTCGATGTGTGCAGCTCATATCTCACACAATTCTCCACCATTTTCAATGATCTATAGCTTGTTGGAATTAGCTCCAAGTTATCTACATGATGAAAATTTTTAAGGAAATCCTTTTAGCCAATTCAGAGAAAAGCGCATCGAAGCACTCACTAGTCAAAGGTCCTAAAAAATCGAGGGTAATCATTCAATTGCTAAATTGATTGCTCTGTGTGTAGTGCATCATTTCAAGTGATTCCACTTGGAATCATTATCTTACAAAGCTAATTAGATACTTCTAAGAGGAATTTGTCTAATTCCTATTGTACTAGTAGCATTGAGCATAATAAGCAGCAGGTGTGGGATAAAAAATAGAAGTTTTTCACTAAACCCTTAACTTGGAAGTAGCCTATTTTGATTCAATCTTTTCATACATCATTTCCAAAGAACATAGGCACTTGTATAGTGTCATTGGGAAGCTAAGAGGGCCCACAACTCAACTCTGAAGCTACAAGGGGATGGTACTAAGCAGGATTTGGTAGTACCTACTCAACTCTTGGAGTGTCCATCCATCTATCCCAAGAGTGGTATCAGAGCAAAGCTAAGGTAAAATGGGAGATTGTTTTCCTTCTTTCATTGATAAATTGGACAAGAACAACTATCAAGAATGGTCTTTGAGGATGAAGAAATACTTAGAAGGAAGGAGCCTCTATGGATACATCTCAGGAGATGAGGAGATGCCCATATTCAGAAGCAAAGGACAACCTACAAGAGAGGAGCATGAAAGACTCAACACATGGTGTGCCAAGGATGCATTAGCAAGGTCCTACTTACTTACCTCAATCTCTGATTTTCTTCTTCCACATATTAGGAACTGTAAGACATCCCAAGATACTTGTGAAACATTGTCCTCTTATTTCTCTTCCAACACAAGGGCTGGGAAGAACCAATTGTGGATTGAGTTTACCACTCAAAGAAAGCAACCTAAGCAAGGGATCGTAGAGTATGTGACCAAAGTCAAAGATGGAGCAGATCATTTGGCAAGCATAGGTGAAGAAATTGAAGAAGAGCAGATCATAAGACAAGTAATCAATGGTATTAAAGCTGATGACAAATGGGAGAGCTTCACAATAGCCATGGACTTGTATATCGACATGCAGATTCTAGATCTTACCACACTCATGGGGAAACTATTTACCCATGAAGCCAAGTGTTGCTCTAGCACAATGGTGAGAACCACGTTAAGAAGCTTCACCTCCTTAATGTCAATCCGAGGGAGAGGTAGGAGTGATATGAAGATCGTGAACGTGAGATGATGTGAGAGTGAAGGTGAGAAGCACAAAGATGCACACACACATACACACACACAATGAAGAGACAAGCAAGACACAATGGAAGGTGGGAAATTAGCTCTATTACTCAAGAATACTCTTACAAGCTCAAACTAGCTCTATGCTCACACTAATCAAAATGAACCAACCTCAAAAATGAGCTCTCTAGCTCTTTTTATAGTTTCTAGACTAGTTTTGACCGGTTTCACATCTAGTGACCGGCCTAGTTAAAAAATAGGTCCTAGAGGCTATTTGGAAGGGTAAACGATGTCTAAAAATAACAAAATTTGGTACGAGCATTCTACCTAAGCTCCTCAAGCTCGAGGACTCCTCGGCTTGCACAAAATGGAGCTATGGATTACAAAATGGGGTTTTCTATGATACATATGTTACAATTAGTGATAATAATCACTGTTGAATGTTTGAAGAAATAATAAAAACATATTTGTTTGGAAAATTGGCCCGACTGGCTCCCTGCTTCGTCTTCACATGCTTCCGTGGCGTCTGTGCCTCTGGCTGCTTCCAACACCCCCCTCCCTCTCGCTTCTGTCGTCCCTGACAGAACCTTGTTGTGAGGTCTGCCGGATGTAGTTCTGTAGGAGGTCTTGAGCGAGGGTGTGCTCTGATATACGAATGCCTCGGGCTAGATCAGCCTCGAGTTTCTCCCAGTCGATAGGTTGTGGCTCGTCTGGTGGTGGGAGTTGATAATGTGTGGAGTACACCATTCGTTCACAGGCGAATAATTGCAATAAGTGTGTGGGCCTACTTATAAATACCTCTGAATGGTACTCCCAAAAGCCGGTGGTGAACATTTCTTCGAATGTCTGTTTGTAGCATGCCGGTAGGTATTTGATCCTGCAGTGCCGGGCATAACACACCCGTAGCGATGGCGTTGTGCTCATATCATAGACTAAATCAAAGTTGCCATGCTCAAAGCCCGGGGTGTTTACATGGGGAGCCTTGACGCGTCGGAAGACTTTAAAGACCATTTGCATCATGTCAAAGATTTTGACAGTCATGTGCGCGGCAACATCATCCATATGTTTTAATCGAGGGAGCCAGTGGCGGATCGTCGCCATCATGTAGCCTACTGTGGGTAACTCGATTGGTGGCTGGAAGTATGGATAGTTCAACCAGTCTTGGCACTGCTTATTGTTTTGTACCTTAATAGCGAATGCAGTCCAAGAGCGGCGTCGTGGTACTGGTCCCCAGCACGGGTTAAATTTTAAGTGCAGCGGCGCTTTTACCCACGTGCTCATCATCTCTGGATAATTTTGCAATAAATCTTTGCGCCAGTCTGGTTGAAGGATTTCACCTCTCTGCGCCCTTGGTGGCAAGTCCTCTGGCTCGAATTGAGTGGCATGCGTTGGTTTCATACCTGTTTCTTTCTCTATGGCTAACTGGTATTCGGCCATTAACATGAAGTACGGTTTATATTGGAGCTCATGCCCAGATATGTATCGTCGCGGGGCCAGATGAGCAAAGAATGGTGACTGTAGAATTCTCTCTTCAATCATGGCCATGGCATGTAGCTGTGCCTCTACTCTGGCCGAGTGTGTCGTTCCGAGTTCTTCAACTGTCTTCATCCACGCGGGGGTAGGTAATTCATAGGTCATCTGGCCTTCGGCCGTGACACGTCCGCCTGGGATGGGTATCGGTTCATATGCCTCTTCAAATGTCTCCTCCACCGGGATAGTGACGGTTTCTTCCTCAGCTGGTAGCTCAGGTGGGGAGTCTGGCCTTGGTGGTGCTTCATAAACTGCAATTCTAGATTCAAGGTTTGTTACCTGGGCCCGAAGTGCGTTGAGTTCCTCTAAAATTTCAGGGGCAGGGTCCGCAGGTGCTGGTAATTCTGCTGCTGCGTGGACTTGTTGTGTTGTCGGTTCTCTGAGCTGTAGCAGCTTGTGATCTTCTTTTAACTTTTGGTGCGCTTCGTTCATACGATCATAGTCCTCGAGCAATCTAACATGGTCGTCTAGCAACATCCGCATCGACTCGGATGGGATTGCCTTGAATCTGCTCGGACTTAGTGGCTGTTCTGGATGATCTAAAGCCGCCTCCAAGTTTTCTCTATTCTGCGCTTGGAGTCTCACATTCTCCTCCTGGGCTGCGGCTAAGTGTCTTCTTAGTAAGCCCATATTTCTAGTGAGTGTTGCATTGCGGACGGTCTGGGCTCGAAGTAGGTTGTCCAAATCCGCGGTGGCCTCTTTTGTTTTCTCCTCACTTTCTAGTTCTAATTTGTGATAGGCCTCTCGTAAATCTTGGTATCGGCTGTTCAGTGAGGCGTTCTCAATTGATAACGAATTAAGCTGCGTTTGTAATTCATTCGTCGTTTTCTGCAGCTGTTGATAGTTGGTGCCGAGTGATGCAAACTCATCGCGGACTTGCGTCATGCATGTGAACATGTGTTGAAATGCGGTGTCTATGGTGGGCGATAGTAGTAGTGAAGTGCTAAATGAGGATGCAGTGGGAGTAGATGCAGTGGGAATGGGAAATGGGGTTGGGAGAGTGGATGCAGTGGTGATTGTGGAAAATTGTGACGTGCCTAAATATGAGGGTGCTGTGAGTGGAGTGGGTGGTGGTGAGGTGGATGGTGATATGTCCATGCCATTGGACGTGTTTAGTGTTGTGACTGTGAAAAGTGGTGTGATTGTGGGGGGTTGTGTAGGTGTGAATACGGGATTTACAAATGTAGAGTAGTTTACAGGGGGGATGGTTGAAGTGGCTTGGTGACACGGGGAAATAGGGGTTATGGTAGGTTGGGGAGGTGAGACTGGTGAGAAGGTTAGTGGGGTTAGAAAGGGGAATGGGGTTCTTAAAGGTGGGGGAAACGCGGGGAAAGATGAAGGGGTGAAGGGGTTAACATGTAGATACGAAGGATTGGGTGTGGGCATGGTGGTATGAATGGGTAAGGCGAAGGGTGTGGCTATGTTGCCTTGTACAGGTGTGGATGTGGGGGAAGCAGGTGGGTGTGCGGGGGATACAGGATGGGTTGGTGAAAGATGAGGTGAGAGGGGAGTAGAAGGGGTGGATGTTATTTCGAAGATAGTAGTGGTATGTACAACAGTGGTACGTGGTGGGGAATCTACAAGGATGGTTTCTGCGGTCAATGAACTTTCTGGGGCGAGGCGTGCCTCCCTGGCTTGTGCTGAAGACTGAGCTCCTGTTGGTACGCGAATATATTCCCCGGGTTTTGAAAGTAGTCGCACTCGGCGGGGGTCAAACTGTGGTAGTTGTTTTCTTTGTAAAAACCTGAGTGCTTCATGGGAGCCTACTGATTTGACTAATTCTCTGAACCCTCTGATGTATGCGTCTTCGAATCCTCCGGAGATGAGTTCCTGTTCAATTAATGCCTGGCTCTCCTCTTCAGTTAACTTCTTCCGTGCCCAGACTTTCTCCATCGTTCGATATAATTTCTTTATGGCCAGCGTGTACGCTGCGGCTTCGAAAGTCTCATCTTCGTATGTGCTGGTGTCGCCGTGTGTGTCGGTTTGTCGGCCTTGGTCCTCTGTCTGTCCGTCATGTGAGCCCTGGCTGGCTTCGTCATCACCTTCGTCATCGTCGGTGGCAGTTCTTTCATCATCAGAGCTTGACACAGCTTGTCCTTGTGGCAGATCCCGCGGTGTGGTCGGGTAACTAGGGCGTTCGTATTCCTGAGAAAACATTTGTGCCTCTGAAAATTGGAATTCATTGGAGAATGCATCAGGCATCTCAAAATCAAATGTTGTGTTTATAGGGTCTGTCTCCATATGTGGTATCGGGAAAGAAAACGCTTCCGCACCAATAGTGGTGGGAGCTTCTGATGTTGTGGTGGTGGGTTCTGTGGTGGCAGCTGCCTGTGGTGCAGCGGTACTAGTGGTGCCCTCCGTAGCCACTGGTCTGGACAACCTTATGCGAATAGGTTGTACTGTGGGAGCAGCTTCTGTCTGTGGTCGCTCTGGAGAGGGTTGTGGTGATGGCGACTCTGGCACTTGAAGGCAAGGGATGGTGCCTCGCATGCGCTTGCCTGCCCGTGTTCGACTGGGCTTCCTGGCTTTCTTCGTCGTGCCTTTGAATGCCTTCAGTTCTTCTCCTGTTAATGCACGCTCGATGGGCAAGTCATAAGCCAAACACATATACACAATTCTAGTGAGTGCACAACATCCGTTAAGCACTTTTTTGCGTTCCCATCTGTGTTGTGCCAGATACATTTGATCTATGATCCAGCTTGCCAGATCAACAGTTTGAGGTCCCGTGCATGCCAAATACAATCCGAACCAGATTCGTTTATGGGGCATGGTAAATCTGTCCTGAGCTGGAAATGCGAAATGTTGCATGCATATCCTTAGTGGCTTCGACAGCTCAGGTGTAATTGCCGAAATCTCCTCCCACTTCGTGACATCCCCACGTTTCATCGGTTCTGGAATCAATCTCTCTCGATCTGTGGGAGTGTGGGTGCCATGAATTTTGATGGCCGCTCTGATTAAATCCTTAGATAGGTAAAACCTTTTGTAAGGTGGATCATCCACTAGAGTAGGCAATATGAAGGTTCCTGGGATGTCCTTATTCTCTGATGCCAGCAAAGTAGTGATTAAGTAATAGCACCTGTAAAAATCCGGTTTGGGCAGAGGATCACTGAAATACTCTGTGAAGCCTGCTCTGGCCCAAACATGAGTTAAATCCTGGGTGCTCTGTAAGGCTTCGAACTCTCTGGAGAAAAACTGGTATTTTCCCCATGTGCGGTCATCAAATGTCAAAGAGGATTCAAATATAAAGTCTGCGTCCGCAAGGGGTCCTGCAAGTCCCTGAAACCAATGAGAGTTCCGGTGTATCTTTTCGGTGTAGCCCATAGGAGGGTTATCGATAGGCATGGGCCCTGGAAACCCTTGGAATTCCGGCGGTGGAGCAGTCGGGTGGGCTTCTGCTCGTAGCACGTTGAGTGGTACTGCCGCTACACTGGGGCCTGCTCCAGATGTTCCTTCGTCGGTTTGCATGGTGATTGGTGCGCTAGTGAGAAAGATCTGCTACAAAAGATTAACACATTAGCATGGAAATTAATTATGATCCCATTAAAGTGAGACCGCAATCCCTTTCCATAACTGATGCGTAACCCGTGTAGCCAAGTGCTGTGATGTGATGGATGCAATGTTTCTTGCAGCAATAGTGCAGGTCTCTAAACACCTACACGTTTCAGATCATGCATACATTTCTTGATGAGATGAGATTACGAGTGATGTGTGATGATGGTGGGTGAATTTATACAAGGTTTAAAGGTTAGTGATTTAGTACAAGGTTGTATGTTAGTCGGGGGGGTAGTTTTATCAGACATGGAGTTAGGGGGAGATGGTTGGACACGTTTCGGTATCCATTTCCTAAGGATCTTGGGGTGGGTGGTGGGTTTCTGTTGAGGGGCAAAAGGTGGTGTCGGGTGTGGTGGTATCGAGGGATGAAATGAGTTGTGGAGGTTATATATTACATGGCTTATGGGTTGAGCTATGATACATGGTTTGGGTACCCAAATCTGCGTGGGTGTGGGTCGATTGATAAGATACTTCTTGGCGATCCAAATCTGTCGAATGCTCGGACCTGTAGGAGACTGTCGAGGGGATGGTGGATACTGATTCTGTTTCTGCCTTGCCTTTTTCTTGTCGATCTCTGCCTGGTTGGAGTTCTTCGGTGCTTTTTGTCCTTTTGGCACCCATATTTGTCTGGTGCAGCTTCCTTTCGGTGGCCTAAACTGCTTTCCGTGTTGTTTCCTCCGATACTGCAGTCGGTCAGGGTTCCTTCGTCGTGATTGACTCAGTTGTTGCTCGGGTTGAGAGGTCGGATGGACACTCTGCTTTGGAAAAGAAGGGAGATCCAACACTTGCGTGACCTGCCCATTAGGAAGTGATACCTTATTTAACTTTAATCTAGGCCAGTCCGCAACAAGTTTGGAAGGATGAGCACCGCAGGGTGTCGTGCTCATTTGGCCGCTGATGCAACCCACCTGACCACTGATTGTGTCCATCTGCCCTTGTGGTTGGGTAACTGTCTCTTCTAGTTTGCAGGAAGTCCCAGGGAAGATCTCATGTCGTCCTTCTGATTGACAACTGTCCATAGCCAAGCCCGAGTGGGTTGGTGTAGACGTACCGTGACTGAGCTGATCAAAGATCTTCCGGTCTTCCGTCGCATGCATTTCATAGGGTCTAGGGTCACAACCGTCAAGCGGAATGCCGTTAGGGAAGTCAAGCGGTATCACTCGCTTCTGCTCGAAGGTTCCAATCTGTAAGGAGCCTTGTCTAAGATTTAGGTCCACTGAGTGATCGTATAGCCAATCTTGGCCAAGGATTAGGGGTTCTATCAGGTCGTCATCATGGCACACTAGTAGCTTAGCTGTCATCGTCATATCCTTAATGAGGATAGGAAGGTCCACCTCACCCATGCAAGGGGTTTCCATGCCTCCTAAGCCTATGAGGTATGCCTCAATTGGCCGCATTTCTATTCCTGAATCCTTATAGTGGGACCATCTAATCGCACTAGTCGCAGCACCTGAGTCAATTAAAGCCCTGAGTTCTTGGCAAGGGTTGCCGTGCTCTAGCCTAACTGTAATGAATGGTCTCCTGTCCACTATGCTAGGATGAGTGGTTGACTTTACTTGACACATGGCCATGGGATATCTAGGTGATGTTTCCAGATGGTTATAACGTTCTCTCCCTAGTCCTTGTCTTCTTAGCTTCATGCGCTTAATGCGTTCTATGGCTTCTGCCTGCGCTTCAGCTCGTATTCTATTTTCTTCCTCCTTACGCTTCTTTGCCAACGTGAGTCGTCTAAGCATATCCTTAGTAAGAGGTTCTTGATATAACCTGACTCTATAGCCACTAATGTAATTAGGCATTATATCTCCTTCTAAGGTGGCTAGCTGTACTGCTCCACTTGTCGAAAGTCTGTTAATGATCATAGGTCCATAACCTCGCTTTTCTAACTTCCGTGCGTGCTGTTTCAGCGTATATACTAGAACTAAATCTCCTTCTTTTAGGCCTTTATCTTTCACATGTGCATCAAAATATGCTTTCTGTCGCTTCTTCGCTGCGTATATTCCTGCTGCTGCTTTCAGCCTGGTTTCTCCTAATCGTTCCAAGTCCATTATTCTTGCTGATAATTCATGGCCGGTCCACTGATGTTCTTGTGCAACCTTAAGTGTCGGTATCAAGAAGTCCAAAGGAAGCACTGCATTCTGACCAAAAACCATCTGAAAGGGAGTTGCATTGAGTACGGTCTTGTAGGCCACTCGATATGCCCAAACAGCGTGGTGTAACTGTTTGTCCCAATCTGAACGTTTGTTGTTCACGAGTTTCGTCAGTACGTTACAAAGTATCTTGTTAGTGCTTTCAGCCTGACCATTGGCCTGAGGATGATATGGTGCAGATTTCTTGTGAATCACCATAAAATCCTGTAACAAATATTCAACGACTTGGTTTAGAAAGTGAGTGCCTCGATCGCTCACTAACTCTATAGGCAGTCCATATCTTGTAAAGACATTTTCAAATAAGAATTTTGCAGTCGTGTGAGCATCATTCTTTTTTGTGGCTTTTGCCTCTACCCATTTGGTTAGATAATCTGTGGCAACAATAATGTATTCCGCATGTGTACCTTTTGCAGGGGGGTTAATGGGTCCTACAAAGTCTATACCCCACTTAGAAAATGCACGTCCGCCCATCATGGGTTTCAATGGCATTTCATCTCTGCGAGTAGGAAACTGAGTTCTTTGGCACACATCACATCTCTTTACATAGGTATGAGCATCCATGTGAAGAGTGGGCCACCATAATCCTGCAAAGAGGATGGCTTTGATTACCCTATCGGGTCCAAAATGACCTCCTGCAGCACCTTGGTGTGCAGTCTCTAGTATGCTAAGATAATCGCTTTCATGAACACATTGTCTTAGATATCCATCTCGTCCACTTTTGTATAAATTATCGCCAATAAGTGAATAGTCTTGAGCTTCCTGCTCTAGACTGCGTTGTCGAGCTAAAGTCATGCCTTGAGGGAATGTGTTCGTCCTCAAGTATGTCACTAAAGGTTCACTCCAGTCTGGTGTGAGAGACACGTGATATAATGTAGCATGCTCTACTGGTGGTCTTTCACAACAAACATGACATTCCTTACACAACTTGTAGACATCTGCTTCCATCGTAGGCCAATATACTCCCAATCTATGCAGAGTCTGTAATGTTCGATGTTTTGAATGATGTTGCTTTAGTGCACCTATGTGTGCTAATTGCAACCAATTCGCATGTTCTGATTCATCTACACAACAAGCAAGAATCTTTTGATTATCTTGTTTATATATGCTTCCTGCCATTATTTGATATTTCTGAGACTTGGTAATCTCTCCCTCTTTGATCTTTATCTTAGGATTCTTGGGTCCGTATGTCAGAATAGGGACTATAGGCTTAGCCCATTCTGGTGCTATCTCAAGGTTAAACAAGTATGCATCTGGTAATTCATCGGCTATTCCTTGAGGAGCTTCTCCTGAGGTTAATCTTGAAAGGTGGTCAGCTCGAAGATGTGTCTTTCCTTTCCTGACTACTACTTCAAAATCATACTCCATGAGTAATAGAAACCAACGTATCAGTCGTCCTGTGTTACAAGGTTTGTTGACTAAATATAATAGGGCTTGATGATCTGTAAAGAACTTGAATTTGTTGGCCAACAAGTAGTGCCTAAACTTCTTTACTGCGTAGATCATCCCTAATCCTTCTCGTTCCGTCGTGGTATAATTTCTTTCTGCTGCGTTCAATTGTCTGCTCGCGTAGGCTATGGGGAGATCTATGTTACCTTCAGTCGTGGGTTGTGCTAACACACATCCTATGGCGTAATTGGATGCATCCACATGTACATGGAATGGCTTACTCCAATCTGGGGTAGTCAATATAGGTGCTGAGCACAAGCGTCGTTTGAGTTCATTGAATGAATTTTCACATTCATCTGTCCATTCAAAATTGGTTAAAAGAGAGTACAGAGGCTTAGCTATGATTGCATACATGTGTATGAATCTCCTATAATAACCGCAATGGCCCATAAATGCTTGTACCTCTTTCACATTAGTTGGTCTAGGTAATTCTGCAATTACTTTCACCTTTTCTTCATCCGTGGAGATTCCATTTTTTGACACAATGTGTCCTAGAATTTTGCCTTGTCTGACCATGAAAACGCATTTTTCTGGGTTCAAACAAACCTGATATTCTCGACATTTGTCAAATATTTGTCTTAACTCTGGAATATGTGTCTGTCTTACATTTGAATGAGCACATAAGTCATCGACGTAAACTTCCAAGCTCTTGCGTAAGAATTCCTTAAAAACATGACACATGAGTCGCTGGAAAGTGGCGGGTGCATTTGTTAAGCCAAATGGCATCACACGAAATGCAAATATGCCCCATTCTGTGGCAAAAGCCGTCTTGTGTTGGTCCTCTGGAGCAATGGCTACTTGATTATAGCCTGAAAAACCATCAAGAAAGCTGTAAACTTCCTTGCCCGCAACTCTTTCCAATAGGTGTTCCGTGATAGGAAGAGGATAACTATCTCTAATCGTGGCGGCATTAACTTTTTTAAGGTTAATACACACACGCAATTTTCCATTCTTCTTGGGCACAACCACAATGGGGGATACCCATTCGGTGTGCTCAATTTCGTAAATGAATCCTGCTTCTATCAAGCGATCTATCTCCTCTTTAATCTTCGCAGCGTAGTTATCATTGTACGTGTAAGGTTTCTGTTTTGTCGGTTTTGCATCTGGAGTCATAGGGATTCTATGAGAACATATATCTGGATCTACTCCTTTCAAATCTTTGTAACTCCAAGCAAAAACATCTCTATATTCGCGCAATAGGGCCACTAGTTCTTCTTCTTCTTCAGTCGTCAAATCATGCCCTATGTAGGTACATTTTTCTTCTTCTCCTTCTATGGCAACTATTATTTTCTTGGTTTTCTCTCGGTTATCATATACTTGTCCGTCATTCGCCTTTCTATTGGGCATTCGTACCATGATTCTTCTATCTTCAATTTCATATTTCTTGAAGTTCTCGGGTACTTCAAATAAAGATTCTTCTTTTTCTGTCATGGCTTCTTTCTTCTTTCTTTTCTTGCCTTCACTCTTGGTAGTCACTTCCGTGGTTAATCTCACTTCATTCGTAATTTCCTCGTGTCTCTGAGTGCGAGGCTCTACTTCGTAGAAATATTCTTCCTCAGATGCAAAGGGTGGGTCCATAATAATTGATTCTAAATCAAAATCGCTTGCATCCTCAAATGCATCAGTGTCTGGTTCACACTCTTCTAAAATTGCATCGCCCGTGATTGGCTCTATCGTAAAGACTGAAATGTCATAGCCATCCTCGTCACAGTGGGGTGTCCATTGTTCTTCATTGATGGCTACGTCCATGGTTGCTAGTATTTCTGCCCAACCATGGGGTTCAAACTCCTCGTCTGGGAATACTACAGGTGCATAGGCTGGATCCTGAAGGGTTCGTGGATGTTGTTCCGTACCTAAGGTCCTGGCTTCTAACCGCTCTTCCTCTTGTTTGGCTACTTTACACATCCATAAATGGGTATCCTCATGCAACCAAGAAGGATCTGATTCTAATGAGTGCACGGATTCCGTCTCTGCTGGTGTCTTATGGATGGTATTCCATTGTATTGGGGGTACATCTCTGTGTGAATAGTCTTTAAGGTTGACTTTGGTAGTCACTCCTAAATGTTGCAAGTACAAAGAATTAGTTCCCCAATCTTGTACAATTTGCAATTGACGCATGAATGGTCGTCCCAATATCATCTCATATGCATGATTTTTCGCGAAGTCACAAATGGCAAAGGTATGCTCAAATTCTACACCACAAGTGGTGAGAGATATGCCTTCTAGTAAGCCTAACGGTTTTTCTATGTGTCCATCAGCCATTTGTAGTTTCATCCTGGTGGGTCTGAGTGCTGGCTTACCCCAACGTTTCCACAAAGCGGTGGTAGCTATGGCTACTCCGGCTCCTGAATCTAAGATGGCTTTCGTGGTGTAGCCCTGATGGGTTATTGGAAGATATGTGTTACCTTCCTCTCCTTCGCTTACGTCTCCAATCTTTTCCACGGGTATCTCTGGTACCTTCTTATGTGATCCTATCTGAGAGGGTGTGGTAGCTAACTCAGGGAATTGATTTGCTACGTGCTTCCACAATTCTGGTTTTACCTTTAACAATTCCTCCAGAGTGAGATTACACTGTACTTTGGTATTCTTGATCACTTCCGTGTTCCTAGGGATCACTGATTCTTCATTCCTCACTATTATCGTGGGTGCTCTCATACTAATAGACTTAGCTTCCCAAGGTCCTGTGAACTGAGGTAATTCTTGTAAAGAATTAGATTCGAATCCTGTGGGTTCACTCGGTTGTTCCACCTCTACATCATCATATATAGAGGGGATGTCTTGGGGAAATTGTTCCTGCAAGTCGTCTATTTCTTGAATAGGAGGATGGATTCCTTGTTCCTTTCTCCATTTCTCTTCTTGGATTTCTCTCAAAAATTCATGTGAGTACCTATGTATGGAAGACAAATTGTCTTGACTTTCTGTATTGGGTACTTGAGACAGGGATGGTGCATTCCTTTCCTGTGTCTCTGGGACAATAGGGTTCCTATGCTGATCCTTTTTCTCTTTGCTTTCTATCAAGTGCTCTAGCCTCTCCATTAGTCCTTGGAAGTGTAATTCCGGTTTTGCCATGTTATTCCAATTAAGATATCTAGAGGCTTCGAACAAGGCTTGTGCTAGTTCTACCATCTTCATGCACAGTTTAGTTCTCTCAATTTCTAGATCAGCTCGAGGGTAGTTTTTACTCATTTCCGTTACTTGAGGTCCCTCTTTTATTCTAGCCTGATATGCACAAAACATCATGTCTAGGTCTTTTGGTATGGGTTCCGCTAAAACTGATCCTGATTTTTGAGCTGGGATTTCTTGATTTAATTCTTGTGAAGCCAATTCTTGTATTCTGGCTCTAGATTCCCTTAAACTTCCTTCCAAATCACTTATCTTTTTACTCCATTTTCTCTTTATTCTTTCTCTAGAATCTTTCCAAGATTTCGTCTTTTTACTACTAGATTCTGCAACTTCACTAGTTCCTGCTACTTTCTCTTGATTAAGCTGTTGGTTTTGTAAGAGCGCCTGGGCTCTGGTTATAGCTTGGATAGGCACGTACGTAGGGTTGGATCCATCTGCGTTGTTTACAATACCTATCACGTTGATCGGTGTCACATTCGAAGTGTTAACTGGGTTCTTGGGACAATCTTTGATTATGTGCTCTTTGCCACAATCGACACAAAAGCCTTGTATGTTATAGTACTGTGATTGCCTTGCTATTGGGGGATGTGGACAATCCTTAATGAAGTGATCTCCTTGGCACCTAAAGCATGGTCCTCTAGGGCCCTGTGGTCTCTGTTGTCTCAATTGGGGCCGTGGGTTTGGGTTTGCGTACATCACATTAGTATAATCTGGCTCCCAACTAGGTTCCATTGGTGGACTATCATAATGATATGTCTCCACATGCTCTGGTGACTCCGTGTAATAAGCGGGTGGACTAGTTACATGAGTAGAGTCAAAACTGTTTGAGTTCGGGTCACTTTCTGTGATCAGGGGTGAAGAAGGCACTAAGGCCCTACTTAGGTTCTCTTCTGCAGCCGCATATTTGACTGAGATGACATTCGCTGGTGGGGGTGGCTGCTGAGCTAAGACGGGTTGAGGTCTCTGTTGAGCCTGGTATGGGTAGTTCTGAGGAGGCCTATAGTAATAAGGCTGAGCATTGTATTGGCCTTGATACCTACCTGGCTGCTGGTATGTTTGCGGGTAGTTCTGTCTCACGGTTTGTTTGTTGTATGGGCAGTCCTGAGCCGTATGATTCGTGTATCTTCTCTCAATTGTGCAATATTGGCCACTAGGGTTGGCTTGAGGTTGAGGTGCATTGGGGCACATGTTTGCCAAATGATTTCCACCACAAGTGTAACAACGTACATTAGTTGGTAGCTTGGGCACCTGTTTACTAGAAACTCCTAGTTTTTGGGCCACTTTTTCTGCTAGGTCCTCTATCGAATTAGACAATTTTGTGGATGCTAGAGAAGAACAATCTGAGTCCTTATAGACCTTTGAGAGTTCTAATTCCTCTCCTAGGTTGTCCTCAATGTCTATACATATTCTTACACACTCCTCTAGCGTTCTGGGTTCTTTTAGGTACACATAAGAACGTAGTTTAGCGCTCAACAAGCCATCTAGGAACAGTGATACTTGTTTAGCTTGTGAGGGTAGCTCTTGCATTGGACATCGTTCGACATATTGTCTGAACCTACGTCCTGCCAGTCTAACTGTTTCCTGAGGGGTCTGTTTAAAGCTATGAATCAATGAAGACGTGTCATGTCTAATCCCACTTTTAGAGAATTCAGTGATGAATGACTCTAAAAAGTGATGGATGTCTCTAAATTGCCTTTGTTGCAATGGTTGGAACCAAGTTAAAGCGGTATTCTTTAACGTTAGTCCAAATGCGTTGTATTGCGTGAACATGTCCTCGACTTGTTCTGCTCTTAGTACTTGCTTGAATTCTGCAACGTGGTCATAGGGATCTCCTGTCCCATCAAAATAATTTTTCATGGATTTCACTAATTGAGTGGGTCTCAATACCCTTGCGTGTTCGCATGGTCTAGGTAGAGGAAAATCATCTCTACCACCTAGTATTCCATGATCTCTTTGTCTGTCCGTTCTATTCGTGTTCGTGGTTGTTCTATCTCTCCCTATGGGGTGATTCAAGCTTACTTCCGGTCTCTCTTTATTTCCTTCTCCTTGATGTCCATGGGCTGAGGATGTTCCTGCCCCTTGTTGACTTGTATTCATGTTCGTTCTGGATGAAGGGAATATCAATTCACCTCTCCATGTGTATGTGTTTCTAGCGCGCTCAGGCACCACAAAGACTCTTTCTGAAGTCTCATCCAGGTATACAACCTTTCCAGGTGTATCTGGGTCCTTGAATTCATAAATTGTAATGATGCCTATCTTACTAGGGTGTTCCTTTCTGTACCTCCAAAAGGCTTCATCTGTCTCTTTATTTACAAACAACTCGGTGCTCCTGTTATCTTGAGGGATCCATTCTGGGATGAGTACTCTCGTTAATACGGATTTCCCTCTCGGTGTTCTAGGTTCTTCTAACGGTTCTTTTCCTGGAAATTTCATTTCCGTCTCTAACTGAATTGTGCCAAACTCATTAGTATCGTTTGGCTGCGTACTTAGTACGTACATGGTTCCTTCTTTGTCTATGTAAGTGTCTCTCTCAAATTTTACCACTGGCCTTTCCAATCCAATGGGTTGATCAGGGTTGTGCAGTTGCACCACTTGCCTTTGCAAACCATCCTCATAGATGCGAGCACCTAATCGGTTGGTTCGGAGAAACTCTAGTTGCGTTCTATAGGGTCCTTCTGGTTTTTCTAGGTATGCTACATGAGACCCTCCTTCTGGTCTGTCTGCGCTAAATGCCATTTCTGATTCACTTGATTCTGAGCTCAACTCGTAGGGATAACTACTATTCAATTGCTGAGCCCAAGATCGAGCTGTGGTTCTTACACTAGCCTCTGATGATCGAAGGCTTCGTCGGTCCGACTTACCTATATGTTTGCCCGATCTAAGGTTCATTAATTTCCTTCCTTGCTCACTCAATTACACACTTAGATCGTCAATGGTCCTTTGTTATTATTCTCTTGATTCTTTTTAATTTTCTCTGGATTCTTGTCTTAATTTATGCGTCAGGAATTCGACTTTCGTTATGATTTTGAGTTATCGTTCCGTCAGACTTATGTTCTTTTCTTCAGGTTTTCGTCACACACACCTTTACTTTTAATCTTAAACTTGAAAGAATTAGGTATCTTGAACTTGAGGCGTTCCTATCGTCGTTAATCCACAACTACCGTTTAGCCTAAGCTAAAAATTGACTGAGGGGGTTGAGTAATCTTCCAACCTCGAGTCGGCTTTTCTGATTGCTCTGATGCCCTGTTGCCCAAGAAGCCGTGCTTCCCAAGCTCTGCTGTCTTCACTGCCTTACTTGCTTGCCTTTGATTGCCCTTGCTAGACCTGGAAAAATTCCAATATTAGACCAATTCACAATTGGATGATCACACACTTGAGTATATACACCTTTTAGTCCCTTCCCTTTTTGCCCCAAATTTTCAATGTGTGCCCCCTGGCTTCTTAGTCCCAAACTAGGTGAACCTCAAAATAGTTTATCCAAAAATAGATGTATCCTTTACGAAAAAAACAGTTGAGGTCACGTAGTACTCGTCGCGAGCTTTCTAACGCGCTATTAAGCTCAAAAAACGGACTTCGGATGAAAAAGTTATACGCGTTCAGGCCCTGGGGGGTAAAAACTGACAATCAAGTTTTCCTTCAAATATGAGCTAAGGGGTCTCCTATGAGTCTAATGGTCCAAAAATTTCTCAAAAATACCCTCAAATTTGGTCAAAAATTGGAGTCCAAAATTTGCGATGGGGGTGGGCAATCGCGATGGTCTGGGACTGTCGCGATGATCCAAGCGAACCGTCGCGATGGCGTGGGATTTGGACAATCGCGATGGTCCGAAAAAGTGAACCGTCCCGATAGCCCGAAGTGAACGATCGCGATGGCGTGAGGTCGAACCGTCGCGATGGCCCGAAGTGAACGATCACGATGGCGTGAGGTCGAACCGTCGCGATGGCCCGAAGTGAACCGTCGCGATGGCGTGATCAAGCAGACAATCGCGATGGCGCGGTCAACGGTCAAAGGTGGACAATCGCGATGGTCCGAAGTGAACCGTCGCGATGGTCACAAGTGCGATGGCGTGAGCCTATCGCGATGGTCCGATTTTGGGCTGTCGCGATGGTCCAAAAAATGAACCGTCGCGACGGTCTAACTTGACACGTGGCACTGTCGTGGCGATGGCATGAGCCAATCGCGATGGTGCAGGGTCAGCTGAACAATCGCGATGGTCCAAGTGAACCGTCGCGATGGCTCAAGTGAACCGTCGCGATGGTCCGAAAAAGTGAACCGTCGCGATGGTCCGGCCGAGCCGTCGCGATGGCTTGAGCCTATCGCGATGGTGCGACACAATCGCGATGGTCTGAGCCAATCGCGATGGTCCACCAAACAACGAATTTTTGAAATGCAAAAATGGTTCCGTGTATGCGCAGGGATCGCCTACCTCGTGGTGTGGTCGCCTACCTCAAAATCCGAAAGTTGTAGACCATCGCGATGGTCCGCCACACTCGGAAATCTCTGACAGAAAGTACATTTTTTACCTGTTGGAAGCTTTCCTGATGCTCTGAAGCTCTGTACCTGCAAGAAAACTCAAGAAAAAGCAAGCACATACAATCGCAAAAACTCTCTCTCGCTCTCTCGCATGCACAAATGAAGGGAAATGAGGTGAATGGGTGGATATGGTGAATTTTCTGATTTTTTTGGAGATGGAGATGATGATGCGATGATGAAGATGGAGTATGGGGAAGGTGAAAAACACTAAAAACTAAGTAAAAACAACAACAAAAACTGAAATTTTTACCTTCCAACGCCACTTCTTGCTATACTCTTACCATCACACATTCGTCCTAGACTCGATCCCCGGCAACGGCGCCAAATTTGGTGTTGCTCTAGCACAATGGTGAGAACCACGTTAAGAAGCTTCACCTCCTTAATGTCAATCCGAGGGAGAGGTAGGAGTGATATGAAGATCGTGAACGTGAGATGATGTGAGAGTGAAGGTGAGAAGCACAAAGATGCACACACACATACACACACACAATGAAGAGACAAGCAAGACACAATGGAAGGTGGGAAATTAGCTCTATTACTCAAGAATACTCTTACAAGCTCAAACTAGCTCTATGCTCACACTAATCAAAATGAACCAACCTCAAAAATGAGCTCTCTAGCTCTTTTTATAGTTTCTAGACTAGTTTTGACCGGTTTCACATCTAGTGACCGGCCTAGTTAAAAAATAGGTCCTAGAGGCTATTTGGAAGGGTAAACGATGTCTAAAAATAACGAAATTTGGTACGAGCATTCTACCTAAGCTCCTCAAGCTCGAGGACTCCTCGGCTTGCACAAAATGGAGCTATGGATTACAAAATGGGGTTTTCTATGATACATATGTTACAATTAGTGATAATAATCACTGTTGAATGTTTGAAGAAATAATAAAAACATATTTGTTTGGAAAATTGGCCCGACTGGCTCCCTGCTTCGTCTTCACATGCTTCCGTGGCGTCTGTGCCTCTGGCTGCTTCCAACACCAAGCTCAACAAGAATGGAGATTCACCAAGAGGTAATAGCTCTTCTGCCCTACACGCTAATAAAAGTAAGTCCAAAGAGAAAGGGAAAAATAAGAAGGTTGAAGATGAAGGAATTACCTCCCAAGCCAACTATGTAGGGAGAGGTAGAACCTCAAGAGGAAGGGGCAAAGGAGGTAAGCAAGGTAGGGAGAGACCTTATAAATCCTCACCATGCAATATTTGTGGATTATCAAACCATACTACAGATGAGTGTTTCATGAACTTCAAAAATCAGAGAGGTAGAGGATATCAAAGAGGTGGATATACACAATAAAGAAGAAGATTCAATCATCATCAAGGATACAACAACACCTACAATAGAAACTAACAAGGAGGCTACAAGTCAAGGAAGGATTACAAAAACTACACAAAGGAGCAAGAAGATTCTCTTCTGATTATGAACGTGACTTCAAACCCAGGTATAAATGATGACCATCTCTTCTACATCTACTCAGGATGCTCAAACCATGTGGTAGGCAATGTAGCTCCTCTCTCTAACCTTGAGGAACCAAAGGGTAAGCATTAGGTACAAACAGGTGATGACACCAAGCATTCAGTGATTAAAGTAGGGAATGTTAAGATCTCTGATGGAAACAAGAATCTATTGAGAAGGGTTCTATATGTACCTACAATTACCAAGAATTTGATGAGTGTTGGAGAGATTGTGGAAAAAGGTTTGTAGCTTAGATTCAACCAATATGGAGCATTTGTGGAGGATCCCCAACATGGGTTCAAAAGGATAGCCAAAGGTGAAAAAATAGGTAGATTATTCACTTTTGAACTTTAGTATACAAGGAACATTGCACTCTATAGTTATAAAGATCAAACATTATCAGAGCTTGAAATTTGGCATAAGAGATTAGGGCATGTTGGTGAAAGAACCAAATAGGTAGAGACTAATGTGTGCTTGGGATACCTAATATATCCAAGAAACACTTGATTTATAAATGTGGTGCTTGTCAGTTTGGAAAATCTCACAGGTTACCCTCCTCCAGAAAAGGCTACATGCATGAGCACTACCTAGAGCTTGTCCATATAGATGTATGGGGACCAAGTAAGGATCCATCAATCTCTGGATTAAGGTATTATGTATCTTTCATTGATGATTATAGTAGGTGGACTGCATTGTACTTTATGAAGCACAAAGATGATGTATTCAGTTGGTTTAAAAAGTCTTGCACTTGTTGAAAACCAAACAAGGAGAAACCTAAAGAGACTAAGATCAGATGGAGGAGGTGAGTACTTCTCAAATGAGTTTGATATATTCTTTCAGGACAGAGGAATCAAGAGAGAAATCACAACAAGGTATACCACTGAGGAAAATGGGGTGGCAGAGAGGAGAAATAGATTAATTGTTGAAACAGCTAGGTCAATGTTAAATGAGAAAAAATTACCTAACTACTTGTGGGCAAAGAGTGTATCTATTGCCACTTATCTTGTAAACAGGTTGCCATCCAAATCTCTTGATGGGATGACCGCATATGAAGCATGGCATGGTAGAAGACCTTCACTTGATCATTGCAAGATCTTTGGATGTGTAGCTTATGTGCATATCCCTTCTTAGATAAGAGGTAAGCTAGATCCTAAGGCAGAGAAGTGAATCTTCATAGGGTATGACTTGAATAAAAAAGGATACAAGCTCTACAACCCTTCAAATAAGGTATTCATGGTCAGCAGAGATGTTGTCTTTGATGAGAATGACTCTTGGTTTGATAGTGAATGTAGGAAAGTAAAAATACCTTATGACTTGGAAGAGGAGTTTCCAAGCCTCACTAAGGATGAGCCTACTCAGAATGGAGACATCAACTCAGATGATCAGGACATCATCAACCTAGAAGAGTTCAAGGCATGGAAGTCCAAAGGCAAAGTCAAGATGAAGAAGTTGGAGGATATACCTGAATCATCCAACCAAGCAATTAGAAGATCACAAAGGGAAAGCAAGAAGCCTATCAGATATGGGTATGAGACTTCCCTAGTTACTAAGCACTCTGTTTATCTTGCAAAAGACTTATCATTTGAAGAACCATCATCATATGAAGAAGTAAAGACCAAGGCAGAATGGAAAGAAGCTATGGATGAGGAAATTGAAGCACTCAAGAGAGTGATACTTGGGAACTAGTACCAAAGAAGGAGTCTATGAAGGTAATTGGTTCTAGATGGATCTATAAAATCAAAAGGAATTCTGATGGATCAATAAGCAGGTACAAAGCTAGACTTGTGGCTAAGGGTTTTGCACAAACCCAAGGAATTTATTATGAAGAAACCTTCTCACCTGTGGCTAAAATGCCAAACATCAGGGTATTGGTGAGTGTGGCTGCATAAAAGAATTCGAATATGTATCAGTTGGATGTAAAAAATGCCTTTCTAAATGGCTACATTTCAGAGGAGGTGTACATGTCTCAACCTCCTAGCTATGAAGACCCAAACAAGGTAACATATGTATGTAAATTGAACAAAGCTCTTTATGGATTGAAGCAGGCACCTAGGGCATGGAATCACAGGTTGACTACATACCTTCAGGATCAAGGTTTCGTCATGAGTAAAGCAGATACTTCTTTGTTCAGGATCAAGATATCATACTTATAGGTAATGATGCTAATGGCATTAAGGAGATCAAACTTTAAGCTCTATTAGATATACTCAATAATCCACCCTCTAGTGACCACAAATGATCCATGATGCTCTAAGTTGTAAGCCTCTAATTATTGTTGGTTCAACAAGATGGCAAGGCCATTAGGTTACATTGTCTACATTTGAGAAGTTGATTGTCAATTCAATAACTTCTTGGAAAAATATCATTTTTTTGCATAAGAAATTAAGAAAATACAAAACACTACAAAAGTCCAAACCATCTAGTGTAAGGACATATTAGGAGATTAGTTTAGAGCACGACTGCCCAAACCCAACTTCATGCACTGCTATTACATAATTAACACCTTGCAACCTAGCAATGTCAAGAATGTTGGGATAGATGGATGGAGACTCCAAAAATTGAGTAGGTAATGCCAAATCCTGCTCTGTACCAGCCATTTGAAGCTTCAGAGTTGAGTTGTGGGCCCTCTTAGCTTCCCAATGACACTATACAAGTGCCTATGTTCTTTGGAAATGATGTATGAAAAGATTGAATCAAATCAAGCTACTTCTAACTTGAAGGTTCAGTGAAAACCTTCTATCTTTTATCACATACCTGCTGCTTGTTATGCTCATTGCTACCAAAACAGTAGGAACTAAAAAAATTTCTTTTAGATGTATCTACTTAGCTTAGTAAGCTAATGATTCCAAGTGGAATCACTTGAAATGATGCACTACACACAAAGCAATCAATTTGGCAATTGAATCATTACCCCCCAATTTTTAAGGACCTCTACAGTGTTTGACTAGTGAGTGCTTTGACACGCTTTTCTCCAAATTGGCCAAATGGATTTCCTTTAAATTTTTTCAACATGTACATAACTTGGATCAGATTCCAATGAGCTATAGATCATTGAAAATGGTGGAGAATTGACTGAGATATGAGCTGCACAAGTTGCCAATTATGAATGACTACAACAGAGAGATCATAGATGAACAATGTAGATGTATTGTATTAATGAACAATGTTGTACAAGATCATAGGCTTGATAATCATAGCCCAATGATAGAGAGTAGTGTAGGCTAGAATGTATGCCACACACTCTTACAAAATGACAATGAAGAACTCGGGAATTGATCACTCATACCTCTGACTTTTTCAAGTCTGTTTATATAAGTGCTTCATTCAAATTTGAATTTGAATTCAACTTTTTGCTCTCTATAAAAGTGCTCCTTCAATCTAGGAAATATTCCATCAATGAATTAGTTACTTTTCTAACTAACAAGTCCACGAGTTTTTGGTAGGTGATTACAAATATTCTCTTAAGTCAAGAGAAATGACTTTTACAAATGGTAAAAATGAAAAATCTTCCTAGCAATGGTTTCCATGGAGCTTCTATGTTTATGAAATTCAAGCCAAATGTATGGGCTTGGACTTTGCACCAACAGCTCCCCAGCAGCCAAACATTGGGGCTTGGTCTTCATCCTCAATCTTCATAAATATCTTGCAATCCAATCATTGATTTAAACCTGCAAATTTTAGTACCATCTAATGCTTTAGTCAACAAGTCTGCACATTGCATATTAGTTGATACATATGCAAAATCAATATCCTTGCTCAATAGCTTCTCTCTCACATAATGATATTGGACCTCTATATGATTGGTCCTAGCATGATAAATACGATTAGCTACAAGACGTAGTGAGCTGGTATTGTCTCCAAAAATCATTGGAGAGGTAGTATGCAAACCTAATTCTGTATACAACAATCTAATCAATATGGCCTCTTGAGTAGCATTGGCCAATCCTCTATACTCTGCCTCTGTAGAAGATAAATCAATAGTAGGTTGCTTCTTTGAATAACATGATATAGGCTTATTACCTGCAAAGGATAGGTATCCTGAGGTACTCCTTCTATCATCTTTGCATCCTGCCCAATCTGCATCTGAATATATCTAGATGTCCAAGTCTGATGTATAACGGAAGTACAACCCATGATTTTAAGTGCCCTTAAGGTACTTCAAAATCCTTTTGGTAGCCTCCAAGTGAGGTGCCCTAGGCTTGTGCATAAATTGACTTAGAACACTTACTCCATAAGCAATATCAATCCTTATCAATGTAGCATAGTTCAAGCTTCCCAATATGCTTTATACTTTCTCTAAGTAATATAAATTCCAAAGTTAGTATAGACTAACTCAAGTCCAAGAAAATATTTTAGTGATCCAAGGTCACTAATTTTGAACTCCTTCATCATCTGATGCTAATTTTGGTCCTAATGCTTGTAAGAGGGTCCTAAATGGGAATGGTTTTCAAGTGCACTAGGGTTTTGGTCTCTCCTTTGGTTCTTCAAAGATTGGAAAATTTTCCATTTCTATGGGTTGGTTACTACTGCCTTGGGAACTAGTGCTTGCTTCAACCATGGTTACTAAGGTAATTGATGTTCTATAGATCTACTATGAGAAAAAGAATCACATAAGTATTGTATCAAAAACTTGATGTGGCCTTGTTCCCTTTAAAATACCAACATGATACCCTTTGAAAGTTTTTGTTTGTGTCATGATTGATTTAGTGAGTGATGTGTGAGGTAAGTATGGGTGGGACTTAATGCGCTTAGTGTGTAACCTAAATGCATACTGTAACATATATCTACTCTTGTCAATGTGGCATAGTTGAGACTACCCACTAGACTTTGATATGATGTGATGTCCTCTATGATTTCACCGTCATGTGAGCTCAATTTGTGATTGACCTCCATTCGAGTACCTGCAATCTTACAATCTTGCATCTTAAATTTTGCCATGTCCTTAATGTACTTTCTTTGAGTGAGAAACAAACCATGATCTTTGTAGACAACTTCCAAACCTAGGAAGTAGGTATGTGAACCCAAATCACTTATCTTGAGCTCTTCCCTCATCTAATCTTTGATCTTCTTCATACCATCTGCATCATTTCCTATCAATATAATATCATCTACATATACACATAGGTAGATGATCTCAGAATTACTCTTTTTAATAAAGAGTGAAGGATCTACCTTGCTTAGTTGAAAGATTTTGTCCTGCAAGAATGAAACAAGCCTAAAATTCCAAGCTCTTGGGGCTTGCCTGAGACCATACAATGCTTTGTTAAGCTTACACACATAATCGGGATAAACTTGATTCGCAAAACCAGGTGGTTGTGCCATATATACATCTTCTGTTATCCAACCATTCAAGAATGCATTCTTTACATGTAGTTGAAGTATCTTCCAATTCTTGGAAGAAGCAATACTAAGTAACACTCTGATTGTAGGCATCTTAGCTATAGGAGAGAAGGTCTCCTCATAATCAATTACCTGTGTTTGTGCAAAGCCTTTTGCTACAAGCCTTGCCTTATACATGTTAATGGAACCATCAAAATTCTTCTTGAGTTTATAGACACATCTTGAGCCTATTACCTTTATGGATGAAGTCTTGGGCACCGAATCCCAAGTGTTGTTTTCCTCAAGTGCTTCAATCTCTTCCTTCAGTGCATGCTTCCATTCTGATTTTGCTTTGGCCTCTTTAAAGGATGATGGATCCTCTTGATTTATGTTCTACGCTATGTAAATAGAATGATTAGTTACTAATGAGGTGTCAAACCCATACCTTTCTGGTTTTTTTCTTTCCCTTATAGATCTTCTTAAGCCATGTTGTGATGATTCTGCCTCATGTCCAAGTTCTTGCAGTTTTGCTTTACCTTTAGACTTCCATGCTTTGATTTTTTCCATCTAAGTTTCTTCATCATCTTCTGAAGTATCTTGTTCTTCAATCTTTGGTTGATGTTCTTTGCCAAGCTTTGGCAAATGTTCTTCAAGGTCATATGGCAATTTGACCTTCTTGCATGAATCTTCATACCATGAATTGTTCTCATCAAAAAATACATCTCTACTTACCAAGAATCCTTTGTTGGTAGGGTTGTATAACCTGTAACCCTTTAGATTGTTGTCATATCCAATAAGTACACAGCTTTCTACCTTTGGATCCATCTTGCCTCTAACAAGTTAAGGAACATGAGCAAAAGCAATACATCCAAAAATTTTACAATGATCTAAGCTAGGTCTTCTTCCATTCCAAGCCTCATATGGATTCGTCCCATCAAGGGATTTTGAAGGCAACCTATTAATCAAGTAAGTGGCTTTAAATACAGCCTCAACCCATAGATAATTAGGCAAATGATTTTCATTTAACATGGACCTTGCAGCTTCAACAATTGTTCTACTATCTCCTTTCTGCCACTCCATTTTGCTCATGAATGTACCTTGTAGTTACCTCTCTTTTGATTCCTCTTTCTTGAAGAAAAGAATCAAACTCATGGGAGAAGTATTCTCCCCCTCCATCTGACCTTAGCCTTTTTAGCGATTTACCTGTTTGATTCTCCACAAGAGCCAAATATCTTTTGAAACATGAAAAAACTTCATCTTTGTGTTTCATAAAGAATAGGATAGTCCATCTGCTACAATCATCAATAAAGGAGACATAATACCTTGATCCAGATATTGAAGCATCCTTGCTAGGTCCCCATACATCTGTATGAACCAACTCCAAGAGATCTCCATGCATATAACCTTTCTTCATGAATGGTAACCTATGAGACTTTCCAAATTGACATGCACGACACTTATAAATCATGTGTTGTTTTAACAAGTTAGGGAGTCCAAGTACACTTTGGTCCCTACAAATTTGCTTTAATGATCTTTCACCAATATGTGCCAATCTCTTGTCACATACCTCTAGTTCTGTGAGTGTTTGATTACCATAATTGAAGAGAGCTATGTTCCTTGTGTCTTGCAACTGAAAGGTGAATAGTCTACCTGTCTTTTCTCCCTTTGCTATTCTTCTGAACCCTTGGCTAGGGTCTTCCACATATGCTCCTCCTCTTGGGAACCTGACTTGCAATCATTTCTCTACTATTTGCCCAACACTTATCAACTTCTTTGTAATGGTAGGGACATAGAGTACCTTACTAAGTAGGTTGATCTTTCCATCAGGTGCTTTGACATTGCTTATTTTCTCTAGAGGATGTCTTGTGTCATCTCTTGTTTGTACCTCATGCTTATTCCTTGGATCTTCCAAATCTGATAGGAGAGCTACATTTCTTGCCACATGATTGGAGCAACCTGAATCTATGTAGAAAACATGCTCATCAGATTTACATTGTGCCATAGCCATGTTCATGATCAATAATGAATCCTCTCTGTTTGATTCTTCTTTGTAGTTATTGAAGTCTCTCCTTCCTTTGTAGCCTCCTTGATAGTTTGAATGATTGTAGTTTTTGTAATTGCCATGGTAGTTGTTGAACCTTCCTCTTGAGTATCCATATCTTCCTCTATTGTATCCTCCTCCTCTTTGATTCCTAGAATTCCTAAAGAAATTTTCAGTTGTATGATTAGTTAGTCCACAAATAGAACATGGGTTGGAGTCTTGGGATCTCCCCCCACCTTGTCTACCTCCTCTTCCTCTACCTCTGCCATGTCTTCCCCTACCTGCATAGTTAACTTGATATGTACCTACTTGATCATCCACTTTCTTTGCCTTTCCTTTGTTATCTTTGGACTTGCTTTTATCAATGTATAATGCCGAAGATTGATTACCTTTAGAACATTCTTCATTTTTTATAAGCTTTGCCTCTTGAGTGAGTAATTCTCCAAGGAGTGTATTGAAATCAGGTACCTACATGTCCATGTACAAATCCATAGCTATGGTGAATGCTTCCCACTTGTCATCTGCTTTCCATCCATTGATGACCTGCCTTGCAATTTTCTCTTCGTCTATTACCTCTCCAATGCTTCCCAACTGATCTGCTATGTCCTTGAGCTTTGTGACAAAATCAATCACATTTTGTTTGGGAGCCTTCTTGAGAGTTGTGAAATCCAGTCATAGTTGATGCTTCCTAGCTTTAGTACTTGAAGAGAAGAAAGCTTCAAGTGCATCCTACACTTCTTGAGATGTCTTAAAAATTCTAATGTGAGGCAACAAAAAATCTGAGATAGAGTTGAGGAGATAAGACCTTGCAAGTGCATCCTTGGAGCACCATGTGCTCAATCTTTCTTGCTTTTCTTGTGTTGGTTGACTTTTGTTCCTGAAACTTGACATAACTTCATCTCCAACCACATAACCATATAAACTTCTACCTTGGAGATAAGCTTCCATTCTTAATGACCAAGCTGATTAGTTACCTCTGTCCAATTTGTCAATTGATGAAGGAAATCCATCTGCCATCCTTGCTTTGATACCACTGTGAAGAGATGGATAGGTTTGTGCTTGAAGATGAAGAGGTGTTGCAAATTCCTTGATCTACACCAGCCAAATGAACTCCAGGAGTATGTGGTGGGCCCTTTTAGCTTTCCAATGGATGTTTTAGACTAAAAAAGTCAGGTACCTAACAGAGAAGTGACAATGAACAGACAGGGTTGCCTTCAACTGGACATAAGTAAAGATTGAAAAACCCAAATGAAATTCAAATTTCTGAGCATATAGTAGACTTATAGAGCTAACTTTACCAAGTGAAATAACTAAAAAGGATGCACCAAGCTCAGAGAAACCATCTCTGCAATCTGACTGAGAAAACTGAGAGATAAGGGAGTGAGTAGTACACTTCACAAGAACATGGAAATATGAACTCAAATGATCATGAAAATGAAAGTATATTGATTTTACAACACAATGGACTTATTGATACAGATGTGTGTCTTGAAAGCACACCTTGATATGGCATAAATCTCAGCTCTTCGAGGTCTTCTCTAAGGTCTCTCTAACCACGGCTGAAGCTGCTATCTATTTATAGTTGAGCTTGGGAGGCTAACTTCCCTCAATCTCTCTCCAATTAATTAGTGATTGGTTTGATTCTCTATCTACCACAGATCATGAATTTATGGCTCCTCTCTCCCTTTTTCATCAAGTGGACTCAACCACTTAAGATTCTTTCACTTTTACATTATAAGTCTTCAAAAGTTACAAGAGGTAGTTCACAAGTGAACTTTACATTGTCTTCATTTTAAGGCTTCTTCTTTGAATTTGTGGGACTCAAGCCAATATTTAGGCTTGCCAAAGACTTGCTCCAACAAGAGAGAGTACACCGTGTGAATTAAACTTTGATATAGTATCAATGGTTCCTTTGATATCTTTGTTTGCCTCTTAGGCAATGGTTGTATCAGCACGAGAGCAAACAAATGCTCGTCCTTGCATACCTAGATCTGCTTCACACCATGGACTACTTTGCCTTGAGATGCCACCTACATCTGGAATCCATCTTCTTCTTAAGTGAATTATGATATGTCTCTAACTGCAGTATTGATACAACTAGTGTCTTTGGAAAATGAGGGATCTATGTCCTCTCAACTCCTTGTTCTTAAATAGTCAAATCCTTATCCATCACATAACTTTGGATGATAACAACATTTTCATCTTCATGATTAACCCTAGAAGGACTAGGATCTTATGAAACGCCTAGATCATTGATTGTGCAACTTCCTATTTCTATAATGACATGTTGTTCCTTTGCCCAAGCTTGAAGAAGTACACTCCTTAGGTTTAATTTATATGAATGATCATAGATCCTGTGTTGACCAAGGATGAAAGATTGACTAAGGTCTTCACCATGGAAAATTATCACTTTGATTATCATATGACATCCTTGATAGAGATGGGAAGCTCCACCTCACCCACCAAGGATGAAATATTGAGTAAGGTCTTCAGCGTGGCAAATTATCACTTTGATTATCATATGACATCCTAGATAGAGATGGGAAGCTCCACCTCACCCATGCAAGGGGTTTCCACTCCTAATCCTACAAGATAATCCTCAATAGGATTAAAAGACAATTCCATATCTTGATAGCAAGAATATCTTATAGCAAATGTTTACCCTCAAATCAATCAAAAGCCTTGATTGTCTTAATGGTCATTCCATTTCCTAATTCTATGTTTATAAAAGGATGTCTATCTATGATAAGATGAGAGGGATTACTCTTGGTGTGGCACATAGCCATGTGATACCTTGGAGCTTCATAATTAGCATGTGTAGGTTGATCTATGCCTTGTGTTCTCAAATTCATATGTCTAATAAACTCTAAGGCCTCCTCTTGTGCTTCTTTGCATATTCTTTTCTCTTCTTCCTTGTGATTCTTATCCATATTGAGTTGAATTATAATCTCCTCTATCAATGGCTCTTGGTAGAGCTTTACTCTAGAACCACTTCTGTAGCTTGGTAAAACATCACCTTCTAGGGTAGCTAATTTGACAACTCCACTTGTTGATATCCTATTAATGATCATTGGTCCATAGCCACACTTTCCCAAATTTGGTGCATTTTGCTTCAATATATATACAAGAACTAAATCTCCTGCCTTCAAGTCGTTACCTTTCACATGTGTAGCGAAATATGCCTTTTTCTCTTATTTGCATAAAAAATACATGCAGCTTCTCTCAATCCAGTTTCAACTAGTTGTTCTAGGTCAAAGATCCTAGATGATAGCTCATGAATATTCCAATCATTCTCTTGTGTTACCTTAAGTGTGGGTACCAAAAATTCTAATGGAAGAAGAGCATTCTGGCCAAACACCATCTTAAAGGGGGTGGCATTTAGTATAGCTTTGTAGGAAATTTTATATTCCCAAACATAGTGATAAAGTTGTTTGTCCCAATCTAAATGCTTGCTATTTAGGATCTTAATCAACACATGTGTCCAGGATCTTATTAGTGCTCTCAGCTTGTCCGTCTTCTTGTGGGTGATACAAAGGATATATCTTGTGAATGACCATGAAACCTTGTAAGAGATGTTCAATGAGCTTGTTCAAGAAGTGAGTGCAACGATCACTTACCAACTCTATCGGTAATCCATATCTTGTGAATATGCTTTCAAATAAAAGATTTACTATTCTTTGTGCATCATTCTTCTTGGTTTCTTTTACCTCTACACATTTAGTTAGATACTGTATTGCAAAAATGATATACTCAGCATATGAGCTATTAGTTGGGTGATTAATAGGACCTACGATGTCTATTCCCCACTTAGAGAATGCACGTCCTCCCATCATGGGTCTCAATGGCATCTCAACCTTTTGGAATAGGATATTGTATCCTCTGACATATGTCGCACCACTTCACATAAGAAGGCTTGGCCTCCAAAGACCTAAAAACAGAATGGCCTCAATTACTCGCTCAATTCCAAAACATCCTCGTGTAATACCTTTATGTGCATCTTCTAAGATTGTTAGATATTCACTTTCATGGACCCATATTCTTAGGTATCCACCTTGTGCATGCCTATATAAATTATCTCCAATAATCATATCATCTTGAGCCTCTTAATCTAGACTTCTTCTTTGTGCTAGATCCATCTCTTGAGGAGATGTTTTCCTCTAAAAGACAACTAGTGGACTACTCCAATATTTTATTAAAGATACTTGGTACAAAGTAGCATGCTCCATTGGGGGTCTATTACAATTCAGACAACCCTTACACATCCTATAGACATCTACTTCCATTTTTGGCCAACATATTCCTAATCTCTTCAAAGTCTATAGGGTTTGGTGTTTCAAATAATGTTTCTTTGATGCACCGACATGTGCCAATTTCAACGATTTAGCATGCTCTTTATCTTCAACAAAACAAGCAAAAATCCCTTGATTTTTTTGTATATATGCTTCTTGCTACTATATGATATTTTTGAGGTCTAACAATCTCTTTGTCTTTTGCTCTCATTATCAGGTTTTTGGGTCCAAAAGTAAGAATAGACAAAATTGTATCAACCCAATAGTGGAACAAGTAAGTAGCAGGGAGTTCATCTAATAATCCTTGCAGTGACTCTCTTGAAGTAATTCTAGAAAGATGATCCACCCTAAAGTGAGTCTTACCTTTCCTAACAACAATTTCAAAATCATATTCCATTAGTAATAGAAACCATCTTACTAATCTACCTGTGTTCCAAGGCTTATTCACAAGACAAAGTAGAGCCTGGTGATCCCTAAAAAATTTAAACTCTTTTCCTTATACATGGGAAATTTTTACTCTAGTGATGGCTAGAGGTTTTTCCCCATGTTATGTGATGTTTGGGGTCCTACAAAGACCACATCTATGGGTGGTTGCAAGTATTATGTTACTTTCATTTATGTCCATACACGAAAAGTATGGGTATATTTTGTGAAAGAGAAGAGTGAGGTGTTCCCTCACTTCTAGAATTTTAAGGCCATGGTGGAGAAATGGATAAGAGACTATCTGCACACATTAAGGCCTAATGGAGGAGGTGAATACATGTCAAATGAGTTCAACAACTTTCTTAAAAGTCATGGAATTTGATGTCTATTTTCATGTAGATACACACCACAATAGAATGGCATTACTGAATGCAAAAATAGGCATACTGCAGAAATAGCAAGAGCCTTGATGGATGAGAAGAATATGCCTCATTGTTAGTGGGTATAAGTTGTGCATATTGTTGTATACACTATGCAAAAAAACTCTGACTGCTACTGTACATCAAATAACACCTAAAGAAAAGTTCACAGGTAAAAAGCCAAACTTATCACATATGAAAGTTTCTTCTTGTATTGCATATGTACATGTTCTAGATGAGTTGAGGATGAAGCTTGATCCAAAATAAAAAAACTGTATCTTCATTGGGTATTCCCTTGAGCAAAAAGGATATAAATTCTATAACCCATGCACATGACAACTAAAGGTAAGGAGAGATCTGGTATTTGATGAAATGTTTGATGAGATATGGTGTTTGATGAAATGCCAAAGATTGACTTAATCTTGAACCAAATGACAAAGAAGATGCTGAAGAATCTCAAGTTTTTAGTGGACTAGATGCATCACCAAGCAATAGTTACAACTCAAATCCATGGAGTGGAAGATTGCATGGAAATTTGAGTCTAGCAAATTCATCAACTACGTCCAAGAAAGGTAAAGAAAAGCTTTCTGCTAGTAGTAAAACATCTACAATTTTTGAAGAAATTGATTGAGATTCAAGCAGTTCAGAAAAGAGCCTTGATGAGGAACTTGGATTGCCGTCTATGAAGAGTCCATGACTAAGAAAAGTACATGCATATGATACAAGGAGAATTTACTAAAGACCAAGAAGATATGAGAGGATGCGGAATTCAGTGCAATGATTGACATATGACAATTACATGGCTAGTCATTGTGCCTACATGACCAAGGTAATACAAGATTTTGAACCTTCTTGTTTTGAAGATGCAATTGGAAATGTAAATTGGGAGAAAGCTATGAATGAGGAGATGGCTGCACTTTATGAAAATGAAACATGGAAGTTGATTCCATTGCTATGAGAAAAGAAACCCATAGGCTGCAAGTGGGTTTACAAGGTAAAGCACAATGCTCATAGTAGCATAAGTTGGTACAAAGCATGATTGGTAGCAAAGGGATATGCATAGACATATGGCATTGATTATGAGGAAATGTTCAGCTCTCTAGCTAAAATGTCTACTATTAGAGCAAGCACTTGTTGCATTAGTTACAACAAAAGGATGGACTTTGCATCAGATGGATGTGAAGAATGCTTTCCTACATGGTGAGTTATAGGAAGAAGTATACATGGACTAGCCACAAGGATGTGAAGGTTCAAATCACCCAAAATATGTTTGCATGTTGCAAAAGGCTTTGTATGGGCTTAAAGAAGCCCCTCATGCTTGGCATGCAAGGATTGTTGATTACTTAATCACCATTGGGTGTGATCTAGATCATTAATTAAATGCAAGGAAAAGTGATGATGACATTGTGACTATGGCTATTTATGTTGATGACTTGATTGTAGGTGGTGACAATGTAGCAAGCCTTAAAGAGGTAAAGCAACTCCTTATGTAGGAATTTGACATGAAAGATCTTGTTGTGCTGTGCTATTTCTTGGGAATTGAGTTTATACATACAAAAACAAGTATATGGATGTTGCAAAGGAAATATGCTTTGCATATGCTGCAAAATTATGGTATGGCTGATTGTAAGCCAATTTCTATGCCATTAGATGAGAATTGGAAGTTGGATACTACATCAAGTGAAGCATTGGAAAATGCTACTACGTATAGGAAAACTGTGGGAAGTTTGATATATACCACAATTAAAAGGCATGATCTAAGGTACATTGTTGGAATTGAAAGTCAATTTATGGAGGTTCCCAAAAATCCACATTTAGATGCTCTGAGGTACACTCTATGTGATGTGAATGCTACATTGGATTATGCATTGTTTTATGAAGCTAGTGTAGATTTGTAGGTTCATGGATACATTGATGGAGATTGGGTTAATAGTATTCTAAATAGAAGATCTACTAGTGGCTTTCTATTCTCGCTTAGGAGTGCATCTATTACATGGAGCAGCAAGAAGCAACCCACTCTTGCTTTGTCGAGTACAGAGGTTGAGTATAGAGGTGTTACATTGGCAACATGCACAACATCACGGTTAGAGATGCTACTTGCAGATTTAGGTATTGTGGAAGTGAAAAAGCCAATCATCATCTATTGTGATAATCTTAGCAGCATTCAATTAGCACAAATCCTATTTTTCATGATAGAATAAAGCATATCAATGCACATTATCACTTCATCAGAGAGAAGCTATTAGTAGGTGATATTGATATTGTTTATTTGAGGACATATGAGTAGCTTATTAATATTTTTACTAAAGCACTTGGAGCAAAGAAGCTAAAGAAGTTTTGAAAGATGCTTGGATTACAGGACTGGACACTGAGCTTGAGGGGGAGTGTTGAGATATCAAGCTCAACATGTGATGATCCAGGATGACATGTATCACTTCTTTGTTTCTTTGACACGTATAGTGGTCACACTCATGTATGTCAGGGATACTTCATTGAGCTTTACAAGATTTATCTACCAAGAGCGATGGCACATTTGTTTCTTGCCAGCTCACTCATTTGCAAATGTTAGGATTTTCCTTATGTACTATTCTTTATATATTGCACTAGTGGTATTCTTTTTTAGGTCATTTCTTGTACATTCCTTTTATGTAATAGAAGAAGAAGATGATGATGCTTGCTTGTTTCAATCTTTGTGTGTGCTCCTCTTTGAGTGTGAGAGTGCATGAGTGAGATCTCTTCCTTATCTCCTTCCTTGTGAAATCAACTACTCACGTCATGTTGGTTCCATTCCATTTTGCACATCCCGCTTCGCCCATAGAAGAACAAGAAGAAAACAACATAAATCTTATTTTTTGCCAACCTCACGGTACCTGCATCATTGTCACATTCTCCTCATCTAGCATCAAACACATTGATCAGACCCATATGGCTGATCCTCCTTCACCTCCACCCTCTTCTCCGGCAAACCAAGAAGTCTCAACGTCCTCTATGGTCCCACCTCCCTCATTCTACATCAATAGAGATAGAAGATTTTGAGGCTTTTTTCCACTAAGCTTAGTGATGTGAGCTTCATGGTATTTGCAAATGTCATAGCACTACTCTAATGGAAAAATCCATGATGGACATGGATGCCATCAAATGATGAACATGGATGCCATCAAATGATGAACATGGATGCCATCAAATGATGAACATGAAATTTAATTGATACAGTGAGTAAATGATGATCAAAATACAAAATTGAAATACTATTAGCGATGGTGTTTAAGAAACATTTAGTAGAGATTACAATAGAAAGAAAAAATGATTATGATAAGAACAAAAAGGATGAAATTTGTCATGCTAAATAAAGAAGGGAGACAGTGCTTAGAAGCACTTTTATTTTAAAGGGAGGGAGGGTGGGATTAAGAA
Organism: Ceratopteris richardii; assembly: GCA_020310875.1. Classification (NCBI taxonomy): domain Eukaryota; kingdom Viridiplantae; phylum Streptophyta; class Polypodiopsida; order Polypodiales; family Pteridaceae; genus Ceratopteris; species Ceratopteris richardii. Next base: position 94,190,441 of record CM035434.1, read on the forward strand.
AAAATGCAACTATGCTAATGATGATAAATAAAGATGGGAACATGACTTCAAAGACACATGAAATTATTCTTTGATACCATGTTGAAATTAAAAAGAACTACTCCTACTCTACTCACATTCTTGCATCTAACAAGCTGTGAAGAAAGGAACAAAAGATAACGAAACATGATGAATGAATTAAAATGAAATGAATTACATACAATGTTGTATGAGCATGAGGACTCCATGAGGAGAGTGAGAGCACTCTTGCCAAGAGCTTGAGTGAATGAGCCTATGAGGAGTGACGTGAGGCCCTAATTAGATGGACTTGAGGGCAAATCTCATTGCATGTGAGATAAATGAGCTCGAATGAGTATAATTCTAGACTTTGACAAAAGGGTGGAGCATGGAACTCTCATGAGTATGCACCATTTCCTTAGCTAGAAGTGAACTTGGAATAGAATGATTGAACATTTATACTCTAATTTATTCTTAAATTCAAATCCACATATTTCACCTTCATCATTATTTTCGATGGGAAATTCTATATCAAGGTACTTAGAAAACTTTTGAAACTATCTTGAGATGCCATCCTTCTTAGGATAAATGTGAAATTTTCACATGGAAGAGTGCAATCTTTTTATAAACTAGTTGTGATACTTAGAGTTAACATTGAGTACTTTAGGTTCTTGATACAGATGAAAACATGCCTTGAGCTTATGGCTCATGTATACATCACTTCTAGAATACAAATCTAACTCTTTAAATGAAATTTTCCAACTTTTTTCATTTATTTTATTAGTACGTTTATTTAGCAAGAAATAATCATTAATAAATGTGACCTTTAATTTAATTACGTGATATGTGTCATTTCAGGAAGGAATTCCTTAGTACTTATCTTGCAAAATCTAGCTCACATGATTTTGCAAATACGTTAGCTTTTCTTCTTCCCAAATTTCTCTCCTCCATTCAAAATTTAACAATCCACTTAAGGCTATGTTCAATGAACTATTTCCACAAGCTAGAAAATAAAAACTGATTTCCATTCATATAATTGCATGTTCTTTTCATGTAAATGCATTTTCTTGAATACATGCAATAAGAGATTCAAGCAACCTTTTACTTCAAGCATATGTTTAGTTCATGCACTGATTTCCTTTTTATGCACAAGCATGGTACATGCGCTACCTTTCTATACAAGCATCATGCTAATGCACATGATTTGTGCATTTAGAATATTTCAAATGAAAGGGAAGCTTGAATCTTCATAAAAGAACTATTTAGACTTGAATTTCTATATGGAAACCATTTTTGTGTAGGCAAAAATGTAAAAACATTCTTTGCTTTCCATGCATTAAGTAAGCAAAATTTCATTTCTATGCATGCAAGTGATTGAGGGGCATGGATTTTGCCTACTCAAATCCGGAGTACTAACTTTCATTGTCTCCCTAATGTCCTTTTTAGGAAAAATCACAAGTGGTCTTGTCCCATGCCTCAATGAGGAATCTATGCAAAGATAATGTAAGCTATGTCAAACAAGTGTCGAGATTAAGAAACAAGAGCCCTTCCTTTGTTCCTCAAGAACATCCATCCTCTCTTTCCATACTTTTATCCTTGCCCTTTGATTCTCCAAAAAGTCTCAAAGTCATGGATAGGTGGCAAGTGTAGTAAAAGATAATTTTTTGACTCCTTGCGTGAACAAGAAAATCACACCCTAGTCCTCGATTCATTTTAATGACTTTGTGTGTATGACATGTACTAAGAAAATGATGGTTGCTTTTGTCCAAATAGTTTTGGAGCACTGCAAGGGCTTTGATCTCCTCTTGAAATGAGCAAAACAGGCTTTAAATTCTCTTAGGCATGGTATAATAACAACTAAATACTACATGAATATTCATGAGCCAAAGGTCTTGTCTTGAACCCCCTTCTATATGCTCTTGGGTTTCTTATGTCAAGAGGAAGGAGATAAGAAAGAGAGCTCTCTCACACACTCTCACACTCAAATAGGAGCACATACACAAATTGAGGCAAGGAAGAACGATATTCTTCTTCTTCTTTTATTACATAAATTGAATAAACATGAATGGCCTAAAACAACAATACAATAAGTGCAATATATAAAGAAAAATATATAAGGAAAAGCGTAATGTCTGTGAATGAGTGAGTTGGCAAGAAAACAATCGTGTCATCAATCTTGGTAGATAAATCTAGTAAAGCTCTATGAAGTATCCCTGACATATACTAGCATGACCACTATGGATGTTAGAGAAATGAAAATGTGATACGTGCCATCCTGTACCATCACATGTTGAGATTGATATCTCAATGCTCCCCCTCAAGTGCAACATCATGTGTTGTAATCCAAGTGTCTTTCAAAACTTCTTTGGCTTCTCTGCTCCAAGTGCTTTAGTAAAAATATCGATAACGTGCTCATCTCTCCTCACATAAGCAAGATCAATATTGCCTGCTAATACCTTCTCTCTGATGAAGTCATATTGTACCTTGATATGCTTTGTTCTATCATGAAAACTAGGAATTCATGCTAATCGAATGCTATTAAGATTATCACAATAGGTGCTAATTGGATTTTGCACTTCCACACCTAAATCTAAAAGTAGCATCTCTAACCATGATGCTTCACATGCTTCTATTGCAACACCTCTATATTCAGCCTTTGTACTCGACAAAGCAATAGTGGGTTGCTACTTACTACTCCATGTAATAGTCACACTCCCAAGTGAGAATAGAAAGACAATAGTAGATCTTGTATCTGGAATACTACTAACCCAATTTGCTTCGGAGTATCCAAGAACGTGCAAATTTACACTAGCTTCATAAAACAATGCATAGTCCAAAGTAGCACTCACATAACGTAGAGTGTGTCTCAAGGCATCTGTGTGGTTTTCTGGGAACCTGAATAAATTGACTTTCAAGTCCAAGTGTGTAGCTTAGATCAGGCCTTGTAATTGTGAGATATAACAAACTTCCCACGATTCTCTTGTACATAGTAGCATTTTCCAATGCTTCACCTGATGTAGTATCCAACTTCAAATTCTAATTTAGCGGCGTAAAAGTTGGCTTGCAATCAGCCATACCATACTTTTGTAGCATATTCAAGGCATATTGCCTTTGCAACATACATATACCTATTTCTGTATGTATAAACCCAATGCCCAAGGAATAGCACAACACACCAAGATCTTTCATGTTGAATTCCTGCATAAGAATTTTTTTTACCTCTTTAATGCTTGCTTCATTATCACCTCCTACAATCAAGTCATCAACATAGATAGCCACAATTGTGATGCCATCATCACCCTTCCTTCCATATAATGAATGATCTACATCACACATACAAAATCCAATGGTGGTTGAGTAGTCAACAATCCTTGCATGCCAAGCACGAGGGGCTTGTTTAAGCCCATATAAAGCCTTTTCAACTTGCAAACATATTGTGAGTGCTTTGTGTTGGAGGAGATGGTGGTCAATCACAACAGATGAGATGGTGTAGCTAGATCCTGCTTCACACCTACTATAAATGATGGCTTGAGAGTTTTGTAGGCCTCCTTAGCTAGCTACTAATCATAAATGATCATATATGTTGCGTGGGAGATGATGCACAAATAATAGGATCAAAATAGATAGGTAGGAAAATGGATCAATGCAAAAAACTTGCTATTTTGGTTGAGACACCAGCTTAGTGTTTCACTTAATTCTTGGGGTAGAACAACAATTAGTAAAATTCCTCTTGGAGATATTTAATTAGCTTAACAAGCTACCATTCATGAGTGGAATCATCTAAAATGATGAACTATATGCAGAGAAATATGTTTAGCAAGTAGAGAAACACTCATGGTCACAGACCAGCAAGCCATCTTTGCTTAATAACTGATGATTGGGTGAACCAATGTAGCTAAAACTTTGTACAAGTAAAGTAGATATTATGTTGAATATGTCATACTTTGAATCATGCAAAAGGATGCACTACAGAGTGAGAACGAGTTCATACAAGATCACCCTTCTGATAGAGTGTGACAAAGATATGAGAGTAGGAAGTAATGAACATGTATTGACTAAATCATATAAAATTGCAAAGTCATTAGAAATAAGACATTGCTCAATGGATGTAGGGTGAGTGAGATATGGTATGAGATCCTCTTCACAATGAAGGTACAAAGAAATTATCTCAGACGTCGAAATACACACGGGATCTTCATCTTCATGTTTTATAGCTTTTGGTTGGAGGCAAGCATTACAATTTGAAATCAAATCTCCACCTAAAAGTTATCCTAAAGTATAGGATTGATTCTCTCTTGACTTTAGCTACCAAATGGATACAAGATATATGCTTCCTAACTCCTCTTGTGTCTACATCACTTTTACTGAGAGTAATTAACTCAAAGTTACAAGAGGTAGTACATATGAAGCTTTCTCAATTGATATGCTAATACATCAAGATAATGTGTATACATCAAGTCTTTAGGCTTGGGATTAATTGCACCAACAACTCCCCCTCAAGCTTAACATGCTTGATCTTCATTGCTCCTTGATCTCTTGCAGTCCAATCATCAATTTGAACCTGTTCAACTTTGTTCCATCCAATGCTTTAGTAAGTAAATCTACACATTACAAATGTGTTCATACATATGCTAACCAAATGTCCTTGCTTAGAAATTTCTCTCTAACATAATGATGATGTACTTCAATGTGCTTAGTCTGGGCATGGTACACAAGATTATCAGCCAAGTGAAGTGAGTTGGTATTATCTCCAAATATAGTTGGAGTGTAGGAATATATCTCCAAATCCGCATACAATTGCTTATGCCACATAGCTTCCTGAGTTGCATTAACCAAACCTCTATACTCTGCTTCTCTGGAAGATAAAGCTACAAATGGTTTCTTCTCGGATGGCCATGATATGAGCTTTGAACTTGCGAAAGATAGGTAACCTGAAGTGCTCCTCCTATCATCGTTGGAGCCAGCCCAATCTACATCAGAATATAACTTTATATCTATGTTAGAAGTGAAGGGATAGCCTAACCCTTCATTCATTGTACCCTTTAGGTACTTAAGCACCCTCTTTGCAGCTTCCATGTGTGGCTTCCTTGGTACATGCATGAATTGGCTCAATGTGCTCACAGCATATGCAATATCCACTCTTGTCAAAGTAGCATAATTAAGACTACCCACAAGTTGTTGATAACCTGTAACATCTTCAAGTAGTTCACCTTCATGTGAACTTAAATTATGATTAACCTCCATAGGAATACCTACAACCTTAGTGTTTTCCATCTTAAACTTTACCAACATATCATGTATGTACTTCCTTTGGGTGATAAATATACCTCAATCTATATACACAAGATGTAAACCAAGGAAATAGGTTAATAATGCAAGATCACTAATTTTGAACTCCTTCATTAACTAAGCCTTGAACTGCTTGATACCATCAGAGTCATTACTTGTAATAATGATATCATCTACATAAACACCTAAGTAGATGATCTTTGATTTATTATTCTTAACAAATAAAGAAGACTCTACCTTGCTTGCCATAAAGCCTTGATCCTACAAATAGGTAACAAGCTTATAGACCAAACTCCAAAGGAATGGTCGATTGAGAAATCCTTGTTTCTTCTAGGAAAAAGAATCTCCCATGATAATAGATCCCAACCGTTTGGGTACCAGTGTATTTATGTCCTCGAAGATAACAAGTTGAAACCCAAATGGGTCCGGCATGAGGGAGATGATAGATTTACCTGCCTCATTTGTAATGACCTCTACCTCAGCGAACTTTTCCCCTCCATTGTGGGATTTGGGGGGTCCCATGGACACTAGTCCCATTCACTTATAAATTTTCTCTTTTACTTTAACTAAAGTCCGGGAGAATAGGCCAAGGCTGAACTTCCTTTTATTAAAAAAAAAACAAGCTTATGGTGCTTGAGACTGTAGAGTGCTTTTCTAAGCTTGCATACATACCATGCGTTTTCTTCATCTTCAAAACTTGGCGGTTGTGCCCTATACACTTCCTCTGATACACTTCTTCATCTATGTCAGAAGTGAAGGGATAGAGTAACCCTTCATTCACTGTACCCTTTAGGTACTTAAGAACCCTCTTTGTAGCTTCCATGTGTGGCTTCCTTGGTACATGTATGAATTGGCTCAATGTGCTCATGGCATATGCAATATCCACTCTTGTCAAAGTAGCATAATTAAGACTATCCACAAGTTGTTGATACCTTGTTATATCAACAAGTGGTTCACCTTCATGTGAACTTAGCTTGTGATTGATCTCCATAGGAATACCTGCATCTTTAGTGTTATCCATTTTAAATTTGACCAACACATCATTTATGTACTTCCTTTGTGTGATGAATATACCTGAATCTGTATACACAAGATCTAAACCAAGGAAATAGGTTAATAGCCCTAGATCACTGATTTTTAACTCCTTCATTAACTAAGCCTTGACTTGCTTGATACCATCAGAGTCATTATGTGTAATAATGATATCATCTACATAAACACCTAAGTAGATGATCTCTGATTTATTATTCTTAACGAATAAAGAAGAGTCTGCCTTGCTTGCCATAAAGCCTTGATCCTACAAATAGGTAACAAGCTTATAGGCCAAAATCCAAAGGAATAGTCGATTGAGAAATCCTTGTTTCTTCTAGGAAAAGGAATCTCCCATGATAATAGATCCCCACCATTTAGGCACCATTGTATTTATGATAACAAGCTGAAACCAAAATGGGTCCCCCATGAGGGAGATGATAGATTTATCCACGTCATTTGTAATGCCCTCTAGCTCACCGAACTTTTCCCCTGCATTGTGGGATTTTGGGGTTCCCATGTGTTGAAAGTTTTTCAAGCTCAAGAGTGTGAGAGCATACCCCAAATTGAACCTTCCACATCATCCACAATCAAAGGAGGCTGGTTTCCACGAGTTGGAGGCATCCAATTATGCCCATAATGGAAAGAAGTTGATTAGATAAGATTTAGCTCACCTCTTGATGTGATTGGACCTCACTTTTGACATGTATATGCTTTTGATTGGTTAAAGAGGTTAGTATGTGGTCTTTAAAACCTCTAATGAGTTGTATTATGACTTAGAGTCGTGGAAATACATGCCCAAGCTGCCCCCTTGCTTAATCACACCCCCTACTAGCTGTTCTCTGCATATTTTGTAGAGATTTCACTTTTTCATACTCTTTCTCCCTAGATAATCTTTGTAGACCCCCCTATCTTGTAATTGTTGTTTCTCCTTCATCTGGAATCCATTTGCAATGATTTTTGTCTTGTTGCAAAGCTTATAAGTTTTACTTTTTCTGGTATAAGTCTCGGGTTTAGTGCCTGCACATGTGCAGAGAAATGTCCAGAACAGTGTCTGTCTAGTTAGCTCATACTCTGTGAAGAGATCAAGTTATCTGTTTTGTTGCAGCTGGTTGAGGCATCATCCAGTATGCAAATGGAGTGATTTTAATCTCATTTGAAAGCTCTTAAAGTCTAGTTTAACGTTGCAAAATTTCATTTTCAGTCTCTGCATATACTCAGAGAAACTCAGAAAATACAGAGCCTATGTTTGAAAAATTTCAGGATCCTAGGAGGGTTCATTTGCTTTTGTTGTGCACATAGGAGTGTTTATCCTCCAATAGTGGTATCAGAGCTATAAGTGGAGTACCAAAGAGAGAAGAAGCAGCTACTTAAGTGAAGTGAAGACTTCATCAAAGTTTGAAGGAAGGAAGCAAAGAACGGGCACGCCAACAACAAGGGAAAGCAAATACATCATCAAATCAAAGACGAAGCTTCATCAAGAGGAGTAGCTCTATTTTTTGAGGTAAAAGCCATCCTTTTCAACTTCATTGCATCAAGGGGGAGGTTCAAAAGAGATAGGAGGCACCATGGCTAATCTCAATGCTCAGATTGAGAAGCTCAAAAAAGGAAACTACCAACCGTGGCGATTTAGAATAAGCAATTTTTTGATGGGGAAAGGTTTGTGGGGACTTGTGAGTGGTGGAGAGCCAAAACTCTACATAGATGAGGTAAATCCAACCAATGAGCAGAGAAGAGCAGTAAGAGAGTGGGATGAAAGGGACAAAAGGGTCATTTTCATTTTATCTCAGCATATTAGCAACTCTATGGTAGGGCATATTCAAGATTTGGATACATCGAAGAAGGTGTGGGAGTGCTTGGAGAGATTGTACTCAACCTCCACAAAAGCTAGAAAAATTCAGCTCAAGAATGAGCTCAATAATCTTAGGAAAAGCCCCTCTCAAGGTGCTAATGATTACATATTAAAGGTTAAAGAGCTTGCAAATGCAGTAGGGTCAATCGGTTGTGCCCTACATGATGACGATCTTGTCGCCCACACCCTAAATGGACTTAGGGATGATGAAAAATGGAGGGCTTTCACAACTTCAGTGTATGTAAGGGACTCTCTTCCTGATTTTGATCAACTAATCACTCTCATGGTGACAGAGGAGATGAACCTTGGTGGTCATAACACCAAGGATAGCCAAGGGCAATTGTTGTATGCATGTAGAGGAAGAGGAAGACACAACCGAGGTGCTACAAGAGGAAGAGGAAGATATCAAAGCAACCAAGGAGGTCAAGGACAACAAGAAAATGCACGTCAAAGAGGTGGAAGAGCCACAAATAGAGGAAGAGGTGCAAGATTTGGTGGAAGAGGACAAGCCACTTCAAATGGATGCTTTGTATGTGGTAAGCCCGGTCATTTTGCAAATGAATGCTATCATAGAGCCCAAAGACAAGGGAATCAAAGCAACAACAACAATTATAGAGGGCAAGGTAATTATGCAAACACATCATCCAGCCAAGGGAATGATTATTTACTTGCCATGAGGTATGGTGAAGATAGAACTCAAGCTAGTGAAGATGTATGGTATGTAGACAGTGGACGTAGCAATCATAGGTCATGTCGAAAGGATTTTTTTAGTAATTTGCAGGTCCCAAAGCATCAAGGGCATGTGGAAATAGGTGATAACTCAGATCATATCATTCAACATGTGGGAGATATCAGTTTGGAAGGAAATCAAAGAGCAAAGTGCTTATCAGAGGTATTACATGTCCCTACTATTACCAAAAACTTGATTTTGGTAGGCCAAATGGTAGAAAAAGGCTATCAAGTTAGGTTCAATGAAAGAGGATGTTTTGTTGAGGATCTAAGGGCAGGTTTCAAGCTCATTGCAAAAGGAAAGAAGCAAGGGAGAATGTTCACAATGGACATAAATCAGCCACACCATTCAATGTATGTCACATATGGAGACAAGAGGATAGCAGATTTGGATCTATGGCACAAACGAATAGGTCACATCAACCTACAAAAGCTCAAGGACATGCAAAGGAGGAGCTTGGTAAGAGGCCTACCAAATTTTGCATCTAAAATGTTGCATGAAATTTGTGTAGCTTGCCAACAAGGAAAACAATCAAGGCTGCCCTTCAAGAAGAGTACCTATGTAAGTGCAAATGTTTTTAGACCTCATTCACACGGATGTTTGGGGTCCAACAAGAGAAGCATCCCTTGCGAGAAATAGGTTTTTGTAACCTTTATTGATGACTTTTCAAGGAAAGTGTGGCTGTATTGCATTAGAAACAAATCAGATGTGTTCCACTACTTCAAGAAATTCAAAGCACAGGTGGAGAAGGAATCTGGCAAGTTTATCAAAACTTTGAGATCCGATGGAGGGGGAGAGTATCTCTCCCATGAATTTTCTAAATTTGTGCAGGTCAATGGCATCAAAAGACAATTTACATGAAGGTATACCCCTTAACAAAATGGGGTAGCAAAGAGAAAGAACAGACACATAGTAGAGGTAGCAAGGTGTATGCTCAACGAAATGAATATGCCGCATTGTTATTGGGGAGAGGCTACATATACAGCCACATACATCATGAATAGATGTCCTACATCAGGTATACATCATCTAACCCCTGAGGAAGCATGGAGTGGAAGAAAACCTTGCATTTCACATCTTAGAGTTATTGGTTGTATATGCTATGTACATGTACCTCAAGAGTTGAGGTCAAAGTTAGATGCCAAATCTGAAAGATGTATTTTTTTGGGATATTCTATGGAACAAAAGGAGTATAAATGCTATAAACCCATCACCAAGGAGCTGAAGGTAAGTAGGGATGTTGTCTTTGATAAGTTGAAGCCTTGGTATGCATGCATGAGTCCATTGCAGGTTGAAGACATAGGTGAGACAGATTTGAAGAATGATGATAGAGTTCAAGAAAGCAAGGATTTAAGTGGTCCAAGCAACTCATGCAACACAAGGACACCCTCACCATGGAGTGGAAGGCTTAGGGAAAGAGAGACCATCTCTGAAGAAAGCAAAGTCAAAGGCAAAGAGAAGATTTCAGTTGAAGAAGCAAGCTATGTGGACGAGAGCATGTTGGAAGATGAAGAGATAGAAGAAATTCAAATTCCAGGAGTGGCAAAACAAAGAAAGAAGATGGCAACCACACCCAAAGGAAGTTAAAGAAGGTCTTCAAGAGTAAGATATCCAGTACAAAGGTTAACATATGATGATTTTATTGCAAAGCATTATGCATACATGACTCAGGTAATCAAGGACAAAGAACCAACTAGTTATGAAGAAGCTAAGGATTGCAAGGAATGGTGTTGAAGCTCAAGGTCAAGGACAAAGCATGGAAGCACATCAAAGAAGTGGACATAGAAGAAGAGAGAGCAAGTAGGGAGCTCCAAGAAGTGTATGTCAAATTTTCAGAAGAATCCCCTACAAAAATAGTGATTTTCATCACTAGAAACCATTGTAAATACCATTATCTATTTTTAGTAACTCCATTTTGTTCAAGCCGAGGAGTCCTCGAGCTTGAGGAGTATTAGAAGTACCATCGTACCAATTTTCATAATTTTTAGACTTTGTTTGAGCCCTCAAATAAGCCCTGGAACCTAATTTTTAACTAGGCCGGACACTAGGTCTGGACAGGGCCAAAACTAGTCAAAAAACTATAAAAAGAGCTAGAGAGCTCATTTTTGGGGTTAGCTTGTTAGAGAATAGAACTTTTGTAAGAGAACTCTTTTGCAATCTAAGCTTTCCATTGTTCCACTCTTTGATCTTACTTTGTGCGCGTGTGTGTGTATGTGTGTGCATGTTTGTGTGCTTTCACTCACGCACTTGTGCCTTCACGTGCTCGTGGTCTTCATACCGGTCCTCACGTCTCCGCGGATTGACAAGTAAAGGAGGTGGTGCTTACGCTTGAGCTACACCAAATTTTGGCGCCGTTGCCGGGGAGAGAGCTTCGAGGACGAGCGTTGTGATGGTAAGATCGTAGATTTGCGACGTTGGAAGGTAAAAAAACTATCATTTCAGTTCATTTTCTGTTTTTTCCTCTTCATCTTCATCATCATCATCATCTCCACCTTCTTCCATCTTCTTCTTCATAGAAATTTCTTGTTTTTTAGTGCATTTTCACCATTTTCATTCCATTTTTCATGCATTATTGTGTGTGAAGGAGTTAGGAGGTGCAAGGGAGAGCAAGCGCTGCATTTTTTTTATGATTTTCTGCTCATACGGAGCTCGCCATAGCCGGCGCTCAGAATTTTGAATTTCCCGCCAAAAAACGCGATTCTGTGATGAAAATCGCGATTCTGTGAAAATTCAAAATTTTTTGAAAAATCACGATTTTCAGTTTTCCCGCCTAAAAGTTGGTTGAAAAAAATCGCGATTCTGTGTTTTTCTCTGAAAAACACGATTCTCTGCTCAAAATCGCGATTCTCTGAAAAACACGATTCTCTGCTCAAAATCGCGATTCTCACCAATCACGATTTTCAGCAAAAACACGATTTTGTGAAAAAGGCGATTCTGTGAAAACACGATTTTTTGCTCAAAATCGCGATTTTCAAAAACACGATTTTGTGCTCAACATCGCGATTTTCATGTGAAAAATACGATTCTCTGAAAAACACGATTCTCTGCTCAAAATCGCGATTCTCACCAATCACGATTTTCAGTCAAAAACACGATTTTGTGAATCACGATTCTCTGAGTCAAAATCGCGATTTTCAGAAACACGATTTTGTGATCAACATCGCGATTCTCTGAAACACGATTTTGTGATCAACATCGCGATTCCCTGAAACACGATTTTGTGATCAACATCGCGATTCTCTGAAACACGATTTTGTGATCAACATCGCGATTCTCTGAAACACGATTTTGTGATCAACATCGCGATTTTCAGAAACACGATTTTGTGATCAACATCGCGATTTTCAAATCACGATTTTCTGCTCAACATCGCGATTTTCAAATCACGATTTTCTGCTCAACATCGCGATTTTCAAATCACGATTTTCTGCTCAAAATCGCGATTTTCAAAAACACGATTCTGTGCTCAATATCGCGATTTTTTTACTTCACAGCATCGCGATTTTCAGAAAGTTCACAAAATCGCGATTTTCTCCAAAGGTCCTGTTTGCCTGTTTTGACCCCCAGGAGCCTGATTTGACATAACTTTCTCATCCAAAGTCCATTTTTTGAGCTCTATAGCTTGTTGGAAAGCTCGTTTCAAATCCTACACGATCTCAACTTTTTTTTTCAAGAATAATGCGTTGATTTGGAGATAGGATAATTTGAAGTTGACCCTCAGGTGGGACTAGGGAACCAAGGGGACTCCAAAGAATTTTGAACCATACCAAGGGGAAATTTTGGACTCTTGACTAAAGCTTATGAACCTGAGATCTGGTAGACACTTAGGCAAGGATAAACAAAGCATTAGATCTTCTGAGGCTAGTGTCAACCATACATCCAAGTCTTGGGCACAACAACTAAGTGGTCATCTTTTACTCAGATCGGACACAAGTGATTCAGAAATGTCTTTTAGTATGGGAAAACCTGCAGGTGGCTCAGGGACTGCCCATCTACAAACACCGGAAGGTCCCTATAAGACACAGTTGGAATATATTCGGACCAACCAATTAGGTGCTCGCATCTATGAGGATGGTCTGAGGCGATCAGTGGTCCAACTCAAAAATCCAGATCAATCCTCTGGACTTGAACACCCGGTGGTCAAGTTCGAAGAGGGTTCATACATTGATAAGGAAGGAACCATGTATGTGGTTACCAACCAACCAGATAGGACCGATGAGTTTGGAAATATCATTCATGAGAATGAGATAGGAGACCTAGAACAAGGAAACGTAGGACAAGGACCCCAGACTCCTAGAGGTAAGTCAGTTTTGACCCGAGTGATCACTCCGGACTGGATCCCTCAAGACAACAAAAGCATAGAACTATTTTTGAATAGAGAAACAGAGGAAGCCTTTTGGAGGTTCAAGCCAGATCAACCTAGCCAATTGGGCATAGTTATCATCTATGAATTCAAAGATCCTGAGATACCAGGCAAAGTTGTCTACCTGGATAACACATCAGAGAAAATTTTCTTGGTAACGGAACATGATAGACATGCATATACATGGAAGAATGACATGATTTTCCCCCCACCAAGATCCAATGTTTCCCATGGCCTCCAAGGTGTAGGATCATCCCAGGCTCATGAAGCCCAGAGAGAAAGAACTAGAGAGAGACCTGAGGTAAGTTTTGCACACACCGTGGGCAGGAATAGGTCAGGATTTGAAAATGAAAGACCTGAAAGAGAGAGACATCAAGCACATAGGCAACAAAGAGATGAACAGGATTTTCCATTGCCTAAACCCCGGGAGTACCCAAGAACCCTTAAACCCAGTCACGTGATCAAGGCAATGAAGAACTATTTCGATGGGACAGGGGATCCTTATGATCATGTGGCTGAGTACAAACAAGTGCTGAGAGCCGAACAAATCGAGGACTGGTTCACCCAGTACGAGGCATTTGGTTTGACCCTTAAAGGCCCTGCCTTAGCTTGGTTTCAACCATTGAGTAGAAGCAGCTATCGCGATATAGGTCAACTGCTAGACGAATTCATTGTAGAATTTTCCAAGAGTGGTATCAGGCATAACACATCGTCCCTGATCCATAGTTTCAAGCAGACACCCCAAGAAACAGTGCGACTAGCAGGTAGAAGGTTCAGACAGTACCTAGAAAGATGCCCTGCTCCAGAGCTACCCACACCAGCCAAACAAGTGGCTTTGTTTTTAGATGGCTTATTGAGCACAAAGTTAAGATCCTATGTATACTTGAAAGATCCTAGATCCATAGAAGAGTGTGTGCGGACGTGCATAGACATAGAAGATAACTTGGGTGAGGAGTTAGGATTGTCCAAACTCTACAAAGATTCGGATAGTTCTACTAGTCATACTTCAAAGACCTCCACAGAAATAGAAGAGATAGCTGAGCAAGTTGCCAAGAAGCTGGGAGTCCAAAATAAACAAACACAGAGAGTCACTTCATTGAATCGGTGCTATACTTGCGGAGGTGACCACATGGCTAACGTATGCCCAATGCAAAACCAAAACATTAGAGAAAGGAATGCTCCATATTGCACTATTGAGAGAAAATACACAAACCACACGGCTCAAGATTGTCCCTACAATAGGCAGGCTGTTAGACAAAATTATCAGCAACCTTACCCACAAGGTAGGTATCAGAATCAATACCAACAGCCATATTACAGACCTCAACAGCAATATCAGGTACCATATAGGCCACAACCTGTCTTGGTAAACCAACCACCAGCTCCAGCCAACGTGATTCCAGTCAAGTATGCTGTGGGAGAGGAAAATCCAAATAGAGCTTTGGTGCCACTAACCCCATTGATACCAGATAATGACTCTCATGCTCATAGTTCAGACTACTCCCATGAAGGTAGTCCACATGCTTATTACACAGAGTCACCTGAACATAGTGAGATTTACTCGTATCAATATGAGGCACCACCTATGGAGCAAAATTGGGAGCCAGAATACTCCAATGTCATGTACACAAATCCTAACCCTAGGCCCCAGTTGAGACAAATGAGACCACAAACCCCTAGAGGATCTTGTTTCAGATGTCATGGTGACCATTTCATTCGTGACTGTCCCCACCCACCATCTCCGAGTCAAGGACAGGCTATCACAATACAGGCTTTTTGTCCTGATTGTGGCAAAGACCACCTCCCCAGAGATTGTCCAAGAAACCCCTCTAGTGCACCCAAGATTACACCCATTAATGTGGTAGGCTTAGTGGCAGATCCAAGTTCAAGTAGTAGCAATGTGGCTCCTATACAAGCTGTCACTAGAGCACAAGCCTTAAAACAGGATAAACCAGTAGAACAATCAGAGCCGAGTGAATCGGGAGAGCCTAGTAAGAGGAAAACAAGAACATGGAAGGATACCAGAGAGAAGGCCAATCGCAAGTGGAATAAAAAGTTATCGGAACTAGAAGAAGGCTTAAAAGAAGCGAAAACAAAAATAGAAGACATTGCATCTCAAAGCCCCTCGCATGCCGAAACTCCATCCACTCCACCTCATCCCACCCCACCACCCACTGTAAATAGACCGCAACCAGGGTCTGTTCTTGCAGATCCAACCCCAGAAGGCTTGGACATGATGTTCAAGGCCTACCAGGCTCGACTTCAAGAAGGGCCTACAGCGGCAAACCTAGACAAGAGTTACCCTAGAGCAGATTTAGAGATTGAACGGATGAAAATGTGCATGAAAATGGTAGAACAAGCTCAAGCCATACTTGAGACTAGTCAAAAGTTCAATCAGACAAACTCTATCAAATCGGATTTGCATTTCCAGGGCTTACTAGAACGATTAGAGCAGTTGGTAAACAAACCACAAGTTTCTCTACCTCCACAGGCTCAACCAGTTATTGAAAGAGGAAGCTCACCACCAAGGGGAGCTTATGTTCCTAATTCCACGGATGCTGGAATACCTCCTTCTATTCAACAGTACTCTCAAGAGTTCTTGCGGGAAATACAAGAGGAGAAATGGGCCAAGGAGAAGGGTAATTCCCCTCCTATTCCTGAGATTGATGATCTTCATGATCAATTTCCCCAAGACATCCCATCTATTTACGAAGATGAAGCAGAACAACAAGAGGACGAAAGGTTAGATTTTGAATCTAATACCTTAGAAGAACTGCCTCAATTTCCAGGCCCATGGGAATCTGAATCACTCCAGATTAGAGCTCCCACAATACTGTTAAGAAATGAAGACTCAGTGGTTCCAAGGAACACTGATGTCGTGAAGAACACTAAGGTTCAGTGTCATCTCACTGTAGAAGAGCTGCTCAAAGCAAAACCTGAGCTCTGGAATCATGTGAAGGATCAGGTTCCAGAACTTGATTCCAACATGCCAAAAGCAGGCTCCAAGCAAAGGGTACCAGAGATACCTCTAGACAAAATAGGGGACATGTGTGAGGGTGAAGAAGGTAATACTTATCTTCCCATCACCTACCAAGGTTACACAACCAAAGCAATCATAGATTCAGGTGCTGGTGTTGCTATTGCGACCACCTCCTTGTGGAAGCAATGGGGCAAGCCCACATTAAGACCAACTAGAATGAAGCTTCAAATGGCTGATGGTCATTTTGAAAGACCTCTAGGATTGCTAGAAGGGATCACTCTAACCACTTGTGGTGTAGAGTTTGAGCACACATTTGCTATATGTGACTTTGAGAAAAATAATGTCTTTGAGATGATCCTAGGAAGACCCTTCCTACGACAATTGCAAATAGTACAGGATTGGGGAACTAACTCCTTGTACTTACAGCACTTAGGGGTCACCACTAAGGTCAATTGGAAGGATTACACCTTCAGAGATGTACCACCCCTACAGTGGAATTCTATCCACAAAGCGAAAGAAGATTCCATCTCTGTGCATTCTGAAAGTTCACCTGATCCATCATGGCTGCATGAAGATACTCATTTGTGGATGTGCAAGGTCGCAAAGGAAGAGGAAAAACGTTTAAAGGCAAGAGAAGAAGGAACTTCGCTAGGAGATAGACCAGTTAGGGACCCAGCCTACACACCGATGATCTTTCCAGATGAGGAGTTTGAGCCTCATGGCTGGCCAGAAATCTTAGCCACCATGGACATTGCTGTCAATGAGGAACAATGGACACCTCATTGTGATGAGGAGGGTTATGATATCTCAGTGTTCATGTGTCAACCCTTGCTAGAAGAATGTGACCCTAGTGATGTCATAGAAGAAGAAGAGAATGACGATGATTTGGAGTCTATTGTGATGGATAGTTGCTTTAACTCAGAGCAGCACTATCTAGAAGATATAGGAGTGTTCACCCAGAAAGAAGAAGAACCTCTCACAAGTATTAAAACAGTAAACTCAAAGGATGGAAGTGAGAGTAGTCAAAAGAAAAAGAAAAGAAAAGCAGTGAAACAAGAAAAGGAGGAATCATTGTTTGAAGTACCAGAAAACTTCAAGAAATATGAAGTTGACGACCGCAAAATTCTGGTACGAATGCCTAAGAGAGAGGCCATCATAGGAGAATCATATGATAATAAAGAAAAGACCAAGAAGATTGTAGTGACCATTGAAGAGAACGAAGAGAGATGCACATATATAGGAGATGATCTAAGTGCAAGAGAAGAAATGGAGCTCATAGCTCTATTAAGGGAATATAGGGATGTGTTTGCATGGCACTATAGAGACTTGAAAGGGGTAGATCCAAGAATTTGTTCTCATACTATCCCCATGACTGCTGATGCTAAGCCCACCAAACAGAAGCCCTACACATATAATGATACCTATGCAGCCAAAATCAAAGAAGAAATTGATAGGTTGATTGAGGCTGGATTCATCTATGAGATTGAGCATACCGAATGGGTGTCCCCCATTGTTGTGGTACCCAAGAAGAACGGGAAGTTGCGAGTGTGTATTAACCTTAAAAAAGTTAATGCCGCTACGATTAGAGATAGTTATCCACTTCCAATCACAGAACACCTATTGGAGCGTGTTGCAGGCAAGGAAGTTTATAGCTTCCTTGATGGATTTTCAGGTTACAATCAAGTAGCCATTGCCCCAGAAGATCAACACAAAACAGCTTTTGCTACAGAGTGGGGAATCTTTGCATTTCGGGTGATGCCATTTGGGCTCACCAATGCACCTGCAACATTCCAAAGGCTCATGTGTCATGTCTTCAAAAAGTTCTTGCGAAAGAGCTTAGAAGTGTATGTGGATGATTTATGTGCTCATTCCCAAGAAAGAAGGGTTCACATCCCTGAACTCAGACAAATCTTCAACAAGTGTAGAGAATATCGAGTGTGTCTGAACCCAGAAAAGTGTGTGTTCATGGTGCGTCAAGGTAAAATCCTCGGTCATATTGTTTCTAAGAATGGAATCTCAACGGATGAAGATAAGGTACGAGCCATAGCGGAGCTGCCAAGGCCAAGGAATGTTAAAGAGGTACAAGCCTTTATGGGCCATTGTGGATATTACCGTAGGTTTATCCACATGTACGCGATCATAGCTAGACCCCTTTATGCCTTGTTGTCTAATTTTGAGTGGAACGACGAATGCGAGAATTCTTTCAATGAACTGAAGAAACGTTTGTGCACAGCACCAATACTGACCACTCCTGATTGGAATAAACCATTCCATGTCCATGTGGATGCATCCAATCATGCCATAGGATGTGTGCTGGCACAACCCACAGGTGAAGGGAATTTAGATTTGCCCATAGCATATGCTAGTAGACAACTAAACCCAGCCGAAAGAAATTATACCACAACCGAGCGAGAAGGGTTAGGCATGGTATATGCTGTAAAGAAGTTTAGACACTATTTATTGGCCAACAAGTTCAAGTTCTTCACTGATCATCAAGCTTTGTTATATTTGGTCAATAAACCTTGCAATACTGGACGCTTAGTAAGATGGTTCCTCTTACTAATGGAGTATGACTTTGAAGTTGTTGTCAGGAAAGGTAGAACCCACCTTCGGGCAGATCACCTTTCTCGCATTACTTCAGGAGAGTCACCACAAGGAGTGTCTGATGAACTACCTGATGCTTATCTGTTCAATTTGGAAGTTGTTCCTAAATGGGCAAATAAGTTGGTACCAGTCCTAACCTTCGGCCCTGCAAATAAGAATGTGAAAACATCACAAGAAGAAATTGTAAAATCACAAAAATATCACATATTGGCAGGAAGCATGTACAAACAAGATACTGAGGGTGTATTAGCTTGTTGTGTCGAGGATGATGAACATAGTAGTTGGTTGCAGCAAGCTCATGAGGGATTGCTAGGAAATCACTATTCTAAACAACGAACATTGCAGAATTTGAAACGTTTAGGAGTGTATTGGCCTAGCATGGACAAAGAAATACATGAGTGGATCAAGAATTGTCCAATGTGTAGAGAGAAACCACCAGTGGAGCATGCGACCCTTTATCAAGTATCATTAATTCCAGATTGGAGTACTCCATTGGTAGAGTTTATGAGATCGGGAAGATTACCCAAAGAGGCCAGTCTTGCAAGAAGACGAAATATGGAGCAAGAGGCTCAAGGCTATGCCTTAGTAGGAGAAAACCTATACCGAAGAGGTAAAGATGGTTACTTAAGACTGTGCGTTCATGAATCAGACTATTTAAGGGTCTTAGAGACTGCACACAGTGGTGTTGCAGGTGGACATTTTGGCCCTGACCGAGTGATTAAAACCATTCTATTCTCAGGACTTTGGTGGCCCACTCTTCATATGGATGCACATACCTATGTGAAGAAATGTGACACTTGCCAACGTGCACAACATCCAGTGAGAAAAGACGAGATGCCCTTGAGGCCAATGATGGGAGGACGTGCATTTTCGAAGTGGGGCATAGACTTCATAGGTCCTATTAACCCCCCAGCTAGAAACTCCCATGCAGAGTACATCATTGTAGCCACAGATTACCTTACAAAGTGGGTAGAAGTCAAAGCCACAACAAAGAATGATGCTCAGACTACGGCTAAGTTCTTATTCGAGAATGTGTTCACGAGATATGGACTACCAATAGAGTTGGTGAGCGATAGAGGCACACACTTCTTGAATGAAGTCATTGAAAATCTTCTCCAAGAATTCTTGGTGATACATAAGAAATCCGCCCCCTATCATCCACAAGCCAACGGACAAGCCGAGAGTACCAATAAGATCCTCTGTAACGTATTGACAAAATTGGTAAATAATAAACGCTCTGATTGGGACAAACAACTTCATCATGCTGTTTGGGCTTATCGAGTTGCCTACAAAACGGTACTCAACGCCACCCCATTTCAGATGGTCTTCGGACAGAACGCTGTGCTACCATTAGATTTCTTAATCCCTGCCTTAAAAGTAGCACAAGAGTATGAGTGGAATGGGCATGAATTGTCCTCTAGGATCTTTGATCTCGAACGCTTGGGTGAAACGAGGCTACGAGCGGCAGCAGGCATCTACGCTGCAAAGAAGAGGCAAAAGGCATACTTTGATGCACACATCAAGGATAAGGGATTGAAAGAGGGAGATCTAGTGCTGGTATACACACTAAAACAACATGCCCGTAAGTTGGAAAAAAGAGGTTATGGACCCATGATCATTAATAGAATTTCCACTAGTGGTGCAGTTCAGTTGGCCACTCTAGAAGGAGATATCTTGCCAAACTATATTAGTGGCTGTAGAGTCAAGCTATATCAAGAACCTCTTACTGAGGATATGCTAATGAGACTCAACACTGCGAAGAAGCGAAAAGAAGAAGAGTTAAGAGTGAGAGAAGAAGCACAGGAAGAGGCCAGAGAGCGTATTAGGCAAAATAAGTTAAGGCGATTAGGCCTAGATGTCAACTCAAAAGCCCCAAAATATCACATGGATATGTGTCAAAAGTCAGGCATTGCGACTTCTCAGGTCATTGACCGAAGACCCTTTGTGACCATAGAGATAGGACAAGGGAAGGGTGCAAGGACGGTGAAAGCATTGATTGACTCAGGTGCAGCAAGTAGTGCAGTTAAACTTTCCTACTGCCAAGACTTGGGGTTGAACATCAATCCCATAGAAGCTTATCTCATAGGATTGGGAGGTGTGGAAACCCCTTGTTTGGGCGAGGTGGAACTTCCCATCTACCTTCAAGATGTTCCAATGAAAGTCAAAGCGCTAGTATGTCAAGATGAGAACCTTACAGAACCACTTGTCTTGGGTCAAGATTGGATCTATGACCATGCAGTTAACTTAAACCTAAGAAGTCAAATTCTTCAAGTTTGGGTACATGAACAATGCATTACATTAGAATTAGAGAACTGCATGCTCCTAGATCATGGCACCACACACTCTCTTAGTTCTTCCAAGACTAATCATATGAAAGAAGATGTTGTATGTGTCAAAAGCTCTATGATGCAGAAGGAGTCAGTCGTGGAAGACCAGGTTCGAAGGCGGGTGGATCTTTCTTCTTCTCCAAAGACTCAAGTAGCCACAGTAGTGAGCCCACCACACAAGCAAACACCACCGTTCACGACAACTGCTACATCAAATAGAAAGACACCATTCGGTAAAAAAGCGGTTCCGGGCATGAAGCAGATCTGGGTACGCAAAGGAGAGCAACCACCAGCCTTACCCCCACAAATCCCATCCATGCACACTAACCAAGCCAGAAGACGAAGGAAGCAGCTCAGACAAGCTCCGTCACAAGATATCCAACAAGTTTGGGTGCCTAAGAAGTTAGCTGCAGCTCAACAAGGGCAATTACAGATGTGGGTACCTAAGAAGATCCTACACCCACAACAACCTTTGTTCTCCCACATGCAAAAGGTTTCAACGAAGAGGCCAAAAAGAGAAAAGGGTAAGAACCACGTACAGAGACCAAAGGAAGATCAAATCAGCTCTTCAACATTAGTAGGAAGACATGCAAAAAGGATATGGGTTTGGAAGCCAAAAGTGCAAGTAGCCTCCACCGAACCAAAGCATCAACCACACTGGATACCACAGTTCAGAAAGCATCCAAAGAGAAAGATGCCTGAAGTGACCTCTACAGTGCCAAATGATGTTCTAAAATGGACTCCAATAAGGAGGATTACATCAGTTCGAGACTCAATGGATACCTCCACTAAGGCCGGCATCAACCTCCACAAATAACATCGAAAGCCTCGAACGAGCAACAACCATGTGCTCCTTGCACAACCCTGTCTTTTGCACCATTCAGGTCATGCATTTCCAAAGTATGCATTAATATAGGGCCACATTACACGGCCGTGCATAGACACACTTGAGAATCCCATGCACAAGAGCACAGTGACATATGTCGAACATTTCTATTGATACTAACTTTTGTGTTCTTGTTTTGTGATATCCTGTTCCAAAAAAAAAAAAAAAAAAAAAAAAAAAAAAAAAAGGAGAGAAGCGGGAGAGAGCTTGTTCCCAGTGTGTCTCAGCCAGCAGTGAGATTATTGTTGCCTTATCTGGTAGAGGACAAGCATTTGGCATGAACATGGCATCTACAGCTATGATTTTACCTTACCATGAAGAGCTTGAAGGTCCGCAACTTGCGTGATGCTTAACTACTTCATGTACCAGAGCATCCAAGGAGATATCTGCAAAAGGTAGTTCTGGAGGAGAAGACTCCTGCATATGGTGAGCTAAAGAGTATATGTGAAACACAGCTTGGTGTAGTTATCCGATGTTGCTTGCCAAGGAATATAAAGCAATTCAATTCTCAGTATTTCCTGAACCAGTATGGAACAGTAGCACTGGTGAATGGTCTATGTCAATCAGCATGGTAATCTCTTAGAAACCGGCACGTGTCCAATATTCCTCTGAGTGTCAATATAGGGAAGTGAACGTGCATGAGCCCAAGCTCAGAAATGCACATTGTTAGTGACAAATGTTGCTTTGAAAAGAGGAGAGGGGATCCACCACTCAAAAGATCTCATCAGTGGACAATCAACATGGACATTCATCAACAAGATTCCATCCCAAAGGCCGAGTGTACCACACGAAGAGGCAAACATCCATCAACCTTCGCCATGGTAAGTATCTTTACTCTGGAAACACCATAACCATGATAGTTTAGGAAACCTCTTCGTCAGCATACCCTTGAGCACTTAGCTCAAGACCCGCAATTTTTGCACCATACTTCTCCCAATGCATTTTCCAAGTAAGCATGCGTAGGGCTACATTACAAGGCCGTGCACAAGGCACATACTTTTTCCAACCCATGCACGAACACACTTACCCATCACTCAATATGGGTTATGAGTACTTGGCTTGACCACTATGAAGATCAACTTTGGAAGATCTAGAAAACATCAACGGAAACTCACAACGACACAGTCATGCTGGAATACAAGGCAGAAGCACATACCAAGAGACTACAACCTGCAAAGACTCACAGTGATAGATGAAGAACGTCGGACGACTTGTGTTCATACAGAAGGGACACTCCCTCTCAAGGCACTACTTGGAACAATCACTACAACAAGGGTCTGTCAGGGACGACAGACTCGAGAGGGGGGGGAGTGTTGAAGCTCAAGGTCAAGGACAAAGCATGGAAGCACATCAAAGAAGTGGACATAGAAGAAGAGAGAGCAAGTAGGGAGCTCCAAGAAGTGTATGTCAAATTTTCAGAAGAATCCCCTACAAAAATAGTGATTTTCATCACTAGAAACCATTGTAAATACCATTATCTATTTTTAGTAACTCCATTTTGTTCAAGCCGAGGAGTCCTCGAGCTTGAGGAGTATTAGAAGTACCATCGTACCAATTTTCATAATTTTTAGACTTTGTTTGAGCCCTCAAATAAGCCCTGGAACCTAATTTTTAACTAGGCCGGACACTAGGTCTGGACAGGGCCAAAACTAGTCAAAAAACTATAAAAAGAGCTAGAGAGCTCATTTTTGGGGTTAGCTTGTTAGAGAATAGAACTTTTGTAAGAGAACTCTTTTGCAATCTAAGCTTTCCATTGTTCCACTCTTTGATCTTACTTTGTGCGCGTGTGTGTGTATGTGTGTGCATGTTTGTGTGCTTTCACTCACGCACTTGTGCCTTCACGTGCTCGTGGTCTTCATACCGGTCCTCACGTCTCCGCGGATTGACAAGTAAAGGAGGTGGTGCTTACGCTTGAGCTACAAATGGCAAGAGGCAATGAAGGAAGAGCTCAAAGCACTTGATGAGAACCATACTTGGAGCTTGGTACCAGCTCAAGAAGGCATGAAGGTGATAGGTAATAAGTGGGTTTACAAAATTAAAAGAAATTCAGATGGTTCCATTGCTAGGTACAAAGCAAGGTTGGTGGTGAAAGGCTTCTCCCAAAGCTACAGGATAGATTATGATGAAACTTTCAGCCTCGTAGCCAAGATGCCAACAATTAGGACTTTGGTTGCAGTGACCAAATCAAGGAAATGGAGCTTATATCAGTTGGATGTGAAGAATGCCTTCCTCAATGGAGAGCTTGAAGAAGTAGTCTACATGAGCCAACCTCAAGGATTTGCTAGTATGAGGTACCCAAATCATGTTTGCAAGCTAAGGAAAGCATTATATGGACTAAAGCAAGCCCCAAGGGCCTGGAATCAGAGGTTAGTGGATTATTTATCAAGTTGTGGATACAAAGAAAGTGTTGCAGATCCATCACTTTACATGAAGAAGCAAGGAGACAAGATGGTATACATATGCATCTATGTGGACGATTTGATCATCACAGGAAGTGATATTGCAGGTATTAAAGATATCAAATCAAAGCTAGGAAAGGATTTCAAGATATTTGATCTTGGAACACTAAAGTACTTCTTGGGAATAGAGGTAATCTATGCACACAATGGCATCTTCTTGATTCAAAGAAAATACTTGTTGGATGTGCTATACAGGTTTGGTATGAGTGGTTGTAAGCCACTTTCTCAGCCCATGGAGCCCAATACAAAGTTGGTTGTAGGTCAAGGAGAGGCTATACAAGATATTACACTATATAGAATCATAATTGGTTCATTAATTTATGCTACATTCACTAGACCTGATCTTGCATATGTAGTAGGTGTTCTCTCTCAATTTTTGCATGCACCTACTCATGATCATCTTATGGCGGCAAGAAAGGTGCTTCGTTACATCAAGCACACCATCAACCAAGGTCTATTTTACTCATATGATGCTGATCTAAGTGTCAAAGGATATAGTGATGCTGATTGGGCAGGTAGCAAGGATGATCGAAGGAGTACATCGGGTTATGTTTTCATGATAGGTACAAAAGTGATCTCTTGGAGCTCTAAAAAGCAACCCACTGTTGCTCTTTCATCCACAGAGGTTGAGTACAGAGGTTAAGCATTGGCTACATGTGAGCTATTATGGCTTAAGAAGCTACTTAAGGACTTGGAAGTAGAAGTGGAGGAGTTTCCTCTTTATGGAGACAACATTTCAAGCATCTATCTAGCTAACATTCCCATGTTTCATGCAAGGAGCAAGCACATAGAGGTTCATTACCACTTCCTTAGAGAAAAGGTGATGGCAAAAGAGCTAGATATAAGGTATGTGAACACTACAATGCAGGTTGCAGACATGATGACAAAATTTCTTCAAGGTACAAAGCTTGGAGGATTCAAGGAAGCTATCAACATAAGAGACATAGGCTGAAGCAACAAAGGAAAAGACTTGAGCTTGAGGGGGAGTGTTGAAAGCTTTTTAAGCTCAAGAGTGTGGGAACATGCCCCAAATTGAACCTTCCACATCATCTACAATCAAAGGAGGCTGATTTCCATGAGTTGGAGGCATCCAATTATGCCCATAATGGAAAGAAGTTGATTAGAGAAGATTTAGCTCACCTCTTGATGTGATTGGACCTCACTTTTGACATGTATATGCTTTTGATTGGTTAAAGAGGTTATTATGTGGTCTTTAAAACCTCTAATGAGTTGTATTATGACTTAGAGTCGTGGAAATACGTGCCCAAGCTGCCCCCTTGCTTAAGCACACCCCCTACTAGCTGTTCTCTACATATTTTGTAGAGATTTCACTTTTTCATACTCTTTCTCCCTAGATAATCTAGGCAGACCTTCCTATCTTATAATTGTTGTTTCTCCTTCATCCGGAATCCATTTGCAATGGTTTTTGTCTTGTTGGAAAGCTTATAAGTTTTACTTTGTCTGATATAAGTCTCGGGTTCAGTGCCTGCACATGTGCAGAGAAATGTCTAGAACAGTGTCTGTCTAGTTAGCTCATACTCTGTGAAGAGATCAAGTTATCAGTTTTGTTGCAGCTGGTTGAGGCATCATCCAGTATCCAAATGGAGTGCTTTACTCTCATTTGAAATCTCTTAAAGTCTAGTTTAAGCCTGCAAAATTTCATTTTTAGTCTCTGCATATACGCAGAGAAACTCAGAAAATACAGAGCCTATGTCTGAAAATTTCAGGATCCTAGGAGGGTTCATTTGCTTTTGTTGTGCATATAGGAGTGTTTATCCTCCAACACCATGGGCACTAGTCCCATTCACTTGTAAATTTTCTCTTTTATTTTAATTAAAGTCCAGGAGAATAGGTCAAGGCTGAACTTCCTTTTATTAAAAAAAAAACAAGCTTATGGTTCCAACCTCTAGGAGCTTGCTTGAGACTATAGAGTGCTTTTCTAAGCTTGCATACATACCCTGCTTTTTCTTCATCTTCAAAACTTGGTGGTTGTGCCCTATACACTTCCTTTGATACACTTCATCTATGTGATAAGTGAAGGGATAGAGTAACTCTTCATTCATTGTACCCTTTAGGTACTTAAGAACCCTCTTTGTAGCTTCCATGTGTGGCTTCCTTGGTACATGCATGATGTTGATGTATGAAACACCACAAGAAATGAATTAATGTGACACTAGAACACCTCTATGGTCACCATTAATTCATTGCCACTCCAAACTTTGAGAATGTCTCATCATAATCTATGCCATAGGTCTGGGCATAGCCTTTCACCACCAGTCTAGCTTTGTATCTGGCTATACTTCCATCTGCAAGCTTCTTCACTTTATAAACCCATTTATTTCCAATTATTTTCTTACCATTTGGTTTAGGAACAAGTTCCCATGTCTTGTTCTCCTCCAGTGCATTGAACTCTTCCTTCATTGCTTCTTCCCATTGTTTCTTACCTTTAGCTTCATCATAGTTCTGAGGTTCTTCATCATCTTTCACCATATATGCATAGTTCTTCTGAGTTATGTAAGAAGTATCATAAGAATACCTTTCTGGTTGTCTTCTAGTCCTGCTTGACCTTCTTGGTTCACATTCTTCATAAGTGTCTGGATACACTTCTTCATCAAATATAGGAGCTTCTTCATTTCTTCTTGTTAATCCACTTGTGGATGTACTTGCTTGCATATAGTCTTCATCTCTATTTACCTGCACAATTGATTTTCCTTTCTCACATCTTCTTACCTCTTCTTCAAATTCTTTAGCTGTATGACTTTGATCTGCATACCAACTTTTCTGTTCATCAAATGTAACATCTCTAGAAACAAGAAATTGTTTGGTTAAAGGATTCCACAACCTGTAACCCATCTGCTTTTCATCATAACCAATGAACACATATTTTTCTGCCTTTGGTTCAAGTTTATGCCTAAGTTGTGATGGCACATAAGCATATGCAATTGATCCAAACACTCTACAATGATCTAGTGTTGGTTTCTTACCCCACCAAGCTTCATATGGAGTCATACCATTGAGAGCTGCACATGGTAATCTATTCACAAGATATGTACCTGTATTTACAACTTCAACCCAAAGATAATTTGGACAATTCTTCTCCTTTAGCATAGCTCTAGCAAACTCAACCAAAGTCCTATTCCTTCTTTCTGCTACACCATTTTGTTGTGGTGTATACCTGCAAGTTATTTCTCTCTTAATACCTGCATTCCATAGATAATCATTGAACTCTTGGGAGAAGTATTCTCCCCCTCCATCAGACCTCAGTCTTTTAAGCTTTTGACCTGTGACTCTCTCTGCATATGCATGAAAATGCTTGAAAGCTCCAAACACTTCTGATCTTTCCTTCAAGACATATAAAGTTATCCATCTTGTAGCATCATCAATGAAAAGAACATAATATCTTGAGCCACTGATAGATCCTTCTTTTGTTGGTCCCCATACATCAGTATGAATGAGCTCTAGTAATCCATCATGTTTGAATCCTTTCTTCTGAAATGGTAACCTGTGTGCTTTACCCATTTGACATGCTTCACATTTATAAACCATATGTTGACTTTGCACATTTGGTAATCCTAGTACAGACTGATTAGAAACCATAGCTTTAATTCCTCTTTCATTGAAATGACCTAATCTCTTATAACAGAGATCAAGTTCTGTAATCACTCCTCACCATGTGTAAGCAAAAGCTTGACCAATGTTTCCTTGCACTCTTAAAGTAAAGAGTCTACCTTCTTTCTTACCAGAGACAATCTGATTATATCCATTCTCTGGATCTTCCACAAATACTCCTTCATTTGTAAACCTGACTTGAAAACCTTTTTCAACTATCTATCCCACACTAATCAAGTTTTTAGGTATTGTAGGAACATACAAAACATTGGTTAGCAAATCTGCTCCACTCTTGCATTTCACTTTTCCAATTGAATGTACACTATGTCTTGTATTATCACCAGTTTGAACTGTGTGACTCGAAATACCTTTTTCCAATTCTAACATCAATTCTATGTTTCTTGACAAATGATTAGAACATCCAGAGTCAATGTAAAATACCTTTAGATCTTCTTTATCTGATGTGTTGATTGAGTTCATCATCAATGATGTATGACTTTCATTCTGTGTGTCATTTGCATAGCTGTAGTAGGTGGTGTTGTAGGATTGATTCTGTCCCCAACTTCTTCCTCCACCTCTACCATAGCCTCCTCTTTGACTTTGTCTACCTCTTTGGAAATTACTTTGATATCTTCCACCTCGGCCTCTGCTATTGTTGTTTTGATTCTCGTTTGATCCTTGTTGGTTGTGCCAACAGTCATGAGCCAAATGATTACTCGATCCACAGATCCAGCAAGCCTTTTTGTTATTATTTTGATTACCTCTTCCTCTTCCAAAACCTCTTGCTTTTCCTCTGCCAGTGCCTTTACCTCTTGCATAATAATCTTGAGAACTAGACTCCTCTTCATCCTTTGCTTTACCTTTATCTCCTTTCTTCTTATTCTTCATGTACATTGCAGAACTTTGTCCTTTATCTCCATCTCCCTTCAAGTCTTGCTCATATGTGAGCATCAAACCAAGCAACTGGTTCAAATCTGGAACATAATGATTTAATGAAAGTTCTGTTGATAAGACAAAAGGTTTCCACCTTTCATCCCCTCTCAAACCTGCAAGTAATTGAGCAATCAATCTGTGATCTTCAACATCTTCATCTATGGATCCAAGACTATCTGCTAGATCCTTCATCTTAGTGACATAATCACTAATGGTTTGACTTGGCTTCTTCTTGAATGTTGTAAACTCTGACCATAGACTTGCTTTCCGTGCTTTAGTAGTGCTTTGGAAATGATACTCCAATGCATT
Organism: Ceratopteris richardii; assembly: GCA_020310875.1. NCBI lineage: Eukaryota > Viridiplantae > Streptophyta > Polypodiopsida > Polypodiales > Pteridaceae > Ceratopteris > Ceratopteris richardii. The sequence goes on from CM035434.1 coordinate 94,219,808, forward strand.
CCATATATCTTCAGATGATTCCAATCCTCTGATGTGTGGTAGCAAATGATCAGAGATTTGGTAGACGGCCGCCGAACAAAGGACAATTGTACTTAGACAGAGGTTTTTAATGTAGAAAGAAACCTTCTGGAAGTACGCGGTAAAGAAAGATTCGCGCAAGCCTTGTAATAAAATTCTATTTAAAGCAATGAAAAGAACGGCAGAGGGACGAGAGAAGGAGCCCCGTTTTTGGGAGTTGCGAGTGTATTGTGAGAGCCCTGATTTGGGATTAACTCTTCTACTGTGTGTAGGTAGGTGTTAACGAGTAGAGTATCTTGGTTCTGTCCTGTTCTGCGCGCCTTATCTGTGTAACCGTTTGACTGCGTATGCGTGATACACTGCGGTGTTACGAGTCGGTACTGCGATTTTGAGATTCTGTTCGATAACGAGTTAAGATATCTTTGATTATGCGTAAAGTGTTAGTGTGTTGTCTATCTGCTATTTCTTCAGTGGAATAGGTAAACGTGAAGAATAGACATGAGTTGCTATGATTCTCTGTAAGTGACTGAGTCGGTATTATAGTCTGTGTTCAAAGGTAATGCCGGTAATGTCTAAGTACGCGTAGAATGGTAATAATATTGCGACACGTCTTGCTGTCAGTAGATATTACGGGTTGAAGGTAGATACACGGTAAGTCTGTGAACGGACAAGAAGAATTGTGTGTTATGATCTTGTTAAGTTACTAAAAGTATTGGACTGTCATCTCGGACTACTGTTCAACTACTATGGCAGGAACAGTCTGGGAGCTCTGAGTTCCAGTACGTTGGTCTAGTTGAAGTTGTTCAGGAGCAAAACTGAGCTAAGACGTGAAAACCATAACTACGGTTGAGTGAGGAGTTGGGAAAATAGTACAGGGCCTCTGTTTAACAGACCCCTACCACTCCCAAGGACCCACATGGTTAGAGTCAGTTCATTTTGCGGTAAGATTGAGTACAGAGAAAGAGAGACTCGGAAATATCTGGTACGCAGGTGTGGAACCAGATTCTGGAGTCTCTGAAGGATTGTTGTTTTAAACTAGTAATTAACAGCTGCGGTAGGCAGTTAACAGTTAAGTTAATAGTAAACGATTGAAGTTACAATAAACGATCTTACCTTTAACATTTGGCGCCGTCTGTGGGAATGTGGCATCCGCTTGCCAGTTCTCTAGCCCGTTGCCTGTGGGAAAGTGGCAACTGATTACCAGTCTCTGCGGTAAAGTAGCATTTGATTACGAGTCACTTGTGAGACAGTGGCATTAGAGCGCTAACGGTTTGTAAGAAGCAAACATCCAGCAACATTTGCTTCACTGACAGTAGCAACAGATCCAGATTGTTGCAAACTGCTCAGATAGTATCACTGGGCAATGATACATGCCGGTCACTCGATCGGGCGAAACATATCCTAAGAATCGTCAGATTGAAGCACGAAAATCACAAAAGATAGCCTCGGGAGAAGCAGGCATAACTAGATCTGACCAAGTGGTCAAGAAAAGTAGAAACGTTACAACTGATTCCGGTCATATTCCGGTAGAACGGTCAACGCCTTCAATACATTCTGATGCTACTTCGACCTAGCCTATCGAAGATATAGCAAGTCCAGACTCTATCAAAACGCCATTGGAACCTAGTTTAACAATATCAGATAAAGATTTAGAGTTATCCACGGTCAGAAATACGTTAGGAAAATTCGGCAAAAGTAGTAAAACAGGGCATTCTGGCCCAAGTTCGGTTCATTCCGGCGAGATTCCGGTGATAGAATCACCGATCGCTGGCAAAGGTTTAGCCTTTTTGCGGAATCATCAGCTCAACCTTCGTGTTTGGAAGAAAGATTTCGAATATTAGACATCCAGAAGGAAGAAAAGCTGTTCGAAACAGAGATCCGAAGCATCCTAAGTCGAAACAGCACACCGGAAAACGCACCATCCGGCGATACAAGTCCCGATAGTTCACCCGATCAATCCCGAGATACAGAAGGAAACCCTGAACCCTTCACAATGAGCGGGCAACACCAACAACAACAACATCAACAACAACAGCTAGGACCGCCAAGGCCGCCTCCAACAGGAGTAACCTACACGAAATTCGGTGGATTCCCAGGAGACGACCCAGACACCCACGTACGAACTTTCGAGATAAGTTATGCAGTTCTTAACCATCCACCAGATCAGGCGTATAAAGCCATTTTTTTTCAATCTACACTGATCAATGAAGCGGCGAGATGGCTCACGGAATATGATATCAATCATTTCGGTACTTACGATGCAGTACGAGACGCCTTTTTACAGCGATTCAGACTAAAGAAGAATCCTGCTGAAATCTTTGAGTATCTACAGAACAACAGACAGAAGGTAAATCAGACCGTCCAGGAGTACGCTACCCTCTTTAGAACACATTTACGGTAGATACCACAGGCTCACGCTAATCTACCTGATGATGTCATCTCTCAATGGTTTATCAATGGATTAACCCCACAACTGAAGCAGATCATGATCATAAGATGTGTCGGAGCTATGACCTTGGATGCCGTCATTGCAATGGCTCTACAGCTAGAATCCAAGGTTGGTGGATTTTTAGAAGACTTGGAATGGTTAAAAACAAACAAAAATATTGCTGAAGATATCACCAGGCAAGTATACTGCACCACATGCAAAAATTCGGGGCATACAAGTGCCAACTGTGCATTGAACCAAGTGTTTTGCGCTATCTGCAACACTACCGGGCACACCACCGGAAACTGTGTCTACAACGCTAGAATACAAGGGACAGCAACCGTCAATGCAGTCATCCAAGAACATGGCCAACCAGTAAATCACTATGTGCCCCCGCAACTGAGAAACAATCAACCACCAGGATATCGGAACTACCGAGGACAGAGAAACAACACTTATAATGCCAACCGATGGCAGAATGGACCACCACCGGAAAACCCTGAGTTACCACCTCCACGCTGTCATTTCTGTGGCGAATTCGGCCACATTAGAAGGTTTTGTAAAGACGCAATGGAGTATGATCAAAGAAAGAAGGAACGCCAAAATCCAATGGCCAACATGGTAAAAATTACACCGATCGAGACACAGACTGCTACAGTCCAGACCCGTTCCAGTAAACAACTTCAGCCGGCGGCAGAAATCTTTGAACCAGGGATACAAGAACAACGAAGGATGTATAACAAAGCTAGTCACTGGACCACAACAGAACCACCAGTGTTCCCAGAACCTATTCCGGTGACTCAGGCTTCTTCATCAAAGGACGAAACAACACAAAAGGATGCATCAGTAGGGCCATCATCATCAGTAGAAACAACAGCAGACACTTCTGCGTCAGTAGAAACTTCAAGTCCAAAAGAACAAGACAATCAAGCTCAACAGGCCTGGGAAATTTTGTCCAAGGCATCCATCACGCTGCCTCTAGGCCAACTTCTGGCCTTAGTGCCCGGGATCCGACAACAGTTTCAGCAACAATTCAGCCCAGTACCTTCTTGCATTCCGACGACAGCCGCAGTTCAACCGGAACCTGATGCTGCGATTGATCACGCAGTGCCCTTGATCACAGTATGGTATAAGAATCAGATGATCACGCAGGTATTAATTGATGGAGGCTCAGGCGTAAACATTGCGACCGCAGCGTTATGCAAAAAGCTAGGCTGGACCGAAATTGAACCAGTTCAATTCTTTGTTCGAATGGCAGATCAATCGAGAGTCCATCCTGTAGGACTTGTGCGGAATGTACCCATCACTCTACAAGGTACAACTTTCAAGATGACTTTTGTCATACTAGATCTACCCGAATCCACTTTGGATTACAATCTTCTTTTCGGCCGACCTTGGCTGAAGCATGCGAAGGTAATACAAGACTGGTCTGCACAAGAGCTTACATTCAAGGATGCCCATCGTAAATATGTGGTGAAACTAGATGCTATGCAATCTTGCGAACCTCACGCCAGACCGTACTTTGCTGAACCAGTTCATATGTTAGATGGACTGTCAGATGATGAAGAAGAGCAATTTCTAAAGAGTAATGCCGATTTAATGTCTCTAGGAACTGTTGACCTACAATCCGTCATAGATAACTGGAACACGTCAGTATGTACAGTAGTAGCTATCACCGGAAAGTCGGTCCAGGAAGATACTTCCTCAACCCATGACGACGAATTACAACCACTGTTCAAGCCAACAGATGATACAGAGAAACCTCAACAATTTTATGTTCCAGAAGACCAGCTGATCACGTACAATCTAGGAGATAGAGACCACCCACGACCTGTGAAGATGAGGCAGAACTTACCGGAAACATTTAAGGAGGATTTGATTAAACTTCTTCGCGAATTCGCAGACGTCTTTGCATGGGATTACAAAGACATGAAAGGATTAGATCCGCGCATCTATCAACATAGGGTCATGTTGAAACCGGAAGTGAAACCAAAAAGACAACCCAGCTACAGAATGAACCCCCACTATGCATCACAGGTAAAAGCCGAACTTGATAGACTATTAAAAGTCGGATTCATTGTACCAGTAGAACACGCTGAATGGATCTCACCCATCGTGATCGTGCCAAAGAAAAACAAGCAGTTACGAATCTGTGTGGATTACCGGAAATTAAATGCAGCAACAGTACCAGATCCTTTCCCGATCCCCTTTTTGGATACCATGCTTGATAGAGTCGCAGGTCACGAAATGTATTCATTTTTAGATGGATACAGCGGGTACAACCAGGTTAGAATGGCTGAAGAGGATATACCAAAAACTGCCTTCATTACCAATTGGGGTGTCTTTGCCTGCACAGTAATGTGGTTCGGATTGAGAAATGCACCAAGCACATTTCAAAGATGTATGCAGGAGATATTTTCTCCTTATCTCACTTCATTCATGCAAGTATATCTCGACGACTTCTCAATCTTTGGGAAGATGATAGCCCATTTGTTTCATTTACGATGCTGTTTTCAGAAGTGTAGAGAATATAGACTCTGCCTTAATCCCAACAAATCCGTGTTTGCAGTTTCGTGTGGCAAACTACTTGGGCATATTGTATCTGGTCAAGGTATTCGAGTGGACCCGGATAAGATTTCAGCGATTTTAGAAGCCCCGATACCCACAACTCCGAAGGAAGTAATGCGTTTTATGGGTCAAATACGGTGGCATGGCAGACACTTACGGTGGCTTGCTCACCTAGCAGTGCCACTGAACAAGCTAATCACAAAAACTCCCCGACAGTTTGAATGGACTGAAGAATGTCAAACTACATTTGATCGACTCAAGTATCTCCTGACGCACGCTCCAATTTTACAACCACCGGACTGGGACAATCCGTTCCACGTTTTTGTTGACGCTTCAGATATTGCAATCGGCAGTATTCTGATGCAGCAAACAGATAAGTGGTTTCGCCCTGTTTATTATGCCAGTAGAAGACTGGCACCGGCAGAAAAGAACTATTCCACCACTGAAAGAGAATGTCTAGGATTGATTTACTCAATCAAAAAATTCAGACATTATCTACTAGGCCGGAAATTTACCTTTCATGTGGATCATGCTGCCCTTGTTTATCTAGTAAGACAGCAACACTTAGGAGGACGATTAGCACGATGGGTGCTACTTTTACAAGAATTTGACTATGATGTCATTCACCGACCCGGAAATGCACATGCCTTAGCAGATTTCTTATCACGCCTAGATTTCGGTAAAGCTCCGGTAGGCATAGATGACACGACTCCTGCAATTTACAATGCTGAACCACTGCACGATGAGACTACCAAAGTACAAACACCACATACATACTATGATCAGATTCTAACTTTTCTCACCGAAGGATGCTTTCCAGCCGAGACTGCCAAGGCAGTTCGAAGGAAAATCGCAGTTTTTAGCCGCCGATTTCGGTTAGTTGCTGGAGAACTATATTATACAGATCATACCGGAATCCTACTTCGCTGTATTCCACCACATGAAGTTAACTCAGTTATCACTTTGGCTCACTCAATTCCTCCCGGTGGCCATTTTGCAGCAGACTTAACTCACCGGAAAATTCTGCAAGGAGGACTCTGGTGGCCAACTATGTACAGAGATATCTCACAGTTTGTTAAACAATGCGATGCTTGCCAAAGAGCTGGTCAGCCTTTACAACGGCATCTTTTTCCCCTGCAACCCATCTTACCATTAGAACCTTTTCAGAAATGGGGTTTAGATTTTATCGGGCCAATTACACCTCCAGCAGTATCCAGTAACAATCGATACATACTGACTTGCACAGATTACGCAACTAGATGGGCAGAAGCTTGGGCTTTGTGGTCTGCAACAGCAGTTACGGTAGCAAAATGTCTACTCACGGATGTCTTCCCACGATTTGGTTTACCACTGGAAATTGTCTCAGATCAAGGCACTCATTTTGTAAACAATTTAATGAAGGCACTCACACAGTCCTTCCAAGTCACACATAAATTTAGCTCTCCTTATTATCCACGTGCCAATGGATTGGCTGAAAGTACAAACAAATCACTGTTAAACATCCTCCGGAAATTGATCATGGAAGCACCGGAAAGATGGGATCAACTACTACCTACAGTATTATGGGCATACCGAACTACATATAAAGTAACAACAGGCTTGACACCTTTCAAGCTAGCTTATGGCTTAGAAGCAATCGCTCCCATGGAAGTAGTCATCCCAAGTTTGCGGGTAGCAATCACTCAGAAGATGCTACCGGAATCTTCACTGACAGCACGAATGGACGCACTCAGAGAACTTGATGAGCACCGATGGCTCAGTTTTTTAACTATGCGCGAAGTTCAACTAAGGCAAGCTAAGACATACGATCGATATTTGAAGACGCCAATCTTTTCGGTAGGACAGCTTGTACTCTTCTATAACGCAAAATCGGACAGAGCAGCAGGAAAATTCAAACTACGATGGTTCGGCCCTTTGAAGATCTCAGCACAAGTAGGTCCGGCAACTTTTCGGTTGACTACGTTGACCGAAATTCCACTTCCAAAAGTAATTAATGGATCGAAGTTGCGGTCATATTATCCCACTACCAGTACGCCTTAATTATTCGGCGACGAGCCACGTTTTGTATAAATTTTTATGTTTTGCGTTTAGCCGTCTTTTGTACAAATCTTTATGATACCAGCCGCCTCTCCCTACCGGTCACTCAGTACGCATGCTAGCATGCAAGCCGTATCATTCCCGCACCACACAATGATACTCACCCCCACACCGTGTTCTCCATATTTAACCCCCTGAGTTGCGCCAAAAACCGCTATTGTGTTTTCGTGATTGTGTGTGTTATCTCAGTATTCTGTGTTTTCTGTAAGTGTGCATTGTGAACACCATGGAAGCGCTAGCCAACTACGCTTCTTTCCGCGACGCTATCCCTACAGACGTACGCGAATACCTGCGATGCAGAGGGTTGGCCAACTTCGCTGAGTTGCCTTGGCACTCAGTGGAAGCCCATCCCTTCTCCGCACAGATCATCCAAGCCATTGCCCAAAGCCCCGCCACCGAACGACAGTGGGTCTTCCTTTCCCTCCCACATAGATCCGTCATCACCTTCCAAGCCTTCGCCGACGCCTACTGCCTCGCCCCGCAAGGCCGCGAAAATGGCCCTACCATCCCTTTCGCCCGTATGACCGAACTCTTTCCCCGATCCTCATCAAACGAATACGCCATTCTATGCCGCCCAGAACCCGAGCGATCCGCCCTACAGTTCCTTGTAGCCATCCTTAACTTGCAAAAACGAACATATGGCATCTCTCGCCCCTTCTACTCCGCCTTAGACTTAGCTGCCCGCGAACCTGTAAATTTTGCCTCTTATTTTTTCCTTAGAATCCATAAAGAATGTGTAGCTATCGTAAAACAGCTCCAAAAGGGTTCTACCCCCCGCTCTCGCCTTCCGCACATCATCTCCTTCCTCTTCCCAACCATTCTCGCCGCACAACCCCCACCCGCAGGCCCCGCACTTCGACACGAAGAATCCGCACAACCAATCGAGGACACTGAAGAAGAAGACGAAGAGATTAATCAGCTTTTCCGTACCAAGCAAATTCGGATCAGCTTCTCGGAAAGTGAAGTCCAAGGATCCACCGGAAAAGATCAGGAGACCAAGCCAGACGACCAAGAGGAAACATACCACGACACCGCCACACACAACGAAACATCGACGGAGCAACCAGACCAGCAGGATCAAGCAGAGACAGAAATAGTGTCCACAGAAAAAGAATCTGAGCAGCACCAGGATGAACACGAATCGGCCACCAAAGCACTGGATCAACTCATCAACGCCATCAACCAGACAGAAACCATACAACAAACACTCGCCAAGGTAAACCCCTCGGATACCGTTCTCCCTACACCACCTCCTGCCAAACCCCTACCCCCACCGGAACCACCCCTCCCACCCACCACTGAACCCACAGCATCCTCCTCTTCCTCCCCTAACTACTCTCCGCCAAACTCCCAGCAACTACTCACCGACACATCCTCTCAACCTCGTCATCCTCCACCACCACCGCCACATAACGCATTCTCAGAACTTGCTGCCATGGGGCAGTTCCTCATCCAGTTATCACACCAGCTACCCGCCCAGTTTACGGCAGCCACGGACCACCTGAAACTCGAATACCAGCACAAGGTAGACACCCTGGAAGCCGACATCGCCCCCCTCCAGGAAGAAGTTGATGCCGTAAAGACCGAGAATCATCAACTCCGGACACAGCTAGCAGAACTCCAAGCACGATTTTCGACAGAACAGACGCTAGTACAACAACGAGATGCAGCCCTGGACCAGCTAGCTGCCAAAGACCAACTCATACACGACGCACATGAGGAAATTCGAACACTGAAGGCCGCCCTTCAAGAACAAGAAGATATCAACGTATCTCTCGAAGAATTGATCGCAGACACGAAGACTCAATTACAAGAAACCACCCAGAAGATGCAGGACCAACAGAAAGAAGCCGACCAAGTTCAAGAGCAATTACGGCGAGCCGAAGAATGTGCCGACGCGGTCAACCGTATTCTCAAACAACAATTACTAAAGGAAGGCCAATACCAAAAAGATATCGCCAACGCCCGCAGAGAACGCGATGCGTATAAGAAAACTCTCAATTTCCAAACACAGCAATTTGAACGCCAAGACAACCAAATACGCAACCAGAAGGAGTGCATCAGAGAGATGCAGACCAAACTGACTGAAATAATGACAGCCCAAGATGCGGCATTATCCAACAAATTTTATCTCCAGGAGGCTTTTCTTCAAACCCAAGCCGAAATTTTGTTAAATCAAGCCATAGCCCTCAGTGCAGTCAGAACCGACGCCCAATTATTAGAACCTACCACCTTAGTGCAAATGTTAGAAACCATCAAAAAGAAAATTACCCGAACATTTAGGCTCGCCCGAAGTATGTACTTAGAAGGTCTAGTATCTGAACCATAGGAACTTGCGGGTTCGAGTCCACCGTGCGTGCCAGTGTTAGACGGCCGTCGAACAAAGGACAATTGTACTTAGACAGAGGTTTTTAATGTAGAAAGAACCCTTCTGGAAGTACGCGGTAAAGAAAGATTCGCGCAAGCCTTGTAATAAAATTCTATTTAAAGCAATGAAAAGAACAGCAGAGGGACGAGAGAAGGAGCCCCGTTTTTGGGAGTTGCGAGTGTATTGTGAGAGCCCTGATTTGGGATTAACTCTTCTATTGTGTGTAGGTAGGTGTTAACGAGTAGAGTATCTTGGTTCTGTCCTGTTCTGCGCGCCTTATCTGTGTAACCGTTTGACTGCGTATGCGTGATACACTGCGGTGTTACGAGTCGGTACTGCGATTTTGAGATTCTGTTCGATAACGAGTTAAGATATCTTTGATTATGCGTAAAGTGTTAGTGTGTTGTCTATCTGCTATTTCTTCAGTGGAATAGGTAAACGTGAAGAATAGACATGAGTTGTAAGTGACTGGATTTGCTGCAAGATAAAGTGAACTCATATTATCTCCATGTATTGTAGGTGTACCTTGATCAATGCCTAAGCTCTTGAACAATGTCTGCATCCATATGACTTCCTTAGCTGCTTCCACAAGTCCTTTGTACTCTGCTTTAGTTGATGATAATGCTACTGTATGTTGTTTCTTTGAACACCAACTTACAAGCTTATCACCAATGTATATCATGTAACCATGAGTTGATCTTCTGTCATCCTGGTTACCTGCCCAATCTGAATCACTATAGGCTCTCAACTTCAAATCTGATGTAAAAAGGATAATATAATCCTTCTTTTATAGTTCCTTTGATATATCTGAGAACTCTTTGACCTGCAATCCAATGTGGGTCCTTTGGACAATGCATGAATTGTGACAAAACTCCCACTGCATAACTAAGATCAGGTCTTGCTAGTGTAGCATAAATCAAACTACCCACAAGAGATTGATACATCCTCATATCTTTGTATTCTGCACCATCATATTTACTGAGCTTGTGATTAACTTCAAGTGGAGTTGAAGCTTCTCTACAATTTTCCATACCAAACTTCTTCAATAAATTCAGAAGATACCTTTCTTGTGATACATATATGCCATGATTTGTATAAGTAACTTCCATTCCAAGAAAGTATGACAACTTTCCTAGGTCACTGATCTTAAACTCTTTCTCAAGTAATCTCTTTACCTCCTTGATTCCTTCATCTGAAGTACCTGTGATTATAATGTCATCTACATAAATACAAATGTAGATTGTACCTTCCTCTGTTCTTTTGATAAGTAGACTTGAATCTGCTTTTGAACTTTGATATCCAAGGTCATTGAGATACTTCACCAGTCTATAGTTCCAAGCTCTTGGAGCTTGCTTCAATCCATACAATGCTCTTCTCAACCTGCAAACAAAATTTGGATACCTGGAATCTATAAACCCTTGAGGTTGTTCCATGTATACCTCATCTGATATGTATCCATTCAAGAAGGCATTTTTTATATCCAATTGACTTAGGGTCCATCCTTTTGAAGCTGCAATAGCAATGATTGTCCTTATAGTTGACATCTTAGCTACAGGACTGAATGTCTCATCATAATCTATGCCATAGGTCTGGGCATAGCCTTTCACCACCAGTCTAGCTTTGTATCTGGCTATACTTCCATCTGCAAGCTTCTTCACTTTATAAACCCATTTATTTCCAATTATTTTCTTACCATTTGGTTTAGGAACAAGTTCCCATGTCTTGTTCTCCTCCAGTGCATTGAACTCTTCCTTCATTGCTTCTTCCCATTGTTTCTTACCTTTAGCTTCATCATAGTTCTGAGGTTCTTCATCATCTTTCACCATATATGCATAGTTCTTCTGAGTTATGTAAGAAGTATCATAAGAATACCTTTCTGGTTGTCTTCTAGTCCTGCTTGACCTTCTTGGTTCACATTCTTCATAAGTGTCTGGATACACTTCTTCATCAAATATAGGAGCTTCTTCATTTCTTCTTGTTAATCCACTTGTGGATGTACTTGCTTGCATATAGTCTTCATCTCTATTTACCTGCACAATTGATTTTCCTTTCTCACATCTTCTTACCTCTTCTTCAAATTCTTTAGCTGTATGACTTTGATCTGCATACCAACTTTTCTGTTCATCAAATGTAACATCTCTAGAAACAAGAAATTGTTTGGTTAAAGGATTCCACAACCTGTAACCCATCTGCTTTTCATCATAACCAATGAACACATATTTTTCTGCCTTTGGTTCAAGTTTATGCCTAAGTTGTGATGGCACATAAGCATATGCAATTGATCCAAACACTCTACAATGATCTAGTGTTGGTTTCTTACCCCACCAAGCTTCATATGGAGTCATACCATTGAGAGCTGCACATGGTAATCTATTCACAAGATATGTAGCTGTATTTACAGCTTCAGCCTAAAGATAATTTGGACAATTCTTCTCCTTTAGCATAGCTCTAGCAAACTCAACCAAAGTCCTATTCCTTCTTTCTGCTACACCATTTTGTTGTGGTGTATACCTGCAAGTTATTTCTCTCTTAATACCTGCATTCCAAAGATAATCATTGAACTCTTGGGAGAAGTATTCTCCCCCTCCATCAGACCTCAGTCTTTTAAGCTTTTGACCTGTGACTCTCTCTGCATATGCATGAAAATGCTTGAAAGCTCCAAACACTTCTGATCTTTCCTTCAAGACATATAAAGTTATCCATCTTGTAGCATCATCAATGAAAAGAACATAATACCTTGAGCCACTGATAGATCCTTCTTTTGTTGGTCCCCACACATCAGTATGAATGAGCTCTAGTAATCCATCATGTTTGAATCCTTTCTTCTGAAATGGTAACCTGTGTGCTTTACCCATTTGACATGCTTCACATTTATAAACCATATGTTGACTTTGCACATTTGGTAATCCTAGTACAGACTGATTAGAAACCATAGCTTTAATTCCTCTTTCATTGAAATGACCTAATCTCTTATGCCAGAGATCAAGTTCTGTAATCACTCCTTCACCATGTGTAAGCAAAGCTTGACCAATGTTTCCTTGCACTCTTAAAGTAAAGAGTCTACCTTCTTTCTTACCAAAGACAATCTGATTATATCCATTCTCTGGATCTTCCACAAATACTCCTTCATTTGTAAACCTGACTTGAAAACCTTTTTCAACTATCTATCCCACACTATTCAAGTTTTTAGGTATTGTAGGAACATACAAAACATTGGTTAGCAAATCTGCTCCACTCTTGCATTTCACTTTTCCAATTGAATGTACACTATGTCTTGTATTATCACCAGTTTGAACTGTGTGACTCGAAATACCTTTTTCCAATTCTGACATCAATTCTATGTTTCCTGACAAATGATTAGAACATCCAGAGTCAATGTAAAATACCTTTAGATCTTCTTTATCTGATGTGTTGATTGAGTTCATCATCAATGATGTATGACTTTCATTCTGTGTGTCATTTGCATAGCTGTAGTAGGTGGTGTTGTAGGATTGATTCTGTCCCCAACTTCTTCCTCCACCTCTACCATAGCCTCCTTTTTGACTTTGTCTACCTCTTTGGAAATTACTTTGATATCTTCCACCTCGGCCTCTGCTATTGTTGTTTTGATTCTCGTTTGATCTTTGTTTGTTGTGCCAACAGTCATGAGCCAAATGATTACTCGATCCACAGATCCAGCAAGCCTTTTTGTTGTTATTTTGATTACCTCTTCCTCTTCCAAAACCTCTTGCTTTTCCTCTGCCAGTGCCTTTACCTCTTGCATAATAAGCTTGAGAACTAGACTCCTCTTCATCCTTTGCTTTACCTTTATCTCCTTTCTTCTTATTCTTCATGTACATTGCAGAACTTTGTCCTTTATCTCCATCTCCCTTCAAGTCTTGCTCATATGTGAGCATCAAACCAAGCAACTGGTTCAAATCTGGAACATAATGATTTAATGAAAGTTCTGTTGATAAGACAAAAGGTTTCCACCTTTCATCCCCTCTCAAACCTGCAAGTAATTGAGCAATCAATCTGTGATCTTCAACATCTTCATCTATGGATCCAAGACTATCTGCTAGATCCTTCATCTTAGTGACATAATCACTAATGGTTTGACTTGACTTCTTCTTGAATGTTGTAAACTCTGACCATAGACTTGCTTTCCGTGCTTTAGTAGTGCTTTGGAAATGATACTCCAATGCATTCCATATATCTTCAGATGATTCCAATCCTCTGATGTGTGGTAGCAAATGATCAGAGATTGTATTGTAGATGTAGGCTTTTGCACTTGCATCCTTCTTCTGCCAATGCTTTAAAGCATCTAGTTCTTCTTTCTTTGGTCGGCTTTCATCTTCGAATACTGGCTTCTCTTCTTCACCTGTAACATATATCATGAGATCCTTACTCATAAGTAAGGCTTCCATTCTCATTACCCATGCGGGGTAATTATCTCTGTCCAGTTTGTCAATGGAAATATGATCTGCCATAGTTCTTTCCTTCTGCTGCAACCTGTGAGCTTAAAGGATAAAGGATAATACCTTTTGAAGTTCTTTGTGTATGAGGATACTTTTGAAGTAACCTTTTGATGCCTTGTGTCTTCAAATGCTTCACCTTTCAAACTTTAATGGAAAACTTTACAAAACTTCTCGTACCTTTGTCGTCTTCTGCTCTCGAGAATCTTTCTGCTCTGATACCACTTGTTGATGTATGAAACACCACGAGAAATGAATTAATGTGACACTAGAACACCTCTATGGTCACCATTAATTCATTGCCACTCCAAACTTTGAGAAATGATAGCCTAAAGTGAGAACTTTGCTTCTACAGAAATTCCTAGTCACCGAAATGACATACCTTCAGAATTTTGCTAATTTCTCCTAGCTCAAGTATTATTTCTCCATGAAACTTTATAGGTTGAAATTAGAAGAGTAGAGCTTTCCAACAAGCTATCATATGCATCAAACGGATCTCTAGAACTCAAGTTATGGCTCTCACAAGATGACCCTGTATGACCTTCCAAAACTGGAAATCTTTCCTGTTATAGTAAGAGCGCCTGTTTAAAATTAGAATTCGATGCCTAGCATCGACTTGCAACGAGAATTCAATGCCGGGCATCGACTTGGGATGTTTTTGGCCACTTTTCAGCAGAGATTCGATGCCGGGCATTGACTTCCCGCATAAAACCTTAATCTTTTGGACACCAAAACTATAGGTGATTTCATGCACACTTAGAATATGACTTATCAACTGGAATTCGATGCCAGGCATCGAGTTGCTCCAACAACATCATGTTTTCAAACACTTCAGTACTGAATGAAAAGGATAAATGAAAATATGACTTATCAACAGAGATTCGATGCCAGGCATCGAGTTGCTTGGAAAACTTGATCTTTTTAACTCATCACACAGTAGGTAATTATGGAGATGATGGAGAGAGACTCATACATAGAACTTTACTCAGTTCTTTCTCATAGCTATGAAAACTCAGAAGTTTTACAGATGCTTTCTCACTCAGAGAAGCCCCACTATACTCAGTCATACAAAAATGAGTTCTTCTCACTTTCTCATTGTCTTCCTCATCGCGTCAGTTGATATAAACTAACTTATATAGATTTTTGTATTCTCGTGATTTTTAAAAAACTTCTAGAACTAAAGTGAACTAACTTTACAAATATGATACATTTGTGAATTTTTCCCTTCACATAGGCATGGGGTTTTCTTCCTAAGATTTGACCTTCAAATATATGTCCAGTTAGTGATTGTTTCTCCAACACATGAATTGGCTGAATGTGCTCATAGACTATGCAATATCCACTCTTGTCAAAGTAGCATAATTAAGACTACCCACAAGTTGTTTATACCTTGTAATATCATCAAGTGCTTCACCTTCATGTGAACTTAGCTTGTGATTGATCTCCATAGGAATACCTCCATCTTTAGTGTTCTCCATTTTAAATTTGACCAACATATCATTTATGTACTTCCTTTGTGTGATGAATATACCTGAATTTGTATACACAAGTTCTAAGCCAAGGAAATAAGTCAACAACCCTAGATCACTCATTTTGACTTCCTTCATCAATTGAGCCTTGATCTGCTTGATACCTCCAAAATCATTACCTGTAATAAGGATATCATCTACATAGACACACAAGTAGATGATCTTTGATTTATTCTTCTTTACAAACAAACAAGAGTCTAACTTGCTTGCTACAAAGCCTTGATCCTCCAAATAGGTAACAAGTCTATGGTTCCAAGCTCTAGGAGCTTACTTGAGACCATACACTGCTTTTCTAAGTTTGCATACATATCTTGCTTTTTCTTCATCTTCAAAACTTGGAGGTTGTGCCATCTATACTTCTTCTGATATCCAACCATTTAAAAAAGCATTCTTTTCATCTAACTTATATAAATTCCAATTTTTGGATGCAGCAAGACTTACCAATACCTTGATTGTTGGCATCTTTGCCATAGGTGAAAATGTCTTGTCATAATCTACTCCATGTGTTTGGGCAAATCCCTTTGCCACTAGTCTTGCCTTGTACCTGTTTATAGAACCATCAGATTCCTTTTTAACTTTATATATCCACCTTGAACCAATTACCTTCATATCTGGTTTCTTAGGAACTAGGTCCCAAGTGTATTTTTGTACAATGCTTCCACTTCTTCTTGCATGGCACCTATCCACTCTTTCTTCTTCTTAGCCTCTTCAAATGAAGAAGGCTCCTCTACCATTGAATCTTTGGTGATGTACACAAAGTGCTTTGTGACTAAGGATGTATCATATCCATACCTTATGGGCTTCTTACTTTCTCTTTGTGAACTTCTTAAAGCTTGATTGGAAGACCCGGGTAGATCCTCTAATTGCTTGTGTTTGCACTTGCCTCTTGACTTCCAAGCTTTGAACTCAACATGCTCCTCATCTTCTGAGTTGATGTCCTCTGGTTGGTGTTGGTCTTCTTGAATTAGGGTTGGAAAATAATTTTCTAGATCATATGGTAAGTTGACTTTGCTGCAATCATCTTCAAACCAAGAGTTATTCTCATCAAAGACTACATCCCTATTGGGAAAGATGGATGGACACCTCAAGAAATGACTTGGTACTGTTAATCCCTGCTTTGTACCATCCCTATTTTACTTCATAGTTGAGTAGTAGGCCTTTTAGCTTTCCAATGACACTAAATAAGTACCTATGTACTTTAGAGATGATGCTTCATACACTTTGATCAAAATAGATAAGTTTGCAACTAGCTTATGACCAAAAAGTTGTTATTTTGGTCTTGATACCTGCTGGAAGTTTTGCTCAGTACTCACAATACAGTAGCAATTAGAAACTTCCTTCTGAGGGTATCTAATTAGCTTAGAGAGCTAATGATTCCAAGATTAATCACTTATAATGATAGACTATACTTTGAGAAATCACTTTAACAAGTAGAAGCTTACCCCTTACTTTTTAGGAACTCTGCAAAGAATGACCAGTGACCAGGTCGAGACAATTTTTTCCCAATTGGTTGAACAAATCTTCTTCAAACTTTGATGGCTTGTAATAGACTTTGAGCCTGTTCCAATGAGCTATAGAACATTGAAAATGGTGAAGACATCACTAAGATATGAGCATGACAAGTTCACTGTTTTGAGTGACAATGACATAGATGAATGTAGATGTAATCATCAATGTAATGTATTATGTAACAATTTTGTACATGATCATTGGCATGAATATGATGCCCAATGATAGTGATAGGAGTACGATAAAGTGTGAGCCTCTCTACACCAAATGATCAATACTAAGCTCAGTAATGGGGGCACATAGGCCGTGAGATTTCAAACTACTTTTATAGTGACTCACTTCAAATTTGAATTTTGAAATTCAAATGAACTTCCACCTAAAAGTTCTTCCTCTAAACAAGAAGATATTCCTTGAAGGATACTCATACCATAAATTTCTCCTAACTTCATGAGTTTAGTGGCATCTACAAGATTCTTCTAAGTCAAATGACTTTTACAAAAGTTAATGGTGAAAGCCATAAGCAATGGTTCATGTGGTTCTTCAACTAATTGCACATAGCTTCTTCCAATGCCTAGCCAAGTGTGAGGGCTTGGCATTTTCGCCAACAGCTCCCCCTCAAGCCAAACATCTTGGCTTGGTCTCCTTCATCAATCCTCTTGAATGTCCTAGAATCCAATAATTGCTTTAAACCTGCAAAGTTTAGTACCATCAAGTGCCTTTGTCAATAAAGCTACACATTTCATATTAGTGGATACATATGCCAACTGAATTTCCTTGCTCAATAGATTCTCGCTCACATAATGATAGTGAACCTCTATATGCTTGGTTCTAGCATGATAGAAAGGATTTGTTGCAAGATGTAAAGAGCTAATATTGTCACTAAAAATCTTACAACCTGCCCAATCTGCATCTAAGTATATCTTGATGTCCAAATCTGAAGTATAAGAAGAGTATAAACCTTGATTTTGAGTACCTTTAAGATACTTCAAAATTCTCTTGGCGGCTTCCAAATGAGGTGCTCTAGGTTTGTGCATATATTTTCTTAAGACACCTACTCCATAATCAATATCAATCCTTGTCAATGTAGCATAGTTTAGGCTTCCAACTACGCTTTGATATCCTGCAATATTGTCAAGCACATCACCTTCATGAGCAGTTAATTTTTGGTTTACCTCCATAGGAGTACTAGCTATCTTTGCATCTTGCAAGTGAAACTTCTTCAACATGTCCTGCACATACTTAATATAAATTCGAGAATTTGTATAGACTAACTCAAGTCCAAGAAAATACTTTAGTGACCCTAGATCACTGATTTTGAACTCTTGCATCATTTGGTTCTTGATATGCTTGATGCCATTGGCATTACTACTTGTAAGAATGATATCATCAATATACACACATAGGTATAGCACTTATGAATTACTTCTCTTGACAAACAGAGAAGTATCTACTTTGTTCATGATGAATCCTTGATCTTGGAGATAGGTAGTCAATCTATGATTCCATGTCCTAGGTGTGTGCTTCAATCCATAAAGAGCTTTATTTAGTTTGCACACATATGTTACCTTGCTTGAGTCTTCATAACCAGGAGGTTGAGCCATGTAGACCTCCTCTGAAAACTAGCCATTAAGAAAAACATTTTTTACATCCAATTGGTACATATTCCAATTTCTTGATGCAGCCACACTTACCAATACTCTGATGGTTGGCATTTTGGCCACAGGTAAGAAAGTCTCTTCATAATCAACTCCTTGGGTTTGTGCAAAACCCTTAGCCATAAGTCTAGCATTATACCTGTTTATTGATCCATCTGAATTTCTCTTGACTTTGTAAATCCATCTAGAACCAATTACCTTCATAGATTTCTTCTTTGGTACTAGCTCCCAAGTATCATTCTCCTTGAGTGCTTCTATTTCTTCATCCAATAGCTTCTTTCCATTCTGCCTTGGTCTCGGCCTCTTCATATGATGAAGGGTCTTCAAGTGGTAAATCTCTAGCAAGATAAATGGAATGCTTGGTAACTAAAGAAGTGTCATACCCATATCTAATTGGCTTCTTGCTTTCCCTTTGTGATCTTCTAATTTCTTGATTGGAAGATTCACGTATGTCCTCCAACTTCTTCATCTTAACCTTCCCTTTTGACTTGCATGTTTTGAATTCTTCTAGGTTGATGATGTCCTCATCATCTGATTTGATGTCTTCAATCTCATTTGGCTCCTCCTTGTTGAGGCTTGGAAACTCCTCTTCCAATTCATAAGGCAGCTTTACTTTCCTCCATTCACTTTCAAACCAAGAATCATTCTCATCAAACACAACATCTCTACTAACCATGAAACCTTTGTTGGATGGATTATAGAACTTGTATCCTTTCTTATTTAAATCATACCCTATGAATATGCACTTTTTTGCCCTAGGGTCTAGCTTAGCTCTCATTTGAGATGGGATATGCACATAAGCAACACATCCAAAGGTCCTGCAATGATAAAGTGATGGCCCTATTTTAATTTCCATTTTGATTCCTCTATTCTGCAAGAATGCATCAAATTCACTTGAGAAGTATTGACCACCTTCATCTCACCTTAGTCTCTTTAGGCTTCTTCCTGTTTGGTTCTCCACAAGTCCAAGATACTTCTTAAAGCAATTGAACACTTCATCTTTGTGCTTCATAAAATATAAGATAGTCCACCTACTGAAATCATCAATGAAAGATACATAATACCTTGATCCAGAAATTGAGGGACCCTTGCTTGGTCCCCAAACATCCGTGTGAACAAGTTCCAAGAAATCCTCATGCATGTAGCCTTTATTTGAGAAGGGTAACCTATGAGATTTTCCAAAATGACATGCACGACATTTATAGATCATGTGTTGCTTGGATAGATTAGGTATCACAAGAACACATTGATCTCTACACATTTGCTTTAAGGTTCTCTCACCAATATGCCCTAATATTTTGTGCCAAATCTCAAGCTCTGACAATGTTTGATCTTTGTAATTATAAAGTGCAATATTCCTTGTATCTTCAAGTTCGAATGTAAATAATCTATCTGTCTTTTCTCCTTTGGAAATTCTCTTGAATCCATGTTGGGGATCCTCCACAAATGCTCCATATTTTTTGAACCTAACCTGCAAACCCTTTTCCACAATCTGTCCAACACTCATCAAGTTCTTGGTGATTGTATGTACATATAGAACCTTTCTCAACATATTTCTATTCCCATCAGAGGCTTTAACATTTCCTACCTTGACCACTCAATGCTTGATGTCATCACCTGTTTGCACTTGGTGCTTTCCTTTGGGATCCTCAAGGTCAGAGAGAAGAGCCACATTGCTTGCCACATGGTTTGAATAGCCTGAGTCAATGTAGAAGAGGTGATCATCATTCATACCTTGGTTTGAAGTCATGTTCATAATCAGAAGAGAATCCTCTTGATCTTCTATGTAATTGTTGTAGTCCTTCCTTGATTTGTAGCCTCCTTGGTAGTTATTGTTGTTGTAGTTGTTGTTGTAGCCTTGATGATGGTTGAACCTTTCTCTTGATTGTGTGTAGCCACCTCTTTGGAAACCTCTACCTCTCTGATTCGTGAAGTTCCTATAACACTCATTTGTGGTGTGATTTGATAAACCACACATATTACATGGGGAAGAGTTGAAGGATCCCCCCTACCTTGCTTACCTCCTCTACCCCTACCTCTTGAGTTCCTACCTCTACCTGCATAATTGGCCTGAGAAGTAGTACCTTCAGATTCATTGTTTTTATTTTTCCCTTTATCTTTGGACTTGCCTTTATCTGTGTATAGGGTAGAAGATTTGTTACCTCTTGATGAATCTACATTTTTCTTGAGCTTGGCTTCATGGCCAAAGAGTTTCCCCATGATTCTGGTAAGATCTGGAATCTACATGTCCATGTATAAGTCCATAGCAGTTATGAAGCTCTCCCATTTGTCATCTTCCTTGATACCATTCATTACTTGTCTCACAATTTGCTCCTCTTCAATCTCATCTCCTATACTTGCTAATTGGTCAGCCATATCCTTGACCTTGGTCACATATCATGAAACAATTTTCTTGGGTTGGTTCCTTTGAGTGGTAAAGTCAATCCACAATTGGTTCTTCCTAGCCCTTATGTTGGAAGACAAATATGAAGACAATGTATTCCAAGTCTCTTGGGATGTCTTATAGTTCCTAATGTGTGGAAGAAGGAACTCAAAGATAGATTTAAGCAAGTATGACCTTGCTAATGCATCTTTGGCACACCCATGAGTTGAGTCTTTCAAGCTCCTCTCTTGTATGTTGTCCTTTGCTTCTAAAAATGGGCATCTCCTCATCTCTTGATATGTATCCATAGAGACTCCTTCCTTGCAAGTATGTATTCATCCTCAAGGACCATGCTTGGGAGTCGTTCCTGTCCAATTTATCAATAAAAGAAGGAAAACCAACTCCGATTTTACCTCAACTTGCTTTGATACCACTATTGGGAAAGATGGATGGACACCTCAAGAAATTAGTTGGTACTTCTAATCCTTGCTTTGTACCAGCTCTAATTTACTTCAAAGATGAGTATTAGGCCCTTTTAGCTTTCCAATGATACTAAATAAGGGCCTATGTACTGTGGAGATGATGCTTCAAATACTTTGATCAAAACAAATAAGTTTACAACTAGCTTATGACCAAAAAGTTGGTATTTTGGTCTTGATACTTGCTGGAAGTTTTTCTAAGTACTCATAGTACAGTAGCAATTAGAAAAAATCCTTCTGAGCATATCTAATTGGCTTAGAGAGCTAATGATTCTAAGTGGAATCATTTAAGATGATAGACTATAGTTTGAGCAATCACTTTAACAAGTAGAAGCTTACCCTTGACTTTTTAGGGACTCTAGAGAGAATGACCAGTGACCACTTTGAGACTATTTTCTCCCAATGGCTAAATGAAACTTCTTCAAACCTTTCATACTTGTAAAAAATATTGAGCTTGTTCTAATGAGCTATAGAACATTGAAACTGGTGAAGAGATCACCGAGATATGAGCATGACAAGTTCACTGTTCTGAGTGACAATGGTAGAGATAAACGTAGATGTAATCATCAATGTAATGTATTATGTAACAATGTTGTACATGATCACTGGCATGAATATGATGCCCAATGATAGTGATAGGAGTAGGCTAAAGTGTGAGCCACAAGATTTCAAGCTACTTTTATAGTGACTCTATTCAAATTTGAATTTTGAAATTCAAATAAGCTTTCACCTAAAAGTTCTTCCTCTAAACAAGGAGATATTCCCTTAAGTAAACTTGTACCATAAAGTTCTCCTAAATCCACGAGTTTAGTGGCATTTGAAAGATTCTTCTAAGTCAAATGACTTTTACAAAAGTTAATGGTGAAAGCCATAAGCAATGGTTCATGTGGTTCTTTAACTACTTGCACATAGCTTCTTCCAATGCCTAGCCAAGTATGAGGGCTTGGCATTTGCACCAAAAATCCCTAATAACTATGAATGCCTTGTTAGTGGGACTATAAAGTCTATATCTCTTTTGATTCTGATCATACCCAATGAATATGCATTTCTCAGCCTTAGGGTCAAGTTTCCCTCTGATTTGTGATGGGATGTGTGCATAGGCAATGCACCCAAATATCTTGCAATGATCCAATGAGGGTCTACTCCCATTCCAAGCTTCATATGGTGTCATGCAATCCAATAAATTGGATGGAAGCCTGTTAACCAAATAGGTAGTTGTAGAGAAAACCTTTGCATAAATAATTAGGTAATTTTTTCTCATTTAACATAGACCTAACTGCCTGAACAATTAACCTGTTCCTTCTCTCTACCACTCCATTTTAGTGAAATCAGAGATTGAGTTCAATAAGTATGAACCTGCAAAAGCATCCTTTGCACACCATGTGGTTAGCTTCTCTTGCTCTTCCCTTGTTGGTTGATTCTTGCTCCGGACGATTGGCATGTCTTCATCTCTTGAGATGTATCCATATAGGCTTCTTCCTTGAAGGTATGCTTGCATCCTTAGGGACCATGCTGAGTAGTTGCTCCTATCCAATTTTTCAATGAAGGATGGAAAACCATCTCCCATCTTGACTGAACTTGCTCTGATACCACTATTGGAGGAGACGGTGGATAATCACAAGAGATGAGATGGTCTACCTAAATTGTGCTTCACACTTCCTAGAGATGATGACTGGAGAGTGTTGTGGCCCTTCTTAGCTAGCTAATAAGCATAAATGACCATATATGTTGCTTGGATGATGATGCACAAATAATAGGATCAAAACAGATAGGTAGGCAAATGAATCAATTGACAAAACTTTCTATTTTGGTTGAGACACCTCCTCAATGTTTCACTTAATTCTCTGGATATAGTAGCAATTAGTAAAATTCCTCTTGGGGCTATTTAATTAGCTTAATAAGCTACCATTCATGAGTGGAATCATCTAAAATGATGAACTATATGTAGAGAACTATGTTTAGCAAGCAAAGCAACACTCCCGCCTTTTACAAGCTTACATAGTCACAAACCAGTGAGCAATCATTGCTTAATAATTGACCATTGACTGAATCAATGTAGACGGAGTAAAGAAGATAGTATGTTGAATATTTCATGCTTTGAATCATGAAAAATGATGCACTACATAGTGAGAACAAATTCGTACAAGATCACTGTTTTGATAGAGTGTGACAGAGATATGAGAGTAGGAAGTAATGAACATGTAATGACTAAATCATATAAAATTACAGAGTCATTTGCAATAAGACATTGCTCAATGGATGTAGGGTGAGTGAGCTATGATATGAGCTCTTCTTCACAATGAAGGTACAAATAAATGATCTGAGAACCTCGAGATACATGCAAGATCTTCATCTTCATGTTTTATAGCTTTTGGTTGGAGTCAAGCATTTGAATTTGAATTCAAATCTCCACCTAAAAGTTATCCTAAATTATAGGATTCATTCTCTCTTGACTTCAGCTACCAAATGGATACATGATATATGCCTCCTAACTCCTCGTGGGTCTACATCACTTTTACTAAGAGTAATTACACTCAATGTTACAAGAGGTAGTACATATGAAGCTTTCTCAATTGATATGCCAATACATCAAGCTAATGTGTATACATCAAGTATGTAGCCTTGGGCTTTAATTGCACCAACACTTTGGATCTTCATATCCTTGTGGTTGGTCCATGTATACCTCTTCCTATAACTCACCATGTAGGAAAGCATAATTCAGATCCATGTGATGCAAAGTCCATCCTTTTGTTGTAGCTAATGGAACAAGTTCTCTAAGAGTAGACATCATAGCTACAGGGCTAAACATTTCTGTTACACTTATGTGTTCCTTGAGTAGCTTTGATATGAACCTTTTCCCTATACATGGGTACTTTTTACTCTAGTGCTCGCTAGCTAGAGGTTTTTTTCCCATGTTACCATATACATGATTCACCCATATGTGGTGGTACTTTGTACTTAGGGATATTATTCAACTCTTACTTCAGTTCAATTCATTGTCAATAGAGAGAGCTATTCCAGCCATCGTCTTCTTCGTGTGTCTTGCTGCGTTTGTGCTCCTTGTGTGTGCTTCTCGTGTGTCTCTCGCACTTCTAAACACACCCAACAGTGGTATCAGAGGAGGTTAAGCTCCTTCTCAAGTTTCTATTTTTCACATCGTGATGTGTGTGCAATTTAATAGTGCAAATCAACTTCGAAGCATAGAACTGTGAATTTCAATAGGCAAGAAATATTTTCAGCAGGTGCGTTGGGGTTATGCAATCAGAATTTCCATCAGTATGACAGTTTGTGAGTTGAAATTTTAGCATTCAACTTTCGTCGAAGTGAAGATTTTGTCACATTCTTGTTCTTTTGTGAAATGGGGGTAGCAATGACTTGTTTGGCATGCTTCAAGTTGAAGATAAGCTTGATGGAACCAACTATCCAATGTGGTCTTACATGATGAAGCATGTTCTTGTTGCTAAACAACTTTCGAACATAGTGGCAGATGTAGATCGAAGGCATGCAGGTTCTTCTACTTTGCAGTCTATTGTCACAGATGGAGCTTCTTCTTCAAGTACAATGGTTTCTCCTTCTCCACCTACATAGGAGCAACTTAGATGGGATGGAAAAGATGCTCAAGATCATGCTTTGATTGACCTTTCTATGAAGCTTCATATAGTTCCACACATTCGGTCATGTTCTACATCACGACAAGCATGGGACACTCTTGCTTCTTTGTATGCCATGCGTAATGAAGCACGTGTCACATACTTGAGGAAGCAAGCTTGAAGTTCTTGAAACACTCATTTGTAGTATGATTTGATAAACCACAAATATTGCATGGTGAGGAGTTATAAGGTCTCCCCTACCTTGCTTACCTCCTCTGCCCCTTCCTCTTGATGATCTACCTCTCCGTGCATAGTTGGCTTGGGAGGTAGTTCCTTCATCTTCTACCTTCTTGTTCTTGCCTTTCTCTTTAAACTTACTCGTATCAGTATATAGCGTAGAAGAGCTATTACCTCTTGATGAGTCTCCATTCTTGTTGAGCTTGGCTTCATGGGTGAATAGTTGCCCCATGAGTGTGGTAAGGTCTGGAATCTACATGTCCATGTACAAGTACATGGCAGTTGTGAATCTCTCCCATTTCTCATCACCTTTAATGCCATTGATCACTTGCCTTACAATTGGGTCCTCTTCAATTTCTTCTCCTATGCTTGCCAATTGATCAGCTACATCTTTAATTTTGGTCACATACTCTGAAATAGCTTGCTTAGGTTGCTTCCTTTGAGTTGTGAATTCCATTCACAACTGATTCTTCCTGGCCCTTGTGTTGGAGGAGAAATAAGAAGACAATGTTTCCCAAGTCTCTTGGGATGTCTTATAGTTCCTAATATGTGGAAGAAGAAAATCAGAGATTGAGTTAAGTAAGTAAGACCTTGCTAATGCATCCTTGGCACACCATGTGTTGAGTCTTTCATGTTCTTCTCTTGTAGGTTGTCCTTTGCTTATGAATATGTGCATCTCCTCATCTCCTGAGGCATATCCATAGAGGCTTGTTCCTTGTAAGTATGTCTTCATCCTTAGAGACCATGCTTGATAGTTTTTCCTGTCCAATTTATCAATGAAAGAAGGGAAAACATCTCCCATTTTACCTTAGGTTTGCTCTGATACCATTGTTGGAAAAGATGGATGGACACTCCAAGTGATGGGTAGGCACTGCCAAATCTTGCTTAGTACCAGCCCCTTGCAAATTTGGAGTTGATATGTGGACCTCTTAGCTTTCCAATGACACCATAAAAGTGCCTATGTACTGTGGAAATGATGTATGAAAAGATTGAATCAAAATAGACTACTTCTAAATAGAAGAATCCAAGAAAACTTTCTATTTTGGATCATACAGCTGCTGCTTCTAATGTTTAGTGCTACCAATATAGTAGGAACTAGAAAAATTCCTTTTAGATGTATCTAATTAACTTAGTAAGCAAATTATTCCAAGTCGAATCACTTGAAATGATCAACTATACAAAGAGAAATAAATTTAGCAAATTAATCATTACCCCCGATTTTTTAGGATCTCTGCATAGTATGACCAGTGAGTGCTTCGACACACTTTCTTCAAATTGGCTGAATGAATTTGCTTCAAACTTTTTTTGCATGTAGATAACTTAGAGCTGATTCCAACAAGCTATAGATCATTGAATTTGGTCGAGAAATGAGTGAGATATGAGCAGCACAAGTTGATAGTGAGAAATGACTATAACAGAGATATCATAGATCAACAATGTAGGTATAATGTATTAATGATTAATGTTTTACAAGATCATAGGCTTGGTAATCATAGCCTGATGATAAAGATTATTGTACGCTACATTGTAGGCCTTACACACATACACAATGGCAATGGAGAGCTCAGGAAAAATGACTGCTCTAACCACAACTTTTTCAAATGAGTTTATATAAGAGTTGAGTTCAAAATTTGAATTTGAATTCAAACTTTGGCTCTATCTAAAAATGAACCTTCATTCTAGGAGATATTCTCTCAATGTAGTTCTTACTTTTCAACTAATCAAGTTCAGGACCTGTTGATAGGTGATTACAAATATTCTCAAGTAAAAAAGAAATGACTTTTACAAAGGTAAAGAGGTAAATCCCCACTAGCAATGTTTTTCATGGAACTTCACACCTTTATGAATTTCAAGCCAAATGTGTGGGCTTGGATTTTGCACCAACACATGGTATAAAAAAATCCATAAGAACTTGATTGCTCTTGGCTTCACATGTAGGCCGATTGAGAGCACACTCTATGTACACAAAAATGAGGCTTACCTTATAGTGCTTGTTCTTTATGTCGATGACATACTCTTGACTGGGTCATGTGATGCAAAACTTGACATTCTTATGGCTGATTTGCAGCATACTTTTGATGTCACTTATCTTGGTCTTTTGAGCTACTATCTTGGCATCCAGTTTGTATCCATTGAGGGGGGAATTGTTATGCATCAAGCAAAGTATGTTGAAAAACTACTTCAACATTTTAACTTTGAGGATTGGAAGCCAATCTTATATATGCATGCAACACAAGGTCGGATATATAGTATGTAGTTTCCCAATTGAGTCAATTCATGCATAGCCCTAGCACTAAGCATTGGCAAGCGGTGAAACGCGTGTTTAGATATCTCCGGGGCACTTTGAGCTTAGGTCTCTTTTATGGTAGAGATATTCAGCCATGCTTGGCTGGTTGTTATGATACTCGCATGTCCACAAGTGGTAATTGCTTTTTCCTTGGAGACTCATGCATATCTTGGTTGAGTAAGAAGCAAATAGTGGTGACATCGAGTTGTGAAGCTGAGTAGAGGGCAGTTTTCACAGCTACAGTGGAGTGTATATGGCTGAGACGCCTATTGATGGATCTTTGCATGGAGATTGATGCTGCTCTGCATATTCTCACTGATAGTCAGATTGCTTTGGCTATTGCATGAATCCAAGTGTTTCATGCACAGACCAAACATATTGAGGTACATCATCTCTATGTGAGAGAGCGCCTTCATGTAGGAGATATTGATTTGGTATATGTGCCTACACAAGATAATGTGGCAGACATATTCACCAAAGCTCTTCCATGAGAAAAGTTTAAAGCTTTTCGCAAAGCTTTAGGCTTATTACCTTGTGGGGGCTGATCTCTCACTCCCTATATGTGTTCACATCATTCACTCTAGGGGGGTTTGCTACACTTATGTGTTCCTTGAGTAGCTTTGATGGGAAATTTTTCCCTATACATGGGCACTTTTTACTCTAGTGCTGGCCAGAGGTTTTTTCCCCCTGTTACCATATACATGATTCACTCATATGTGGTGGTACTTTGTACTTAGGGATATTATTCAACTCTTACTTCAATTCAGTTCATTGTCAATAGAGAGAGCTATTCCAGCCATCGTCTTCTCCATGTGTCTTGCTGCGTTTGGGCTCCTTATGTGTGCTTCTCGTGTGCCTTTCACACTTCTATACACACCCAAAAATTTCATCATAATCAATGCCATATGTATATGCATATCCTTTTTCTAATAATCGTGATTTATATTTTCTTATGCTACCATCGGCATTGTGCTTTACCAAGTAAACCCACTTGCAACCTATGGGTTTCTTTTCTTGTGGCAATGGAATCAGCTTCCATGTTTCATTTCCATAAATTGCAACCATCTCCTCATCCATAGACTTCTCCCAAATCTGCATTTCCAATTGCATCTTCAAAACAAGAAGGTTCGGCATCTTGTATTACCTTGGTCATGTAGGCACAATGACAAGCCATGTAACTATCATACATCAATCATTGCACAGAATTCCACATCCTCCTATATCTTTTTGGCCTTAGGCCAATTCTCCTTGTATCATATGCATGTGCCTTTCTTACTCCTAGAATCTTCACAAAGGGCAATCCAAGTTCCTCATTAAGGCTCTTTTCTGAACCACTTGAATCTCCATCAATGTCTTTAAAACCTATGGATGTTTTACTATTATTAGAAAGATTTTCTTTAACTTTATTTGATGTAATTGATAAATTTTTTGGACTGAAATTTCCACGTAATCTTCCACTCCATGGATTTGAGTTGCAAATATTGCTGGGTGATGCACCAAGTACACTTAAAACTTGAGATTC
Organism: Ceratopteris richardii; assembly: GCA_020310875.1. Taxonomy (NCBI): domain Eukaryota; kingdom Viridiplantae; phylum Streptophyta; class Polypodiopsida; order Polypodiales; family Pteridaceae; genus Ceratopteris; species Ceratopteris richardii. The sequence continues at coordinate 94,248,932 of CM035434.1, forward strand.
TGCACTTGATTTTTTAGCATTTTCTTTGACATTTGGTTCAAGATTAAGTCCTTCTTTAGTATCTAAATAGAAGCTTGACGACATTCATCAAATACCACATCTCTGCTTACCTTCACATGTCATGTGAGTGTTATAAAATTATATCCCTTTTTCTCAAGGGAGTACCCAATGAAGATAATTTCTTTTGCTTTTGGATCAAGCTTCATCCTCAACTCATCTAAAATATATACATATGCAATACAACCAAAAAAATTTCATATGTGATATGTATATGGTGAACTTCTCTTTGGGTGTAACTTGATGGAGAACAAGAGTTGGAGTTTTGTTCATGATGTATATAGTAGTGTGTACAACTTTTGGCCAATAACAATGAGGCATATTCTTCTCAACCATCAAGTCTCTTTCTATTTTTGAATTATATCTATTTTTGGGCTCAACAATGCCAATCGAAGGATAGCTTGCAATGGAAGTATGAAGATGGTTTGGAGGTGGGAATCAACGCTAAGGTTCATGCTCTATCGACTAGAAACCTCAACGAGGCTATCTCTTTTGTTTATGATGCAGGGAAGGAGTTCCAGTCCATAATCAAGTCCATCTGTCTACAACAACCATGCCAACGACCACTTTTTGTTAAACCCATGTTTCCTATGAAACATAATTTTAATGCCCCATCTTACTCTAGTTTTCCTCATCCTCCACAATCCAAGTACTCAACTACACCTATTGCTTCATCTGTACAGCCTACCAAAACTACCTACCCTACAAACTTCAGTGGTGGATGCCTAATAGAAGCAACCACGTATCGCCTACTAGAATTGTGGTAAACTTGGACATACAAAAGTGAAGTGTTGATTGCAAACTCTTCACAATAAAGCACCTACAACTCAACTGCATAACATGGAGGCCCATAATGAAGAAATTCCTCCAGTTTAGATAGAGGAAGCATTGGAGAAGGACTTAAGCACCTTGGGTAATGATATCTCAATTCATTCTTTACTTTGCATGCAAGGTACTATCAATAAAAAATTGGTCAATATTTTACATGTTGAAGGTAGTTCACATGATTTCATTTCACATTTATTAGTACAAGAACTTAAATTAAAAACATTTCCTTCCTTGTATAAAGTGAAAGATACATTTCAAGGTAGTCATTATAATGTAACACGAGAAGTGCAAGATGTTATGATTAGTATAGGCCCATATGGAGATGCACAAACATTTTTAATTGCACCTTTGCAATTTTACGATGTTATACTCGATATACCTTTTTGTCATCATTATAACCCACACATTGACTACCATACACATACCTTTACCTTTGAATTTAAAGATCAAATCATTACTTTGACTCTGTGGCATGATTTCCAACCATTTTCATTCATTAGTCATACTCAAGTAAAATGTGCATTTAGGAAAGGATTCAATTCATGCATTTTTTGTGTCAATGTCACAAATGATTATACTCATAGACTGCATTTGAGAGTAGGAAGCTTAAGCCTTCAGAAAAGAACTATAGTACATATGATAAAGAATTGTTAACAGTTGTGCATGCTTTGCGAATTTGGAAACACTATCTTATGGGATCGGAGGTACTAATCAATATTGATCAACAGGCTATTAAGCATTTATTAAATCAACCCTAAATTTTTAATCGACATCTTAAATGGGCTTCATTCATTCCAAATTTCCAATCCATGATCCAATATCAACCGGGTAAAGAAAATGTTGTAGCCGATGCTCTTATCCATTTTCCTTCACATTTTATTGTTTCGCATAATATTTCCACCATCAAAATTCATTCTTTTCAAGAAATGATTTCCACTTATGCATATGATTTGTATTTCTCATGTGCATGGCATGGCTTCAACAATGGTGCACCTTTATTTGATGATCAATATACATTTCATCATGGTTTACTTTATTTTCAACATAGATTGTGCATAACCAAAGCTTTTAAAGATTTTGTCATCAAAGAAATGCATGAACCATCTAACATGGGTCATAGACGCATACAGAGCACCATTTCTACTTGCAAAGATTTCTTGTTTTGCCCACACATGAAAAACGATATTGCACATCATGTTTCTCAATGCATTGTATGTCAGTGTGTAAAACACCATCATGGTAAACCATTTGGATTATTAATGCCACTTCCCATTCTAAACAAACCACGAGAACAAATCTCTATGGATTTTATCACAGGTCTTCCTATCACTTCATCACATAATGATATGATTTGGACAATAGTTGATAGGTTTAGTAAATATGCATATTTCATTCCTTGCAGAAAAACTTTGCCTGCACCTCACGCTGCGAAATTATTCATGAAATGCATTTTCCCACATCATGAATTTCCTAAAGTAATGGTATCTGATCATAATGTTAGATGTTGTAATCATTTTTGGGTTGCCTTATTTCAACATTTTGGTTCTAAAATATATTTTAGCTCTGCATTTCATCCTGAAAGTAATGGACAAAGTGAGGCTACAAACAATGATATCCTTGATTTATTGCATTGTTATTCATTAGATAATCCCACTAACTGGGATGAAAAGTTTCCATTGCTTCAATTTGCTTACATTAACACCTCACACACCACTACTGGACATGCACTTTTTGAAATTGTTTATGGTAAAAGGCTTCCTGTAATAAAGTAAGTTGGTGATCTAGGGATCCGATTGGTTCAGACAGATCTGAAATCGGATTCCATTTGGTCATTTGTTTGTGTGGCCAAAGATCTCGAGTCTAGACTTACTGGTAGGTCATTTACTCTTGTAACCAAGTAATCCACTTAGCCTAATGGTTAAGACTCAAGGGTGTGAAGGACGAGGTCTTGGGTTCAATCCCCATGGGGTACATGGGAAGAGTATTTTGCCCAAAGAGCTCTAGAACCTTCTAGAAGCATCCACTGAGACACTTGGCGCACATGTAGTTACATGGCTGACACTTGGATGATTAGCATTCACTTGCCCAAGAAGGCAGTCCCCTGGAGAGAGCTATATATAGAGGCATTTGGTTGGGAGGAGAGTCATCTCTCAAGCATGTGGTGGTCGTAATCTTCATTCTCTTGCATTGGTATCAGAGCCAAGCTCTCATGGTGACCTTGGAGTGGGCTTTATCATATGTCTCTCCATTAGCTTCTTGCTCATGAGTTCTTACGTGCATAAGCTCTTCTACGAAGTTTGCTCCCGGCTGTGTCTAGAGATGCGTGCCACAATCATTTTCATGGTTTAGCTTAGGAGCTAAGAGAATCAAAAGAGCATCTCTACTATGAGCGAAGAGGGATTCGAACCCTGGTCCCTGATTCACGACGACACTCTACTATCCAAGAACACTGACGGCTGTTCGCAACTATGAAGCGCGCAGCTTTACTTAGTTCAAGTTTAGCGCTACAGAAGCTCTCAACTAGAGCTAAAAGAGGGTAACTATCTCTGGCTGTAAGCCCAGGGGATTCGAACCCCCGTCCCCTCAATGGAGCACGCTGGTCTATCCAAACAGCCCACGGGCGTTGACGATTTCTATGCGCAGAGGTTCCTACTCTCAGAGAAACAGCACTGAAGAAGGCTTCAACCAAGAGCTGGAAAAGAAAAAGAAACTTATATCTGCTGTGAAGACGACGGATTCGAACTCTGGTCGATAGTTCAAGAACGCACTCATCCACCCAGGATGATTGAGCTTTCCGTTCGTGATCTAACTCTGCTGCAGAACATTTTGGTCTCAATTCAGCGCTGCAGACGGTCTGAGTTACAGAGTTAAAATAAGGGCGATTATTGACCAGTTCCGTCCGGGGTTCGAACCTCAGCGGCAGATTTGAGAGCTCTTCGAAGTAGCCAAGGAGTTCGAAGCCTTTGTATGCTTAATATTCTATAGTGAACTATCAGAGACTGTACTCCACGACTGAAGATTCAAGCAACTGTTGCAGCCCGGAAACCGAAATATATTGAAAGTTAAAGTTTTGCAAAGTATGAAGGAAGTGGAGCTGTGGAGTGAAGATCAAGAGGCCTTTGGTGATCAAAGTCAAACCAACTTTGAATTATGACCAAAGTCTCTAGAGAGAAGCTCTTCCAAAGGATTAAGGGAAGGACGTAGCTCTATATGGAGCTAAGTATTTTCCAGTTTTTGCTTGGCCTTAATGCTTGATTTATTTTGTTTTCATTATTCTACACTTAATCCTAGATGCACATTGAAATAGCCAAGATTTCAATTGATTAAGTCTAGATTAGAATAATGAATTAATCCATTTCTCATTCCAAGCATTAGTTTGCATTAAGGAAAGACTTGATTTCAAAAGGATCCTTGTGCATCAAAGAATGTATTTTGGTAGTTTAAATACATATTTCCTTTCCATTGAGTAAGTTTTCTATTGCACTTCAAGGGTATGTTTTTATATCATAGTGCTTTCTATTGCACTTCAAGGGTATGTTTTTATATCATAGTGCATTAGGACAAAGGAAAGGATATACATGCATCAGGATTGCATGATATACATTTTTAGTACAAGAAAAAAATCGTGCATCAAGCTCATGCATGATTGTTGTATTATTTTTAGGGCATGCAAAGAACATGCATGCATACGCATGTGAGCATATGCTTTTGCATGTAGATACATGCATTTGCATGATAGAATGGAATGCTGTATATGAGAATGTACTCTCTTAGTATTTAGCTTACTTTATAAAGCTCGCAGTTAGACATTAGGGAAGACCAAGGACTAGTTAGTTGCAAAGACATACTAGTTCTAGTTTGCAACTCAAGTAATTAGTCGATTTCTTCCCAATTCGATACTCCGCTATCAAAGACAAATACTTAATGATAATTAAGTATGATAGATGTCTTGCTAGGTATAAGTAAGCACTAGGAGAAAGTTAAGTAATAAATTTTCTTGATAACCAAGAAAATTTAATTACTTGCAAACTCTTTTATGATGTATGATGACTCTAAGTCCTGGATGTACTTAGAAAGTCATGCGGATAAGCTTTACTTGATTAGTTACATACTTTATGTAACTTCTCAAGCATCCCAAGGTTGGATGAGAACGTCAACTATATTTCCAAGTTCCTTGAGTACTCTTCTATTTAGAAGATTTCGAAAGTTTAAAGAAGTTTCTTTGTGGTTTCAAGATTTGTATCTCATGATGAAACCTCGGTAAGTAACTTTTTGGAATTGAGATATGAAATAGTCAAGCCTTCTATTTCATGTGAGATCATTCTCCTACCATGTTTAAGATGAATTTATTTTTGGGAAGGTAGATGTTCCAAGTAGAGGATCTTAATTGATTCATGAACTCTTCCCAAAATACACATAAATTCATATTATATGATAGATCCAAGGAATGATGAAGGCAAAACCTCTTTAGGATACAAATGTTTTGCCAAGATATAAAGGTACCAATCTTTTATAAATTTTCATTTGATTTCATCAAGGGGTGATGGAAATCAAAGGTTAAACCTCAACATCAATTGATCCTTGACGTCAATAAAAGGATGTTAGGTTCCATAGTTGCATCTCTGGTAAATGATGCAACTAGCTAAGCAGTCTTTAGGAAATAATATAAGTTCCTAAAGACTTGAAGCAAGTGTGAACTTTTCATTTAGGAATAGAAAGTTCCAAGAAATGGATCTTAAATCCATGAACTTCTCCTAAACAAGTTATAAAGTTCAAAGTGTTCATAGTTGCATTACTATTGGATCAATCATCAATAGATGCTTGGACTTTAAACATAAATTTGATTAGTGAAATATGTTTAAAGGACTCTAGTAACATCTGAAGATTGACCAATAATAATGAGTCTGGTATCAAACTCAAGAATAGAAGTCGATATCACATAAATGAAAGTTCAACTTAAACTTTCATAGTGGCATGGGAAACCATATCCAAAAGGTGATATTTAGTCTCTAGTTTGATACTCAAGAAATGAATACAGTTGAATCAGTAAACCTTCTGGATATTCTTTCAAATATCCTTCCAACATTGCAAAAGATTCCAAGATGAATCATTTGTTCAAGATATTTGATTCCCTAAAAGGAATCTCAAGTCTTTAAATGACATTCTTTCAAGTATTGAGAATGAAATTCTTCATACTCTTTAAACAATAAGTAAGTAGTTCCCTGACATCCCAAACCACTAGAAGTGGTATTTCAAGTCCTATTTGTGATATAACCTAAAGGTATATCAAAGATTCTTAGCTTTGGAATCTGAGAGGCATAAGTGTATGCTTGGACTTGAGAAAGATCTCTAAAAATCCTGCAGGTAAGCAAAGAAGCTTAAAGATAGTTTAAAGAGATCTTAAAAGATAAAGACTAAGTCTTTATTTTTGTCGCAAGTATCAACCAGACTTGATCAAGCTTGGCCATGATTGTCCAAGAACATGCGATTGGAACTACCCTGTAGATTGCTCAAGTATTGGCAATAAAATTTTTTCTTTAGGAATGATTCACTCAAGTTCCATTTATCGAATGGAAAATTGTGAAAAAGTAAGTTGTTCCAAGTCTGAACAGAGTAATTCCAAGTATGTAGTCTGCAAATCGTGAAGACGGTACTTAAGTCTGTGGAAGGTAAAACATAAGTGTTTGCCTATCCTTAAAGGGATTTTTGGTACAAATCCAGAAAGCATGAGCGGATGCTCAGACTTATGCAGTAGAGATATTCCTATAAAATTCCTGGCCAGGATAGGTACCTAAAAGCATTAGTAGAAAGGAATCTAAAGACAAGAAGCTAAAAGCTCTTGTCACTACGAAATTGGTCAAGGATAAACCAATTGAACTTGAATTCGAGAAAATTCAAGTACTTGGAATTCTGATTGGTTTTCATTTGAAAACCCTAGCAAAAAAGATAGGAGATATTCTATTAAAGGTTTTCAAAAGTTCCCAAGGTTAAAGTACAAGATCGTGAAACGATCATGTCAAGGGATTAAAACCTAGAATGTCAAGATAGAGATAGTGCCTGAAATTGCAAAATTCTTGTCAAGAATTAAAGCTAGAAGGTTCTCTATCAAGAGATGTTATAGACTTTAGGATAAAATTCACTCACACGTCAATGTGAGTATAAAATAGGGTAGTATGGGACACCAGATTTTATACTCAGATTGATGTAGGAAAGATGGTATGGGACATCGGACCGTGAGATGATGATTATCTTTTAGTCCTAGTTTGGATTTTGAAGTTAGGTTTCATCCTCAAGGGAATTAAGACTTCAAGAAAAGTTTAATTCGTAAAGGATGAAAGTAGTATCTTACGATACTTCAAGACGACTTCAAGATCAAGGAAACTGAAGATATGAAGTAAGGAACTTCCAAGATCTTCTTAGAACACTTCAAGCTTAAGTGTTATTGATCAGAAATATTTGATAAATTTCTGAAAGAAGTTGGACTTTGACTTTGAGTTGATCTTTTCAACTAAAGATTCAATTGACTAAGTCAAGTATCAAGTTTCTAGTATAACTTGGTAAATTCACTCTTTTGACTCAAAGAAATGCACGAGAATTGCATTCACGATTAGGAGTCAAAACGATTGAATGTGACCTGAACTTAGTCTCAAGTGAAGCATTATTAAAGTAAAAAACTCATCAAACGAACCTCAGTGGGTCGACACATTGATGGTAATTGCCACACTACTATCCTGTGGTTGGATGATGTTTTTGGTTTTCTTTGTATCTTTTTGAGAATCCAGCTTATTTCTCTTAAAGATAAAGACAATGCTTCAATATCTTGTTGAAATAGATCTTTGGAAAATTAAAGTCTTGAGTCATCTAGCCTTTGACTCATACCAAGTTTATGTATGTTCAAAGTTTGAATTGGTTGTACAGAGTCTTAGTTATTTCTTTCCGCTTTCCAAATCTTTTGGAATTGACTCAGATATGGTATCTGATTTCTTTTGCAAAAGACCAAGGTTAGCCGGTTATAATAAAATAACTAACTTGAACATCCTAGATAGATGTTATGTACAAAAACCTTTTCAATCTTCAAAAGATGATAAGTCTAAGTGGACTTATTCATTTGAGTTTGCTTCAAGTTATAGCATAAATGATTTCCTGGAGTCCAGTATACTCTAGAATAGGGAAGTTAGGAATTGCTCATCAGATTGACAATTCCCAAGAACTTTCAGTTAAAAGTCTTTGAGAAAAGTGTCCTAAGTTGGACAATTTTCATTTTTAATTTGAATTGGTGAAATTAGTATGGTTGATTCCACCGAAATGGTAAACTTTCTCCTACAGTTTACATAGGATTTTTTCAACTCATTGGGACAAAGTAGTCCTCTAGTCGGGTGAAAAAATCAAGTAACTGTTAGATAAAAGTAAACCATTGTACAGACATCTAAAGTTAGATGTATGGGACAACCAAACTTCAAATTCTCCAAAACAAATTCAAGTGAATCAAGAATTCTCAAAGTCTTGCGAGGGATAAGAATCCCACCTTCATTACTAAGCCCATGCACCAGTTATGCCTAGAAATGGACTAGTAATTTGAATCCACCTAGTTTACATGTTTGTGCCTAGATCACACACTGTGAATTAGCCAGGGATGTCATTAGATCCACCCTCATTATTCTTCACTAGTTTGTACTTTGTCCCGTTCATCAAAGTACAAAACCAGATAGTGTTTTGAATCATTTGGGCAAGGATGCCACCACAGAGATGAGACATGTTCTTCCAGTTCTAGAACATGACCATGTTCTTCCAGTTTTAGAACATGAGGCTCGGGGGTTGCCTACAGTATATATAGCTCTAATTTTCGAGGACGAAAATATTTTCCAAGGGGGGAAGAATGTGATAAAGTAAGTTGGTGATCTAGGGATCCGATTGGTTCAGACAGATCTGAAATCGGATTCCGTTTGGTCATTCGTTTGTGTGGCCAAAGATCTCGAGTCTAGACTTACTGGTAGGTCATTTACTCTTGTAACCAAGTAATCCACTTAGCCTAATGGTTAAGACTCAAGGGTGTGAAGGACGAGGTCTTGGGTTCAATCCCCATGGGGTACATGGGAAGAGTATTTTGCCCAAAGAGCTCTAGAACCTTCTAGAAGCATCCACTGAGACACTTGGCGCACATGTAGTTACATGGCTGACACTTGGATGATTAGCATTCACTTGCCCAAGAAGGCAGTCCCCTAGAGAGAGCTATATATAGAGGCATTTGGTTGGGAGGAGAGTCATCTCTCAAGCATGTGGTGGTCGTAATCTTCATTCTCTTGCACTTCCCACTCCCATGTCACTCACCCAAACTAATATTCTGATGGCTGATTCTATTGCTCAAGATCATATTTCTATACTTCACGATGTTTATGAGAACATTAGGAAAAGTCATGAACCTTATACACATAAGATCAATACAAAATGATTAGCCAAGGACTTTAAGGAGAATGATATTGTATCGTTATATATGATTAAAAGACGTTTGGAAAATATTTTGCAACATCCTAAAATTAAACTTGCACCACACTATTATGGACCGTTTCACATTATACATAGAATTAATGATAATTCATTCACACTAGATATACCATCTCATTGGAATATACATAAATCTTTTCATGTTAGTTTACTTAAACCATTTAAAGGAACTTTACCACTCACTCCACTTCTTGATGACCCTTCTTTAATTGAAGAACAATTTGAAGTCTTAGCTCTTGAGAAAATAATTGATCATGATGTCACTACTATACGGACAGGTACTCAATATCATCGATATTTAGTTAAGTACAAAAATCACTATTGAAGAATGTCAATGTATACAATAAACACACTTAACACCCCATCATGAGAACTTAATTTTTGCATATCATACACAAAAATATTAATGTAACTCCTCCATGAACATTTCCATGCATGTGCTTTTACATGAAACATGCTTATTTTCGTTCAGTGATGGAACATGTGACTGGCGATCCATGTTATTTTTTATTTTATGAACTGAGATTAGTTGCTTTTTCAACTGAGGGGAATGTTATGAATTAGGAAATGTGTTGAACAAGGAATTGTTGGAGTATTAATTTATTAATGTATTAATGTGTTTTGGTGTTTTGATATAGCAACTGAAGGTTAGTGAGGGTGTGAAAGGCATGAAAGGATAGACATCAATAATCGAATTTATAATTTATATATTTTTAAATAAACTCGCATAGAGGGTTCTATTTTTAGAAAATATTAGTAAAGTAGTGGTTAGAATGTGCAATTTTTGATATTAAAAGCAAATTCTTTCTACAAAAGTTACCAACTTTTACTTTTGTGCATGCTTTTTGAAGCCGCTCTCATGTTACCACTATTTTAACATAATTAAAAATTCCTATGAATACATGCACTCTGTGGATCATTGAAACAGAGTGTATGGGGGGAGATTGCAAGAGAATGAGGATTACGACCACCACATGCTTGAGAGATGACTCTCCTCCCAACCAAATGCCTCTATATATAGCTCTCTCCAAGGGACTACCTTCTTGGGCAGGTGAATGCTAATCATCCAAGTGTCAGCCATGTAGCTACATGTGCGCCAAGTGTCCAGTGGATGCTTCTAGAAGGTTCTAGAGCTCTTTGGGCAAAATACTCTTCCCATGTACCTCATGGGGATTGAACCCAAGACCTCGTCCTTCACACCCTTGAGTCTTAACCATTAGGCTAAGTGGATTACTTGGTTACAAGAGTAAATGACCTACCAGTAAATCTAGACTCGAGATCTTTGGCCACAGAAACGAATGACCAAACGGAATCCGATTTCAGATCTGTCTGAACCAATCGGATCCCTAGATCACCAACTTACTTTATTACATTCTTCCCCCCTTGGAAAAGATTTTCGTCCTCGAAAATAGAGCTATATATATACTATAGGCAACCCCCGAGCCTCATGTTCTAAAAACTGGAAGAACATGGTCATGTTCTAGAACTGGAAGAACATGTCTCATCTCTGTGGTGGCATCCCTGCCCAAATGATTCAAAACACTATCCAGGTTTGCACTTTGATGAACGGGACAAAGTACAAACTAGTGAAGAATAATAAGGGTGGATCTAATGACATCCCTGGCTAATTCACAGTTTCTGGATGTGCGATCTAGGCACAAACATGTGAACTAGGTGGATTCAAATTACTAGTCCATTTCTAGGCATAACTGGTGCATGGGCTTAGTAATGAAGGTGGGATTCTTATCCCTCGCAAGACTTTGAGAATTCTTGATTCACTTGAATTTGTTTTGGAGAACTTGAAGTTTGGTTGTCCCATACATCTAACTTTAGATGTGTGTACAATGGTTTACTTTTATCTAAGAGTTACTTGATTTTTTCACCCGACTAGAGGACTACTTTGTCCCAATGAGTTGAAAAAATCCTATGTAAACTGTAGGAGAAAGTTTACCATTTCGGTGGAATCAACCATACTAACTTCACCAATTCAAATTCAAAATGAAAATTGTCCAACTTAGGACACTTTTCTCAAAGACTTTTAACTGAAAGTTCTTGGGAATTGTCAATCTGATGAGCAATTCCTAACTTCCCTATTCTAGAGTAAACTGGACTCCAGGAAATCATTTATGCTATAACTTGAAGCAAACTCAAATGAATAAGTCCACTTAGACTTATCACCTTTTGAAGATTGAAAAGGTTCTTGTACATAACATCTATCTAGGATGTTCAAGTTAGTTATTTTATTCTAACCGGCTAACCCTGGTCTTTTGCAAAAGGAATCAGATACTATATGTGAGTCAATTTCAAAAGATTTGGAAAGCGGAAAGAAATAACTAAGACTCTGTACAACCAATTCAAACTTCGAATATACATAAACTTGCTATGAGTCAAAGACTAGATGACTCAGGACTTTTTACTTTTCAAAGATCTATTTCAACAAGATATTGAAGCATTGTCTTTATCTTTAAGAGAAATAAGCTGGATTCTCAAAAAGATACAAAGAAAACCAAAAACATCATCCAACCACAAGATACTAGTGTGGTAACCAACATCAGTGTGTCGACCCACTGAGGTTCTATCGATGAGTTTAGTTTTCAAATAATGCTTCACTTGAGACTAAGTTCATGTCACATTCAGTCTTTTCGACTCCTAATCGTGAATGCAATTCTTGTGCATTTCTTTGAGTCTAAAAGAGTGAATTTATCAAGTTACACTAGGAACTTGATACTTGACTTAGTCAATTGAATCTTTAGTTGAAAAGATCAACTCAAAGTCAAAGTCCAACTTCTTTTGGAAATTTATCAAATATTTCTGATCAATAACACTTAAGCTTGAAGTGTTCTAAGAAGATCTTGGAAGTTCCTTACTTCATATCTTCAATTTCCTTGATCTTGAAGTCATCTTGAAGTATCGTAAGATACTACTTTCATTCTTTACGAATTAAACTTTTCTTGAAGTCTTAATTCCCTTGAGGATGAAACCTAACTTCAAAATCCAAACTAGGACTAAAAGATAATTATCATCCCACGGTCCGATGTCCCATACCATCTTTCCTATATCAATCTGAGTATAAAATCTGGTGTCCCATACCACCCTATTTTATATTCACATTAATGTGTGGGTGATTCTTATCCTAAAGTCTAAACATCTCTTGATAGAGTACCTTATCTCTTCAATTCTTTTATGAGAATTTAGAAGTTCCAGGTATTACCTCTAACTAGATTTTCTAGGTTTTGATTCCTTCACATGATCCTCTCACAATCATGTGCTTTACCTTGGGAACTTGAAAACCTCTTAACAGAATATCAATTCTTCTTTGCTAGGGTTTTCAAATGAAAACCAATCAGAATTCCAAGTACTTGAATTTTCTTGAATTCAAGTTTAATTGGTTTACCCTTGACCAATTTTGTAGCGACAAGAGCTTTTGACTTCTTGTCTTTAGATTCCTTTCTTTACTAATGCTTTAGGTACCTACCCCGGGGACTTTATTTAGGAATCTCTTTACTGCTTAAGTCTTAAGCATCCGCTCATGCTTTCTGGATTTGTACCAAAATCCCTTTAAGGATAGGTAAACACTTATGTTTTACCTTCCACAGACTTAATTACCATTTTCACGGTTGCAGACTACATTCTTGGAATTTCTTTACGCTGTTCAGACTTACTCTTTTTCACAGTTTTCCATCGAATAAATGGAACCTGAGTGAATAATTCCCAAAAGGAATTTTATTGCCAATACTTGGGCAATCTACAAAGTAGTTCTAATCGCACATTACTTGGACAATCATGGCCAAGATTGATCAAGTCTGGTTGATCTTGCGATAAAAATAAAGACTTATAGTCTTTATCTTTAAGATCTCTTAAACTATCTTTAAGCTTCTTTGCTTACCTGCAGGATTTTTAGAGATCTTTCTCAAGTCCAAGCATACACTTATGCCTCTCAGATTCCAAAGCTAAGAATCTTTGATATACCTTTAGGTTATATCACAAATAGGACTTGAAATACCACTTCTAGTGGTTTGGGATGTCCGGGAATTACTTTTTATTGTTTAAAGAGTATGAAGAATTTCATTCTCAATACTTGAAAGAATGCCATTTCTTCAAAGACTTGAGATTCCTTCTAAGGAATAACTTGAGCAAATGATTCATCTCAGAATCTTTTGCAATATTAAAAGAACATTTGAAAGAAATTCTTTCAAATAATATCCAAAAAATTTACTGATTCAATTGTATTCATTTCCTGAGTATCAAACTAGAGACAAAATATCACATTTTGGAGATGGTTTCCCATGCCACTATGAAAGTTTAAGTTGACTTTTTGTTTATGTGATATCGACTTCTATTCGTGAGTTTGATACCAGACTCATTATTATTGGTCAATCTTCAGATGTTACTAGAGTCCTTTAAACATATTTCACTAATCAAATTTATGTTTAAAGTCCAAGCATCTATTGATGATTGATCCAATAGTAATGCAACTATGAACACTTTGAACTTTATAACTTGTTTAGGAGAAGTTCATGGATTTAAGATCCATTTCTTGGAACTTTCTATTCCTAAATGAAAAGTTCACACTTGCTTCAAGTCTTTAGGAACTTATATTATTTCCTAAAGACTGCTTAGCTAGTTGCATCATTTACCAGAGATGCAACTATAGAACCTAACATCCTTTTATTGACGTCAAGGATCAATTGATGTTGAGGTTTAACCTTTGATTTCCATCACCCCTTGGGATGAAATCAAATGAAAATTTATAAAAGATTGGTACCTTTATATCTTGGCAAAACATTTATATCCTAAAGAGGTTTTGCCTGCATCATTCCTTGGACCTATCATATAATATGAATTTATGTGTATTTTGGGAAGAGTTCGTGAATCAATTAAGATCCTCTACTTGGAACATCTACCTTCCCAAAAATAAATTCATCTTAAATATGGTAGGAGAATGATCTCACATGAAATAGAAGGCTTGACTATTTCATATCTCAATTCCAAAAAGTTACTTACCGAGGTTTCATCATGAGATACAAATCTTGAAACCACAAAGAAACTTCTTTAAACTTTCGAAATCTTCTAAATAGAAGAGTACTCAAGGAACTTGGAAATATAGTTGACGTTCTCATCCAACCTTGGGATGCTTGAGAAGTTACATAAAGTATGTAACTAATCAAGTAAAGCTTATCCGCATGACTTTCTAAGTACATCCAGGACTTAGAGTCATCATACATCATAAAAGAGTTTGCAAGTAATTAAATTTTCTTGGTTATCAAGAAAATTTATTACTTAACTTTCTCCTAGTGCTTACTTATACCTAGCAAGACATCTATCATACTTAATTATCATTAAGTATTTGTCTTTGATAGCGGAGTATCGACTTGGGAAGAAATCGACTAATTACTTGAGTTGCAAACTAGAACTAGTATGTCTTTGCAACTAACTAGTCCTTGGTCTTCCCTAATGTCAAACTGCGAGCTTTATAAAGTAAGCTAAATACTAAGAGAGTACATTCTCATATCTACTTGCAAACAACATTCCATTCTATCATGCAAATGCATGTATCTACATGCAAAAGCATATGCTCACATGCGTATGCATGCATGTTCTTTGCATGCCCAAAAAAATAATACAACAATCATGCATGAGCTTGATGCATGATTTTTTCCTTGTACTAAGAATGTATATCATGCAATCCTGATGCATGTATATCCTTTCCTTTGTCCTAATGCACTATGATATAAAAACATACCCTTGAGGTGCAATAGAAAACTTACTCAATGGAAAGTAAATCTGTATTTAAACTACCAAAATACATTCTTTGATGCACAAGGATCTTTTTGAAATCAAGTCTTTCCTTAATGCAAACTAATGCTTGAAATAAGAAATGGATTAATTCATTATTCTAATCTAGACTTAATCAATTGAAATCTTGGCTATTTCAATGTGCATCTAGGATTAAGTGTAGAATAATGAAAACAAAATAAATCAAGCATTAAGGCCAAGCAAAAACTGGAAAATACTTAGCTCCACATAGAGCTACGTCCTTCCCTTGATCCTTTGGAAGAGTGATTCATCCTCTTGATCCTTGCCAGGAGCTATTCACCATTCTTGAAGCTTCCTCATCAAGAAATAGTCTTGGATGACTTGGTCCGTCGAGATCGACTAACTTAGGCCTCCGGATCTTCACTCCACAGCTCCACTTCCTTCAAGCTTTGCTCAATCTTTGATTCTCCTTGTTTGTTTCTTTGGCTAAAAGCAAAATAATCCTCTGGTTCCAGGCTGCAAGAACTGATTTGGGTCTTTGGATGGATGAGAGGATTTAACTTCTTGGATGGATAAAAGAAGTTGTACTTCAGCTCTGATTACTGCTTTAGCAGACTTTGTTCTGCAGTAGCCAAGTAAATCAAGGTGGGCGCGTGGCTACGTCGCTGATCTTCCAATGAAGCGATCTGAGATCGATCCCTGACGGCAGCAGCGTGCGAAAACTCCTTTTGGTCTTGGCTAGAGCTTGATGAAGAATTTACAGCGCCAATCTTTAGCAGATAAAGATAATCTGCAGCTTCCTGGACGTGATCCCGCCGTGGGCGCCTTGGATAAGCGATCGCAGTCCTATTGGGGGGGCGAGGGATCGATTCCTGCCGGCAACACACAGAGAATATGAACCTTTTGCCAAGCTATGCTTCCTCTCAAGCTAAGCTAAGAGGCGATTTCGACGGTGTACGCAGATGAATCAATCGCATAAAGGAGAGCGACTAAAGGAGCAAGATGATGAGAGCTATGGAGAGGGTGGCTCTGATACCAATGCAAGAGAATGAGGATTACGACCACCACATGCTTGAGAGATGACTCTCCTCCCAACCAAATGCCTCTATATATAGCTCTCTCCAAGGGACTACCTTCTTGGGCAGGTGAATGCTAATCATCCAAGTGTCAGCCATGTAGCTACATGTGCGCCAAGTGTCTAGTGGATGCTTCTAGAAGGTTCTAGAGCTCTTTGGGCAAAATACTCTTCCCATGTACCTCATGGGGATTGAACCCAAGACCTCGTCCTTCACACCCTTGAGTCTTAACCATTAGGCTAAGTGGATTACTTGGTTACAAGAGTAAATGACCTACCAGTAAGTCTAGACTCGAGATCTTTGGCCACAAAAACGAATGACCAAACGGAATCCGATTTCAGATCTATCTGAACCAATCGGATCCCTAGATCACCAACTTACTTTATTACAGAGATTGCACCCAATACTGCATTTTGTCTCGTCTCCTTGCATATTTATTTTCTGTGTGCATTTTCAACATTCATTACCTCTGTGTGCACATGAGTTAAGATTCTGATAACATCTTGTGTGCCAGATCTCTATATCAGCAATAACTCGTGCGCCATTTGCAAACATGACTACATTCATTTCAAGAATTTTCACATTTAAGGTCAACACCCTACCCACTTTGTGTCCTTTACCAATCAATCTTCCATCTTGTTTGTACTCTTGTACATATAACCCATCAGCATCGAACCTGACTCGTAATCCCTAGTCAACCATTTGTCCAGCAGAAATCAGATCCTTTGTTATATTGGGAACATGGAGCACATCATTAAGATGTTTTACCTTTTCTTCCTCCATGCGCAGTGCTATGTTTCCTCTATGCTCGATAGGGTGCGATGTGTCATCACTTGTTTCAACATATCCAAGAACTGACAATTTTTGCAAACTACTAAATCATTCTATATAATTGTTCATGTGAATTGAAGCACCTGAATCAACATACTAGACATTACCATTCGATTTTGAAACATGAGCATACATTGTATTCATCATATGATGTTGGACTATGAATAACTTCTCAAAATCATCTCCACTTGTGGATGCATAGTTGTTTTCCTACCTTCTATTATTTTGATTCTTCAACCTGCAATCACATTTAAAGTGTCCAAGTTTACCACAATTCCAACATCCTTTAGTGTCATTACCTTAATCATTTCTTTGGAATTTTTTGCGGCCTCTTTGGCTCCCCATGCCTTGAAACTATCCTCTACCTCCTACATGATTTTGTTGTTGATCTTGGTCTTGGTTGTTGTGTCCTTTTGCACTTTTGAAGTCTCTACCTCTGCCTCTTCCTTTGCCAGAGTATAGTACCTGCTCAAAACTAGGTTTTCCTTAGGAGTTGGAATCCTCACCAACATTCCTTTCTTCAATAATTAGCATGGATACCAAATTAGCAAAATTTTGAATATTTTCCTAGTTTGTATAGAAGTTGTGAATTGAATATATGAAGCTCCTAAACCATAAAGCCACAGTTCCACCTTATCATCATCATCATCTACATTCACGCCAATAGATGCAAGTGACTCATATATACTTTTGATTTTCAAGGTGTAGTCACTTACCATCATGCCCTTTTTATCTAGTGTATGTAGGTCATTCTTGAGTTGCAATTTTTGTGCCTTTGTATTGGTCTCATACAATGTGATCAAATTATTCCAAGCCTCTTTCAGTGTCTTGGAATTTTATATGTGCCCAATCATGTTGTCATGTATGCTAACAAATATCCAAAACATTACCTTTCATGCTCCTTGATTCCATTCCTTATATGCTCTTAACTTGCTCGCAATCAAATTCCTCTGTGGTAACTATGGAGATTTTTTGTTCCACCTTTTCCCATTAGGAAATCCATCGTTTTAAATCACCAAGCATGGAAGTTGTTCTTGTCTAGCTTATTTCTCATAAATTGAATCATTCCTTCCATATTTGCCATTTTTGTAGCAAGTGACAATACTTCTGCTTGAACACTGTCCCACTATGATGTGATAGTTTGATCTTAGAAAAACATAGTTTTTGTGTATCAACAATACACAAAATTGTTTGAAATTTTGGATCTAGAATATCTAAGTGTTGCTGAATAGGATGCAAGTTATAGTTTTGCAAACTGACATGGTCTTTCTTTGGGTGCCACCTTGCATGCTCAAAACACAGGTCAAGATGGCTCCAAAACAAAAATCTTTCAAAAAGGAGTGACCCTAAAGGGATAACTATAAAAAATGTTTTGTAGCCTTCTACCTTCACACCATTTTTTGTAACAATCTCAGGTCATTTGTGAATCATGCTTTCTCCATGCCTTCTCGCATACTCTTCAGCGTCAGCATTCTCCACGAGCTCTCTACAACCACACTGGCTCTGATGCCATGTCAAGAGGAAGGAGATAAGGAAGAAAGCTCTCTCACAAACTCTCAAACTCAAAGAGGAGCACACATAGAGATTGATGCAAGGAAGAATGATCTTCATCTTCTTTTGTTACATAAAAGGAATATACAAGAATGACCTAAAACAACAATACAACAAGTGCAATATATAAAGAACAATACATAAGGGAAATTCTAATGTCCGTGAATGAGTGAGCTGGCAAGAAAACAAATGTGTCATTGCTCTTCGTAGATAAATCTAGTAAAGTTCAATGAAGTATCCCTAATGTATACGGGTGTGACCACTATGCATGTCAAAGAAATGAAAAAGTGATACATGCCATCATGGATCATCACATGTTGAGCTTGATATCTCAACATCTTATGGTGGAGAAAAACATCTAAGAGGGTTCTCAAGCTTCAAAAAGAGCATGTAGACAACTACTAGGGACCTTGTCATCCTCTTGTTTTGTGGAGGGATCTCATAGGAGAGGTTGAGAACTCATGAAAGAGGTTGTAGGTACCAAAAACCCTCCTATGCCTAGGTTAGGATGGGAAAAACCCCATATATGATGCTAGAAGACCTACAAAAAATTATAATACAAGACATTGGCATGGTAAGCATCAAATTCAATGGAAAACAATTTCTTCCATTGGCAATGCTTAGTCACTGGGGTCGAACATCCATTTGGTCCATCTAGAAGCATATGGGTGCTCCTTGTGTGAATCTATCCATCTCTGAGCATGCATTAGCTGGCGTTGGGGTCTTCCAAGGGGAGGGGAGGGATTCCCATCCTTTGTTAACTTTTTTCCACACTTTTTGTTAGAGAATAAGCTAAAGAGGCTAGTGGGTTAGCACCACCACCTCCATAGATAACAATGTTGAGAGTACCACAAATACTCCTTCCAAACTAACTAACAAGACCATACAAACATCATATAAGTGCACAAGAGGAGAAAGATGCATGTTTTCAGCCAACTAACCCCTCTGAGTATATAGCTCTAAGGTGAAGGGTTCAAGTCAACTTATAAGGGGACATGTTTACTATATCAAATGGGCATCAAGGGTGATCCGAGAAATCACATGCCTTCTAAAAACAATCTCTTCAAGCTATCACATATGAATCAAGTGGCTTAGAGAAACTTGCAATCAAATTTAGGGTACTCACTCTTAAATAAATCAACTACAAGGGTCAAGACTCTTCAAATAGGGTAAATAACAAAGAAATACCAAAAAAAGCGTGAAAGCAATAAATCCAATGTGCCTACCCCTTAGAGACCGATGCAATTATACAACACCTACCAAAGTTGATAACCCTTTTGATGCATTTTCACACGTTGATGAAACTTGATACCCTTTTGATGCATTTTCACACTTGATGCTACTTGGAGAGAGATGCGATGCTTTTTTTTTTTTAAATGGAGGTTCGGCCGAGGCTTACTCCCCTGGACTTTAACTTTAAAATTGCAACTGTACAAGGAAAAGGCATAGTACCCATGGGACTCCTCTTATCCCACAAGAACAAGGGTTTACAAACTGGATTGAACGACGGTCACAACTATAGCGGGGATGGTCAAACGGTGGCCAAAAGCCACATACAACAGTTTCTGGGATTCATATGTCCCTACATGTTGCTGCCAGGGGTTGAAACCTCGCCCCCGCCTCAAGAGGCGAGAGGCCCAACCACCAAGCCAACGAACCGGGACAGAGATGCGATGCTTGCTTGCTTGCTAGCTTTGAGTGAATCATATAAAGGCGCCTGGGCTGAAAGCGACTTTACCTTTTCATGTCAACTTCACACTTCTACAAAGCACAAACTATCTGAACGTTTACCTTTAGCGGAAAAAATATTATAATTGCGTAGATGGAAGAGGATGGACATTTAAACCGTGGACCCGCGCGATCTACCGTACCGTGTTACTCATTAAAAAAAAAAGAGATGATTGGATCTTTATTCAAAAACTCCTTCATCATTGGGTGAAGGTTTTGGGTATAATACTCGAGAACCCCATTACTGGAATTTCAAAGTTAAAGCTCGGGGACTAGACTTTGGCTAAACCTAAATAAAAAAAAAAAGAATTCTTTCATTATTCGACGATCTTCTTTTAAGCGCACATAGTAAAACACGGCATATGGATTAATCAATGTCCTCATTTCATAAAATAAAAAGATTCTTCTAAATTCACATGCTAAAGCTCATCTGATTGGGCCTTTAGCCTCTCAAAGACAGAGATGAGTATTCAATCCCTCGGGGTGGGGTTGCGGCCCGATGCCCTCATCAGTTTGGGTATTGATTTGTTAAAGCCAACCTCTTAAGGGACCATTTGATCTTGGAGCTATCTATTTCAAATTATTTATCTCATCTAGCTTTAGGAATGTCCTTTTCCAATGTCTACTTTAGTGAGCTTTTGAGCTCTGCATCCTAACAATTGCTAAGTATCTAATCTTTGCTTTGTCCAATTCAAAGATCACATGAATGTTATGCGAGTCTTTCATTGTACTTTCAATTAATCAAAGATTAAATCTGAACAATTGGATTTCCTTACATATAAAAAACGAACTCCTCGATTGGTGGCTCTTTATCTTGAAAGGTTTTTTTTTAAGGAGGTTCGACAAGTGCGTACTCCCCCAAGCTTTAACTTTGAAAGTACAACTTTATAAGTGAATGGGCATAGCGTCTGCGAGTTCCCCCATATTCCACAAAGGAGGGATTAGATTGACTCGATTACAACTGATAGACTAGATTTAACTGGTTTAAAATGGCCAAAACATAATATGTATAGCCTGCGAGTTGAACTCTAGACCTCTGCTTC
The DNA here is from genome assembly GCA_020310875.1 of Ceratopteris richardii. NCBI lineage: Eukaryota > Viridiplantae > Streptophyta > Polypodiopsida > Polypodiales > Pteridaceae > Ceratopteris > Ceratopteris richardii. Next base: position 94,270,305 of record CM035434.1, read on the forward strand.
AAGAGACCAAAGCTTCACCAAACCACCTACAAGATATGAACATTGAAGAAATTTATTTCATAATAAAATAAACAAAATAAATTGTTCCATTTTGAGGTTTACGCCATATGTGCTTGGTATCCGGCCCATAGAGAGACAAGCACGTCTCACCACACATATGGTGCGTGAAAACGAACTTGAAGTTTATCACGTTATGTGAACTCAGCCCAAGAATTTCATGACTTACAATAGATTTTCACTTGGGGCTTTGGGAACCATGTTTGAACATGTGCTTGAAAAACTCTCGATAAGATACATTCCAATCTCATAAGAATAAGAGATTCTTGTATGAAAAAGCTTATGTTGTTATGAGATTTAAAGGCGAATGGCATATTCGCTCCATGGGTGGACTCTGGTTTCATAATACTAGGTTATGCTTTCATTTCATATTATACCACATTACTTGGATTTGTTAGATAAACATTTCAAACTATGGAGAGTAGATGGCAACATTGAACTTTCTTCAGAACGTAGGACAGCTATATATTCTTAAAAAAAAGGAGGTTCGGTAAGTACCTACTCTTTCAAGCTTTAACTTTGAAAGAGCAATTCTACAAATAAATGGGTATAGTACCCGCGAAACCTCTCGTAGTCAACAATGTAGAGGTAAGATAAGATTGCATTTAGTTTTAACTTTCAACCGATTTAAACTGATCAAAGCCATTACATGTCCAGTCCTCCGCTCAACCATTAAAACACAACGAGATGAACGAGGACACATATAATAGCTTGATAAAGCGAATGAAGCATGAAACTTGAAGTACTGTACAAGAAAAAGGGAGCTTCGGAACGTTCTTCAACAGAGCTTCGACCTGATGCATCAGAGAAGCCTTCAGATAAAAACAAAAACGACTGGCATTTTCTTAGGTACGCCACCACATCTTCTGCACTTCCATAGTCGATCGCGTGCAGTTCCGCTGTATTGCTTGCCAACGAACTGCCCTGCCTTCTTCCCCATGAAAATGTCATCTCCTGCTCAATCCCGGATTTCGTCGTCTCTGCTTTTACACTACTGATAAGGCAGCGAATTTGGCTTTCGCCTGCTCATTTATCAGCGAATCTGCACTTTCAACTAGTCCTTCGATCAACAGCTGATGCCTAACCTGAGAGGGCGTCCTGCAAAATCCCTGAATGGGAAGGTCAACCCCTACTCCCAACGAGGACTTGACCGCTTCGCTGCCATCTCTGCAGAGCTCAAATCCGCCAGAGAGAAAGTGGCGGAAGAGTTGGGCACTCCCGTCGAGCTTGTGAGGTTTTCTAGCGCTCCTGATAAGGGCGCATGGGTGCCCGTGGTCATTCCTCAAACGTCGTCCAAATCAGAGAGACAGGTCATTAAAGAGGCAGCGTCAGAACTCATCACACGGAGAAAGATTACTGAAAATTTCAAGCAACGAGCTGTTCGTCTCTCAGAGGATGATTATAATGACGACATGCTATACGAAGGAAGCCATGGTAGTGATATCCATAGTCTACATGATAAGAAGCTTCCGAATGAGCGCCCCATTGTTGAGAAGAGTTCAACTGTTAACAAGTACTCGCACGTTGATTTCGGAGAGATTTACAAGAAATGTGTCCTGCATTGTGTGATGGTTCCCTCTAAGGGGCTGATTTGGTTAATGCGATTCATTCTTTTCAGTCTGAAGATCTGTTCTTGCGTATCAGCTCATCTTCTAGGATGGCATGACAGTGAAAGAGTATCAAGGCAGCCACACACTCAAAGCACTTTGAAAGAAGACGCTACCACTCCAGATCATCAAACAGAATTGCGAGCATCTTTGGGTTCTTCAGGATGTAGTACTAGCACCAAGCAAGTGCATTCCTCATGTCTACCATTAAGAACTTCTGTTGCAGAGCACAAGCTGATCAAGTCTGCCTCCGCATCTTGCTCACCAAAATTTCCTCTGCAACAAAGAAAGGCATCTGGGTCACCAACTGGACATCCAGGAACAGCGCCATTACAGAGGAACATTAATCAAGTTTCTTCAGTAGCGCGCAACCATTCCACGCAGTGGATGCTCGCTGAAGTTATCTCTTCTGGAAAACCATTATCGAAGTCTCATCTGAGGAGTGTCTCTGATCCGCCAAAACATTACGACACCCAGATTTTGGGCCAAGCTCTCACAATCATGGGATTCGTGATCATTCTGAGTGGTCTCATGTTCAGCTACTTTGTGAGCATCATAAGTGTCGTATGCTGGTGGTATCTGTTTTCTAGAATGAGAAGATCGATAGGAGATAAGCCCTCTGTGAGAAGAAGCCATCCCCATGGCCATGCGCAGAACAAGAGACAGGATGCCAACAATGCCATAATAAGTATGAAGGGCAAAGGAAAGCGTACTCCAAACACCCCCATCAATAACAAAGCTGTTGGGATCCCTACTAAAGAGCATAATAATAGAAGGGCTGTAAATGAAAGGTGGTTAGAAAGGCGGAATTGTGATCATGTCTTATCTTAGTGTGTAGCCCGTTCCGTGGCGTTGTCTGCTCGTTCAATTGTAAAATTGTATTAAAAGAGCAGCCTGTGCTTGGATATTTACTTTGAAGATGCACCACATGCCACGCAGACGCTTTCTCCTGCTGCAGTGCCATGCAGATTTTGGAGTACAAGGCGCACAAAGTCAGACATTGATTAACTTTGTGCGCAGATCTCTGCTAAAACTTTGCAGGCGTGCCTTCACGTCCATAGTCACTAATGTAGAGGATGAGGATTAACAGCAGCGTGTGTGATTGGTGCATGCGCGTAAATCAGTATACGAGTTCTTTCGGGGTCAATGTCTACCATACTGATTTCCGGAAGGGAGTTATAGAGATGTACCGTATGTATAGATTAGTGTACAGCCAACTCGTGGTTGAATCACAATGATCCATAATGTCCAAGAAGCATAAACTGACATAATGCCGACGTGCAGAAGGAAATTATGGACATAAAATTCACATTAGTGATCATTCACAACCGCGCAAATCCGCGAAAACTTCTCCATTCTTCTTAACAATGATCATGTTCTTCCTTTCAGATTTTTAATCATCTACTAACTGATTACCTTCTTATTAGTCTCGCATGATAAATACACTGCTCAACCTGTTAATCGTCTTTCTGGATTTAAGGAACTGTTAATCATCTTTCTGGATTGAAGGAACAAATAGCTTCATTTTTATGAAACGATGCAAATGCAATTAACCTCAATTAACTGCTGTATTACGTCGTTGAATTATGAAGAAATGGCTGTCATTACATCTGAGTGTACAGGATCTTTCTCCGCACAGAAGCCCAGTGTAGAGGATGATCGTGCATATGAATCGGTCATTAAGTACCATTCTTATAGGCCGCGCGTGAAATGCTCATGTTGAAAAGCTTCGATCTTCATTGACGTGCGATGTCATACTTCTATTCAAGCATGACTTATCCCAGTTCATTGAAAACGATTTTCAAACGTACATTGTGCTCTTGATATTAATACAGTTATTTCAAGAGATAAACTGCAACAGATTGAGGGCGTCAATGCATCACTTCGAAACACACTTCTACGATTTGACTTTTACTACCCACTTGCTGTTCGTAATTATAACTTGAAATGTTGATCTATGTTCTTGATTATGAATCTCACAGTTGATTCTACCCGGTGATGTGGTTCTTTAAGGCTGTGTTGTTGAATCCACAGTTGATTCTACTTACAAACATTCAAAAGTATATTTTTTCACAAGAAACAATGAGAAAACAATTTGTTCCATTGTCCATCTGTTCATACGAAAAGGTGTAACTATTGAAAAATTTTTTTTGTGACAGTCCCTTATGTGAACACAAAAGATGGCGATTTTTTCTCACGTTTATTTTAAAAGTGCATAAAAAAGGATCAATTAAAGATTTACATTAAATAAGATACCCCTAATAATATATATACAATCATTATTTAATATCACTATCCATCATATTTCTCTTGACTTTGGAAGTAATAGTGAATCGCATAGTTTTTACAGTTCGTAAAGTGAATAAAGTTTCTCATTACATCAAGAAACATATCATGTTACCATAGATTGCATTAAACCGAAACATAACATAATGGCTACAATACATTATGATGATGATGATGAACATGATTGTTGTGGTTCTACATATGATTCTTTCTTGTTGTTGTTTCCCCAAGAATCCCTTGTATAGTTTCTTACTTTGTCACATATGTAGCACCCATCTTCACTTGAGCCATTGGTTGGTATCTTCTACCTATCTTTTCTGTATATTTCTCTCTTCCTCTTGAATTTGAGGATCCCCTCAGCTTCATTCTTAATATCTTTTTTCATTTCCGCCTCTAATATTTTTTCTATTCACATCTTCTTCCTCTCCTTGTTTAATTTCTTGCATTAAAAACTTGGGACTGATCACCCCTTGGAAGCCGCCTAAACTAGTTTCCTTTCTTACCATTGGACTTACCAATTTGTCCATTTATAATAGAATATCCCTCACATGTAGTGAAGTTGTAAAATGCCAAGATCATCATCCTCGACATGGATCCCATTTGAGGATAATGCACCTAAAATAGTTTTGCTCTTAAGAACATAATCGTATATATTACTTCTAGGGATTTTTGTTAAATTATTCAACTTATTCTTGCATTGAATGTTTCTAGTTCTAGTTGTAGTTGAATACAAACTCTCAAGACATTCACATACATTCCTTGAAGTTTCTACGTCTCGTATATGTGCAACCATGGAATTGCTTATATGATGAGATAGGATGAAAGTCATTGTCCTATCCCTTTGCTCAGAACCATCCACACCTAGTCTGCTTTGATTCTCCATTGGTGTTGTAATCCAAATATGGACTACCTTATTAAAATTCCCCCAAAGGACTTTTCCATACGGAGATTGCAGATCCTAAATCTCCAATATTGATAATCATTGTTATCCAAATTCTCAATGCGAGTGCTAGATGCAGAGATGGTGAATTGGATCCTTGCTATCAAAATCCTAAGCGGCTGAATAGGTGAATACAAGGTGAAGATAACACCAAAAATTACCTTAAGGATATGATTTATCTTTATCCAATGGCTTCTTGTATCTTGATAGTTGACTACCTAGTAGGTTTCACCTTACTCCTTTTGTGGTTATTTCTTCTACCAACGGCCCTCACTATTTGATTCAGTTATCTGAGAGCTTCATACACCTTTTTTTGGTGTTGTTTCACATGTAACATTTTGTAAATAACACTTTTGGAAGAAACCAAACTTCCCTACATAGCTATGTCAAAGGTGGTAGACTTTAAGAGTTGATGATTATGACCACCACATGCTAGAGAGATGACTCTTCTCCCAACATGCTAGAGAGATGATTCTTCATATGCTAGAGAGATGACCACCACATGCTAAAGAGATGGATCTCCATGGTGCTCTAAGTTGTAAGGCCCCCATTATGAGGATAAGCCATTGTGAGAGCCCAAAAATTTGTGGAACCCTAACTTATAAGTTAGATGAGGTTTATTTGTGACCATTGATGGTGATAGATGGTCTTTGTGAGCCAAGCCATTAAATTAGGTAGGATGTAAACTTTTGGGCCATTGGGTTGCCATTCAACGTGAAAATGAAGGCTTTGTGATGCCATTGGGTTTCCCTATTAAACCTTAATGGGGGGAGTGCGGAGAGGATCTTGCCCTCTTCTGCGGGGTTCTAGGGGGCATATCCCCCTAGCCAAAAGGGCTGAGATGGTAGGACATCTGGTCATGGAGATATTGTTGGATTATATATTTTGCCGACTATTTTTTCTCTTTTGACTACATTTATCTATACTCACTCCTCTTGTGAAAGCCATATAAGCATGGCTCCATTCTAGCTCTACATAGCATTGTGCACTACTAAGCACTTCCTCTAGAGTCTATCTAAATCACCATCTAACTCCATATTAGGAGCGAATGGGTGGACAACACCAACTTTGAAGTTGCGTTGTTATTGGCAATTTGAGTTCTTTCGCTTTGCATCTCTTTTTTTCTGCGTTTTTTCTCAACTCTGTCTACTAGTCTATTGTGATGTGTTGTTATTTCTTACAAGATCAAATCTAGCGCATGGCGGGCAGCTCACGTCTTCCATCTCATTCCTTGCTTGTAAAACATTTTCTATTACAAACAACGGATCTATTGGTAAAATTGTAATCATCTTTGTGTGTTGTTGGGAGATCAAATCCATTCCGAGTTCGATTACTACTATGACCTTCTTCTCAAGAACATCCCTTGCTTTCAATTTTTTGATCAGTTGCTGCGGATGAGAAGCAGCAAGCAGCCACGTCGCTATGGCTACATGATCATCCTCCCTTCGTACTTAAGGTCTTGAGTTTGATTTGGCCAAACTCCTGTAGCTATCCGGCATTTGTTGTTTTGCTGCGCAGTATGTGATTCAGATAAAGATAATTGTACAGTACAGCAAATCATACGACGAAGAAAAAGGGTAGCTCATAGCCCAACTCTCATCCTACCAACAGGCAACGAGCTGGGATTCGCTGTTTTGAATGGGCTCTCCTTCGATATTTACAGACATAATATGAAATAATAAAGCAGTTACAAGGAGTTGGAATGCCCAAATGGGCATCACAAGAAACCTCTTAGTCAAGATATCGTGGCTTCAATACCATCTCTATCAAATTTCTACCCTTAGTAAAACTTTCGACTTTTGTTCATTCCTAATATGTGCTAAGATTTCTACCTTCGCTTCTTTTCTATGGGTAGTATGTCTTTTACATTGTAATTTCAATTAATTCAAACTTCAAGAGTCCATGGCAACATTGAATTTCCTTTCAAAAGAAGGACAACTATATTAAAAAGAAGTAGCTTAATAAGGACTATGAAACTTGAAGTATGGTGCAAGGAACAAATGAAGTATGGTGGAAGGAACACATGAAGTATGTTGCAAGGAACAGGGCTAGATGAGGGCCTACACAGTCTCTAGCACTTCATTAATATTCATTTTAAACTTTGTTGCTTAAAAAAATAAAAATAAAAATAAAAAAATCTTGGGAAGTTTGGAGCCTTCCTTAAGAGGGCTTTCTCCTGATAACGCATGAGACCAGCCATAGAAACGAAAACGACCCCACATCTTCTGCACTTCGATTGTCGACCAATTCCAGTTACTCTTTATTGCTTGCTCACGATTCACGAACTGCCTTCTTCCCCATGAGTTCTTCCCCATGAAAATGTAATCTCCTGCTCATTCACGGATTTCGTCGTCTTTGTTTTTGCATCATTGATACGACAGAAAAATTCGCTTTCGCCTGCTCATTTATCAGCGAATCTGCAATTTCAGGCAGTTCTTCGATCAAAAGCCCATGCCTAACCTGAGAGGGCGTCCTCAAAAACCCTTGGCTGAAAAGGTCAACCCCAACTCCCAATGAGCACTCGACCGCTTCGCTGCCGTCTCTGCGGAGCTGAAATCCGAAAGAGAGAAAGTGGCAGGAGAATTGGGCACTCCCATCGAGCTTGTGAGGTTTTCTAGCGCTCCTGATAACGGCGCATGGCTGCCTATGGTCATTCTCCAAAATTCAAATATCCCCCAGGGATAGAGAGACAGGTCATTAAAGAGGCAGCGTCAGAATTAATCACACGGAAAAAGATTACTACAAATTTCAAGCAACGACCTGTTCGTTTCTCAGAGAATGATTGTAATGGCGACACGCTATACGAAGGAAGCCATGGTAGTGATGGCCGTAGTCTATATGATAAGAAGCTGCCGAATGAGCAACCCAGTTTTGAGGTGTCAACTGTTAACAAATACTCGCATGTTAATTTCGGACAGATTTATAAGAAATGTGTCATGTATTGTGTGATGGTTCGCTCTATGGGGCTGTTTTGGTTGATGCGATTCATTCTTTTCAGTCTGAAGATCTGTTTTTGTGTATCAACTCATCTTCGAGGGTGGCATGACAGTAAAAGGATATCGGGGCAGCCAAACACCCAAAGCACTTTGAAAGAAGACGCTACCGTTCGAGATCATCAAACAGAATTTCAAGCATCTTTTGTTTCTCCAGGATGTAGAATTAGCACCAAGCAAGTGCCTTCCTCATGGATACCATTAAGAATTTCTCTTGCAAAGCATAAGTCTAGTACCATTAAGAATTTCTCTTGCAAAGCATAAGTGTAGAACCTGCGCAGCTATGGTGCTGTCGTAATTCTCAGAAAAGGAGACGAAGGAGATAGCGATAAACTCAGATAAGGCCCCATGCTCAGATGGCAGTGGAAGATACATTTGATTGTTTTTGTTTTATTTATATAAGCCACGTCATCAAATCGCCCCCTCAAGCTGAGAATGAGCTTGAAAACAAATTGAAACAAATACATATGTCCATACAAAATGAAATAACATGAAATTAAATCTAAATACAAACTAAAGCTTTCTAACTCCTAAAGCTTCTCTGAAGTAGATGAATTTGTCTTTGGGAAGAGCTTTAGTGAAGATGTCCGCCACTTGTTCTCCACTGCTGTGATGTGAATCAACTCCACTTCTCCTTCGATGACCTTCTCACAAACAAAATGATAATGAACTTCGACGTGCTTCGATCTCGCATGATAAATTGGATTCTTTGATAACATTATTCTGCTCACATTGTTACAATAGATGACTACCTTTCCATCGATGTAGACTCCCATGTCTTCGAGTAGGTACTTAATCCATATTGCTTCACAAATGGCTTGTGTAATGCCTCTATATTCAGCTTCGGTACTTGACAAAGCGACAGTTGGTTGCTTCTTTCTACTCCAAGAAATGATTGCACTTCCAAGGGAAAAAGAAAATCCACTCATTCACCTTCGATCCATGACATTTCCTGCCCAATCGGCATCTGCGTATGCATATATACGTTGCTGAACTTTTCTCTCATAAAACAAGACAAAATTACATGTTCCTTTCACATATCACAATATGCGTCACACTGCATCCAAGTGCACTCTACATGGTTTATGCATAAACTGACGCATCAAACGAACTGCAAAACTCAAATCCAGTCTTGTCTTTGTTACATAAATTAAACTTCCAAGCATCTGTCTATACATATTGGCATTATGCAGGTTTTCAATAACTTCGTTCAAGAAGTGTGTAAGTCTATCACTTACTAACTCTATTGGTAACCCATATCTAGTGAACACATTCTCAAATAAGAACTTAGCCATCATTTGAGCATCATTCTTTGTCGTGGCTTTTACTTCTACCCACTTTCTAAGGTAATTGGTGGCTACAATAATGTACTCTACATGGGAGTTTCTAGCTGTGGGGTTAGTAGGACCTAAAAAGTCTATACCCCACTTCAAGAATGCTCGTCCTCCCATCATTGGCCTCAAAGGCATCTCTTCCTTTCTTATTGGATATTGTGCACATTGGCATGTGTCACATCTCTTCACATAGGTGTGTGCATCCATATGAAGAGTGGGCCACCAAAGTCCTAAGAATAGAATGGTCTTCATTACTCAATCAGGACCAAAGTGTCCATCTGCAACACCAATTTGTGCAGTTTCTAAGACTTTCAAATAGTCTGATTTGTGAATGCACTATCATAAGTAACGATCTTTCGCTCTTCAATATAGGTTATCTCCTACTAAGGCATAGTCTTGAGCCTCTTGCTCCATGCTCCATTTTCTTTCCCTCACTAGGTAGTGTTCCTAATCTCATAAATTCTACCAATGGAGCACTTCAATGTGGAATCAAGGATACATGATAAAGAGTCGCCTGCTCCATTGGGGGTCTCTTCTCGCACACTAGACAATTCTTAATCCACTCATGATTTGTCCATACTAGTCCAATTCACTCCTTAACAGCGAGTCGTAACAAACGAGAACTATGTCGTAAAAAGAGAACACTCTCGTCAAAAATCAAGCAAATGGCAGCTTATGTTTGAGATTCCTTTATACGAGTATACATATATTACAAAAATGAGGTGAAAACATGTGATTTTTGACATTTTTTGTCATTTTCTCATAAAAAAAGAGCTCAAAATGTAGTCAAAATTTCACTATATAAGGCATTGACATGTCCCAAAATGTATATGATAAGACATTGACATGTCCAAAATCTAAATGATAGGACATTGACATGTCTAAAATCTATATAAAGAATGTAGAACTGAATAGTTCTTATACAAAAATAACATTTTAGACATATTTTTAATGGGTGGATATCTGATTGTTAGTCAAAATTGCTACAAAACATGGTTTCATTAACCAAACTACTTCGAGGCATTTACAAAAGCACTAAAAATGTCTGAGAGCTTCAATGCATCTCACAACTTTGTCGATCTATGTCTACACCCTCATCATCTGATGCACTTGATTCAGTCTCATACTGTTGAGAGCTCTCTTCTTCTTCTTCTATATCCACAAGAGCTCTGTCTTCATCCACGTACATACCAAATTCTGCAGGATCATGCACAACTCTTCTTGTTTGCCTATGATTTCCTGTACCACATACATCTGGAAGCTTTTGTTTTATCATGTTGATGGTTGCTTTCCTCAAGTGACCTGTTTTTGTCAAGGAAAAATCATAAACAAGAATATCTACATCATCCATTTTAAGAGTGGATGTGCTTCGAATATTCTTTTTCTTTTTTGAACCTGTTCGTTTAGTATCACACACCATTTCTAAGTTATATTTACCTGTGAATGCATTACTAATTTTAGTGTAATACCAATGCACCATCAAAGCCTCTATTCTTCTCTGATCAATATCTTTAGTTATCTCTAAAACCTTTGCAATCCAAAATGGTCTGGTAGCCTCATCACCATCAGCAAGAACTGCAATAAGTGTTCCAACATTTATCTCTATTAAATTTCCTTGCCATCTTGCTTCTGCCTGTTTTGTCATCCTTGGGCCTACATAAATATTTCTTTCTGGTGGATGTATAAAACTTTGAAGTGCATCTGCATTACATGCTTGGGCCGCATTCACGGACCTTTGTGTACAAAAATCCCATGTGAATGGAACATCAACTGGCCAGTGACCTACAATTGTATACTGTATAATCTCTTCTTGATGATTGAAAAAGTCCTCCCACCAAGATACATCTTGATCTCCAGCATATTTTTTTGCACGCTCAATATGTCTCTTCTTTTCAATGAGTGCATGCATCTAGCTTTTACTTTGATCAACCACATTTCCACATCTTTCTGTATTGTTTTTATCTTCATATGGTGATTGTTCTGCACCATACATTATCACAGTAGACAAATTAGGCACCTGCAATAAGAATCTGCATCCCTCTTTAGGCTCCCACCCAAGAGAAGATGAATACTGCTTTGCAAATAAAAGGATTATTTCATCAACCCTCCTCATCAAGAATACATGGTTGAAACTAATATTGTGCAATGGAGCCAAAACCTTAGCACTGTTATCAAGGCCCATTGAGCAAAAGTGCTTAAAGTCTTAAATCTGTGTGAGGTGTTGAACTTCTGGTTTTGGAGTATATGCTTCTGAAATCAACTCAGATAAAATCGGAAGAGTAAAAGCATTGTTACGTGCCAACTTCTTAGAGAAAGTACTGAACATTTGATCAATGTGATCATGAGTGTGGCCAACCAGAAGGAAATTTACCTTAACCTTCTGAAATACCTGTTTTTCAACAAGCATGCTTAAATATCCAAAGACTGTAGAATTTTTATTCTCTCTTGCAGTATTATCTAGTTGCAAATATAGAGTTGGTGGCAAAAGACCCTTCCATGATTGCAAAAACACGATGAATGACAGTAACTGTAAGGTTTGGATCATTATGCACATTCGGATATGTGAAGAAAACCTTGGACATTACAGTTCCATTGTATACCAAAGCACCAACCAAATGCATTTGCACAAGGACTTCATCTCCAATGTCCTTAGGGATGCGATAAAAATGTGGCAAACAAGTTTTTTTTTGATCCATACCATCGATCAACAAACATATATAACGCTCCGGATTTCTGAGTGCTTTACTTCGATGATGAATTGCTTTCTTTCTCTCTAAAGCTTGACTCTCACGATGGTTGTTAAGAAGGTTTTTAAAATTATTCTTTTCCTGTGGTGTTGTAGCCCCTTTTGCCATGTTTTTCAAAGTGGCGCAAACTGAACATTCACCCATTCTAACTTTACGAGGAATAGAAACATTGTTAAACTCTTCCTTCCATAATCGAGTAAAGTGATGATACAACACATACTTCTCATTTCTATTTTCCATGTCTTCTCTATATATTTGAAATACCTCTCGACGAGTAAAGTTATCTGACAAGTGCAACCTTCCAGTTGTAGGCATAACCTCACAATGTTAGCTAAAATAGTTCATCATCCAATTCATTGCATGACGTCCAACAGATCCTTTGATCCCAACATGGAATGTATCCAAAATGAGATCCCCATTCAAAAGCCCTTGTTGAACCCTATGTATTCTAAAATTTCCCACACCCATTGCAATTTTAAATGCAGCCCTACAACGTCGCATCCCTTGACTAAAGAAATATTCAAAACCAACACGTGTTACTGACATGTTATCCTCAATCATTTGCATGCGAGAAACAAGGTATATATCCTGCCTTTCACTATCTAAATGGAGGAATTTTTCTCTTAGGTGCTTTAGTTTCTTCATTCCTAAATTGTACAAACATTTCAAACCACAACAATGCTTCACAATATCCAATGCAATCTGTCTATCTGAAGTAAGAAATTTAAATCTTTTTTGACTTACTTCACGAGGCCTTCCTTTAAACTGTAGATTGAGCTTGCTTTGCTTTTTCGTTGCTCCACATGCACTTGAGTCAAAAGGGAGATCAATGGTTGGATCAGATGGGAGATCAAGAGGTGCATTTGGTTGAGCAGCATTGCACTGTGAATTGGATAACTTAAATGACTCAACAGAAAACATGGAACCATCAGCACGTCCTAAATCATAGGGATCATCACTTCTGTGGAAAGGATCAACTGAGAACAATGAATCTGAAACTGTATCAATATGAGCAGAAGAAGCTGATGCCCAAGCATCCACTGAAAAGATTGAGCTCATCTTCACTGAGTTCACAGAAGACTGAAGATGAATGACCTTTTTAAATAAGTAGAAATCTGAGATCAAGTGAAGATGTCACATCAAATGTCACATCAAATGTCACATCAAGAAGATATGAAATCAAAAGTTTATTAAAGTACATTAAATAACATTAAACATCAAATTACATCAAATAACTTAATTACTCAAATATACACTAATAAGGGAACCAAAGATTTGATTCACTTTTGAAATGAGAAACACAATTGATTTCTAACTAGATATGAGTCATTGAGTCTTAGCATTGTGAGTGAATCAAAATATATCCAAGTTGAGTTCCAATTGGATTATATATTAAAATTGTTTGTAGTAGTGCCATTGAAGACTATACAAGAAGAAATTTTACCTTTGGTACTAAATAAGATTTCAAGGATTAGGTTTCATTGTAGTCTTGGCTATATCTCAAAGAGGTAGATGAAAGTATATTAAAAAAGAATTATGTGTAAAAGAGGTACTTGGAATGTTTATTCATACATTGATTTTCCATTTCAGCAATGTGTTACAAGATAAATGTGAATATGAATTAAAGTGAGGAGGATAACACTATAAAGATGTCATTAATCTCCCATATTCAACACAACTTAGACTTGAAGTGTAATTTCCATGCAAATGTACATAAATAGTTGCAAGGTTCTTTACTTGAATGTTTATTCATACATTGATTTTCCATTTCAACAATGTGTTACAAGATAAATGTGAATATGAACTAAAGTGAAGAGGATAACACTATAAAGATGTCATTAATCTCCCATATTCAACACAACTTAGACTTGATTTTCTCCCAAGCAAGAGATTCTAAGAAAAAATTTCTACATGAGATTAGACATCCTCATGTACATACCATACTCTTGCCATTGAAGTGTAATTTCCATGCAAATGTATATAAATAGTTGCAATGTTCTATGAATATTTCATTAAAGTGGCTCTGAAACAACCTATTTGTGTGAGTGGTATTCCCTGGTTAGATTGGTTGACAGATATAGTTAGCAACTGGACTCATTCAGTTAGAGTCTCTGGTTCAAGTTACCCAATTGCCTATAAATAGCAGAGGAGGAGATCATTCTCATTTTCAAAATCCACGAGCAACAGAGAGCAACAGAGCACATACAGCTATGGAGCACAGAGCTCAGCATATAAGCAAGGCAACTATGATGGAGAAGAAGAATGTTGGCAAGAGTACCAAGAGGTAGGCAAAATTATACCATAAAAAAAGATTCCTAAAAGATTCCCTTTGTATGTTTGTGTAAAGAGTCTACTTTCTAGGTTTTTATTTTTCTTAGCTCTAAAAATACAGATCCAATGAGGGTACAGCTCGATGCCTGGCATCGACTTTTAGGTGTAAGTCGATGCCAGGCATCGACTTGAGGCTGCAAGTCGATGCCAGGCATCGACTTGCACGTGCAAGTCGATGCCAGGCATCGACTTGAGGCCTCAGGTCGATGCCTGGCATCGACTTGCACCTGAAAGTCGATGCCAGGCATCGAGTTGCAGGTGCAAATCGATGCCAAGCATTGACTTTGTGTGCAAGTCGATGCCAGGCATCAAGTTGCAGGTGCAAATCGATGCCAGGCATCGACTTGAGGCTTCAAGTCGATGCCTGGCATCGACTTGCAGCCTCAAGTCGATGCAAGGCATCGACTTGCTTGGCATCGAAGTTTGCCTTAAAGTCGATGCCAGGCATCGACTTTAGGGTGCAAAGTCGATGCCAGGCATCGACTTTTGGGTGGAAGTCGATGCTAGGCATCGAGTTTTAGGTTCAAGTCGATGCCAGGCATCGACTTTTAAGTGCAAGTCGATGCCCGGCATCGACTTGCACACAAAGTCGATGCCTGACATCGACTTGCACTTAAAAGTCGATGCCTGGCATCGACTTGAACCTAAAAGTCGATGCCTGGCATCGACTAGGGCCTTTGAAAACCACATTTACGTATGAGCTGATTATTCCAAGCACCTTCAGGGATGCGGAGTCCAAGAGTGAGAGGCCCTTCAAGAAACTGAAAGTCACCATGGGCTCTGGTGATCAGCAACCTGACAAAGGCATTGGTCACCAAGCTAAACCAAAGAAACTTATTGTATCCTTATCCTCTGAGAAGGCCAGCAACCCGCTAGGAATATCCTCAGGTGGACAGAGTAGCATCAAAATTCCTGAGGATGATACAACTATGAAGGATAGGTCGAGGGACGCTGAGGTTTTAAGGACAGATCGTCCACTGCGGGACATGACAAATCTGGAGTGGTGCCTTCAGTATGTTGAAGAGAAGAATGCAGTCCTTCTTGTGTTCGCAGGGGCATATGGGAGAGGAAAGATCACGACAACACAAGGTTTTCAGTATGGCCTTGTGTACAAACTGGATTATGAAGATGAGGATTCTGACAACCTCCTTTTCTTGGTAGAGACATCGAGAGGTTTGAGAAATGTTATATGCAAGATGGATTTCTTGTGCCCAGAGTGCTGTGTTCCAGATCGTCTAGCTGAGATATGCAGGGACTTAGTCAATCTTATCAAGGACTTGATGCCATGGATCCAGGGCAACATCATGCCAACACAACAGAAGATGACAACCCCTGTAAAGGCAAGGGGTAAGCAGAGCGTGCAGAAGAAGCTTCAAAAGAAAAAGAAGAGAATTTCAGAAGAGGAGTCTTCTGACTCAAGCTCTAGCTCTGAGGATATAATTGTTGCACCTGGTGGAGAGCTTGCCTCGGGTGTTCTTGGTACTGAGCAGAACAAGATGAGGGAGGATATAACTAAAAGAAAAATTGTGAAGAAGGGGCAGCTGTTCCACCTGCCAATGAATATTATCCACAGGCCACCAATAGATCCAGTCACAGGGAGGAGGCCCCTTGAGATCAGGGAGCCACACAATTTGCATGTGCAGAATCTTAAGAAGAAAATGAGAATAAATCCTCATGCTACTGTTGTGCCATTCCTTGTCATGGTGGATCCGAATGAGTGCAGCTCCGTGGACGAGTTCAATGAGGGTTTATTTGAGGAGTATACTTATTATGTGATTGGAGGTTCACACTCTGCAGAGGCCCGTAGACAGCTAGTGAAGGAGCACCCTACCACTTTTTTCTTTAGGTATGCAGAGTGTAAGATATATGCTGGTCTTACAACTGAGGAAGCCAAGCTTCTTGCTTGGGATCACAACAATGACAATGACTACAGGCAAAAAATGTCCTCCATAGAGAGAATTCGGTTCTTCCACCATGAATATGAAGATTATCTTGTTAAGGAAGCTGGAAGAATACATCCCAAACTACGAAAGCAATGCCTTATTGAGGTTGGAATTGCACTGGATGAGAATAGAAAGTTTGATGCCTTGAGGAAATATGATCCATGGTTTCAACTGGCATTCAGATCAGGTGAGATCTGGGATCTACAGGATAAAATTTTCACAATGTGGGAGAACAAGGAGGTCAAGGTCTAGAAGCAACGAAAGTCGAGGCCAGACCCACAGGTTGATCTGAAGGGAAAGGGAAGGAAAGCTGACCTCTCAATTGAAGAGGCTCCCGAGGACATGAAGCTGACACCATGGAGGGCCCTTCAAGGAATCAAGGATGATACATTGATCATATCAACTTTGTCAAGGGTAATCTCCAAGGACTTAAGCCTGGAGGAGATGGTGACTGAGCTCAATAAGTATGTATGTTATTCTCAGATCCTTTTCCCTCCTCCCATGTTTCTGGTCTAACCTAGTCTCTTTTTAATTTTTGTGACTGTAGTCATAAAGTTTACATGAAGATTCAGGAGGTCATGATGAAGAGGCTGGGTTGCTTTTCTTGGACAGAGGTTCAAAGAGACTATCCAACCACATCATCCTACAAAGCTTTATCAGAATATTTCATCCTTTTCCGTGATTGGGTAGGTTCTCTTTCTGAGGTTGTGCCTCGTTTGCCATTAGGTTAGATGCCTTGATTCACCAAACCAATTTAATGCCAGGCTTTTAGTACGAATTCGATGCCTGGCATCGACTTACGGCTAAAGTCGATGCCTGGCATCGACCTGCAGCCAAAAGTCGATGCCTGGCATTGACTTGGGGGCATAAGTCGATGCCCGGCATCGACCTGCAGCATAAGTGGATGCCTGGCATCGACCTCGTGGCATATGTCGATGCCAGGCATCGACTTATGTCCCAAAGTCGATGCCAGGCATCGACTTTCAGTAGAAAGTCGATGCCTGGCATCTACCCCCACATGAAATCGATGCCATTCATCGCTTCCCTATGTTCTGCTTGCTGTATTGAAGAGCTCATTTAGTTGTCTTTCCACTTTTTTCTGCAAAAACCAAAGAAAAGTAAGTCTGCGGAGCTACTGGATGATTGCCCCCCTGCATTCCTGGCTCACATTCAAAGAGCAAGGCATGAGAAATCTAGGCTGAAAGCCAAGGAGATGGATTTTGATGATGAACCTGATCTGAAATGTTTCTCCAATCCCCTAGACCCCCTTAGGCCTGTATATTACAATGTATTTTGTAGTGATGTAAGTAATATTTGTTCTGTTGTGCCTAGAAAACATTTTTCCCTTCTCATAGCGGACATACCCTATGGATTTAGGATGTTGGGATCAGTTAATGATGATGAACCCTTCAAACACCCTCAGATTCGGAAGATGGTCACTGATTTTGCAGAGTTGACTATGTCTCCTCTTTGGAGGATAGTAATTTTCCATAGCAGAGACCAGTCCTTCTCTGTTTCAACTGCTCTGAAGGCAAGATGTCATGCTGTGGAGTGCCTCACGTGGTAAGTAATCTTCTTTCTATCTCCGTGGCTTTAATGATGCTCTCTGTGACTCATAGTTCTTGTTTGCAGGGTGAAGACAAACGTAAATCACACTCCTTTGCATAGGTTTGTGAGCTCCACTGAATGCATTACAGTTGGCTGTTATGATGAAGTAAGCAAAAGGAGAGTCAGGGAGCATTGCAATGAGAATGGGATCTCAAATGTGCTCATGTTCCCAGTCGTTACCAAGAAACTTCGTCATGTAGTTGGGGACATGACATTGGTTAACCCCTATCAGAAGCCACAAAAACTCATAATGAGATTTCTTTAGCTATTCTCCAATGATGATGACTGGGTCCTAGACCTTTTTTCGGGCACAGGTAATTTCAATTTTCACAATTTTCATTAGTCATGGTTGATTGACACCTCTAAGTGGTTTTCTGCTGTTTCAGGAACGACTCTGGCTTGCTCCTTAAAGATGTTCAGGCACTGCATAGCTGTGGAGAAGGATGATGCTCAAGTGAGCTTTATTAGAATGAGAATCAATGGGCTGAATGAATGCCCAGATGAAGACCAAGAGGTTGGAAGGAAGCACATTGCAGACACAGAGAGATTCCAACCGGCTTCAAGGGAGCCTGTTCCCCCACTTGCAGATGAACCGGGGGACATGGCTGACCTTGAAGAGCCAATCTTGGAGCAAGAGAGGCAGGATATGTGTTCTAATGTTCCAGAGGATCCCAATATCCTTGAGCCTGAGGAAAGCTATGATCAGCTTCTATTGTAGATTCATATTACTCTTGTACTTACACAGGAAATGTAAAAACATCATTTTAATATAAATATAATGTCGAGTTCTGCTTCCACTTTGTGTTCAACTTGATTTATCTTGAGCATTTCTCTAATCATGTGTGAATGTTTCTTAGTATAATTTTGTTGATTATTATCTTCTCTTGGGAATGCTTTTGTGAAATGTATTTCATATTCTGTGAATATGGCCATGCATTCAATGAGGATCTTAACCATACAAAGGGGATGATCTTAATTGCCTTGTTAAAATGTTCCGATTTTTGCAACACATGTACTCTAATTTTCGAGTAACTTTTAATCAGCTATAATCTGTGCTTGTTGAGGTTATGGATGTAAGGAAGGAGCTTCCCGAACTCTTACTTGTACCTTAAACACTAATCTATTGTCAAAGATCATGATGTGGGATTCTTGATCGGCTGAACAACTAGTTTTCATGGCAAGAATTTTATTATATCTATCTTGACTACTTGGGATATGAGATCAAGGTTCTAGTGACAATATTTACAAGCAAGAACAAGTGATGCTTTCTAGATTTTGTAAAATGCTCACTTTATTGCTTGATATAATGGTCTTTAGGTAAAAAGGAAAAGAGAACATGTCTTTGTTCTCCTTTGTTGTGACTCAGTGTTTCTTAATGTTTTAGATTCTACAATGTTCTTTGTTTAGAATAGGGATTTCCTAGCAATACTTCATGGGCTTGTTGCAACCAACTACTATGTTCATCATCCTTGACACAACAAGCTAATACACCCTCTATATCTTGTTTGTACATACTTCCTGCCAATATGTGATATTTTTGTGATTTTACAATTTCTTCTTTGTTTGTTTTCACATTCTTATTTGCAAGTCCAAAGGTTAGGATAGATACCAACTTATTTGCCCATTTAGGAACAACTTCTAAATTGAACAGATAAGCATTCCGCAGTTCATTAGACACACCCTACAGTGACTCTCCTGAAGTGATGGGAGAAAGGTGACCTACCCTTAGGTGGGTTCTACCTTTTTTAACAACCACTTCAAAATCCTATTCCATTAGTAAGAGGAACCATCTTACTAAACGTCCTTTATTGCAAGGTTTATTGAACTTGTTAGCCAATAGATAGTCTCCAAACTTCTTTACAACATGTACTATGCCTAAGCCTTCTATTTCAGTTGTTGTATAGTTTTGTTCAATCGCATTCAACTATCTGCTAGCATATGCTGCAGGCAAATCAAGATTTCTTTCACCTGTGGGTTGTGCTAGCACACATCCTATTGCATAATTGGATGCATCTACATGGACATGGAATGGTTTATTCCAATGAGGAGTAGTCATTAGTGGTGCTATGCACAAATGTCTCTTCAACTCATTAAAGGATTTTTCAAATTCATTGTTCCACTCAAAATTTGTCAATAGAGAGTAAAGAGGTTTAGCTATGATTGCATACATGTGGATAAATCTATGGTAATATCCACAATGGCCCATAAAGGCTTGTACCTCTTTCACGTTCCTTTGCCCTGGCAACTCTACTATAGCTCTTACGTTGTCTTCATCTGTTGATATTCCATTCTAAGAGACAATATGTCCTAAGATCTTGCCTTGATGTACCATGAACACACACTTTTCTGGATTCAGAACAAGGCGATATTCTCTACACTTGTTGAAGATTTTTTTGAGCTCTAGGATGCGCTATCTTCTTTCTTGGAAATGGGCACATAAATCGTCCATATATACTTCCAAGCTCTTTTGCAAGAACTATTTGAAGACATGACGGATGAGCCTTTGGAATGTTTCAGGTGCATTGGTGAGCCTAAATGGCATCATGCAAAATGCTAAGATTCCCCATCTGGTGGCAAAGTGGTTTTGTGTTGATCTTCTAGGGCTATGGCTACTTGGTTGTAACGTGAAAATCCATCAAGAAGCTATAAAATTCCTTGCCTGCAACTGGATCCAATAAATGTTTTGTGATTGGACGTGGATAGCTATCTTTGATCGTAGCGGCATTAACGTTTTTAAGGTTAATACAAACTCTTAGCTTTCCAATCTTTTTGGACACCACTACAATGGGGGACACCCATTCAATATGTTCAATCCCATAGATAAATCTAGCTTCAATTAGTCTATCAATTTCTTCTTTTATTTTGGTTGCATAAGTGTCATTATATGTGTACGACTTCTGTTTGGTGGGCGTGCCATCAGCTATCATGGGGATTGTATGAGAAGATATTAGAGGATCTTCCCACTTTAGGTCTCTGTAGGCCCACACAAACATATCCCTATATTCCCTTAATAGAGCTACAAGGTCTACTTCTTCTTCACTATGATTCTTCAACTTGTTCAACCTGTTTTAAGGCTTGTGCCCAAGTGACTGCCTATATAGGGGCCACATTAATGCTATGCAAACTTGAGTCCACCACTTAGCCTACCACATTAATGGGTGTAACCTTGGGCACACTATAGGGGTTTCTAGGAAAATCTCTCGAAAGATGTTCTTTGCCGCAAGTAGGACAAAAGCCTTGTATTCTGATGTTCTGTCCTTGACCTGGAGCCGATGGGTGGGGACATTCATGAATGAAATGGTCATCCTGACATCTAAGCCATGGTCCTCTAGGGACTTGTGGTCTTACTTGTCTTGGTTGGGGCCTAGGGTTAGGATTTTTGTACATGACATTGGAGTATTCTGGCTCCGAATTTGGTTTCATAGGTAGAACCTCATATTGATACCGATAAGTCCCACTATGCTCAGATGACTCTGTGTAATAAGCTTGTGGACTATCCTCATAGGTGTAGTCAAAACTATGAGCATGAGTGTCATCTTCTGAGACCAAAGGGGTTATCAACACCAATTCTCTATTAGGGTTCTCTTCTGCCACTACATACGGATCTGGAATCTTGTTGGTAGGAGGTGGTGGTTGGTTTTGTAGGACTCGTTGTGGCCTATGTGGGGCCTGATATTGCTAGTGGTATTGAGGTTGATATCATTTTTATGGCCTATAATATGGATATTGGTATTGGTTTTGATACCTACCCTATTGGTAAGGTCGTTGATGATTTTGTTTGATGACGTGCCTATTGTATGGACAATCTTGAGCCATGTGGTTTGTGTATTTTCTCTCAATAGTGCAATATGGAGCATTAGGGTTTCCTTGGGGTTGAGCCATCATCAGGCAACCATTAGCCATGTGGTCTCCCCCACAGTTGTAAATCGCTTCAATGAGGTGTCCATTGGTGTTTGTCTATTTTGAACTCCTAGCTCCCTAGCAATCTACTTAACTATCTCATCTATCTCAGTGGAGGTTCTGGAAGTATGACTAGTAGAACCATCTAAATCCTTATAGATTTTGGACAATTCTAACTCCTCACCCAAGTTGTCTTGTATGTCTATGCACATGCGCACACACTCTTCTATGGATCTAGGCTTTTTCAAGTACACATATGATCTTAACTTTATGCCTAGTGAGCCATCTAGAAACAAAGCCACTTGTTTGGCCGGTGTGGGTAGCTCTAGAACTGGGCATCTTTTTAAGTACTCTCTATACTCTCTTCCTGCCAGTCGCACTATTTCTTGAGGTGCTTGCTTGAAGCTATGGGTCAAGGATGATGTGTTATGTCTGATATCACTCTTGGAAAATTCTACAATGAATGCTTCTAGCAATTGGCATATATCTTAGTAGTTGTGACTATTCAAGGGTTGAAACCAAGCTAAGGGAGTACCCTTGAGGGTCAAACCAAATGCCTCAAACTGTGTGAACAAGTCCTCAACATGTTCAACTCTTAACACTTGTTTGAACTTGGCCACATGATGATAAGGATCTCTTGAACCATCAAAGTAGTTCTTCATTGTCATGACCATTTGAGAGGGTGTAAAGGTTATTGGGTACTCTCGAGCTCTAGAAAATGGAAAATGATGATCATCTCTTTGATACCTATGTGCTCTATGTCTCTCTCTTTTAGGTCTTTCAATTTCAGATCCAGATCTCTCTCTACCCAATGTGTGTGCAAAGCTTACTTCAGGTCTCCGTGTGGCTCTTTCCTTCTAGTTTTCATGAGCCTTGGATGATCCTACACCTTAGAGGCCATGGGAAACATTAGACCTTGTTGGAGGGAAAATCAATTCACTCTTCCATGTATGCATGCCTGTCATGCTCTATTACTAAGAACATTCTCTCCGATGTGTTATCTAGATAGACAAGTTTGCGTGGTGTCTTAGGGTCTTTGAATTCGTAGATGGTGATAATTGGGTTAGGTTGATCTGGCTTGAATCTCCAAAAGGCTTCCTCCGTTTCTCTATTCAAGAATAGTTCTATGCTTTTGTTGTCTTTGAGGGATCCAGTATAGAGTGATCACTCTAGTAAAGACTCAGTAACCTCTTGGAGTTTTGGGTTCTTGTCATAGGTCTCCTTGCTCTAGGTCTCCTATCTCCTTCTAGGGAATGATATTTCCAAACTCATGTGTCCTATCTTGTAGGTTGCTAACCACGTACATGGTTCCTTGCTTATCAATGTATGAAACCTCTTCAAATTTGACCACTAGGTGTTCAAGTCCAAAGGGTTGATCTTGATTTTTGAGTTGGACAACTGATCGCCTCAAACCATCCTCATAGATGCGTGCACCTAATCAATTAGTCTTGATATACTCCAACTGTGTCTTATAGGGACCTTCTAGTGTTTGTAGATAGGGAGTGATTCAGCTACCTATAGGTCTCTCGATGCTAAAAGACCTTTTTGAATCACTTGTCTCCAAACTTAGTACATAAGGATAACCACTTAGTTGTGCTCAAGACTTAGTTATATGGTTGAATCTAGCCGCAAAAGATCTAATGCTTTTTCTATCCTTGCCTAGGTGTCTACCAGATCTCAAGTTCATAAGTTTTGTTTTTTGTTCCCAAAATTCCCCTTAGTATTGCTCAAAATCCTTTGGAGTCCCCTTGGTTTCCTAGTCCCACCTGAGGGTCAACTAGAAACAAGCTTTCCAAGGAACCCAAAATCACAACAAACGGATTTTGTATGAGAAAGTTATGTCCAATGAGGCTTTTGGGGGTGAAAACAAGCAAACATGGCCTCTCAAAGAATCGCAATTTTTTGCAAATCAGGTAGCCAAAAAGTCGTGTTTTTTACAACTGCAACAACCAGAGAATCACGATTCTCTCAAAATCCACAATCCAAAGAACCAGGATTTTTGCAAAATCTACCAAGCAGAGAATCGTGAATTTCTCAAAATCCCTAAGTCTAGGAAATCATGATTTTCTCAAAATCACCAAGTCTAGGAAATCATGAATTTCAAGAAGAAAATTGCGAATTTCAAGCAAAGAATCGCGACTTTCTCCAATTTTTTGTCTAGGGATTTGGAAATTTCAAGCAGAGAATGGCAAATTTCGAGCAGAGAATCGTGAATTTCAAGTAGAAAATCGTGACTTTCTCAAAAGCACAAAGTCCAGGAAGTGGCGACTTTCTTCCAAGAAATCACGACTTTCTCAAAAGCACTGAGTCCAAAGAATCATGAATTTCCTCAAGAGAATCCTGAATTTCTCAAAATGTTAAATTCCAAAGAATCACGAATTTCTTTCAGAGAATCGTGAATTTCTCAAAATGCCCAAGTCCAAAGAATCGTGAATTTCTTCTAGATTATCACAAATTTCTCAAAAGTGCTAAATTCCAAAGAATCACAAATTTCTTTCAGAGAATCGTGAATTTCTCAATGCCCAAGTCCAAAAAATCTTGAATTTCTTCTAGAGAATCGTGAATTTCTCAAAATGCCCAAGTCCTAAGAATCACGAATTTCTTCCAGGGAATCATGAATTTCTCCAATTTTCTAAGTCCAAGAAATTGTGAGAATCATGAATTTCAAGCAGAGAATCGTGACTTTCTCAAAAGCACAAAGTCCAGAAAATCACGACTTTCTTCCAGGAAATCGTGAATTTCTCAAAATGCTCAAGTCCAAAGAATCACGAATTTCTTCCAGAGAATCGAAAATTTCTCAAAATGCCCAAGTCCAAAGAATCACAAATTTCTTATAGAGAATCGTGAATTTCTCAAAATGCCCAAGTCCAAAGAATTGCAAATTTCTTCTAGAGAATCGTGAATTTCGCAAAATGCCCAAGACCAAAGAATCGCGAATTTCTTGCAGAGAATCATAATTTTCTCAACTTCCCCAAGTCCACAGAGTTGCAATTTTCTCAAACTTTCCCACGTCAAGAGAATTGCAATTTTCTCAAATTTTCCCGAGTCCAAAGAACCATGATTTTATCCAAAGGCACAATTCTAGAGAATCATGATTTTCTCACTTTCAGAGAATCATGATTTTCTCAAAAACTTTTAGGCCAGAAAAAATTTGAATTTTCCAAAGAATTGTGATTTTTTGAGAAAGTCATAATTTTCTGAGTTTTTCGATAGGAATTTTGAATTTTTGTGCCGAGCCCCAAATGTGTAGAAAATTCGGAAAAACACAAGCACATGCACTCCCAAGCACTTCCTAGCTCTTTCTTGCACTCACACACCTGAGAAATGATGTGAAAATGGTGAAAATGCACTCAAAAACAAAAACTTCTATGAAGATGATGATGGATGAAGATGGTGATGATGAAGACGGACAGGAAAAAAAAAACAGAAAATGACTATTTCTTACCTTCCAATGTTGCAAATCTACAATCTTACTGTCACAACGCTCATCCTCGAAGCTCTCTCCTTGGCAACGATGCCAAAATATGGTGTAGCTCAAGTGTGAGTACCACCTCCTTTACTTGTCAATCTGCAAAGATGTGAGGAGTGGTATGAAGACCATGAGCAAGTGAAGGAACAAGCCGAGTGAAAGCAAACAAGCATGCACACACATACACACACACGTGCATACGGTAAGATCAAAGAGAGGAACAATGGAAAGCTTCTATTACAAAAGACCTCTTGTACAAAGCTTCAAACTCTAACAAGCCAACCCCAAAAATGAGCTCTCTACCTGTCTTTTTAGTTTTTTGACTAGGTTTAGCCCTGTCGAGATGTAATGTCCGGCCTAGTTAAAAATTAGGTTCTAAGGCTTATTTGAGGGTTCAAACGGAGTCTAAAAATTATGAAAAATAGTACATAGCTACTTCTAATACTCCTCAAGCTTGAGGACTCCTTCGCTAGAACAAAATGGAGTTGCAAGCATGTGAAATGATATTCATAATGGTTTTTAGTGATAAAAATCACTCTTTTTGTAGGGGTTCCTTCTAAAAATTTGACATACACTTCTTCGAGCTCCCTACTTTCTCTTTCTTCTTGTGTGTCCACGTCTTTGACATGTTCTTGTATCTCTTTCCTAACCTTGAGTGCTAGAAATATTGCAATGTATGTCTTAGTACATCCAATTGTGCTTCACATGATTTATGCATAAAATTACTCACTAAGCCAATTGCAAAGGTCAAACTTCGTCTTGTTAAAAGTTATGTGATTCTAGGGCAAGCTGAAGCATATGTGTTTCACTAAATAATTTCACTTGAAGTCTTTTGGACCTTAGGAAAGCAAAGAACATGTTTGAAGATGAAATCTTCTCCAAAAGGAGGCATTGAATTACCATATTTTAGGAAGTTAAGTGCTTCTTATACATGTGCTATTGAGCCATTTTATATCATAAGAACTCATTTTTTGTTGTATATCTCTCTTACTCTTTCCAAAGTGTGTTGAATTTCAATAGAAACCTATTAGGAATTCATTTTCTCTCTATATGAAAGTTTGTTTTTAGAGTTCTTCTACTTGTTAGAAAGTTCATAAAACAAGGATTATATACCAAAAAGGCTATTAGGAAAATGGTCTTGTATTGTGAGTTACAATTCTTTCTTTATATGCTATTCTATCTAGAAACCTATTAGAAAAATCATTCTCTCTTGTGTGACTACCTTGACTAGTTTGTAGCGTCCAATTCCAGTGTTTGATAGCTTAGTGGAAACACATGCATGTCTAGTTTATGTACCTAAGAGGGTATTATCATTGGATTGGGGAATGGAGAGATATAGTAGGTTTATTGAGTGCTCGTCTGAGTGTATCTAGGTCTTGGGTAGGGTCCAAGTTTCTTGTTTTGAATTAGGAGGAGAAATCTTCCAATAGGTTGTGCCTTTGTTCATAAATCAAGCTTCTAACCATGTTTCTATATACATTTGCATCATGCAAGTGTTTTCCATAATCGGTAAGTTGTGAATTAGCATCACGTGGCATATGAACATTTTTGCAAGGAGTCATGCCAAATCTCTTAAGCATTTCTAGCATATAGTTGCATTGTATCATCCAAATTCCTTCTTGCATTAGAAATCCTCTTTTTCATCATTACTAGTAATGATGAAATCATCGACATAAATCATTGATAGAAATATTTCACTTTTATGATTCTATACAAATAGTGTATAATCAAACTTGATTTTTGAACCCAAGATCCAATAGCTTTTTAGTGAATAATTGACACCATGATCTTGGTGCTTATTTCACTCCATAAAGCTCTTTCTTCAACTTGCACATATAATGAGGATGCTTTGGATGCACATAGCCTTCTCCTTGCTACATATAAACTTCTTCATGCAATGTTCCATTTAATTTGCATTTTTAACATCCATTTGATATGATTTTCAAGTCTTCATAGCAGCCCATGCAATCATGCTTACCATTCTCATTTTTAGAAACTCACTAAATGTTTCATCATAATCCAATCCATATAGTTATGCATATCCTTTTGCAATCAAATATACTTTATATCTCTCCATTGAATCATTAATTTTGGCACTTCATTTTGTACACCCATTTGCATCCAATAGCTTTCTTATTTGGCAGCAATCTTACTAATCCCTGTGTATCGTTCTTCTTCAATGTGTTCCTCTCATGATCCATTGCTTTGCACTAACCTTTATTTTTTGAGACTCCTTGAGAATTTCTTGGCTCATCATGCTTTATTCTCTATATCATGTATGCGTAATGAAGCTTCATAGACTTGTTGTATAGAATCAATATATCCACATGTTGTCTCATGCTCATGGATCTTATCATATGAATTTATTCATTCAATCTTAAACGTGTTTCTCCTCTTGTGTGTGGAGGAGCATATTTCTCCTTCTTACTTTTAAACATTCTAGGTGTTACTATTTCATCTTCAATATCTAAGTCAGACATGCACTCTCTCATTTTTTCTTTCCCTTTTGTCTTTCTCCTTGCATAATCTTTTTTATTTTCACTCCATGATGTTCCATGTGTAGGAAACTCATATGAACCATAATCTTGGCTTTCCTCATGATTATTAGGTCTATGAATTGTCTCTAGCAAAAGAATACATTTGTACTAACTACACATTTTTTTTGTCACATGATTATAGCATCTAAATACTTTCTTTTCCTCTAAATATCCAACAACTATGATTTTGTTTGTATTCAGGCTCAAAATTATGTCTCAATTGACTATCTGCATGTGCATAGTACGTTAGGGGAAAAAGTGAGCCCTGAATGGGCCTTGTAAGGATCCCTAATTTTTAGGCATTAAAATTTATTTTTTGAGGATTAAGAGGAGATTCTAAACCACTAGTGGTATTCTAGAGGTTTTCAAACACATGAGATCATAGCCATTAGATGCTTTAGATCAATGGCCAGTGTTCAAATGCGTGGGTGAGAAAAGGCACAATGATGGCAATTTTGTCACAGGAGGGACTCGGAGCGTGCACATTTATGCAGAAATTTGGATCATCTAATCTCGCCATGATCCAAGGGAGGCACGCATTTCGGGCTGATCATCATCGGGAGGCCATGAGAGGCGTTGGATTAGCCTCTAATCTAAGGGAGGAGTACAAACCTCATGAGAAAACAAGCGCAATCGAATTCCAACCATACAATTGAGCTTCAATCTAATGCCCTACAAGAAAAGGTGCCTCTCCCCTGTTTGTGTCATCTCAACCATTGGATGAGAGGCTTGATCCAAGGGCCTCAATGTAAAGGCGCTTGTTTGTAACAGAAACCTCTCCAAACCACACGATTGATGCGCGATCAAATGGCCAAGAACTCATCCCACCTTGCCTTTTGCAAAAGGAGATATGCCCTTGGATATATGAGGCCATCCAATGGTTGATAATCATTTTGAAGGTCTCCCAAACCACTCACGCCAAAAAGCCATGGAGATGTGGTGGTTTGCAAGCCTTTGACTAGGAAAAAAACCATGGAAGCCTATGCCTAGTCTAGGAATAGACTGTGTCCACTGCTCTTCTCTCATTGGTGGACACTAATCAACCCTTAATCTAAAAGGCCCATGGAGGGTTCATTTTTTCCCCTAATGAAATACCCCCATACACTCCTAAGTAGATCACATTTGGTTTGTGCTTCCATAGTCTTAGAAGGAGTTAAATGATGAACCATTCCTATCAGAGTTCTATTTATGAAGTACATCCATACGGAAATCTTGTGCCCCAAATATATATTGTTGGAGTTTGAGGGGAGAAACACCAATAGCATAAGGAAGGAGAAGAAGCTTGGAGCATAACACAAAACCCAATGATTTATGATTTGAACATAGAAAGATAAGAAACTGGTTAGGGTTACGGGCATATATACAAGTCGGGGCAAAAAACCCTCATAAAGAGGGAAAATAGCATCATGGTGGTCCTAAGTGTGATCATGCACATCACTACTAAAATATATCAACAACTGCCCCCTAGGAGTGATGTAGTGAACAAGGAGTATGAACTCATGTATAAGGAAGTTCCAAGTTATGTGGAAAGAGATTAATCCATAAAACGATGTAATCCGAAAGCTTTGCTGAAAGCTTCAAATCTCTCCCTAGGCAAAGCTTTTGTGAAAGGATACACTGTTATCATGTGTGGATGCATATGCAAAAAAAATCTCTCCAACAAAGAACCTCTCCCCTGACATAATGATAAAGCACCTCACTGTGCTTTGTGCAAGCATGGAACACATGGTTCCTTGCAAGTGCCAATGCGTGCTGACTACCAACTCACCCAAATCAGCCAAGAGATGTTTGAGCCACACACACTTAATAGTCATTGTAAAGGGTGCCCTATACTTAGACTCACAACTAGACGTGGTCATAATAGGCTACTTCTTGCTTGATCAAGGTATGCATGAGCTACCAAGGATAAAATAAAATCCAATAGTGGAAACATGAGTCCCATAACAACTAATCTAGTGAGAGCAAGAAAAGCATGCAGATGAGACAATAATGATCCCCCCCTTGGGATAAAAAAATCCAAGTAGCTAGTTACCACTCAAGTAGTGAAAGATGCCCTTAATTGCTTGCCAATGCTTGACACCTAAGTAATGCATAAAGCAACTCATATGAGAGACAAAAAATTGAATATCACCCTGCATTATGCAGGAGTAGATCAAGCATGAAAGAACTTATTGAGAGAGAACAAGATCAAATGAGTCTACAAGATCATACACTCAACTATAAGTTTGTTGGCAATAGGTTTGGTGCAATATTCAAGGCCAAAACTCAACAATCACATGTCAATTTATTTTTTGAAACAAGGATATTCCCCGATTAATTTGCATAAATTGAATGTCCAAATAATGATGCAAATGCAACAAATCTAAGATCTAAAAAGAGGCATGGAACTCAGCCTTAAATTCAATGATATGTTTCTCATTAGAACGAGTGAGAATCATGTCATCAACATACACAACAATGAATAGAATTACATCATCTACATGCTGAACATTTAAGGTACTCTCAACTCGACTGTTTTCAAAACCATGCACAATCAAGTAGGCATGTATCTTTATCTTTTCATACCAAGCACTTGGTGCTTGCTTCAGACCTTATAATGCCTTTTTCAACCTGCACACTTTGTTTTCATGCTCGTTATGCACAAAACCACAAGGCTCAAGTACGTACAATTCTTCATGTAAGTTACCATTTAAAAATGTAGTTTGAATGTCCAACTGATTTACATTCCAACCCTGATGAGCTGCAAGTGCATAGATGCTATGAATCATGGTCATTCCAAAAGTGTGTCCAAAGGTCTCATAAAAATTAATGTCTCTCTCTTGAGATAACTTGTTGCAAAAAGCCTATCCATATACCTGTCAACTATTCCCTCACACTTATGCTTTACCTTGTATACCCATTAAGTGAAAAT
Source organism: Ceratopteris richardii (assembly GCA_020310875.1). Lineage (NCBI taxonomy): Eukaryota > Viridiplantae > Streptophyta > Polypodiopsida > Polypodiales > Pteridaceae > Ceratopteris > Ceratopteris richardii. Next base: position 94,300,968 of record CM035434.1, read on the forward strand.
GGCCTTTTTGCCTAAAGGACAACCATATAAAGACTAGGGACCATTCTTCATCATAGCATCATAATTTGATTGCATAGAAACCAACCAATTTTCTGAATCTTGTGCTTCATCAAAATAAACATATTCATTCTCATTACAAAGACTAGAGGCATTGATTGCATAGCAATATCATGCAAAGGAAGCACTATAAGAGCTTGAACAAGTATGATATGCTAGAGGTGCATCTAATTTGATATCTCTCAAAGCTTGTATTCATATGTATATATTTGACATGAGTTGAGAAAAAAACTTGGTCCAAAAGCAAAGAAATGTATCTTCATTGGGTACTCCCTTGAGAAAAAAGGATAATAATGCTATAACAGAATCACACACCAAGTGAAGGTAAGCACATATGTGGTTTTTAGATGAAATGGCGAGCTATTATGCTGATGCAAAAGAAAGACCTAATGTTGGCTCAAATGCCATAGGAAATGCTGAAAATGCAAGTGCAAATTCTCATGTTCTAAGAACACTAGATGTGTAGCCTAGCAAAACTTCCAGCTCAAACCTGTGGAGTGAAAGACTACATGGAAATTTAGGTCCAGCAAGCTCATCAACTATAGCAAAGAAAGGTAATGAAAGGATTTTTATTGATAATAGAACATCTACAATTTTTTAAGAGATTGATGGAGAATCAACTGATTTGAAAATGAGCTTGAATGAGGAATTAGGATTGTGCTCTATGAATAGTCAAATAGTAAGAAAGGCATATGCAGATGATACAATGAGAAGAAGTGACCTAGGATCAAGAGGATCTGGTAGGATGTGTAATTCAATCTACTAATTAATATATGATAGCTACATGGCTCATCATTATGCCTACATGGCCAAGGTAATATAAGATGTTGAACCTTCTTGTTTTGAAGATGCGATTGTAAATGGAGGTTGGGAGAAAGCTATGGATGCAGAGATTTCTTTACTTTATGGAAATAATACATAAAAGCTAGTTCCATTTTGAGAAGGAAAGCAACCCATAGGCTACAAATGAGCTTACAAGGTAAAGTATAACGCTAATGGTAGCATAAGCAAGTATAAAGCATGATTGGTAGCAAAAGAATATGCACAAACATATGGCATTGATTAAGAGGAAACGTTTAGCCTATTAGCTAACTTGCCTATCATTAGATCACTTCTTGCATTGAGTACAAAAAACTATGTATTTCGCATAAGATGAATGTGAAGAATGCTTTCTTATATGATGACCTGCAAGAAGAAGTATACATGGACCAACCGTTTGTGGGTTGAAAAAGGCCTTTTTATGGGCTTGAACAAGCTCTTGTGCTTGGCATGTAAGGATTGGATATTATTTAACTTCAATGGGGTTTTCTAGGTGTGATGCAAAACACTCACTATATCTAAAGAAGTTTAAAGATGGCATCATAGGTGCGGCTATTTATGTTGATGATTTGATTTTTTATGTTGTGATAATGAAGAAATCATTAAAGAGTTAAAGGAACTACTTATGTAGGAATTTGACATGAAAGATCTTGGCATGTTGCTCTATTTTTGGGCATTGAGTTTATACATATAGAAACAAGTATATGAATGTCCCAAAGAAAATATGCATTGAGTATACTATAAAATTATGGTATGGGTGATTGCAATCCAATTTCTTTGCCATTATATCTGAATTTGAAGTTGGATACTACCATAGGTGAAGCATTGGAAAATGCTACTACATAGATGAAAGTTGTGGGACGTTTGATACATCGCACAATAACAAGGCTTCCTCTAAGTTACACGTTGAGACGTGAGAGTTAGTTTACATAAAGTTTTAGGAAACCACATTTGATTGATTTGAGATGCACTCTATGATATGTGAGTGCATCTTTGGATTATGCATTATTTCATGTAGCTAGTGTAGAATTGCAAGTTCATGGATACACAGATATAGATTGGGTTGGTAGTGATCTAGATAGAAGATCTATTAGTGGTTTTCTATTTTGTACTTTGGAGTTTTTTTGTCACATGGTATAGTAAGAAGAAACCAACTATTTCTTTGTTGAGTACAAAGGCTGACTATAGAGGTGCTACAATGAAAACATGTGAGGCTTCATCACTAGAGATGCTACTTGAAAGTTTAGCTATAGAGGTGCAAAAGCCTATCATCATTTATTTTGATAATCCTAGCAGCATAAAACTAGCACACAATCCTTTTTTCATGCTAGATTAAAGCATGTCAAGGCACATTATCCCTTCATCAAGGAGAAGGTATTACAAGGTGATATTGATCTTCTTTATGTGAGGATAGATGAGTAGGTTGCTGATATTTTCATTAAAGCACTTGGAGTATAGAAGAAGGGGTTTCCAAAGATGGTTGGATTATACGACATGACATTGAGCTTGATGGGGAGTCTTAAGATATCAAACTCAACATGTGATCATCTAGGATAACACATATGGTTTTTTGTTTCTCTAACATGTATATTGGTTACACCAATACATTTCATGGATACTTTTAGTGAGATTCACTAGGTTTTTTAATTGAGAGTGATGGCATATTTTTAACATTAAAATTTGGAAAAGGGTATCGTTATGTGTTGAAAATCTTTATATATCATATCGGTTGTCATGTTTTATGAATTCATTCTTGTATATTCTTTGTATGTAATAGAAAAATGAGAAGAAAATCATTTTTCCTTGGCTTGATCTACGTGTGATCCTCTCTTTGTGTATGAGAGTGTGTGAGTGATCTCTTCCTTGTCTCCTTTCTCTTAACACCTTCTACATTTGGGATTTCCCAAAACTTAAAACATTCATTCTTTCCATTTACTGGTCTTTAGAATCCCTTTCCCATGGGAAATATTTACACTCTATAAGAATAAACATGGTATTTGTAATTATTGAATTGATTCCCCACTATGTGAGCAATGTTATCAACTATTTTTGCAACTTGGGCACTTTTCTATAATATGGCAATTTTATGGAAAATTCTACAAAAACTTTGGTAGAGATTTAACATACATACCAATAAACTTATAATTCCACGTAATGTCAATGTATTCTTCCTCTTATATCCACTCCCTATGTCTCCTATGCACTAATATGCTCTTTTATGAATGCTTCAAAAAGAAATCGACATATTCTCCTTGTTCAAGGTGATCCAAGAAAACCTTCATAATTATTCATTGAAACCAGATACTAGGTGCAAAGCATGAAAAGAACATGTAGCATATGAAAAATTCTTACTAACGGTAGGCCTTAGTTACATACATTCATCTTGTGTTCACTACACAACATCTTTGGATTGTCTTTGTCTTCGACTCTTCCACATATATCACCAAGATACCTCCTAGATGAGTATACCTTATTTAAAGATCTCCCCATGACCCTCAGGTTTTGTTTAAGTCAATGGTTTTTAGCAAGGATAGTTTATCCTCACTAGTGTGTGGGTAAGAACCCATAATACCATACAGACATCTCACGTGTAAGTAGTGGCCATTCAAGAACCCACAAGTGAATACATGACGTCTCCTACTTGTTGGAGTTAGACGTTTGTGGAAGCACGTGAACAACAAAAGGAAGAAGAAGAATCTTGGAGCTCAAAAAACAATACCAAAATGTATTACCACTAGAATGTACAAAGATTAGTAGCCCATTAGGGCAATAGGCATATATACAAGCCGGAGGAAAAAAACCTCCTAAAGAGGGGAAAAGTGTTGTGGAAGTCCTAGAGTGTTCACACACATCACTACCTAAATATATCAACAAATCTCCCTTGGGAGTGATGCGGTGAACAAGTAGCTCGAACTCATGTATAAGGAAGTGCGAAGCTATGTGGAAATCACTCCACAAAAGGAAGTAAGCCCAAAGCTTTGTGGAAAGCTTCAAACTTCTCCTAAGGTAGAACTCCATTCTGTTGAGGTGTATACAGCGCTGTACACAAGTGTTTTATCCCACGTTCAACCAGAAATGCATTAAAATCAGAAGACATATATTCCCCTCCTCGATCAAAATGGAGGGTGCCCATTTTACATGCTGATAGATTTTCAGCCAAAACCAAAAATTGTTTGAAGCCCATGAACACTTCAGATTTTTCCTTCAATGGATATACCCATGCATGCCTGGAACAATCATTGATGAAAGTCACAAAGTAAAGATAATCTCCAAAAGAAGGTGTCTACATAGGACCACAGACATCATTATGTACATGCTACTATTTCTGAGTAGCCCAAATGGAACCATCTTTTGGAAAGGAGGAATGCTGCATTTTGCCCAAAATATAGCCTTCACAAACATGTTTTTGGGGTGCCTCAAGTTTGGGCAAACAAGAAACCATTTCAGATTTCTGTAGGCATAGCAAACTAGCAAAATTCAGATGGCCAAAGCATGCATGCCAAAGTTTTGCATTTGACATAGCCTCAGAATCATGTAGTACACATGCCGAGTCATTTACAGATCTTTCATAGTCTATGAGATTATATAGCCCATGACATAAAATGCCAAAAGGAATAATCACGTCGCCATTTGACAGATCATGAACTGTATATCTCTCATCAACAAATTTCACAGCCAAGCCAATCTTGGCTAATGCAGAAACTGATCACAAATTTTTCTTGATCCCTGGCACAAACAAAGCATCTGACAAAGTGAAAGAACTACCATCAGAAGTAGTCAAAATGATCTTACCAACTCCCATAACAGGATAAGAGGAGTTGTTGGTGCATGTAACAGTATTCCCTGTAGGGGCAGGCTCGAGTGAAGAGAAGAAACTGTGCTGCAAGGTAAAATGTTTGGTTGCCCTAGTGTCAAAGTACCAAACATCTAAGTCTATTGCAGACATGCACTACTCACGAGAAGATGGGTCAAAACTGCAAACAGTAGTAAATGCCCATTCTTCTTCTTGCACAAGATTAGCAGGCTCTGTTTTTGGTGTAGAGGCCTCTGCAACAACTTTCTTCTTTGCCTCTTTAGTAGCCAAATTTGGATAGTTCTTTATGATATGATCATTTCCTTTATAGTACTTGCGAAACCATTTCTGCTTTTGTGATTTCTTTTCATCTTTGTCTTCCCTCTTCGATTGTGCAAGATTAGTAGATTTCTACTTACTACTTGAAGAGCTCCATTTTCCTTTGCACTTCTAACTAGCCGAGAAAGCTTGATCCGCAACTCATATAATGGACTTTTTCTACCTAGACTGATCTTCATGCAGCAAAACAAAGACTAAATCCTCAAATGACAAAGCATTTGGATTGCCCTTCATCATCAACCAAAGAGTAGAAGCAAAACTCTGATATGAATTGGGAAGACCATTTAGAGCGGTCTGCACAAGTGAGCTATCTGGTATAACCTCATCAGCAAAAATCAACTGTTCTTTCAAGTCTTTGATCTTTGTTAGAAAATTATCCATAGAATCACCTTCATTCATGTGCTCACTCTCCAACTGCTTTCGGAGGTAAGCAACACGAGCCTCATTCCTAGTTTGGTACAATGTGGTAAGTGTATCCCAAGCATGCTTTGCTACTCTGCAAGAGCGAATGTGAGGAATAATGGCACCTTTGATAGACAAAGCTATCAATGTATGTGCCTGGGCATCTCTACGATCCCAACAATTTTTCTCTGTAGTAGGTGTAGTAGAAACCATATTACGAACAGGAATATGCAAAATATCATCATCTTTGATACCTTCTACATCAACTTCAGTACCTATAGTTGTAGGTGTGATAGGACATTTTTCAACACCCTGCATAATGTTCCACAGTCCTTTTACAACCAATACATGTCGCATCATATAAGCCCACAACGGGTAGTTTGTACCATCCAACTAATCCTCAAGAGCCAACATACGAAATACATCACTGCTTTCAGCCATGGCCGGTGACTAAAATACCTTGATGTAGAAAATTGAGTGTATCTCAAAAAGTTGAACATAATTGCCTTGATGAATTTTGCTAAACCTATAGTAGACTTTGAGATGCTTATACTAGCAAACCGAAATTGGTATATACCTTTTGCACAAAAATACAAAATAGCCTACACAAGCACTCCGATAGTGCATTTCAGAGGCCGAAATAAGCTCAGATCGTGATTTCAACACCAGACAGCAAAGCTGTTTTGATCTCGAAAAGACGTTGAGTATGCTCACCAAAATTCCTGCGATTCTAAGACTGCAACCGGAGAGGTGTCGACGATGCCCTAGATGAAGTTGTGGCCTGCTCTGATACCAATTGTTGGAGTTAGACATCTACAAAAGCACACGAACAACCTAAGGAAGAAGAAGAAGAAGCTTGGAGCTCAACACACAATGCTGAAATGTTTTACCACTAGAATGTACAAAGATTACTAGCCCATTAGGGCAATACGTGTATATACAAGCCGGTGGAAAAAGACCTCCTAAAGAGGGAAAAAATTCATCAAGTAGTTCTTCTTCATGATAACTGAGCTTATGATTGAGTTCCATAGGAGTAACTACAATTTTAGTGTTCTCCATCTTGAAATTTACCAACATATCATGTATATACTTTCTTTGAGTGACAAATATACCAGAATTTGTGTACACAAGCTCTAAGCCAAGAAAGTTGGTTAATAAACCAAGATCACTCATTTTAATTTTTTCTATTAGTTGAGCCTTAACCTACTTGATGCCATTAGCATCATTCCTTGTAATGATGATGTCATCTACATAGACATATTAGTAGATAACTTTTTATTTACCCTTCTTAATAAATAAAGAAGAATCTACCTTGCTAGCCACAAAACCTTGGTCTTGTAAATAAGTAACAAGCCTATGGTTCCAAGCTCTAAGAGCTTGCTTGAGACCATAGATTGCCTTCCTTAGCTTGCATACATAACATGTTTTATCTTGATCTTCAAAACCTAGCAGTTGTGCCATATACACTTGTTCTGATATCCATCCATTTAAGAATGCATTCTTGACATCTAACTGATATAGATTCCAATTTCTAAAAGGAGCAACACTTACCAAAACCCTAATTGTTGGTATCTTTGCCACAAATGAAAAGGTTTCTTCATAGTCCACTACATGAGTTTGGGCAAATCCCTTTACCACCAACCTTGCCTTGTACCTTATATAGAGCCATATGAGTTCTTTTTTATTTTGTATATCCACTTGCATCCAATTACCTTCATGCTTGGCTTCTTGGGAACTAGATCCCACGTATGGTTTTCCTGAAGTGCTTCTACTTTTCCAACATGGATTCCCATTCTTTCTTCTTCATAGCCTCTTCAAATGAATAAGGCTCTTTTGTCATAGACTCTTTAGTGATATACACAGAATGCTTGGTGACTAATGATGTATCATAGCCATAACTTATGGGCTTTTTGATTTCTCTTTGTGATCTCTTGAGTGTTTTATTTGAAGACTTTGGTATGTCTTCTAATTGCTTGAGTTTGATCTTGCCTCTTTACTTCCAAGCCTTGAAGTCAATCTCCTCTTCATCCTCTAAGTTGATATCTTCTTCTAATTATTGATCTTCTTGAGTGAGGTTTTGAAAATCATTTTCCAAATCATATCTTAACTTGACTTTCCTGCAATCATCTTCAAACCATGAATTATTTTCATCAAACACTACATCTCTACTAACTATAAATGTTTTGTTAGTGGGATTGTATAGCCTATAGCCCGTTGGTTCTGATCATAACCAATGAATATACATTTCTTAGCTTTAGGGTCAAGTTTCCCTCTAGTTTTTGAAGGAATGTGTGCATAAACAATGCACCCAAATATTTTGCAATGGTCCAATGAGGCTCCCTTGCCATTCCATGCTTCATAGGGTGTCATACCATCCAATGATTTGGATGGGAGCCTACTCACCAAGTAGCTGGTTGTGGAAATAGCCTCTACCCATAAGTAATTAGGTAGCTTCTTCTCATTCAACATAGACCTAACAGCTTCAACAATTAACCTATTCCTTCTCTCTACCACTCCATTCAATTGAGAAGTATACCTTGTTGTTACTTCCCTCTTTATGCCTCTGTTCCGTAGAAATGAATCAAATTCATGTGAAAAGTACTCACCACCTCCATCACATCTAATCCTCTTCAAGCTCCTTCCTATTTGGCTTTCAACTAGTGCCCAGTAATTTTTGAAACATGTAAATACCTCATCCTTATGCTTCATGAAATAAAGGATTGTCCATCTACTGTAATCATGAATAAATGAAACATAGTACCTTGAACTTGAGATTGATGGATCTTTTTTAGGACCCCTTACATCAGCGTGTAGAAGCTCTAATAGTCTTCATGAATGTATCCCTTCATGTTGAATGGTTGGCTGTGAGCTTTGCCAAATTGGCATGCTCCACATTTGTATATCATATCTTGCGTGATCACATTGGGAACGGCAAGCACACTTTGATCCCTACATATTTGCTTTAGAGTTCTTTCTCTTATGTGTCCTAGCCTTATCTGCCATATTTCTAACTCATATAAGGTTTGATCTCTATAATGAATAGTGATATGTTCTTGTGCCTTCAATCTCAAATGTGAATAATCTACCAGACTTCTCACCCTTAACAATCCTTTTGAAGCCTTGTTGAGGGTCTTCCACATATACTACATGTTTAGTGAATCTGACCTGTAAACCTTTCTCAACAATCTGTCCAACACTTATTAGGTTTTTGGTTATAGTTGGCACATACAGAACATTACTCAAAAGTTTACGCTACCATCAGATATTTTGACATTTCCAATTTGCTTTATTGAGTATTTAGTATCAGCACCTATCTGTACTTCATGCTTCCCTTTGGGTTCTTGAATGTTAGATAATAAAGCTACATTTTCAGCCACATGATTGGAACAACCTGAATCAATATAGAAAAGATGCTCATCATCGTTACCTTGCTTGGATGTCATGTTCATGATGAGTAGTGAATCTTCTTGGTCTTCAGTATAGTTATTGTAGTTCCTTCTTCCTCTCAAAACCTCCTTGAAAATTTTTCTTGTTGTAGCCTTGATCGTAGTTATGGTTGTAGTTCCCTCCACCATTGTTGTATCTACCTTTGGATTGTCGATAGTTACCTTTATGGAAGCCTCTTCCCCTTTGATTCCTTGTATTTTTGAAGTATTCTTCTATGGTGTGATTGGTAAGACCACAAATGCTGCAAAGTGAATTGTTGTAGGATCTCCCCCTGCCTTTCTTTGATCCTCTGCCCCTTCCTCTAGAACCTCTTCCTCTTCTTGCATAATTAGCTTGAGAGGTACTAGCCTTTTCTTCATTTTTCTTGCTTTTACCTTTATTCTTAGCTTTATTCTTATCTCTATAAAGGGCAAAAGATTGGTTACCTCTAGAGTTGTCACCATTGTTATTGAGCTTTGTCTCATGGGTGAAGAGTTTCCCCATCAAGGTGTTGAGGTTAGGTATTTGTATATCCATGTAGAGGTCCATTGCTATGTTGAAATTCCCACTTATCATCATATTTGATACCATTAGTGCTATGCCTTACTATTTGTTCTTCTTCTATCTCCTCTCTAACGCTTGCAAGCTAATCAGCCACATCTTTCATCTTGGTTACATAATCAACCACTCCTTGCTTTGGTTGTTTCTTAAGAGTTGTAAATTCCATCCATAACTGATTCTTCCTAGCTCTTGTGTTTGAAGGAAATATGATGAGAGTACTTCCCAAGTCTCTTCGGAGGTGTTGGAATTCCTAATGTGTGGTAAGAAGAAATCAGAGATTGAGTTTAGTAGATAAGACATGGCAAGAGCATCCTTTGCACACCATGTGGTCAATTGTTGAAGATTGGCATTTCTTCATCTCTTGAGATGTATCCATATAGACTTCTCCTTTGAAGGTAGGCTTGTGTCCTTAGTGACCATGTTGAGTAGTTATTTCTGTCCAATTTGTCAATGAAGGATGGAAATCCATCTCCCATCTTGCTTGTTGTTGCTCAAATACCATTGTTGGAGGAGATGGTGGATAGTTTTCAGAGATGAAGTGGTGCTGCTTGATCCTACTTCACACCTCCTAAGAATGATTGTTGAAGAGTGTAGTGGGCCTCTTTAGCTAGCTAATGATCATAAAAAATCATATATGTTTCTTGGAACTTGATCCACTAATCAATGGATCAAAAGAGATAGGTAGGAGTTGATCCAAGAACAACATAATTGCTATTTTTTTCCTACACATGTTCAATGTTTTGAACAATTCTTTGAGCACAGTAGCAATCGGCTTAATTCCTTTTGGGAAACTCTAATAAGCTTAATAAGATATCAATCACGAGTGCTTTCATAAAAAATGATGGACTACACACAAATAAAGATGTTTAGAAAATCATAAGACCATCCCAACAATTTCGGGGTTCAATAGTCAACATAATAGTAAGCAAAGATGAGTTAATATCTCCCGATCTAGAAAAGCAATGCTAATGAAACTTTTTAGTCATGTAATAGACAACATGTTGAATCTACCATGCTTTAAATCATGAAAAATGATAAATCATGCATTGGGAACAAGGTATGAGAAGATCACTACTCTGATGGATTTATAATAGAGAGGTGAAATGAGAATGTAATGATCATATATGTATAAAATCATATAAAAATGCATTGTCATTGGCAATCATACATTGCTCAATGTATGAGAGGTGAAAAAGCTATGAGATAAGCTCTCATTGAAGCGCCCTTAAAATGATCTCATGGGGTCGAGATGCACACACGTTTTTTGATCCTCTTCTTATAGTTGTACTTGGAGCCAAAGTTTGAATTCAAATTCAAAGATATACCTAAAAGTGACTCCTAAATTATAGGATAGATTCCATCATCACTCATCAACCAAATGAGTTGTGTTTTTAGAGCTTCCTAACTCCACATGGATGTGTACCACTTTTACAAAAATAAATGTGAAGCAATTTTACAAGAGGTTGATCATATGAAGCCTTGCATAAGTTGTAGCAATAAATCAAGTATGAGCTAATCAAACAAGTATGTGGGCTTTGTTTTTTTGCACCAACAATGGCCAGTATGGAATTCTTGCATGAGACATGCAAAAAGACACTAGCTTGGAATGCATGTCTAGGATGGCATGATTGGTCCAATGGTGGCAGAAGGGGGGATCCAAAAAGATGAAGATAAGAAGCTAGGGGGAGGATGGTTGTGCATTGATCACGATCGTTTTTGCGGCTTCTGTGATTGAGATTGAGATTGGGATTGGGATTGAGATTGAGATTGTGATTGCAATTTGGATTGAGATGAGCTCGAGGGTGGTCGAGTGGATGAGGCTTCACACTGAAGTTATTTGATAGATTCTATAGATAATAAAGTTCTATCTCTCTCTTTCTCTCTCTCTTCTTGTTCTACGTATACTATGTTTTAATTCTTTATATCTTGTTGTTCCGAGTTCCAAATTCTATCATTATATATATATATATATATATATATATATATATGGGCTTCTTTTGGTTTTTCTCTAAAGGTGGCAGCCATGCAATTGTTCCTATGAGGAGAGAGAGGTTGAGAAACCTCCAAAAGCTAGGAAAAGTGATTAACAAGTAGTGTACTATTTTCTTCATCCATTGCATTCAACCCCATCGTTGTCCATCATGAAAGTAATTGCTTCCTTGATTTGTTCTCCAAAAGGGAGGGTAGCCCCAAGTTGTCAAAACTGCTTTGTAAAATGTAGCCTCCCTCAAGTCTAGCCTTGCATAGATTAACACTAGGTTGGAGGTTCTATCAAGAAAGACCCTTGTTTTCATGAACCTCTACAAAGCAATGATCAAGCTTCAAAAGGTATCAACAATCCTTTTCCATAACATCAATTTCCTAGCCCCTCTTCTCCCAACTACTCGAAAGATCTTCCACCATGTTAGAATCACCACAAAGGATGATATCCAAGGGCTTCAGATTAATAGATTACTTGGTGTATGAAGCTCGAAGTGTGGACCCAATGATCGAGTTCTCACTATCAAGAGTGTTTTATTTGCGAGTGTTATATTCCTCTTTATTATCCTCGTTATCAATGGCATATTCCTCTTGGGATCTATAATTGTCTGAGTGTTTCTGTTTGCTCATCCCTCTTGGATATTCTAAGACATTAAATTCTTCTCCGACCTCCTATTACTTTTAGATTTCAAAATAGCATTATGGTGAGAAGGACCCCCCACCTTCTAAAGAGGACAACATAAGTGGTTGACTCACCATTCTAACTCCATCTGGTTTGTTTTCCTCTCATCCTAATGTTAGCTTTGGGCTTTTATCATCTTAATGTCTTGCAGATGATTTCATACTCTTCAAATGTACAACGTCCTTTCGATTAGGAAGATAACGTTTGCTACAATGAAACATGATTATGCCAAAGTGGAGTGCAAAAGGGGATCAAGTAACACGAACTTGCATTAGAATCAGATTAAGAAAATGAAGAAAAAAATACAAAGAGCATAACCATAACAAGTTGTGTTTATAGAAAAAGCACGATAAGATAGAAAAATATAGTGTAACATTGTTTGAAACATCTAAAATGATCTTTAGCGGAATTATATTGAAAATGCAAAAGTAAAACTGAAACATCGTACTCCAAAAATGTTGTTTTTATTAGAAACTTTAATTTAGATAAGACTGAAAAGGGCTTGGATTCTTTAATAAAACAGTATCGTCAAGATGCATGTGGAAATTTTCCACTCAAAAGTTGTAAGGATAGATGGATGGACACTTTAAGTGATGAGTAGGTACTACCAAATTCTGCCTAGTACCAGCCCTTTGTGACTTCAGAGTTGATATGTGGGCCCTCTTAGCTTTCCAAAGACATCATACAAGTGCCTATGTACTTTTGAAATGATGTATAAAAAGATTGAATCAAGATAGACTACTTCTAAATAGAAGGGTCAATGAAAACCTTCTATTTTTTATCATACACCTGTTGCTTCTAATGCTTAGTGCTATCGGTACAGTAGGAATTGGAAAAATTCCTTGTAGAAGTATCTAATTAGCTTAGTAAGATAATGATTCCAAGTGGAATCACTTGCAATGATCCCCTATACACAGAGAAATCAATTTAACAAATTAATCATTACACCCAATTTTTTAGGACCTCTACAAAGTTGACCAGTGATTGCTTCGACGCGCTTTTCTTTGAATTGACTAAATGGATTTTCTTCACACTACATGTAGATAACTTGGAGCTGGTTCCAACAAGCTAAAGATAATTGAAATTGGTGAAGAAATGAGTGAGATATGAGCAACACAAGTTGACAGTTAAGTATGACTATAACAAAGAGATCATAGATGAACAATGTAGATGTATTGTATTAATGAACAGTGTTGTACAAGATCATAGGCTTGATAATCATAGCCTTATGATGAAGACTAGTGTAGGCTATAATGTAGGCCTCACACTCACACACAATGGCAATGGAGTACTCGGGATAAGTGACTTCTACACGTGACTTTTTCAAGCCACGTTTTATAAGTATTACATTCAAATTTCAATTTGAATTCAACTTTTGGCTCTCTCTAAAAAGTGATTCTTCAATCTAGGAAATATTCCCTCAATGAAGTAGATGCTTTTCTAACTAACAAGTCCACGAGCTTTTGGTAGGTGATTACAAATATTCTCAAGTAAAAAAAATGACTTTTACAAAAGGTAAAGAAGAAAATCTTCCTAGCATTGGTTTCCATGGAGCTTCATATGCGTATGAACTTTAAGACAAATGTGTAGGCTTGTGATTTGCACCAACAACTTCCCCTCAAGCCAAACATTTCGGCTTGGTCTTCATCTTCAATCTTCATGAATATCTTGTAATCCAATCATTGATTTAAACCTGCAAAGTTTTGCACCATCTAATGCTTTAGTTAACAAGTCTGCACATTGCATATTAGTTGATACATATTCCATCTGAATATCCTTGCTCAGTAGCTTCTCTCTCACATAATGATAGTGGACCTCTATATGCTTGGTCCTAGCATGACAAATAGGATTACCTGCAAGGTGTAATGAACTTGTATTATCCCCAAAAATCATTGGAGATGTAGTGTGTAAACCCAAATCTGTGTATAACAATCTGATCCATATGGCCTCTTGAGTAGCATTGGCCAATCCTCTATACTCTACCTCTGTAGAAGATAAAGCAACAGTAGTTTGCTTCTTTGAAGACCATGATATTGGCTTATCACCTGCAAAAGAAAGGTATCCTGAGGTAATCCTCCTATCAGCTTTGCATCCTGCCCAATCTGCATCTGAATAGATCTTAATGTCCAAGTCTGATGTATAAGGGAAATACAGACCATGATGTTGAGTACCCTTAAGGTACTTCAAGATCCTTTTGGCAGCCTCCAGTGAGGTGCTCTAGGCTTGTGCATAAACTGACTCAGCACACTTACTCCATAAGCAATGTCAATTCTTGTCAAGGTAGCATAATTCAAGCTTCCCACTATGCTTTCGTAACTTGCAATGTCTTCGAGTACATCACCTTCATGAGCACTTAATTTTAGGTTTACCTCCATTGGAGTACTTGCAACTTTGGCATCCTGCAAATGAAACGTCTTCAACATATCTTGTATATACTTTCTCTGAGTAATGTAAATTCTAGGGTTAGTATAGACTAACTCAAGTCCAAAAAAATATTTTAGTGATCCAAGATCACTAATTTTGAACTCCTTCATCATCTGATTCTTGATCTGTTTGATGCCATGAGCATCATTACCTGTAAGTATGATATCATCAACATATACACATAGGTATATTACCTCTGAATTACTTCTCTTGATGAATAGAGAAGTATATGCTTTACTCATGACAAAACCTTGATCCTCAAGGTATGTAGTCTACATGGTTCCATGCACTAGGTGCCTGCTTCAATCCATAAAGAGCTTTGTTCAATTTGCATACATATGTTACCTTGTTTAGGTACTCATAGCCAGGAGGTTGAGACATGTACACCTCTGAAATCCATCCATTTAGAAATGCATTTTTTACATCCAACTGATACATGTTCCAATTCTTTGATGCAGCCACACTTACCAATACCCTGATGGTTGGCATTTTGGCCACAGGTGAGAAGGTTTCTTCATAATCAATTCCTTGGGTTTGTGCAAAACCCTTAGCTACAAGTCTAGCTTTGTACCTGATTATTGATCCATCAGAATTCCTTTTGATTTTATAGATCCAACTAGAACCGATTACCTTCATAGAATCCTTCTTTTGTACTAGTTCCCAAGTATCACTCTCCTTGAGTGTTTCAATTTCCTCATCCATAACTTTCTTCCATTCTGCCTTGGTCTTTGCTGTTTCATATGATGCTGGTTCTTCAATTTACAAGTCTTTTGCAAGAAAAAGATAGTGCTTAGTAACAAGGGAAGTGTCATACCCATATCTGATAGGCTTCTTGCTCTTCCTTTGTGATCTTGTGATTGCTTGGTTGGAAGATTCAAGTATATCCTCCAATTTCTTCATCTTGACTTTGCCTTTGGACTTCCATGCCTTGAACTCTTCAAGATTGATGATGTCCTCATCATCTCAATTGATGTCTCCATTCTGAGTAGCCTCCTCCTTAGTGAGTCTTGGAAACTTCTCTTCCAAGTCATAAGGTAGTTTTACTTTCTTGCATTCACTATCAAACCAAGAGTCATTTTCATCAAAGACAACATCTCTACTGACCATGAATCGCTTGGTTGAAGGATTGTAGAACCTGTATCCTTTTTGATTTTGATCATATCCTATGAAGGTACACTTCTCTACCTTAGGGTCTAGCTTACCCCTTATCTGAGAAGGGATATGCACATATGCTACACATCCAAATATCCTGCACTGATCAAGTGAGGGTCTTCTACCATGCGATGCTTCATATGGGGTCATCCCATCAAGAGATTTGGATGGAAACCTATTTACAAGATAAGTGGTAGTAGATACACTCTCTGCCCACAAGTAGTTAGGTAATTGTTTCTCATTTAACATTGAACTAGCTATCTCAACAATTAATCTATTTCTCCTTTCTGCTACCCCATTCTGCGCAGGGTTGTACCTTGTGGTAATTTCTCTCTTGATTCCTCTGTCTTGCAAGAATATATCAAACCAGCTTCTCTAGATCATACTCTTTTTTGTATTTCCTATTGGA
This sequence comes from Ceratopteris richardii, assembly GCA_020310875.1. Lineage (NCBI taxonomy): Eukaryota > Viridiplantae > Streptophyta > Polypodiopsida > Polypodiales > Pteridaceae > Ceratopteris > Ceratopteris richardii. Next base: position 94,317,012 of record CM035434.1, read on the forward strand.
AATATCTCTGATCCCATTGATAGTAGGTAGGACCAAATAGTTCAATTGGAGTGTCAGCAAAGCCGTACCACGTGGTTTCAGAAACCACAAAAGCAACAAAACATACCGGCACATTTGAGGAGTACTCACCTCCTCCATGTGACCTGAATCTTTTTAGATTTTTCCATGTTTGGTTTTCAACAAGTGCAAGATAGCTTTTAAAGCAACTGAATACTTCATCTTTGTGCTTCATAAAGTACAATACAGTCCACCTATTGTAATCATCAATGAAAGATACATAATACCTTGATCCAGATATTGAGGGATCCCTACTTGGTCCCCATACATCTGTATGGACAAGCTCTAGGTAGTCCTCATGCGTGTAGCCTTTCCTTGAGAAGGATAACCTATGAGATTTTCGAAACTGACAAGCACCACATTTATAGATCATGTGTTGCTTGGAAACATTAGGTATCCCAAGCAGACATTGATCTCTCCATATTTGTGTTAGGGTTCTTTCACCTACATGCCCTAATCTCTTATGCCAAATTTCAAGCTCTGATAATGTTTGATCTTTATAACCATAAAAGCAATGTTCCTTGTATCCTCAAGCTCAAAAGTGAATAGTCTACTTGTCTTTTCTTCTTTGGAAATTCTCTTGAACCCATGCTTGGGATCCTCCACGAATGCTTCATATTGGTTGAATCTAACCTGCAAGCCCTTTTCTACAATCTGTCCAACACTCATCAAATTCTTGGTAATAGTTGGTACATATAGAACCCTATTCAACATATTCTTATTCCGATCAGAGGTCTTAACATTTCCAACTTTAATTATTGAGTGCTTGGTGTCATCACCTATTTGTACCGGATTCTTACCCTTTGGCTCCTCAAGGTCAGAGAGAAGAGCTACATTGCTTGCCACATGGTTTGAGCATCCTGAGTCAATGTAGAAAAGGTGGTCATCATTTAGACCTGGTTTTGAAGTCATGTTCATGATGAAAAGAGAATCTTCTTGCTCCTCTATGTATTTATTGTAATCTTTCCTTGATTTGTATCCTCCTTGGTAGTTGCTATTGTAATTGTTGTAGTAGTTGTTGTTGTACCCTTGGTGGTGATTGAATCTGCCTCTTGATTGTGTTTATCCACCTCTTTGATATCCTCTTCCTCTCTGATTCTTGAAGTTCTTGAAACACTCATCTGTAGTATGATTTCATAAAACACAAATATTTCATGGTGAGGATTTATAAAATCTCCCCCTACCTTGCTTACCTCCTCTACCCCTTCCTCTTGAGGTTCTAGCTCTCTGTTAGACGGCCGCCGAACAAAGGACAATTGTACTTAGACAGAGGTTTTTAATGTAGAAAGAACCCTTTTGGAAGTACGCGGTAAAGAAAGATTCGCGCAAGCCTTGTAACAAAATTCTATTTAAAGCAATGAAAAGGGACGAGAGAAAGAGTCCTGTTTTTGGGAGCTGCGAGTGTATTGTGAGAGTCCTGTTTTAGGATTAACTCTTCTACTGTGTGTAAACGAGTAGAGTATTTTGGTTCTGTCCTGTTCTGCACGCCTTATCTGTGTAATCATTTGATTGTGTATGCGTGATACACTGTAGTGTTAAAAGTCGGTACTGGGATTATGAAATTCTGTTCGGTAACGAGTTAAAGAGTCCCCTGTGTTTTGGGAATTGCACGTATAAGTGTTATATGTGTAGAACAAGAGTAACTCTGCTCTGTTTCGTCTGCTCCCTTCCCCCTCCTGTGTATGTGCTTGTGTGCGTATGTGCGTTATACGCAGTGTTACGAATTGATACTGTGTTGCAGAGATTTCACCCGGTAATGATTGAAGTATTTCCTAAGCGTTAGTCGACAGGAACGCGTTTGTCTGATCGTTCTTCTGTGAAGTACGGAAGCATAGAGAACTAACATGGTTCCGTTGTAAGTTATGAGTCTCTGTGAATGACTGGGTAGGTAGTATGTCTGTGTTCAGATTAGTACCGGTAGTTTTCTGAATACGAGTAGAATGATGATAAAGTGCGCGACAAGTTATGGTCAGTAGGTCTTGCGATTTGAATGTAGTACTCGGTAAAGTTGTAAATTGTGCAGAAGGACTTCGTGGTGTGGTCGTGTTAAGTTACCAGCAGTGCTCTGTGTGTATTGATTCTCAGTCCAGACTACTGCTCAACTGTTATAGCAGGTAGATCTTGGAGTACGGGATTATAAGACGTTGATAGCCTTGGCTGATCAGAACAACTACTGAGCTAAGACGCGCTGACCGAGTGACGAGTGAGTGAGAAGTTGGGAAAATAGTATAGGGCCTCTGTCTAACAGACCCCTACCACTCCCAAGGACCCACTTGGCTAGAGTCAGTCTATTCTTGCGGTAAGATTGAGTACAGAGAAGGAGAAACTCGGAAATATCTGGTACGCAGGTGTGGAACCAGATTTTGGAGTCTCTGAAGGATTGTTCTTTTACGCCAGTAATTAACGGCTACAGTAGATAGTTAACAGTTAAGTTAATAGTAAAAGACGATTAGCCTTTAACATTTGGCGCCGTCTGTGGGAAAGTGGCATCCGCTTGCCAGCTCTCTGGCCCGTTGTATGTGGGAAAGTGGCAACTGATTACCAGTCTCTGCGGTAAAATAGCATTTGATTACGAGTCACTTGTGAGACAGTGGCATTAGAGTGCTAACGGTTTGTAAGAAGCAAACATCCAGCAACATTTTACTTCACGGACAGTAGCAACAGATCCAGATTGTTGCGAACTGCTCAGAAAGTATCACTGGGCAATGATACATGCCGATCACTCGATCGGGCGAAACATATCCTAAGAATCGTCAGATTGAAGCACGAAAATCACAAAAGATAGCCTCGGGAGAAGTAGCCATAACTAGATCTGACCAAGTGGTCAAGAAAAGTGGAAACGTTACAACTGATTCTGGTCATATTCCGGTAGAACGGACAACGCCTTCGATACATTCTGATGCTACTTCGACCCAGCCTATCGAAGATATAGCAAGTCCAGACTCTATCAAAACGTCGTTGGAACCTAGTTTAACAATATCAGATAAAGATTTAGAGTTATCCATGGTCAGAAATACGTTAGGAAAATTCGGTAAAAGTAGGAAAACAGGGCATTCGGGCCCAATTTCGGTTCATTCCGGTGAGATTCCGGTGATAGAATCGCCGATCGCTGGCAAAGGTTTAGCCTTTTTTGCGGAATCATCAGCTCAACCTTCGTGTTTGGAAGAAAGATTTCGAATATTAGACATCCAGAAGGAAGGAAAGCTGTTCGAAACAGAGATCCAAAGCATCCTAAGTCGAAGCAGCACACCGGAAAACGCACCATCCGTCGATACAAGTCCCGATAGTTCACCCGATCAATCACGAGATACAGAAGGAAACCCTGAACCCTTCACAATGAGCGGGCAACACCAACAACAACAACACCAACAACAACAACATCAACAACAACAGCTAGGACCGCCAAGGCCACCTCCAACAGGAGTAACCTACACAAAATTCGCTGGATTCCCAGGAGACGACCCAGACGCCCACGTACGAACGTTCGAAATAAGTTATGCAGTTCTCAACCATCCACCAGATCAGGCGTATAAGGCCATTGTTTTTCAATCTACACTGATCAATGAAGCGGCGAGATGGCTCACGGAATATGATATCAATCATTTCGGTACTTACGATGCAGTACGAGATGCCTTTTTACAGCGATTCAGACTAAAGAAGAATCCCGCTGAAATCTTTGAGTATCTACAGAACAACAGACAGAAGGTAAATCAGACCGTCCAGGAGTACGCTACCCTCTTTAGAACACATTTACGGTAGATACCACAGGCTCACACTAATCTACCTGATGATGTCATCTCTCAATGGTTTATCAATGGATTAACTCCACAACTGAAGCAGATCATGATCATAAGATGTGTCGGAGCTATGACCTTGGATGCCGTCATTGCAATGGCTCTACAGCTAGAATCCAAGGTTGGTGGATTTTCAGAAGACTTGGAATGGTTAAAAACAAACAAAAATATGATTGAAGATATCACCAGGCAAGTATACTGCACCACATGCAAAAATTCGGGGCATACAAGTGCCAACTGTGCACTGAACCAAGTGTTTTGCGCTATCTGCAACACTACCGGGCACACCACCGGAAACTGTGTCTACAACGCTAGAATACAAGGGACAGCAACCGTCAATGCAGTCATCCAAGAACATGGCCAACCAGTAAATCACTACGTGCCTCCGCAACAGAGAAACAATCAACGACAAGGATATCGGAACTACCGAGGACAGAGAAACAACACTTATAATGCCAACCGATGGCAGAATGGACCACCACCGGAAAACCCTGAGTTACCACCTCCACGCTGTCATTTTTGTGGCGAATTCGGCCACATTAGAAGGTTTTGTAAAGACGCAATAGAGTATGATCAAAGAAAGAAGGAACGCCAAAATCCCATGGCCAACATGGTAAAAATTACACCGATCGAGACACAGACTGCCACAGTCCAGACCCGTTCCGGTAAACAACTTCAGTCGGCGGCAGAAATCTTTGAACCAGGGATACAAGAACAACGAAGGATGTATAACAAAGCTAGTCACTGGACCACAACAGAACCACCAGTGTTCCCCGAACCTATTCCGGTGACTCAGGCTTCTTCATCAAAGGACGAAACAACACCAAAGGATGCATCAGTAAGGCCATCATCATCAGTAGAGACAACAGCAGACACTTCTGTGTCAGTAGAACCTTCAAGTCCAAAAGAACAAGACAATCAAGCTCAACAGGCCTGGGAAATTTTGTCCAAGGCATCCATCACTCTGCCTCTAGGCCAACTTCTGGCCTTAGTGCCCGGGATCCGACAACAGTTTTAGCAACAATTCAGTCCAGTACCTTCTTGCATTCCTACGACAGCCGCAGTTCAACCAGAACCGGATACTGCGATTGATCACGCAGTGCCCTTGATCACAGTATGGTATAAAAATCAGAAGATCACGCAGGTATTAATTGATGGAGGCTCAGGCGTAAACATCGCGACCGCAGCATTATGCAAAAAGCTAGGCTGGACCGAAATTGAACCAGTGCAATTCTTTGTTCGAATGGCGGATCAATCGAGAGTCCATCCTGTAGGACTTGTGAGGAATGCACCCATCACTCTCCAAGGAACAACTTTCAAGATGACTTTTGTCATACTAGATCTACCCGAATCCACTTTGGATTACAATCTTCCTTTCGGCCGACCTTGGCTGAAGCATGCGAAGGTAATACAGGACTGGTCTGCACAAGAGCTTACATTCAAGGATGCCCATCGTAAATATGTGGTGAAACTAGATGCTATGCAATCTTGCGAACCTCACGCCAGACCGTACTTTGCTGAACCAGTTCATATGTTAGATGGACTGTCAGATGATGAAGAAGAGCATTTTCTGAAGAGTAATGCCGATTTAATGTCTCTAGGAACTGTTGACCTACAATCCGTCATAGATAACTGGAACACGTCAGTATGTACAGTAGTAGCTATCACCGGAAAGTCGGTCCAGGAAGATGCTTCCTCAACCCAGGACGACGAATTACAACCACTGTTCAAGCCAACAGATGATACAGAGAAACCTCAACAATTTTATGTTCCAGAAGACCAGCTGATCACGTACAATCTAGGAGATAGAGAGCACCCACGACCTGTGAAGATAAGGCAGAACTTACCGGAAACATTTAAGGAGGATTTGATTAAACTTCTTCGCGAATTCGCAGACGTCTTTGCATGGGATTACAAAGACATGAAAGGATTAGATCCGCGCATCTATCAACATAGGGTCATGTTGAAACCGGAAGTGAAACCAAAAAGACAACCCAGCTACAGAATGAACCCCCATTATGCATCACAGGTAAAAGCCGAACTTGATAGACTATTACAAGTCGGATTCATTGTACCAGTAGAACACGCTGAATGGATCTCGCCCATCGTGATCGTGCCAAAGAAAAACAAGCAGTTACGAATCTGTGTGGATTACCGGAAATTAAATGCAGCAACAGTACCAGATCCTTTCCCGATCCCCTTTTTGGATACCATGCTCGATAGAGTCGCAGGTCATGAAATGTATTCATTTTTAGATGGATACAGCGGGTACAACCAGGTTAGAATGGTTGAAGAGGATATACCAAAAACTGCCTTCATTACCAATTGGGGTGTTTTTGCCTGCACAGTAATGTGGTTCGGATTGAGAAATGCACCAAGCACATTTCAAAGATGTATGCAGGAGATATTTTCTCCTTATCTCACTTCATTCATGCAAGTCTACCTCGACGACTTCTCAATCTTTGGGAAGATGATAGCCCATTTGTTTCACTTACGATGCTGTTTTCAGAAGTGTAGAGAATATAGACTCTGCCTTAATCCCAGCAAATCCGTGTTTGCCGTTTCGTGTGGCAAACTACTTGGGCATATTGTATCTGCTCAAGGTATTCGAGTGGACCCGGATAAGATTTCAGCGATTTTAGAAGCCCCGATACCCACAACTCCGAAGGAAGTAATGCGTTTTATGGGTCAAATACGGTGGCATGGCAGACACTTACGGTGGCTTGCTCACCTAGCAGTGCCACTGAATAAGCTAATCACAAAGACTCCCAGACAGTTTGAATGGACTGAAGAATGTCAAACTACATTTGATCGACTCAAGTATCTCCTGACGCACGCTCCAATTTTACAACCACCGGACTGGGACAATCCGTTCCATGTTTTTGTCGACGCTTCAGATATTGCAATCGGCAGTATTCTGATGCAGCAAACAGATAAGTGGTTTCGCCCTGTTTATTACGCCAGTAGAAGGCTTGCGCCTACAGAAAAGAACTACTCCACCACGGAAAGAGAATGTCTAGGACTGATTTACTCAATCAAAAAGTTCAGACATTATCTACTAGGTCGAAAATTTACCTTTCATGTGGATCATGCTGCCCTTGTTTATCTAGTAAGACAGCAGCACTTAGGAGGACGTTTAGCACGATGGGTGCTACTTTTACAAGAATTCGATTATGATGTCATTCACCGACCCGGAAATGCACATGCCTTAGCAGATTTCTTATCACGCCTAGATTCCGGTGAAGCTCCGGTAGGAATAGATGACACGACTCCTGCGATTTATTATGCTGAACCACTACCTGATGAGACACCCAACTTACAAACACCACCTACATACTATGATCAGATTCTAACTTTTCTCACCGAAGGACGCTTTCCAGCTGAGACTGCCAAGGCGGTTCGAAGAAAAATCGTAGTTTTTAGCCGCCGATTTCGGTTAGTTGCTGGAGAACTGTATTATACAGATCATACTGGAATCCTACTTCGTTGTATTCCACCACATGAAGTCAACTCAGTTATCACTTTGGCTCACTCAATTCCTTCCGGTGGCCATTTTGCAGCAGACTTAACTCACCGGAAAATTATGCAAGGAGGACTCTGGTGGCCAACTATGTACAGAGATATCTCACAGTTTGTTAGACAATGCGATGCTTGCCAAAGAACTGGTCAGCCTTTACAACGGCATCTTTTTCCCCTGCAACCCATCTTACCATTAGAACCTTTTCAGAAATGGGGTTTAGATTTTATCGGGCCAATTACACCTCTAGCAGTATCCAGTAACAATCGATACATACTGACTTGCACAGATTACGCAACTAGATGGGCAGAAGCTTGGGCTTTGCGGTCTGCTACAACAGTTACGGTAGCAAAATGTCTACTTACAGATGTCTTCCCACGATTTGGTTTACCACTGGAAATTGTCTCAGATCAAGGCACTCATTTTGCAAACAATTTAATGAAGGCACTCACACAGTCTTTCCAAGTCACACATAAATTTAGCTCTCCTTATTATCCACGTGCCAATGGATTGGCTGAAAGTACAAACAAATCACTGTTAAACATCCTCCGGAAATTGATCATGGAAGCACCGGAAAGATGGGATCAACTACTACCTGCAGTATTATGGGCATACCGAACTACATATAAAGTAACAACAGCCTTGACACCTTTCAAGCTAGCTTATGGCTTAGAAGCAATCGCTCCCATGGAAGTAGTCATCCCAAGTTTGCGGGTAGCAATCACTCAGAAGATGCTACCGGAATCTTCACTGACAGCACGAATGGACGCACTCAGAGAACTCGATGAGCACCGATGGCTCAATTTTTTAACTATGCGCGAAGTTCAACTAAGGCAAGCTAAGACACACGATCGATATTTGAAGACGCCAATCTTTTCGGTAGGACAGCTTGTACTCTTCTATAACGCAAAATCGGATAGAGCAGCAGGAAAATTCAAACTACGATGGTTCGGCCCTTTCAAGATCTCAGCACAAGTAGGTCCGGCAACTTTTCGGTTGACTACGTTGACCGAAATTCCACTTCCAAAAGTAATTAATGGATCGAAGTTGCGGCCGTATTATCCCACTACCAGTACGCCTTAATTATTCGGCGACGAGCCACGTTTTTTTTTAGCCGTCTTTTGTACAAATCTTTATGATACCAGCCGCCTCTCCCTACCGGTCACTCAGTACGCACGAAAGCATGCAAACCATATCATTCCCGGACCACACAATGATACTCACCCCCACACCGTGTTCTCCATATTTAACCCCCTAGGTTGCGCCAAAAACCGCTATTGTGTTTTCGTGATTGTGTGTGTTCTCTCAGTATTCTGTGTTTTCTGTAAGTGTGCACTGTGAACGCCATGGAAGCGCTAGCCAACTACGCTTCTTTCAGCGAAGGTATCCCTACAGACGTAGGCAAATACCTGAGATGCAGAGGGTTGGCCAACTTCGCTGAGTTGCCTTGGCACTCAGTGGAAGCCCATCCCTTCTCCGCACAGATCATCCAAACCATTGCCCAAAGCTCCGCCACCGAGCGACAGTGGGTCTTCCTTTCCCTCCCACAAAGAACCGTCATCACCTTCCAAGCCTTTGCCGACGCCTACCGCCTCACCCCGCAAGGCCGCGAAACTGGTCCTAGCATCCCTTTCGCCCGTATGTCCGAACTCTTTCCCCGCTCCTCATCAAACGAATACGCCATCCTGTGCCGCCCAGAACCCGAGCGATCCGCCCTCCAGTTCCTTGTAGCCATCCTTAACTTGCAAAAACGAACATATGGCATCTCTCGCCCCTTCTACTCTGCCTTAGATTTAGCTGCCCGCGAACTTGTAAATTTTGCCTCCTATTTCTTCCTTAGAATCCATAAAGAATGTGTAGCTATCGTAAAACAGCTCCAAAAGGGTTCTACCCCCCGCTCTCGCCTTCCCCACATCATCTCCTTCCTCTTCCCAACCATCCTCGCCGCACAACCCCCACCCGCAGGCCCCGCAATTCGCCACGAAGAATCCGCACAACCAATCGAGGACACTGAAGAAGAAGACGACGAGATTAATCAGCTCTTCCGTACCAAGCGAATTCGGATCAGCTCCTCGGAAAGTGAAGTCCAAGGATCCGCCGGAAAAGATCAGCAGACCAAGCCAGACGACCAAGAGGAAACATACCACGACACCGCCACACACATCGAAACATCGACGGAGCAACCAGACCAGCAGGATCAAGCAGAGACAGAAATAGTATCCACAGAAAAAGAATCTGAGCAGCATCAGGATGAACAGGAATCGGCCACCAAAGCCCTGGATCAACTCATCGACGCCATCAACCAGACAGAAACCATACAACAAACACTCGACAAGGTAAACCTCTCAGATACCGTCCTCCCTACACCACCTCCTGCCAAACCCCTACCCCCACCGGAACCACCCCTCCCACCCACCAATGAACCCGCAGCATCTTCCTCTTCCTCCCCTAACTACTCTCCACCAAACTCCCAGCAACTACTCACCGACACATCCTCTCAACCTCATCGTCCTCCACCACCACCGCCACATAACACATTCTCGGAACTTGCCGCCATGGGGCAGTTCCTCCTCCAGTTATCACACCAGCTGCCCGCCCAATTTACGGCAGCCACGGACCACCTGAAACTCGAATACCAGCACAAAGTAGACACCCTGGAAGCCGACATCGCCTCCCTCCAGGAAGAAGTTGATGCCGTAAAGACCGAGAATCATCAACTTCGGACACAGCTAGCAGAACTCGAAGCACGAGTTTCGACAGAACAGACGCTAGTACAACAACGAGATGCAGCCCTGGACCAGCTCGCTGCCAAAGACCAACTCATACACGACGCACATGAGGAGATTCGAACACTGAAGGCTGCCCTTCAAGAACAAGAAGGTATCAACGTCGCTCTCGAAGAATTGATCGCAGACACGAAGCTTCAATTACAAGAAACCACCCAGAAGATGCAGGAGCAACAGAAAGAAGCTGACGAAGTTCAAGAACAATTACGGCGAGCCGAAGAATGTGCCGACGCGGTCAAAAACATTCTCAAAAAACAATTACTAAAGGAAGGCCAATACCAAAAAGATATTGAAAGGACGCGCAGAGAACGTGATTCACTCAAGAAATCTCTGGAATTTCAAACCCAACAGTTTGAACGCAACGACAACCAGATACGCAACCAGAAGGAGTGCATCAGAGAAATGCAGACCAAACTGACGGAAATAACGACAGCCCGAGATGCGGCATTAGCCAACGACTTTTATCTCCAGGAGGCTTTTCTTCAAACCCAAGCCAAAATCTTGTTAAACCAAGCCATAGCCCTCAGTGTCGTCAGAACCGACGCCCAATTATTAGAACCTACCACCTTAGTGCAAATGTTAGAAACCCTCAAAAAGAAAATTACCCGGACATTTAGGCTCGCCCGAAGTATGTACTTAGACGGTATAGTATCCGAACCATAGGTACTTGCGGGTTCGAATCCCGAGGACCCGATAATACTCGTCCGAAAGTTGGCATTAAAAGTCATGATTTTTTGGGCATAATACTTTTCGCACATGTAAAATGAAATATCATCATGGCAGCTCAAGATCTAGCACTTATAAATGCGTATACCCGGATGATGAAGATGACTCAAGAACTTCGACAACATCACCAGAGGATCGGACTCCTACAGTTTGCTAAGTTACCCTGGGAACAGTGGACTTGTTTCGCCACTAGAACAAGTGCGATCAGAAAGGAGTAAATCCTGGCATGGAACGACAGACACTGTAAAAGGATATTTCAGCCAGGTGGTGATAGGATACTGTATGGTTACATGGCTTCTGCAGAAGACATGGATATTTTCAACAAGTATGACACAAATATATCCAAGATGGTAAAACACGCACAAACTTTCAAGAAGCAGAGGATTCAACAGCACAGAGGGTACTTTGATTCCATAGACGAAGCACTTAAAGCACATGATCAAGAAGGTGGGTCCAGGTAACAACGAAATCAAGAGTAGATTCTTATTGTATGTCTAAATAGACATGTTTTTCAGAATGGCTTAGATGTTCAAAAAGCTATTTAAAGGAAGAGCTGCAGCTGAAGAATACGAGTATGTAAAGTATGAGTTTTTGAGGCAACAACATATAAGAAAGTGGGACTTCATAAAGAGGCAACTAGACCAGCTATACGAGTTTGAGGAAGTTCTGGAGAAAGCGACGACCTATCACGTACAGTGACACATTCGGGATTGAAAGATATTTGCTGAATCACCAGCAGGATATGGACATTATGAACAATTAGCCAGAGTCTTTCTGATGCATGTAAAGAAAGAAAAACAGTGGGATAGCCCCAGGCAAAAGGATAGCACCTACAGTATTGCACTTGCGGGTTCGAGTCCACCGTGCGTGCCAGTGTTAGACGACCGCCGAACAAAGGACAATTGTACTTAGACAGAGGTTTTTAATGTAGAAAGAACCCTTCTGGAAGTACGCGGTAAAGAAAGATTCGCGCAAGCCTTGTAACAAAATTCTATTTAAAGCAATGAAAAGGGACGAGAGAAAGAGTCCCATTTTTGGGAGCTGCGAGTGTATTGTGAGAGTCCTGTTTTAGGATTAACTCTTCTACTGTGTGTAAACGAGTAGAGTATTTTGGTTCTGTCCTGTTCTGCGCGCCTTATCTGTGTAATCATTTGATTGTGTATGCGTGATACACTGTAGTGTTAAAAGTCGGTACTGCGATTGTGAAATTCTGTTCGGTAACGAGTTAAAGAGTCCCCTGTGTTTTGGGAATTGCACGTATAAGTGTTATATGTGTAGAACAAGAGTAACTCTGCTCTGTTTCGTCTGCTCCCTTCCCCCTCCTATGTATGTGCTTGTGTGCGTATGTGCGTTATACGCAGTGTTACGAATTGATACTGTGTTGCAGAGATTTCACCCGATAATGATTGAAGTATTTCCTAAGCGTTAGTCGACAGGAACGCGTTTGTCTGATCGTTCTTTTGTGAAGTACGGAAGCATAGAGAACTAACATGGTTCGGTTGTAAGTTATGAGTCTCTGTGAATGACTGGGTAGGTAGTATGTCTGTGTTCAGATTAGTACCGGTAGTGTTCTGAATACGAGTAGAATGATGATAAAGTGCGCGACAAGTTATGGTCAGTAGGTCTTGGGATTTGAATGTAGTACTCGATAAAGTTGTAAATTGTGCAGAAGGACTTCGTGGTGTGGTCGTGTTAAGTTACCAGCAGTGCTCTGTGTGTATTGATTCTCAGTCCAAACTACTGCTCAACTGTTATAGCAGGTAGATCTTGGAGTACGTGATTATAAGACGTTGATAGCCTTGGCTGATCAGAACAACTACTGAGCTAAGACGCGCTGACCGAGTGACGAGTGAGTGAGAAGTTGGGAAAATAGTATAGGGCCTCTGTCTAACAGACCCCTACCACTCCCAAGGACCCACTTGGCTAGAGTCAGTCTATTCTTGCGATAAGATTGAGTACAGAGAAGGAGAAACTCGGAAATATCTGGTACGCAGGTGTGGAACCAGATTTTGGAGTCTCTGAAGGATTGTTGTTTTACGCCAGTAATTAACGGCTGCAGTAGATAGTTAACAGTTAAGTTAATAGTAAAAGACGATTAGCCTTTAACATCTCCCTACATAGTTAGCTTGGGAGGTAGTTCCTTCGTCTTCAACCTTTTTGTTCTTTCCTTTCTCTTTGGACTTACTCTTATCAGTATATAGGGCAAAAGAGCTATTACCTCTTGATGAATCTCCATTCTTGTTGAGCTTGGCTTTATGGGTAAATAGTTTCCCCATGAGTGTGGTAAGGTCTGGAATCTACATGTCGATGTACAAGTCCATGGTAGTTGTGAAGCTCTCCCATTTGTCATTAGCTTTAATACCATTGATTACTTGCCTTAAAATTTTCTCTTCTTCAATTTCTTCTCCTATGCTTGCCAATTGATCTGCACCATCTTTGAATTTGCTCACATACTCTGCGATAGCTTGCTTAGGTTGCTTTCTTTGAGTGGTAAAATCAATCCATAATTGGTTCTTCCTAGCCCTTGTGTTGGAACAAAAATAAGAAGACAATGTTTGCCAAGTCTCTTGGGATGTCTTACAGTTCCTAATATGTGGAAGAAGAAAATCGGAGATTGAGTTAAGTAAGTAGGACCTTGCTAATGCATCCTTGGCACACCATGTGTTGAGTCTTTCATGTTCTTCTCTTGTAGGTTGTCCTTTGCTTTTGAATATGGGCATCTCCTCATCTCCTGAGATGTATCCATAGAGTCTCCTTCCTTGCAAGTATGTCTTTATCGTCAGAGACCATGGTTGATAGTTTTTCCTATCCAATTTATCAATGAAAGAAGGAAAACCATCTCCCATTTTACCTTAAGTTTGCTCTGATACCACTCTTGGGATAGATGGATGGACACTTCAAGTGATGAGTAAGTACTACCAAATCCTGCTTAGTACCAGCCCTTTCTAACTTCAGAGTTGATATGTGGTCCCTCTTAGCTCTCCAAAGACATCATACAAGTGCCTATTTACTTTGGAAATGATGTATGAAAAGATTGAATCAAGACAGACTACTTCTAAATAGAAGGGTCAATGAAAACCTTTTATTTTTTATCATACACCTACTACTTCTAATGCTTAGTGCTATCAGTACAATATGAATTGGAAAAATTCCTTTTAGAGGTATCTAATTAGCTTAGTAAGCTAATGATTCCAAGTCAAATCACTTGAAATGATCCACTCTACATAGAGCAATCAATTTAACAAATTAATCATTACCCTCGATTTTTTAGGACCTCTATAGAGTTTGACTAGTGAGTGCTTTGATGCACTTTTCTCCAAATTGTCTAAATGGGTTTTGTAGAAACTTTGCTGGCATGTAGATAACTTGGAGCTGATTCCAAAAAGCTAAAGATCATTGAAATTGGTGAAGAAATGAGTGAGATATGAGTAGCACAAGTTGACAGTTAAGTATGACTATAATAGAGAGATCATAGATGAACAATGTAGATGTATTGTATTAATGAACAGTGTTGTATAAGATCATAGGCTTGATAATCATAGACTTATGATGGAGATTAGTGTAGGCCACAATGTAGGCCTGACATGCATACACAATGGCAATGGAGTACTCGGGATAAGTGACTTCTACACGTGACTTTTTCAAGCCACCTTTTATAACTGTTACATTCAAATTCGAATTTGAATTCAACTTTTGGCTCTCTAAAAAGTGATTCTTCAATCTAGGAAATATTCCCTCAATGAAGTAGATGCTTTTCTAACTAACAAGTCCACGAGTTTTTGGTAGGTGATTACAAATATTCTCAAGTAAAAAAGAAATGACTTTTACAAAAGGTAAAGAAGAAAATCTTCCTAGCAATGGTTTCCATGGAGCTTCATATATGTATGAACTTCAAGCCAAATGTGTAGGCTTGTGATTTGCACCAACAAGAGTATCACTGAAAGGCATTGGAAAATGATCCCACCACTAAAAGAACTATTCTTTTATTCGACAGGATGACTCCTCTAAACATTAAAATCTGCAAGAGAAATGTCAGTTTTAGCTTTTTGTTTTTGCAACGACGCAGTTTTAGAATAAAAAAAGTACATATATACAAGAAAGCTAAAGAGAAATACAAAAGAAGAATGATTAGCCTTTTCTTTAAGATTTCTTTTTGGAAAAAACAAACACCATCCAATGTTTAAGGGAAGAATACTCTTAAAGTTACCAATTCTTCTATTAGGGAAATTTATGGTCTTCTCTATAAGTCAATCTTAGGAGGACCCCCTCAATTCAATAATGCAAATCCCTTTCAAAATTTATACGATATTTGCTTTTGCGTACATCCCAAAGATCTCCTCAGCACCCATAGCCTTGGCCAATAAAGCTTTCTTCTAGCTAACCAATTGATCTAGCTTTAGAGTTCTTTTGAAAACGACAATCTTCTAGTTCAATGTAATCTTTGAACATGATAGAAAAGGGTGTCCAATGCCTTCCGTCTGACCACAACACCTTCTGTACCATGAAGGACCTCCACAAATTCTTTTGCCTCTAATATTTGTCTACATACCATCATGGAGGACTTGCCATAGGAGGAACACTTTCTTCTTCTACAGTGGTGGATGTCAAAGATGTTTAGAGTTGTGATCCTACCTAACCCATGGCCAACACATAAAGTGTGTCTTTAAGGTTGTTCTCATTGCTTCACTTCAGCCCCTTTGGATGTGGAACGTCCTAACCCAAAAGCAGGCAACCTAAAGCACAATCCAAGCATAGATCTGATGTTTCAAAAGACACTAGTAGTTGTTATCCAACTTAATACATTCTCTTCTAGTTTGATTCACAAAATTCTTCCACTTGTCAAAATTATAAAATTAGAGTTCCTTGCCTCTTTGAAGATTCTCTTTATTTACTTCCTTAATTCCAACTATATTGAACCAAATGAAACCATTCTTGCTTATGTAAGCCACCTAAATTCTAAAGGCTACTAATAGAAACCTAGGGTTTCACCTTATTCCATGCTTTCCATTAGAAGGAAACCAAGACCAAGACTTTGAAGATCATAGCAATGGGGAAAAAAGAACCATGATGAGATCGAGCAAAGAGGTTTGGATATCCTTGAGGATAAGCTTTGACCATGATTCACTATTATAATTCCATGATTTGGTCCTTCATTTAGAAGCCATTTATTTGTTCGGCCAAAAAAATCAAGAATGCCTACATACCCCTTCTGTGCGACTAGAGCAGATGTCCCACTTATTCTTGGGCATGCCCCTTTTGTGTCCCTTATGTAAAGAAAGGTTCTACAAGCTCTTGACATCCTTATTAATTACTTGTCCTTTGACCTGTTAGCTTCCAGATTGGATATGTAATTTTATTTCTCATATTTGCATGCACCAAAAAGGCGTAGCGAACAGATGTAACCTTCTATTGATAAATGAAAAGGCAAGCATGGCGTTTAGCGTGAAAAAGAAGGGGAATCGCCAGAATGTCTCTTTGGGCGACCGCACTGGAGCTATTGTGTTGTAGATTCGCCGAATTCTGAGTGCTGTGTTTTGTTTCTTAAATTCTCAGTGGTTAATCATTAAACACAATAACGCTAGGTTTAACATTAATAGTTTATGCGAATTTGTAGTTGTTGATTTGCTTCGTAGACGTACTGCATAGTGATAATCATTGAATCGGAAGATAGTTAATTGTTCATTTGAACGTTAAATTGGGAAAACTAAACAAAGGGCCTCTGCACTGTCGGACCCCTGTCCATCCCCAAGAACTTAGAAATGAGATTAAAAGTGGCTTAACAGAAAGCACTTTTAACACTGAAACGGAATCGGAGCAAATGGTAAGGGAAGGGTAGTACTTACTGTAAGCAATGGAGAATAGTAACTGCCAGTCAAAGAAGTGATATATGGTAGTTACTCGTTCCGGTGAGTCCTATCCGAAGTATAGAAGGGACCAATATCCGTGGATAATTCCTAGTGTATTAGGAACACCCCTCAGTAGCGGAAGTGAAGGACAAGCAAGCACAAAAGAAGATAGTTCATGGTCGAAAACAGGTACCAATTCCATTGATAGTCTGGTGTGCTCCGATAGCACTCCGGTTTGTTCTGGTGATACTTCCTTACCCTCAGAAGATAACTCATTAGTGATTGGGTGTACATCGACCCAGTGCGGAGATAGGTCAACGCTTATCACTGATCACTCATTGATTTTCGGAGAGCGTTTGGTATTCTCCAGTGGCAGTTCATTCCTTTACGGTGCACATCCATTGCTCTACGCTGAAGGATCCATGCTTTTGGGAAAGGGATCCACGTTTTTTGGTGAACGATGAGCAATTTTTGGTGAAACCTCAGCGTCACCCAATTGGGGCACCTTCGACGAGCATTCGACAGCAAAAAGTGGTCAAACACAAGGGATAGTACCTCCGTAGACAGGAACCATGAGTACTTCTAGTAATCAACAACAACAGCAACAACAACAGCAACAACAACAGCAACAACAACAACAACAACATCGATAGTAACAACAACAACAGCAGCCACATCCAATCGTTCCACCTCGACTAGCCCCAACCGGGGTGACTTATACAAAATTCGGTGGATTTCTAGGGGATGACCCTGATGCACATGTGCGCACATTCGAAATCCGTTATGCAATGTTGAATCACCCACCACATCCGGCATATAAGGCCATTGTGTTTCAGGCCATGCAAGTTAATGAAGCAGCAAGGTGGCTTACAGAATATGATGTTAATCATTTTGGTAATTATGAAGATGTGAAGGACGCATTCTTGCAGAGGTTTCACTTGAAGAAGAACCCTATAGAGATTTTTGAGTACTTGCAAAACAATCGGCATAAACTCCACTAGAGTGTTCATGAGTATGTGACACTGTTCAGAACTCACTTGCGATAGCTGCCACCGGCACATGCCAACCTTCCAGATGATGTCATAACACAATGGTTTATCAACGGATTGAATCCATAGTTAAAACAAATCATGATCATTCGCTGTGTGGGCGGAATGACATTGGACGTTGTCATTGCAATGGCCTTACAATTGGAGCACAAAGTTGGAGGGTTTACGGAGGACCTGGAATGGTTGAAAGCAAGTAAGAACATGGCCAAGGAGCCATCCAAACAAGTGTCCTCTACTTAGTGTAAGAATCCCGGTCACACCAGTTCCACATGTGCGCTCAGCCAAATGTATTGTGCCATTTGTAACACGGCAGGTCACTCACCAGAAACTTGTGCATACAATGCACACGTGCAGGGTAGAGCGACAGTAAACGCCATAATACAGGAGCCTGCCCAGCCAGCCACCCATTATGTACTGCCAGAGTTGCGGACCAACCAACAGTAGGGATATAGGAACTATCGGGGTCAGCGTAACAACAATTTCAATCAAAATCAATGGCATGCAAGTACATTGGTTGAAGGCACCTCTTTCCCACCCCCTCATTGTCATTTTTGTGGGGAGGTTGGGCATATTCGTAGATTTTTTAAAGAAGCCGTAGAGTATGACAAAAGAAAGAAGGAAAGATAAAATCTGATGAGAAATATGGTTTATATTTCCCCGATTGATTCACAAGCAGTCGTAGTACAAACAAGATCGGGTAAACAATTGCAACCAGCAGCTGAAGTTTTCGAGCCCGGCATTTGTGAGCAATAGTGGATTTTTACAAAGGCCAGTCAATGGAAAGCTAAGGAGCCGATGATATTCCCTGATCCAGTTCCGGTAACTCAGGTTCCTCTACCAAATAGAAGATCGAATGCACAGAATTCCGCCCCAACAATATCAGAATCATAACCAGAGTCGGTGATGACCACAATACAAACACACCAGGTATGGGACGTGATATCTAAAACTTCAATCACACTCCCTCTGGACTAGTTGCTCGCCCTAGTTCCTAGTGTAAGACATCAATTCCAACAGCAGCTCAGCCCTGGACCTTCATGTACTCCGGAAACTGCGACCATACACCCTAAGATGGCTCCTACGGTGGATCATACGATACCGTTGATCACAGTTTGGTATAAAAACCAAAAGATCACACGAGTGTTAATTGATGGAGGGTCTGGCATGAATATTGCGACAACTACACTCTATAAGAAACTGGGATGGACTCAAATTGAACCAGTGTAGTTCTTGGTGCGAATGGCGGACCAATCCAGAGTCCTTTGGTTGGACTAGTACATAATATTCCTATAACCCTGCAGGGATCTACATTTAAAATGACTTTTGTAGTCTTGGAGTTACTCGAATCTGGCATCGACTACAACTTACTTTTCGGTCGACCATGGCTCAAGTAAGCCAAGGTTGTGCAGGATTGGTCAGCTCAAGAGTTAATTTTTAAAAGGTTGTGCAAGATTGGTCAGCTCAAGAGTTAATTTTAAAAATAATCACAGGAAATACATTGTGACATTAGATGCTATGCAACCTTGTGAACTACACGCATGCCCCTATGTAGCAAAGCCAATCCATATGTTGGATGGGCTATCTGATGATGAGGAGAAGGCTTTCCTCAAGACAATTAAGGACCTAATCCCATTAGGTACGGTAGACTTACAGCCGGTAGCAGATAATTAGAGTCCGGAAACTTGTACGATCGTACCACTGCCCGAAGAAGTAGAAGCAAATGATGACATAACTATGCATAAATTGACATTACAACAACTATTGTAGCTAGCTGATGATTTGGCAAAGCCTCGATAGTTCTATGTACCAGAGGATCAACTGATCATGTACAATTTGGGAGATACGGTTAACCCGAAACCAGTAAAAATTAAGGCAAGATTAGCGGACAAATTCCAAGAGGATTTGGTGCAACTCTTGTGCGAATTCTCAGATGTCATGCTTGGGATTACAGAGACATGAAGGGTCTTGACCCACGAATGTATCAACACAGGGTGGTGTTGAAGCCAGATGCATGACCCTTCAAGCAATCTAGCTACCAGATGAATCTGCATTATGCAGCACATGTAAACGTAGAGCTAGATCGCTTACTAAAGGTTGGATTCATTGTTCCCATTGAACATTCAGAGTGGATCTCGCCAATAGTGATAGTGCCTAAGAAAAATAAACAGTTACGCATTTGTGTCGACTACTCGAAAGAGGTCACAAAATGTATTCTTTTTTGGATGGCTATAGTGGATACAATCAAGTGAGGATGGTAGAACAGGATATACGGAAGACGGCATTCATCACCAACTGGGGCGTCTATGCATGCACCGTAATGTGGTTTGGATTGTGGAACGCCGTGAGTACATTCCAGAGATGTATGCAGGAAGTGTTCTCACCTTACTTGACATCGTTTATGCAAGTCTTTTTGGGTGATTTTTCATTATTTGGCAATACTTTGGCGTACTTGTATAATTTACGGTGCTATTTTGAAAAATGTCGGGAGTATCGATTATGTTTAAATCCTACCAAATCAGTCTTTGCGGTCTCTTGTGGGAAGCTCCTTAGTCATATTATCTCCAAACAAGGAATCCAGGTAGACCCTGATAAGGTAGCAACAGTCTTGGAGGCACCGGTCCCACGGACACCAAAAGAAGTTATGCGGTTCCTCGATCAGATCTGGTGGCATGGCACACATTTACGGTGGTTGGCTCATCTAGCGACACCACTTAAACGGACTTATGACCAGCACCCCACGGAAGTATGAACGGACTAATGAGTGTCAAATGGCATCTCATCATTTGAAGGTCTTATTGACGTAGGCTCCAATCTTGCAACTGCGTGATTGGGAACGCCAATCCATGTATTTGTGGATGCGTCAGATATAGCAATTGGTAGTGTGCTGATGCAACAAACCGACAAATGGTTTTGGCCTGTGTACTATGTGAGCGGCCGGTTAGCTCTTGCCGAGAGGAATTAATCTGTGACTGAACGAGAGTGTCGGTTTGGTATACTCTGTTAAGAAGTTCCGACATTACTTGCTAGGAGGAAGATTCACTTTTCATGTGGATCATGCCGCACTCGTGTATTTGGTTTGCCAACAATACTTAGGTGGCAGACTTGCATGATGGGTTTTACTACTACAGGAGTTTGATTATGAAGTTATTCACCGACCAATTACGACACATGTCTTGGCGGACTTTTTACCCTGATTGAATTCCGGTGAGACTCCGGAAGGTGTTGATGACACAACGTTGGCTATTTATGTAACCGATGCAGCTCCAAAATGTGCATAACTTCCTATTGCCCCTACATACTATGATACATTAATGATTTTTCTCACTGATGGTTGTCTCCCTCCTAATACTCCCGCTGCTCTGCGCCGAAAAATTGTAGTCTACAATCGATGATTCCGGTTGATTGTGGGTCAATTGTATTACTTAGATCAGACTGGTGTTCTACTTAGATGTATCCCTCCACATGAAGCGGCATCAGTTATTGTGATGGCTCACTCATCACCCACTAGAGGACACTTCATAGCTGATCTCACTCATCGCAAAATCCTGCAAAGTGGGCTATGGTGGCCTATAACGTACAGAGATATTGTTAAATTGGTGTAGCAGTGTGATGTTCGTCAATGATTTGGACAGCCCTTGCAGCGACACTTCTTTCCCCTTCAGCCTGTCCTACCTTTGGAGACCTTTCAGAAGTGGGGTTTAGATTTCATTGGCCCAATTACACCCCCAGCTACCCTCACCAACAACTGATATATTTTGACCTGTACAAATTATGCCACTAGGTGGGCGAAAGCTTGGGATTTACATTCTACGACAATAGTTTCGGTGGCCAAATGTTTGATGAAGGATGTCTTCCCTCGATATGGACTACCTCTGGAAATAGTGATAATGCAAGTGTTGACTCAGACTTTTCAGATTATGCATAAGTTCAGCTCACCTTACTATCCTCGAGCAAATGGTCTAGCTGAGAGTACATATAAGACTCTACTAAATATTCTCCAAAAATTGATCTTGGAGTGTCCGGAACGATGGGACCAGCTGTTATCTCCAGTTTTGTGGGCATACCAGACCACATATAAAGTAGCTACCGGAACCTCTCCATTTAAACTTGCTTATGGCCTGGAAGCTATTGCCCTAATGGAAGTAGTGGTGTCGAGCCTGCGAGTAGCCTTATCTCAGAAATTGCTGCCGGAAGAATCTTTTCCATTTCGGTTAGATATGCTCAGATCATTCGATGAACAATGTTGGGAAAGCTTCATGATTCTTCAAGAAGTTCAGCTACGCCAAGCCCGTACTCATGATCGCTTTCTAAAATGCCAGTATTTATGATTGAACAAATCATTTTATTCTATAATGCTAAAGCCAATAGATCTGCTAGAGAATTTAAGTTACGATGGCTCGGTCCATACCGGATTGCTGAACAGGTGGGTCTCACCACATTTTGGTTGGCAACCTTAATAGGTGCTCTTCTTCCAAAAGTGATTAATGGCTTTAAGCTCCGCCCCTATCACCCATAGTCTAGTAACTCCTGAGGTGTACTCGATGATTTTGTCTTTTTCGCCTGTTAATTGCTTTCTTTTTCTACTCCCCGTGTTTTGGTTGACCATCTCACCGTAATCCTTCCATTTGCTGATCTAATCATGATTAATAGCCACCTCTGTGTCATTGCTTCTATTCATGCATGCATGCCGCACTTATGAAGGATATCTCTTCAATACTGCGTTATGAGTAGGTTTTTGCCGCCTAATTTTTCAATATTCCTATTTAATCTTGTTCTTTCCATTGTTAATCACTATTGTGATTGTGTGTTTGCAACCTCTGTGTACTCTGTGTTTCCATGTATCTCTCTGTGCGCCATGGAAGCTGTGGCTTATATGGCAACCTTCCATGCGAGACTCACTCCAGATGTGAGTGAGTACTTGCGCACTTGGGGATTGTTGGCCTTCACTAAATTGCCTTTGCATTCAATGGAATGTCACCCTTTTCATGCGTAGATCATCTCTGCCATCGTTGCCATGCCTGCTACATAGCAATGTTGGCCAGTTACATGTTTAAACCCTCGTGTCGTAATCACTCTAAGTACGTTTGCTGAGGGATTCCGTCTCCCTGAGGAAGGGTTGGAGAATGGACTGCTCCTTCCTCTTGCCACCATGACTGCATTGTTTCCCCAGCACTCATCTAATGAGTTTGCCATCCTTTGCCGACTTGAACCAGAGCGTACTGCTCTACAATTCCTTTTCACCACGTTAAACTTGCAAAAAGCACACCTATGGTATTTCCCGACCATTTTACCCTATGATAGACACTGCTTCTAGAGAACCTCTGAATTTTAAATCCTTTTTCTTTAGGCGCATTCACCGTGAATGCGTAGTAGTTACAAAACAAATCGCCAAGAACGACATCCCTCACACTCATTTACCTCATCTCCTAACCTTTCTCTTTCCGGTGCTCCAAGACGCCCAACCACCTCCGACTACCATGTTGTGACATGAAGGATCTACTCAAATGATTGAAGATGATGACGATAAAGATTTGCTTTAGTTCTTTCACCGCAAACGTAGACGCGTTAATCCATCACAAAGCCAGGTACAGGGTTCCACTGCAGGTCATGAAGTTGAGGTCTTCGACGATACTGCCACCTCTTTATAGGTCGAGTCTGCCCCATCTTCTTCTCTCAAGCAGCTGGATCAAGATGTTGTCATGGACGATGTAGCTAAAGTCTCATCGTGGGAGGAATCTCATCAATCGAATTTGGAGGCTGTGAAGGAGATAGCCGAAATTACTAGAGGTACGAACTGTCAAACTTCTTTGTCACTACCCGTGGACATCCCAGCAAAAAGCAGTCACGGTCCAAGTAGACGTAGTCATTGTCGAAGCAGATGCAATCAAGGCAGTGACTCGCACTGCTGAGGTTGTTACTGAAGCTGCTGTGGAAGAAAATCAGATCGAGACCAGAATAATTTTGGTGCTGAACGCCCTTCTCCCTCTTCCTCCCGCCACTATCACCCGCAGTCTAGTAACTCCTGAGGTGTACTTGGTCATTTTGTCTTTTTTGCTTGTTACTTGCTTTCTTTTTCTACTCCCCGTGTTTCAGTTGACCGTCTGATCGTAATCATTCCGTTTTGCTGATCTAATCATGATTAATAGCTGCCTGTGTGTCATTGCTTCTATTCATGCATGCATGCTGCACTTATGAAGGATATCTCTTCCATACTGTGTTATGAGTAGGTTTTTGCTGCTTGATTTTTCAATATTCCTATTTTATCTTGTTCTTTCCACTATTAATCACTATTGTGATTATGTGTTTGCGACCTTTGTGTACTCTATGTTTCCGTGTATCTCTATGTGCGCCATGGAAGCTCTGGCTAATATAGCAACCTTCCATGCGGGACTCAGTACAGATGTGAGTGAGTACTTGCGTGCTCGGGGATTGTTGGCATTCGCTGAATTGCCTTGGCATTTAGTGGAGTGTCACCCCTTTTATGCACAGATCATGTCTGCCATCGCACCCACGCCTCCTTCAGAGTAGTGTTGGCCGGTTACATGTTTAAACCCTCGTGTCATAATCACTCTAAATACGTTTGCTGAGGGATTCTGTCTCCCTTAGGAAGGGTTGGAGAATGGACTGCTCCTTCCTCTTGCCACCATGACTGCATTGTTTCCCCGACACTCATCTCATGAGTTTGCCATCCTTTGCCGACCTGAACGAGAGCATACTACTCTGCAATTCCTTGTCACCACGTTAAAATTGCAAAAGCACACCTATGGTATTTCTCGATCATTTTACTCTATGATAGACACTGCTTCCAGAGAACCTGTGAATTTTACGTCCTTTTTCTTTAGGCGCTTTCACCGCGAATGCATAGCGGTTACAAAACAAATCGCCAAGAACGACATCCCTCGCACTCGTTTACCTCATCTCCTAACCTTTCTCTTTCCGGTGCTCCAAGCCGCCCAACCACCTCTGACTACCATGTTGCGACATGAAGAATCTACTCAAATGATTGAAGATGATGACGATGAAGATTTGCTTCAATTTTTTCACCGCAAACGCAGACGTGTTAGTTCATCACAAAGCCAGGTACAGGGTTCCACTGCGGGTCATGAAGTTGAGGTCTTCCACAATACTGCCACCTCTTTACAGGTGGAGTCCGCCCCATCTTCTTCTCTCAAGCAGCTGGATCAAGATGTTTTCATGGACGATGTAGCTGAAGTCTCGTCGCGGGAGGAATCTCATTAACCAGATGTAGAGCTTATGAAGGAGATAGCCAAAATTAATGGAGGTATGGACTCTCAAACTTCTTTGTCACCACCCGTGGATGTCCCAGCAAAAGCAGTCACGGTCCATGCAGATGCAGTCATTGTCAAAGCAGATGCAATCAAGGCAGTGACTGGCACTGCTGAGGCTGTTACTAAAGCTGCTGTGGAAGAAAATCAGATCGAGACCGGAATAATTTTGGTGTCAAATGCCCTTCTCCCTCTTCCTCCGCCAAATACCAATTCTGCACCTGTTGAAGTTCTTCCTGGTGCACTCTCCAATGCCATCCACGAGGCCCACCCATCAGTTATCTTCGGCCGATTATTCTCCACCACCCTCCCCTCATCTGCTTTCCACCTCCTCATCACAACCTCCTTCTCTTCCTCCCCCAGCAATCGTGTTCACCGAATTGGAGTCTATGGGCTGCCTTCTTATACAATTTTCCGAGCAATTACCCCTCCAGATGAAGCGAGCAACTCAGAATATTGAGCAGGAGTTGCAAAGTAAAGTTGATTTTCTCGAAGCAGTCATTGCTCCGCTCCAAGAAGAAGAAATTGCAGTTAAAGCCGAGAACCATGCCTTGCAGACTCAGATCCATCAATTTTAAGAACGATTAGTACAACAAGATATTTTGATTGCTCAACGGGACAATGCACTTGCTCAGCTGAAGGAGAAGAACGTTCTCCTAGCTGCGCACGATGAAGAAATAGTTCAATTAGAACAAATGGTGCATGATAAAGAAGATGCTCGTGTTGCGTTAGGAAATGTGCTAGAAGAAACATGCACCAATCTTGCTGTCATAGAGCAAAAGGGACAGGAAATGGCTGACTTGGCCATGCAGAACATTGAAGAATCAAAGACAATGTCTGCCGAACTTTTCTAGAAGAGTCGTGATTTGGATGCACAGACGGTCTAGACGATTCAGCTGAAGAAAAAGCTAGAAGCTATTATGAAAGAACGAGATGCTTATTATAAAACTATCCAGTATCAAGCTCAGGAGCTAGAAAGATGAGAAAAGAAGTTAGGATTTCAGGTAGAGAGATTGTCTCGCATTGATGCACAGATTGCCGATATGAAGTTGAGACAAGATGCTACCCTAGCGAACGACTTTTACCTCATTAGGGGGAAAGATGAACCCCCTTTGGGCCTTGTAAGGATTCCTGATTTTTAGGGATTAAAGTGCTTAATCTAGGATCTTAAAGGGACTCATGAAACCACTAGTGGTTTAAGAAATAAAATAACCTTTGATAAATTCTTGAGCATCCATAACCTTTGGATTATTTAAATCAATGGCTAATATTCAAAGCCATGTAGCTCTAGAGAGAGATGGTCTGATATTTCGTGGGTAGTTTCATAGTCTCTGCAAGATTTTCGGCCATCAGATCATGTCTCATCCAAAGGCTAACTGCGAATGGGGCTAATCCTGTCCTTACGGAATGCTTAGAACCATCCAATCTGGTGTAGATCTAGTGAAGGAGAATGAAAGGCGCAATTTTGTCTTGGGGAAGGCTATAAGCCATCGGATCTTGTCAGAGATCTAAGGGGCCATATCAAAAGGCGCATTCCCAAGAAAGGGGGTGGTTTCGAGCTGTTAGATCGCATCCCGATCCAATGGATGAGCTCAAGAGACGCTTTTCATGATGAAGGGGCATCAAGACCATTCATTTTCAAGGCAATCTAAGGGCCAGAAATGAGGGTGCCATATCTTCCACCAATTTGAATTAGATCCCTTGGATCCACAGCAAATCTAAGGGCCCAAATTGAAGCCCACCTTGACTTTTGCACTTGAAGCATGGGCGTTAGATCTCCGAGGCCATCTAAGGGTTGGGGTTCACTCGAAGGAGATCTCAAACCACTAATGTGCAAGAAACCACCAAATGAAGGTAGTTTTTGCATCTTTGACCAAGGAAAACCAAGGGAAGCCTATACCTAGCCTACTTGATTAAGAGACTAGACTCTGTCCACTGCCCTCTTCCTATTGGTGGATCACTAATCACTCCTTAAGCTAAAAGGCCCAAAGAGGGTTCATTTTTTCCCCTAATGTGCAGGAAACATTTTTGCAGACACAGAGGGAATTATTGATGAGTCAAGTCATTGCTACTAGTTCAGTTTGTACTGATGCACAACTCGTCGAGCCGGACATTTTCAAAGATATGCTTGACTCCTTAAAGCAAAAGATCACTCGAACTTTTAAACTAGCTAGAACTCTGTATATTCAAGGCATTATTGATGACTTTTAATGGTCATCTTCCTTTTTGGGTTTGAGTCCATCATGCATGCCAATGTTAGCCGCCGAATTGGATATGTAATTTTATTTTTCATATCACACGTATCGAAAAGGCATAGCGAACAGATGTAACTTTCTATTGATTAATGAAAAGTCAAGCACGGCGTTCAGTGCAGAAAAGAAGAAGGGGAATCGCCAGACTGTCTGTCTGGGCGACCGCGCTGGAGCTATTGTGTTGTAGATTTGCCCAATTCTGAGTGGTGTGTTTTGTTTCTTAAATTCTCAGTGGTTAATCATTAAACACAGTAATACTATGTTTAACATTAACAGTCTCTGCGAATTTGTAGTTGTTGATTCGCTTCGTAGACATACTGCATAGTGATAATCATTGAATCGGAAGATAGTTAATTGTTCATTTGAATGTTAAATTGGGAAAATTAAACAAAAGGCCTCTGTACTTTCAGACCGCTGTCCATCCCCAAAAACCCAGAAATAAGATTAAAAGTGGCTTAACAGAAAGAGCTTTTAACAGACCTTAAAACGAAAAGGGAAGGGGGGGGGGGGGGGGTAAAGAGGGAGATATATAATGGAAGTAATTAGAAATGTGTTAATAACCATTGCTTTCTCAACCACATTCTGCATGCTCTTCTAGTATTCTATTCTAGCTTTCTTTCGAGATTGTGCATCACCCACCTCCATCTCTATTTGTTTGAAAGCCCTGACGCCCAAAGTAATGCAAAGCAAACGAAAGATTGAACCTGAAGCACGATGTTTATAACCTTGGTCCTTTATGATCTGTAGATGGCCAATTGAGACTTAAAATCCATCTTTGCGTGGTTAATCGGAAGTCTGAGGCTAATCATAAAATATCAAGCTAGTGAAAATTTCGAAAAATGCAATGGATCTCATTATGAAAAAAGCTAAACTCACACCATCTTCTTTTACCTCTAACGAGGAGAACATTTTCTAATTTCACCCAATTGTGCTCGGTCAATTCCCCATGCATCTTACACCATTGATAGCATCATACACCATTGATAGCAGTAGCAACAAGCAAAAAATAACACTTTGTACTAACTCAAAACCAGCTCACATTTCTCTTTCTCGGTCCTTCATTCCGATAGGTTCCTTTGAATCATTCTATGAAGGAACTCTTTGACTTGCTTTTCCTTCAAGAGCTTGCACATTTACTTCAAATGTTTTTTTTTTCCTTTTTTCGAAAGAGGAAGTTCAACATTAGCCTACTCTTTTGCACTTTGATTAAAATAAAAGAAGACAAAAGTACAGATGAATGAGCCTAGCACCTATGGGATCCCCCAAATCCCTCAAAGCAAGGGAAGAGCATATAGATCTAAAGAGTTTTACAAAGGGGGTTGATAACCTCTTTATCCCCTTCATGCATGGACCACCTGGCTTTAATCGTGTTGTTCTCGAGGAAAAGCACTGTATGGTGTCTAAAAGGTCGGCACTTCTTACAATTAGAAATTAGTTTGCCTAAAAGGAAAAGAGATTTCTTGATAGACCATTCTCTAGGAGGGTTTCCAAAATTAGAAACACATCTCTCTCTCAAAATCTTCCAGAGGATTCCCACCCACCAATAAAAAGTGGTTCCTACCCACCAATAAAAAGTGGTCATATTTTGATACAAAATAGTAGTATTCGAATATCTGCTCTTTGAAAGATTTCAAAAGAGACCCTGGCATGGACGATCATTAACATTAGACATTTCGGTTCTCTGTGTTTTGTGATTCCAGTTTTACTTCTTGCTTTTGCCTTTGACGATATAGAAGAACCCATTTTGATGAGTGGTCCTTATGAAATAACAGTTTACTGGTTGTTTCCTTTTATTTAATTGTTTAAATAACAAGTTCCAAAAATTATTAGCTCGCTTGGTCTCAAATGACACAATGGGAATAGTCTATCAAAAATCCCGAACATCAAAGAAACGATCGACTATCAGGTCAACCTCAACAAAAGTGGTGCCTGTCATGGACGCGGCTTCGGTGGGACATGAAGTTCATGGCTATCTGGCACCCCCTCATAGAAATCAAAAAGTCTGTCCTCTTATGGCAAATTCTTCATCACGGAATCTGGACCAACCTTAAGGCTAGCAAAATTTGTGGGATCCCTCCCTGGTGCAAACGCTGCCACCGGTCTATCAAAGATGTTTCACACATCTTCTTTACCTGCCCCAACTCCAACAGACTCTGGCAGGTGGTTGGAAAGAGAATTAGACTTCAAAAACGTCTCAGTTGGCAGCAAGCCCTGCTGGGAGAAGCGATCGGCTGCTCCGCGACTCTCTGGAACGCCATCAGAGGGGAGGTTCTATGGAAAATCTGGCGGGAAAGATGTGCTTTCAACTTCGGTGACTCCCCCAAGGAGTGGTCAATTGAGAAATCGCTGTTCCTCCTTGGCAAAAGGATTGTCAACTGTAAAAAATCCCCCCCCTTTAGGCATCATCAAGTACTCCTTTTGATCGATAACAAGCTTAAACCCAAGTGGGCCCCACATGAGGGTGATGAGAGGGTAATTAACCTTCTTTGTAATGTCATCTAAGCTCTGTAAAAGCTTCCCCTGCTTTGTGGGATTTGGGGGGTCCCGTGGGCACTAGTCCCCTTCTCTTGTACTTTTCTTTAATTCAAGTCCGGGAGAGTAGGCTATTGCCGAACTTCCTTTACATTAAAAAAAAAATTATTATGGATATTTTGAGAGATGGAGATCTTCTGAGCTCTATTCGTTGGCGGAAACTGTTTGAAAGTGATGTTGTTCAAGGGTTCTTAAGTAATTTCATAAATTACGATTGGAAGAATTATTTGCATAAAAAATAGAATGTCTTTTTTAATAATAAAAGGAAGCTCGGCTGCAGCCTAGTCTCCAAGCTTTAATTAATAGAAAGAAAAATTGTATGTCCTGTAGGGTGGTTTGATAAACTTTTGGTTTCTTGAGCCAAAGGTTTAGAGTTCAACTCCCAAACTGGACATGTAATGGCTTTTGCCAGTTTAAACTAGTTGTAACATAGCCTATCAGTTGTAACCCAGTCTAACCCCTACTTTGTGGGATACGGGGGTCTCACAAGTACTATGCCCATTCACCATACAATTGTACTTTCAAAGTTAAAGTTGGGAGAGTAGTTGCCTAGTGCACCTGCTTTAAAAAAAAAAAAAATGCAAAGAGCATGGGGGTGCTAGAAATAAAAGGTCTTTGTGCAAGGGGTCCTATGAACGCATAAAGTTTTTGGTTGGCTTACCAGCATATGTAATTGCGTGATCAAACTTTCCTCAACGATAGTCAACATTTAGCCCTCAATATTTTGGGATATATCCATAACAATTGTGATAGTGTGAGAAAGATAGCACGAAACGGCCCTCCCTTAATAACACATAACGAGAAAGTTGACCAAAAGCTGTCTTTAAACTGTTGATCATATAGAGCTATACCCCAACATTTTGGATGCATTTATCACATAGTGGCCCTTGTCATATAATCGGAGTGTTTTACGAGGACCCGGATCCTTTACGACTATGTTTTCGTGTTGTGTCTTTTGAGACTGATTACACTCTCTTTTAATTGAAACTAGTGTCTTCATAGACGCATTGGACATATAAAAGTTTGAAAACTAATTTATTATGCTTCAATTGAAAATTGGAAACGTATCCAAACTTATTAGTATCATCATAATGCAAATATTCACCCAATGTAAGAGACGTAGGGTTGATTACTATATTATGATACTTGCTTTATCAATAACCTTGTGGATTCATTGTCTTCCTCAAGATTGATTTTGACAAAGCCTACTACAGATTGGAATGGGAATATATTTTACAATCAATAAAACACCTCAAGTGTAGTCAGAGATTCCTCAGGATGATCTCCACTCTCCTTGGTAATGCTTTGACAAAAGTCAATGTCAACGGGCAACTTTCAAAGGCAATCAAACTAAAACGATCAATCAGGCAAGGTTGCCCATTGGCTCTTGGCCATCACCACATAAGGACTTACCGACTTGTGGAGAGACAGATGGAGCTTGGTCGCATAAGAGGCATCCCTTTGCCACATAACTCTGAGCAAATGACCATGAGGCTATTTGCGGACGACACAAATGCTTTTGTTCACAATGATGATACCAGCCTGGAAACCTTTTGGTGGTGCCTCGACACTTTTTGCGAGGCCTCTGAGTCCAGAATTAACCATTCCAAGACTGTGTTCAGGGCCATCAAAGGGAATCAACCCAATCTCCTCACTGTGCAAGGATGCCAAAACATTCAATCGGGTCAAGTTGTTCTCATTCTTGGCATCCCCATGGGATTCGGTGTTATTATGGAACAAAGGTGGTGGGTCCTCACCAAACTTAATAATAAACTTAACTATTGGAGGGGTTTGCAAATTAATCTTGCTGGTCGGGCCATGGTGATCAACACGTTCCTCATATCCTTAATCATATACTTTCTTTCTTGCTAGAGACCCAAGGATCAAGAATTAGCAAAATTGGAAAGTATTTGTAGGAACTCTCTTTGGACTGGGGACCATAACAGGAGGGGAGTGCCTAAAATCAAATGGTCCATTTGCACTAGCCGAAAGGAGAGTGGAGGTCTAGGTAATATGAACATTGGCAGCATGGCCAATAAACTTGCTGCAAAGTGGATGATTAAGGCCTGGAGCAACAATGATTTGTCTTGGGCCACATTAATTTTCAGAAACATGAACGTGATTACTCTGGTGGGCTACTCGGGATGGAAAAACCTCGACATCCTCACCCTCTTATTCTCTCCGATTGTGGTCTCACCCAAAGGATCAATCCTAGTTAGATCCCTATGGATGAGCTGGAACAGATTCAAACCTCACATCAGAATGAGTGAAGATTGGAATTGGGCTGCAGGTATAAGATAAAATGACTATTTGGTTCCCGATCCAAGGCATGAGAAACGTGGAGCCTTGGAATGTCGTAAGTGCCAAGAGACTTTGGAATAAGGGATTCAAACAATCGAAGTATCTCTGGAAACAAGACACGAATAGATGGGTAGACTTTGAGGACCTTGACCCTAGTGCTACGATCACGTTCGAGGAATGGAATATTTTATTGAGTAGACACCATGCTTGGGACCGCTCTAAAATCCGACTACTTATGGACAGGACGCTCTGGACCTACAGGGCCTTAAAAGGTATTATGGAAATCGCTACTCAATGACATTCACATGAGTCTCAACAAGAAATGGTGTCTCAACTGGATGCGACTTCGATGGGATATGAAATTTATGTCTATTTGGCACCCTCTCATTGAAGACAAAAAGTCGGTCCTCCTATGGAAAATTTTACACTGTGGAATATGGACCAATGCAAAAGCTAACAAGATCTGTGGTGTTCCACCCTGGTGCAAGCGATGTTGCCGTAGCAAAGAGTATATTGGTTACCTATTCTTTGCTTGCCCTTAATCCCTTCAGCTATGGAGGGCCCTTGGTCATTCTCTAGGGCTCCAAGAACAAATCAATTGGAAGCAAGCCCTCATTGGCAAAGCGATCAGTTGCTTTGTGACATTGTGGATTGCAATCAGGGGAGAGATCCTTTGGAAGATTTGGCAGGAAAGATGCACTCACAACTTTGGCAATACCCCCAAGGAGTGGTCGATCGAGAAGTCCCTATTCCTTCTTGGCAAAAGAATCACTAACTATAAGAAACCCCCCCCCCCCCCCCCCCCTTTAGACATCACAAAGAGCTACAATATGTCAACAATAAGCTTAAAACCAAGTGGGTTCTGCATGATGGGGATGCGAGGTTTATCAACCTCCTCTATAAATCTATGTAAGCTTTGTATGGTCTACCATGAAGGTATGAATTCCTGACGTGCTTGCATTGCCCCTGCATTGTGGAACTTGGGGGGTCCGGAAGGCACTAGTCCTATCCACTTATATTCTCCTTTTATTTAATTAAAGGCATGGAGAGTAGACATTGCCGAATTCCCTTTATTTAAAAAACAAAAACCTTGTGGATTAGTTACTCTATTTATATACAGAGCATCAAGAGTCTTAGGGTTTGTTATGATAACAATAACTTAGAAGGATAATCGTTTTTGAAGCATTGTAAATCTTAAGGATGGTCTTGGGTACACGGTCTCATTTGGACGATAAGTGTAACTATTGTTTTGTGACTAATTTGTGTTGCCTCTACTCGATATTTGAGCTAAATACATACTCTCTAGTGTGCATAGTGTATCTTACAACTGAAAGGAATCGTAGCCCGATGAAAATTAACGATCTTATATTCTAAAAGTACCATGATTTAGGTATTGGCATTCTAGGATAAGCTTATCTAAAATGGATTTGGAAGGTAATGCCTTATCAGACATTGGAGTTAATAATAATGCAAATGATGATTCCCATGGTAAATCGAATATATGGTGCATGGGTATTTGTATGTGACAGATATTATGTTTTGTGACATGTCTTTTGTCTCCAGCTAATAGGCATGTCAAGGTGTTATCGGGATAACAATCGAGCAGTGTTGTTGTACCCACCACCCTTTTCCATAACTTCAATAATTTTTAGTTTTATTGTTTGGGTTGGTTGGCAGGTGTGTTAAGTGGTGCTGTTCGTACTGGAAAAGCATGAAATATAATGAAATTAATTGTAATATTTTATATAATGTTGTATTCGGATTTTATCTATACAATCAGTTCTATCATTGATCATGCCTCTTATGCCATTTTATTTTATGCTAAATATTAATTTCATTTTCATTTTCTGTATATGTCTTTATGCTTAGTTTCATTTAATTCCCTTTGATCGAGCGATTCCTGACATTACACATTTCATATCAGATTCAGTCTAGATGGTTCATCACAACCATCTATAAAGATACATACATACATACATACGTACATACATACATAGAGAATTACATACATATGCATGTACGTACATGCATACATACATACACACAGACATATATACATATATTGATACCTAGATACATATGTACATACACAGTTTATATACATACATACATACTGTACATATGCACATACATACATATATACATACGTGCATAAATACATACATATATACTTTATATATGTACATACATACAAGCATTCCAGAATTGAAGAAAGTTATAAAACATTTTCAAAACTTAGTTGAGATTTTTGCTGAACACGTTTTTATACCATGTTCACCAAAGGTTTACACTTCATGCTCATAGTTCAATGCTTCCAATTGATTTATCTTTGTATTTGCATGATTAACTCGAGGGCCTGCCAGATCAAGATGGACTTGGGGCACCAAACGAAGAGGTGTCCCAAGTCCTCGTAACCACGTAGGCATCATTTGTACCATGGGGGGACCCCACAAACTTTCCTAACTTTTGCAATGGTCGAGATTCCTTAGTGGAGGATTTGTACATAAGCACATATGTTTTATCTTGATGAGGGGGTGCCAAAGGGATTGAAACTTAATGTCCCACCTCAAGCTCCACCAATCTATACAATACTTCTTATTGAGCATGACATGAAAGTCCATCTTCTTCTTGAATTTTGGAATTTCTTTCACCATTGTTCCATCCTAGACCCTCAAGGTGAGGAGAGTCCTCTCCTATATGGATGTTAGACCTCGTGCTCCCAAGCATTAAATCTACTCTACAATAGGCACCATTCTTCATAATCCACTCTTATATTCGGATCAATGTCCTCAAATCTGATCCATTGGCATTTTTCTTGGTTTCTGAGGTGTTTCCACACATGAAAACCTTTGTTCCAAAGCTTCCAAGATTTTTGGAGGTTCCAAGTTTCCACATCTCGGATATCCTTGATAGCGAACCTGATCTCTTCAATATGTCAAATATTAACTATCCATTTTCAATCTTCGTTGATCTTGGCAGACTCTTTACCCTTGTTCCAATTCCTTCACAAAGAGCAAATCAGGCTTGAGCCTCTAGGAGTCACTGGAAATGGGGAGAACAAATGGGTGAGAAGTTCAATGGGTGAGAAGTTCAGGACCCTTGCACCCTGAGAGGCGCACAAGCTTAAGAGCATTCTCATTTCTAAAAATAAAATTACTCTTTTTGAGAAGGGACCCTTCATTGTTGTAAATATTTGATCTAGTATTTCAGCTTTTTTCCCACCTTACCAATATTTGCCTTTGTATTAAAGATGATGAGCTTATGGGTACCTTTAATGTATACATTTTCTTTAGGAGTATTGCTCAATGTAACCTTCATTAGCATTGAATCGAAACATAATGTTTTGTGGGACATTGGCGTTAATAAGAATGTAAAGTATAATTCCCATGGTAAATCTAAGCTATGGTGTACGACCCTTTAGCATGGGTATTCCTCAATGAAAAATGTTATCTTTGTTATAACATCTTTCGTTTAGAGCTAATAGGCATGTATAGATGTTATCAGGATGACAAGTATGCACAGTTGGTGTACTTATCACCCCTCTTAATATGTTCGTTCTTATTAATTTAGTTGTTTTGGGTTGGTTGGGAGATATGTTAAGGTGATGCTCTTCATCTTGCCAGGTCCTCGTCACACCTTTCAAGGAAAGAATTATTTTAATATTTCTAAATGATGGAGTGTAAAGAAATGGACTGTAATATTTGATATAATTTTGTATTCAGATTTGATCAATACAATCAAATCTATGTTTGACATGTAAAACTAGAAAAATTAGAGATAATTTTTCACGAATTTGAGGTGGTTGAGTTGCAATCAATGAATCAATCAATCACGTGAAAGTAGATCGAACTAGTCCCGCCTTCATTTAAATTCAAAAATCCACTTGTAAAAGTGAATTGATACCCTCCAACAACTAGTCTAAGACAAGTGAATTGATTCCCTCCAACAACTAATCCCGCCTTCATTTAAATTCAAAAATCCACTTGTAAAATTTGTGGAGCACTTCAAGAGTCTATATAAAGACTTCAAATCACTTGTACATTACAATCACTTGTACGTTACATGGAAGCAATACACATACACTTGTGGCCATCATTTTCTGAGTACTTCATTTTTCTACATAGTCATGTTCAACAACAGTAAGCTTGCAGAGGTCAGGTCGTTGCTCTCTCTAGAAATCCCCAAACTTGATGAGAAAGGTATTAGTGTCTAGTTTATGTTTATAAATCTTCAAAGCATTTGGTTCAGTAGATTGGGAGAAATTATAGTTTTTCTGTCTTGGGGTCTATCTTTGCGAATTCTTGAAAAATAGGAGGTACCATTGTTGAATGTCTAATTCATTCAAAAAGCATATTTTGCTTATTCCTTGTACTCTTCTACATTCTATAGACTCAAAACTATGTGTTCTCAAAAAGGAGTTTTTCTAATTGTAATTAGGTTGGTCACTATGAACATTTGAAGTTGATTGTGTCATCCAAAGATAGTAAGTTTTTTGAGGTAGTGGATACACAAACCTATTTGTTTTGTATCAATTACTTCTCCTTGATGATCCAAAGCATGTAGTGCAGTTTATTGCAATTATCACACTACAACGTATCGAGGGTATACTGAGGCTGTTATCAAGGAAAATGAACGAGTGCAATTTCTCCACGACGTTGATGTTGTAGTCACTATGCGTATCGAAAACATAGTTGCCGCTATAGGCGTCCGTATAAGCGTCGGTATAGTCATCGATATAGGCATCGATATAAGCATCGATATTTCCAAGGCCTATACCGATGCCCATATCGACGACTCTACTGGTAGTACTTACGCGCATACTGAAGACTACTGGGAGTATCGATGTTGATACTGATGACCATATCTGCAAAACATTTTTTGGGCAAAGTGTGTTGTCTTTTGCTACAGCAACATTACCATGATGTTTTTTAGCAAAAGACAATACACTCTGCCCAACCCTAAACTGAGCACATGTGATATGATATGTACTCCAATGGCAACCAAAACATGATTTTATATGAGAAAAAATGAACCATGAATCATGTACAAAAAGTTGTATATTCCATAAATGAAGGATGTACAAGAGTGCGGCAAAGCACTTCCATATAGGAACCAAATACAAAATGTGACAAAGCACTTCCATATAGGAACCGAATACAAAATTATGCTAGATCATTGCCACATAGGAGTGTAATACAAAATTGTGGCAAAACACTACCATACATATGTGCAAGGGGATCAAAACATTTACACCTACAATCCTGCAACGAAGCATATGCATAAAATGAGGCAATTGACAAGACATTTATAAAAAACAACTAAAAATATGAAACCAAGCTATAAGTTTACCTAATCATAGATTGTCTCATGATATGATTGCACCGCATCCCTCTAAGTCCTACAATAGTGCAAGAAATCCATGATGATATCTATAAGCTTCTTTGGTTCACATCAGAGGACGACCCATAGCCAACTCCTATAATAAATATGCAAAATGTTAGATGAACATACATGATGTACTTAACACAAACAAATTCAATAATTAAAATGATACTTACAAATTGGTAGTGCATACTTCCGTATCCGCCGCTTCCTAAATGAGACGTTCCAACCGTATCTAAACATGTGGCCGTCGCATTTCGCTACTGACGATATCGATCAGGAGTATGTTGCTGCTCATCCTGATTCAATTCCCACTCTTCAACATCTAACCATACAGGCTTAAGTAAGCCTACTCTGAAAGCATCACGAGCTTTGGACCATCGATGAGACATCACCTCACGTGCGGTATGCTGAATCCATCAATAGGATGTCTAGGTGCTAGTCGGTATTCTTCATATATCGATTATTTGATATAATTTTTGGAATCCTCATCCTGTTCACTCCATTTTAACATGAAAGAATGTCCAAGCTCTATGGAGCAAAGTTTTCGAATGCGCTGACACATGGACTTTCTGGTCGAATCCATGACTCAAGCTCCATCATGTATGTGATATATCTTGGAGTCTTGATGGTCATGTGCTCCCCAAGGTGTACGTGGAGATCCCATCTGATACAATGTGGAGATGTTTATATATATATATATATATATATATATATATATATATATATATATATATATATATATAAACCCAAAACAATATATAGGATGCATGTATGTATATGCATGTGTGTATGCATGTAAATACATGTATATTCATATGCATTTGTGTATGTGTGTATGCATATGCATATGCATGTATGTATATGCATATGTGTGTACGCATATGCACGTATGTATATGCATATGCATATGTGTAGGCATATGCATTTGTGTATATATATGCATTTGTGTATGCATACGCATGTGTATTTGCATGAATGTATATGCATATGCATGTGTGTATGCATATGCATTTGTGTATGTATATGCATTTGTGTATGCATTTGCATGTGTGTATTTATGTATGCATGTGTGCATTTGTGTATGCATGTATGTATATGCATATGCATGTGTGTATGCATATGCATTTGTGTATGCATATGCATTTGTGTATGCATATGCATGTGTGTATGCATGTATGTATTCATATGCATGTATGTATATGCATATGCATGTGTGAATGCATGTACTTATGCATATGCATGTATGTATATGCATTTGTGTGTATGCATGTATGTATATGC
Organism: Ceratopteris richardii; assembly: GCA_020310875.1. Taxonomy (NCBI): domain Eukaryota; kingdom Viridiplantae; phylum Streptophyta; class Polypodiopsida; order Polypodiales; family Pteridaceae; genus Ceratopteris; species Ceratopteris richardii. Next base: position 94,355,824 of record CM035434.1, read on the forward strand.
ATATGCATGTGTGTATGCATGTAAATATATGTATATGCATATGTGTTTGTGTATGTGTGTATGCATGTATGTATGCATATGCATGGCATATGCATATGCATGTGTGTATGCATATGTGTGTGTATGTATATGCATGTGTGTATGCATATGCATTTGTGTATGCATGTATGTATATGTATATGCATATGCATTTGTGTATGTGTGTATGCATGTATGTAACATATGCATGTGTGTATGTATATGCATATGCATGTATGTATATGCATATGCATGTATGTATATGCATATGCATGTATGTATATGCATATGCATGTATGTATATGCATATGCATGTATGTATATGCATATGCATGTATGTATATGCATTTGTGTGTATGCATGTATGCATGCATATGCATGTATGCATGCATATGCATGTATGCATGCATATGCATGTATGCATGCATATGCATGTATGCATGCATATGCATGTATGTATATGCATATGCATGTGTGTATGCATGTAAATATATGTATATGCATATGCATTTGTGTATGTGTGTATGCATGTCTGTATGCATATGCATATGCATGTGTGTATGCATATGCATTTGTGTATGCATATGCATATGCGTGTGAATGTATATGCATGTGTATGCATATGCATATGCATGTGTGTATGCATATGCATATGCATGTGTATGTATATGCATGTGTACGCATATGCATATGCATGTGTGTATGCATATGCATTTGTGTATGCATATGCATTTGTGTATGCATATGCATGTATGTATGCATATGCATGTATGTGTATGCATATGCATGTATCTGTATGCATATGCATGTATGTATATGCATATGCATGTATGTATATGCATATGCATGTATGTATAGGCATATGCATGTATGTATATGCAGATGCATTTGTGTATGCATATACGTTTGTGTATGCATATGCATGAGTGTATGCATGTATGTATATGCATATGCATGTGTGTATGTGTATGCAACTGTGTATGCATATGCATGTGTGTATGCATGTACATGTGTGTATGCATATACATGTGTGTATGCATATGCATGTGTGTATGCATATGCATTTGTGTATGCATATGCATGTGTGTATGCATGTATGTATGCATATGCATATATGTATGCATATGCATGTATGTATGCATATGCATGTATGTATGCATATGCATGTGTGTATGCATGTATGGAAATGCATTTGTGTGTATGCATGTATGTATGCATATGCATGTATGTATATGCATTTGCATGTGTGTATGCATGTATGTATATGAATATGCATATGCATTTGTGTATGTGTGTATGCATGTATGCTTGTATATGCATATGCATGTGTGTATGCATATGCATATGTGTGTGTATGTATATGCATCTGTATGCATATGCATAAGCATGTGTGTATGCATGTATGTATATGTATATGCATATGCATTTGTGTATGTGTGTATGCATGTATTTATGCATATGCATATGCGTATGCATATGCATGTGTGTATGCAGATGATGTGTGTATGCATATGCATGTGTGTATTTATATGCATTTGTATGCATATGCATATGCATATGCATATGCATATGCATGTGTGTATGCATATGCATTTGTGTATGCATGTATGTATATGCATATGCATTTGTGTATGCATATGCATATGCAGTGTATGTATATGCATATGCATGTGTGTATGCATATGCATGTGTGTATGCATATGCATTTGTGCATGCATGTATGTATATGCATATGCATGTGTGTATGCATATGTAGTTGTGTATATATATGCATTTGTGTATGCATATGCATGTGTGTATGCATATGAATTTGTGTATGCATATGTATTTGTGTATGCATGTATGTATATGCATATGCATGTGTGTATGCATATGCATTTGTGTACGTATATGCATTTGTGTATGCATATGCATGTGTGTATGCATATGCATATGCATATGCATGTGTGTATGCATATGCATTTGTGAATGCATGTGCATATGCAGTGTATGTATATGCATGTGTGTATGCATGTATGTATATGCATATGCATGTGTGTATGCATATGCATTTGTGTATGTATATGAATTTGTGTATGCATATGCATGTGTGTATGCATATGCATTTGTGTATGCATATGCATTTGTGTATGCATATGCATATGCATGTGTATGTATATGAATGTGTGTATGCATATGCATTTGTGCATGCATGTATGTATATGCATATGCATGTGTGTATGCATATTCATGTGTGTATGCATATACATGTGTGTATGCATATGCATGTGTGTATGTGTATACATTTGTGTATGTGTATACATTTATGTATGTGTGTATGTATATGCATGTATGTATGTATATGTATATGTGTGTGTATGTATGTATGTATGCATATGCATGTGTGTATGCAGATATATGTGTATGTAGATATGTGTCTGTATACATATGTGAGTGTGTATGTATATGTATATGTCTCTCTCTCTCTATGTTTCTCTAGATCTCTCTTTGTTTCATCTCTCTCTCTAGATCTGTCTCTCTAGATCTCTCTTTTGCTTTCATCTCTCTCTCTCTCTCTATGTCAATCGAAAACAAACTAATCACTTACATCGATGTAATTGTTTGAATCATTGTCATCAAAATCCACCGTCATTCGTTGAATTCCAAAGACTTGATGCCAAAATCTCTTGCAAAAATAAAGAGAGAAGATATTAGAAAAAGAAAACCATAAAGAAAGAAAAAAGAGTGCTATAGTATGTGCGATATACTTACCAAAACTTCAGATCTAGAAAAATAGAGAGGTGTGCCTAGAGAGAGAGAGAGATAGAGAGAGAGAGAAAGAGTGAGAAATAGGGAGATGTTGCTCGTGTGTGCAAATTCGATAGTAAGAGGTGCAGTTTCAAAACACGATGAATGTCAAATTTTTGCTCTCAGCTCGGTTAAAACACTATGTCAGTATGAGGGTCGGTATAAGCGTCACTAGTTTCTAGTAATTTGCCGATGCTTATACCGACGCTCATACTGACACACATGTACCGACGCGTATAGTGCCTAACCGGTTTTCCAAAGATTTTTGACTATCATACCGATACCAACGTGTGACTGTCGGTATGCAGAACGTCGATGTGCCCTTGATATGTTGTAGTGTCACATGTCTATAAGGTCTATTTGGGTCTCCATAAGCTTAAGGGCTGGTCTTGTGCCTGTTGTCGATCTGGACCAAACTTCATAGCTTTGCAACTCACCTTTCTACCTCCTACAAGCTTCTCCAAGTTCTATCATGCATAGGGTATTCATTTTAGTAGACCTTATACATATCGGGAGGACATAAGAACGATGCCACCAGTATGTACTATGCATCTAGGGATGGGGAGATTTCTATGGATGTTATAGTAATGGATATGCAGACTCGCACATATCAACTTGTCGACGTGTAGTATGACAACATCAGATTTTTGCATTCTACGAGCAAGATCCAAACACATTGATGCAGATTGTCCATCCATCGAGGTGCCTCAAACATGGAGACGAAAACAAGTATCACACTTTAGGAAGCACCATTGTGACTTTGATCGGCATATATTTGGAGTGGTTAGATTAAAACCCTTGTGAATATTAGAGATAGAGTCAGATCAACTTGTAGGTGAAGAGTCTTAAAAGTTAGAACAACAGAGGAGGCCTGTCGAAACTCAATTGTGGGGAATAAAGACATTACATCTAGATAGCAAAGGCATGCCAGTACTTTTCTATGAGTTGAAAACTATTATACATCTTGATTTTCTTCGGTTTTGTGTATCTTGATTTTTCTCATATATAAGTTTGACTTTTAAAAGTAAAAATTCATAGTAGGACATCTAGCTAGTCAAACAAAAGAGCAGAAAGACTACCAAAAAGGTACTATACAAATATCTTTTGAACTCAGAAGAGTAAGGAAAGACGGTTTATAGGGAGCCACTCATGGATTTTTCTTTTAGCCATCAATTATCCCAGAGATGATTTTATTTCAATGAACATGTATTACTACATAAATGTGTTATTGCATACGTGTTTTTTATTTCATCACACATGTATTACTGAATACATACATTGTTACATAAAATATTTTTATTTTAGTAGACATGTATTACTGCTTAGATGTATTCTTACAAACATTATATTATTTTCGATATGTATTACTTCATATATGATCTTTCTTTCATCAGAAATGTGTTCTTGCAAAGATGTATTACTGAAGACATGATTTTTATGTTGGATATGTAAGAAATGATTTTTATTTTCATCATGTATTAATTCAAACACGTATCTATATTAATTCAAACACGTATTTATTTTGTTTTACTGGTGTCAGTTCATTGATTGATTCTACGATTTTGGTGATTTTGAATTGTTTTTTAGTTCTCTGAGAACCTTTTACAAGAAACTTCAAAAGAAAGATATGAGTATAAGATTTGATGGATCAGAGCTAACTTAGGTAAAAGCTTATCTAAGTAAAAGCTACCTAGGTTCACTTGCATGTAACACACAAATACTAAGAGTTCACCAAGGATGCTTTGGAATAAGTTGGAAACCTTATGGCTCCTAATAGTACAGGTAGAAGTTATATATATATATATATATATATATATATATATATATATATATATATATATATATATATATATATATATATATATATATAAATATATATATATATATATATATATATATATATATATATATATATATATATATATATATATATATATATATATATATATATATATATATATATATATATATATATATATATATATCACTACAACAGATCAACCGTATATTGAGGTTTTTACCGAGGGAAATGAACCTGGCTATTTTCTCCGCGACATCGGTGTAGCTGTCGGTATGCACATCTGTACTATAGCGCCAGTATGGGCGCTGGTATAAGTGTCGGTATATGCATCGTTATGAGCATCGATATAAGCGTCGGTAATACCGGCGCTCTTACCGACGCCCATACCGACGCCTTAGTTGGGTGCACCGTCGTGTATACCGGTGCCCGTTGGGTGTACCCATGCTTATTCCGATGACATTACTAGGAGTACTGTCGCTTATACCGATGACCATATCTGCAAAGATTTTTTTGGGCAGAGTGTGTTGTCTTTTGCTTCAATCTATGAGACGGGCCACAACCTGTATTGCACTGGGGCATCAAACGCATATGTCTACTACTAGAGCCAGTAGGAGATGGCTGAAAAGATGGTCATGGTGGAGTCAGAAAGCTAGGAGACATACCTCCTACGGGAGTAGCAATATATTGAATTAAATTATTTAAAACACTAATACTTTTTATATTTATTTATCTATATAATTATCCTACTTTACATATATATTTATTTATTTATTTATTAATATTTTCTCCTTAAATCTTAAAACCCTAAAACCCTAATCCTAATCCTAAAAACCTAAAACCCCATTATATATATATATATATATATTTATTTATTCAGACGTTTTGCTTAAACCCTAAAACCCTAGAATCCTAATCCTAATCCTAAAAACCTAAAACCCTAATCCTAATCTTAAAAACCTAAAATCCTAATCCTAATCCTAAAAACCAAAAACCGTATTATATATATATATATATTTATTTATATGTTCATATTTTTTCTTAATTTTTATATTTATATATTTAATTATATATATATATATAATTTAAAACACTAATACTTTTTATATTCAGATTTTTTTCTAAATTAATCCTATTTTTACATATTGAATTATGTATATTTAATTATATATATTTAATTAAATTATTTAAAACACCAATACTTTTTATATCTATTTATCTATATAATTATCCTATTTTATATATATATTTATTTATTTATTCAGATTGTTTCCTTAGACCCTAAAACCTTAAAGCCCTAATCCTAATCCTAAAAACCTAAAACCCTAATCCTAATCTTAAAAACCTAAAACCCTATTTTAGATATATATTTATGTATATATTCATATTTTTTCTTAATTAATCCTATTTTTATATATATTTAATTCATTTATCTAAAACACTAGTACTTTTTATATTTATTTATGCACATAATTATCCTATTTTACATATATATTTATTTATATATTTAGGTTCTTTCCTTAAACCCTAAAAGCTAAAACCGTAATCCTAAGCCTAAAAACCTAAAACCCTATTTTATATATATATTTATTTATATATTCAGATTTTTTCTTAATGAATTCTATTTTTATATATTTAATTATATATATTTAATTACATATATTTAATTAAATTATTTAAAACACTAGTACTGTTTATATATGTATTATATGTGTATGTGTATGTGTGTATATATGTTATGTAGGTGTTAAAACCCTAAAACCCTAATAAAAAAGACTTAGAATTAAACCTAAAATACTAAAACTTAAATACTTAAAAACCTATAAAAATCTAAACCCCTAATACTAAAACCCTAATCCTATTTTATATATATGTTTATTTATATATTCAGATTTTTTTTTCTTATTTTTTTCTATATTTTCTCTTAATATAAATGTAATTGAGTTATATGTATGCCTAAACCCTAAAACCCTAATCTTAAATATGTATGTGTGTATGCATGTGTGTGTGTATGTATGCATGTGTGTACATGTGTGTGTGTATGTATGCATGTGTGTATATGTGTATGTGTGTGTATGTATGCATGTGTGTGTGTATATGTGTATGTGTGTGTATGTATGCATGCATGTGTGTATATGTGTATCTATGTGTGTGTATGCATGCATGTGTGTATATGTGTGTGTATGTAAGCATGCATGTGTGTATATGTGTGTGTATGTAAGCATGCATGTGTGTACATATATGTGTGTATGTATGCATGTGTGAATGTGTAGATGTGTGTGTGTGTGTATGTGTGTGTGTATGTATGCTCTATTTTGCTATGTGTATGTATGCATGTGTGTATATGTGTATGTGTGTGTATGTATGCATGCATGTGTGTATATGTGTATGTATGTGTATGTATGCATGCATGTGTGTATATGTGTGTGTATGTAAGCATGCATGTGTGTATATGTGTGTGTATGTAAGCATGCATGTGTGTACATGTATGTGTGTATGTATGCATGTGTAAATGTGTAGATGTGTGTGTGTGTATGTGTGTGTGTGTGTATGTATGATCTATTTTGCTATCTGTATGTATGCTTGTGTGTATATGTGTATGTATGCATGCATGAGTGTATATGTGTATGTGTGTGTATGTATGTAATGTGCATGTATGTGTGTGTGCATGTGTATGTATGCATATGTGTCTATATATGTGTGTATGTATGTGTGTATGCATGTGTGTGTGTATGTATGCATGTATGTATATTTGTATGTGTGTGTATGCATGCATGTGTGTATATGTGTGTATGTAAGCATGCATGTGTGTATATGTGTGTCTATGTAAGCATGCATGTGTGTACATGTATGTGTGTATGTATGCATGTGTAAATGTGTAGATGTGTGTGTGTATGTATGCTCTATTTTCCTATGTGTATGTTTGCATGTGTGTATATGTATATGTGTGTGTATGTATGCATGTGTAAATGTGTAGATGTGTGTGTGTGTGTATGTGTGTGTATGCTCTATTTTCCTATCTCTATCTTCCTTTCTTTTCATCATTCTTTATCTCTCACTCTCTCTCTCTCTTTATCTCTCTCTCTCTCCCTCTCTCTCTCTCCCTCTCTCTTTCATCTCTCTCTTTCTCTCTCTATCAATAGACAATAAAACAATCGCTTACAAGTATGTCCCTCTTTTGGATCATTGTCATCAAAGCATAATGTATGTCGTCTATCATCGAATTCCAAACAATCGACACCAAAGAACTTTTGCAAAATCAAAGAGAAGAGAAATTATAAGACCTAAAGCATAGAGAAAGACAAAGGCTAATAGTACGTGCACTACTTATCAAGATCTCATATCTAAACTGAGGGAGAGTGTGTGTGTGTGTAGAGAGAGAGATCTCTGTGTGTGTGTGCACAAGACAATGCAGTTCGCACTTCGCTTCACGCGTGCAAGTTCAACAGAAGACAAACAGTACTCAAACACATGCAAAAAAGTGAAGTTTGCTTTTGTGTTCCCGATATGTTTGAAAGTCGGCCTCGGTATGGGTGTCGGTATGGACATCGGTATGGGCGTCGGTAACTTCTAGTAAATTACCAACGCTTATACCGATGCTCATACCGACGCTTATACTGACGCTAATACCGACAGTTGCAGAGCACATCAACGATCCGTTTAAAAGGGTCATACAGACGATCACTTGACCATCGGCATCTTTAAGTCAAGTTTTCTGACATTTATACCGGCGCCATGAGTGACCGTTGGTATAAGTGGCATCCGTATGCCCCTCATATGTTGTTGTGTGTGTGTGTGTATATATATATATATATATATATATATATATATATATATACATATACACACACACACACACACATATATATATATATATATATATATATATATATATATATATATATATATATATATATATATATATATATATTTCATGAATCTTGTGGGCAATATAACGATAATAGAAGAAAATGATACCTTTCTGGAAATTGGTCATAATTTTATGGAGAGCAATGCTCTTCCAAGATTTGTTCCTTAAAGTAATTCAGAAGAGAGCATGGTGTGGACAATCAATAACACTTGAGGTCTCGGTCATCTGTGTGTTTTGCGATTGGGATTCTAGTTCTAACTTCTCAATGTAAAGTATCCACTTTGATAAATGGTGCTTATGAATACAGATATAATCATGTTTCGTATGCTAATATAGTCTGCTTTTTCATAACTAATTTAAGTATGAGTCCCATTTAAGGAGAAGGCCGAGAAAAACACTACTTGTTTTACACTTCTCAATTATAAAGGAAAGATATGAGAATACGATTTCGTGGATCATAGTTTTTTGCGGTGGACATATATCCCACTGTTTTTGTGAAACAACATTGGATAAGTCAAAGAGATTATAATGCTGCTACTATAAACATGATTCTGATTGTTTTGTAGCCGAATCTTATATTATACGTACAAGGGATGGTCACATTCGTTTTTCTCATTACTTTATCATGTTAATCGATTGTTCTGTTTTATTATTTACTCGTTAAAATAACATTTTCTGGAAACGCTAACGAATATTTGATTGATTATGAATAATTTGAGAAATTGAAATATTTTAAGCTCTAATAATTTTCGGAAAGCGTTCGCAAGTGATGGTGTTAGTGGCTTCATCAAGAGTCTTAGGGTTTGTTATGTTACCAATAACTTAGAAAGATAACTTTTTAAGCATTGTAAATCTTAAGGTTGGTCTTGGTAAACGGTTTCATTTGTCGGATCAAGCTAACTATGGATTTGTGTCTATTTCTTGTTGAGACTCCTCAACTTTTGAGCTAAGCACAGAATCTGTAGTGTGTATGGTGTGTCTTAAAACCGATAGCAATCATACTCGGATCAAAGTTATTGAACTTATATTCTGAAAGTACCATTATTTATGTATTGACGTTTAGGGATAATCTTGTATAGCATTTTGGAAGATAATGTGTTGCGCATTCTAGTTAATAATAATGTACAGAATAATTCCCATTTTAAATCTGAACTATGGTGTGAAACCCTTTAGCATAGGTATTCCTATGTAAAAAAATCTTATGTCAGTTGACACATCTGTTCTTTCGAGCTAATACGCTTGGGTAGTTATATAACTTTATAGTTTGCGTTGGTCTGCACGGATGTTAAGATGACGCTCTTCATCTTGAAGGGCCCACGAGGTCGTCACACCTTTTGAGGAGGAACTTATTTTTGTATTGCTAAAGGACGCAGTAATGTTTGATGTAATGTTCTTTTTTTAATAAAGGAAGTTCAGCCTTAACCTACTCTCCAAGACTTGTAATAAATAAAAAGGAACGAAAAGTACAACTGAAGGGGACTAGTGCCCATGGGACCCTCCAAATCCCATAGAATAGGGGTAAATTTTACAGAGCTTAGATGGCATTACAAAGAAGGTTAACGACCCTCTCATCACCTTCATGCAAGGCCCACTTGGGTTTAATCTTGTTGTTGATCAGAAGTAGCACTTGGTCATGTCTAAAGGGGGGTGATTTCTTACAGTTAACGATTCTTTTGCCAAGGAAGAACAGTGATTTCTCAATAGATCACACTTTCAGGGAGTCGCCAAAGTTATAAGCACATCTTTCCTACCACATCTTCTAAAAAAACTCCCCTTTTATGACATTCCAAAGAGTTGTCGAGCAATGGATCATTTCTCTGAGCAGCGCCTCTTTCCAACTAATCTATTTCTGAAGTCTAATTTTAGAGTAGGAACAATTTTGACATTATATCAAACACCCCGAAGATTCTTCATCGGGGTGTTTGATATAATGTTGTATTCAGATTTCATTAATACAATCAATTCACATGCTATGCCATGATATTTATGCTCATTTTTAGTTTTAAAAGATTTCTTTATACATTTATGCAAAGTTTTATTTTAAATTTCCTTTTGATCTAGTGATTCATGGCGTTATATAGTCCATACCCTATTTATCCTGGATGGTTGATCATATAAACAAACATATATTATACATAAATACATACGTAGATACTGACGTACGTAGGTACATACATACACAGTTACATACATTCATACATACACACTTTACGGTACACACTTTACGTACACATATATCTATCTCTCTCTCTGTCTCTCTCTCTCTCTCTCTCTCTATATATATATATATATATATATATATATATACATTCCATGGTTGAAGACGTAATATAAAGTTTTAAACACTAAATGAACATTTTATTCTAGGATTTATAGTATTTTTGAAAAGTATACCAAAAACCGTTTTATGCATCTTGTTCATAAAAGGAGTGCACTCCATTTTTGTGTTTCAACTAGCGCGTATCCATTTTCTATGAGAGGACATCATGCATGCATCACACAATATAGTGGTGGTGATGGTGATGGTTGTTTTATCTCTATGAACGATGTTGTCGTAGTCTAGTATAACAACATCACATTTTTCTTCATTCGGTGAGCAAAATCCACAAACATTCACGTACATTTTCCATCCATGTAGGTGCCTCAAATATGGAGAAGAGAAAAAGTACCATATTATATGAAATGTTATTCTGACATGGATCGGTGTGCATTTAGAGAGGGTAAATCAAAACCTAGGTAAATATTAGAGGCAGAATGGGATCACCTTATAGATGAATATTCCTCAAGTTTAGAACAACAAAGAAGGGCTGAAAAAGCTTAATTTTGGGGCATAAGGACACCACATTTAGATAGCACAGGCATGACCACATTTTCATATGAGTTCATAGATATTATTTATCTTGATTGTATCTTTTTTGTGTATCTTGCTCTTTTGCATATATAAGTTTATTTTTATATGTAGGAGCTCATAATAGGACCTCCATCTATTTTTAAGATATCAAGCTCAACATGTGATGATTAAGAATGACATGTTTTCACTTTTTCATTTCTCTAACATATATAGTGGTCATGCGTCTATATGTCAAGGATAATTTAATGAGCTTTATTCGATTTATCTACTGAGAGCGATGATATATTTTTTTCTTGCCAACTTACTCATTTGCCAACATTAATATTTTTCCTTGTGTATTGTTCTTTATATATTTCACTAGTTGTATTGGAATATTAGGTGATCCTTGTACATAATTTCCTTATGTAATAATAGAGGAAGAAGAAGAAGAAGAACAAGAAGAAGAAAATTATTCATCCTTACGTCAATCTATGTGTGCTCCTCTTTGAGTGTGAGAGTGTGTGAGTGAACTCTCTTCCTTGTCTCGTTTCTCTTGACAAGAGCTGAAAGGCTATCAAAAGGATCTATGTATTTATAGGAGGAAGGCAAGACTATTCATTGGCAGGCAGTCATGTGTTGATGATTATAGACTTAATAGAATTTTTTTAGCTGTATTAGAGGCATGATTTTTATTTTAGTAAACATGTATTAATACATAAATATATTATTGAATATGTGTTCTCTATTTCATCACAGATGTATCACTATAGACATGTATTACAACATATATATATTATTACATACATAATTTTTAGTTTAGTGGAAATGTATTACTGATAAATGCATTATTAAAAACAAAAATTTTATTTTCGATATGTGTAGTGTGGACTTGTATTACTTTGGATATGATTTTCCATTCATGAGAAATGTGGTATTGTATAAATGTAGTATCGAAGTCGTGATTTTTTATTTCGGATATGTATGATTGCATATATGTACTACTTTAGACGTTATTTTTATTTAAATAAGGTATTACTTCAAACACATATTATTTTTGTTTTTTTAACGCTATTTAAATGATTGATTCTACAGATTTATTGCCCTGAATTTTATTTTTCAGGTGTTTATGTATTTGCATGTATGAATGCGTAACTGGATATAGTCTACATGTTTGAGTATAGGACTATATGTGACTATGTCTATCGATGCGTTTTTTGATGCATCTATTGATGTTTTCGAGAAGGAGTTATCTTGTGCTTCCGATATGTCTACAACTTTGATATCAACATGCAACTAACTATGCTACCAATGGAGCTACTGATGCATACATAAACTAATTTCCACCGATGGGTCTTTTGATGCTTACAATGACAATGTGTGATTCAAGATCCATCCGGAGACTACTCATCTCTTGTAGTCCCTTGAAAAATCTACTCATCTCCCCGATTTTGGTTTCCCCAAAAGGGTCGAATCTTTTGTGCTCCCCGTGGAAGAGTTGGAACAAGTTCAAACAACTTATGAGAGTCAAAGAATATTGGAAATGGGTAGCGGACATTAGACAAAATGACTCTATCTGGTTTCCCATATTAGGCATCAGGGGTGTGGCCTCCTAGAACCTTCAGCACACCAAGAGGCTTTGGAACAAGGATTTTAGACAGTGGAAACACCTCTGGAAACAAGAAACTTACCAGTGCATCAGTTTTGAGGATATAGACCCCAAAATAAGAATGATCTATGCAGAATGGACTCTCATATAGAGCAGATGCCTTGCTTGCGAATGCCCAAAGACCAAACGCCTCATTGTGTGTGGTCAGCCATGCCCCAAGGGTCTTATGTGGCACAATGGCAATAAACTGTCCAAAATTCCTAGTTTCAAGGGGAGCTCGGACTACCATATCACGCTTGACAACAAGTGGTGCGTGACTTTAACAAGGCTCTGATGGGACCTGAAGTTCATGTCTATTAGGCATCCTCTCATTGAGATCAAGAAATTGGTACTTATGTGGCAAATTCTCCACCACGTCATCTCGACCAACCAAAAGGCTAACAAGATCTGCTAGGCTCTACCATGGTGCAAGTGTTGCCACCACAACATAGAGGACTTGGGCCACATCTTCTTCACCTGCCCTAAGTCTCTCCAGCTATGGCGGATCATTGGGAATATACTAAGACTACTGACACAAATCACCTGGAAGCAAGCGCTTCTTGGAGAAGTGATTGGTTCCTTAACGGCACTATGGAATGTACTAAGAGGGGAAACCCTCTAGAAGATATCGGTGGAGTGGTGTGCCCGCAATTTTGGACACCATCCTAAAGAGCGGTTGGTCGAGAAGTCCCTTTTTCTCCTAGGCAAAAGAATCTCCAATTGTAAGAGGTCCCCACCTTTTAGACATCATAAAGTGCTTATTATCAAGAACAACAAGCTGAAACCCAAGTGGGCCCTGCATGAGGGGGAAAAGAGGATTGTTAACCTCGTGTGTAACATTCTCTAGTCCCATAACCCCTACTCTCTGAGATTCGGGGGGTCCCATGGGCACTAGTCCCATTCACTTGTAACCTTTTTTTTTTCCTTCAATTAAAGTTTGAGAGATTAGACCTACGCCAAACTTCCTTTTGAAAAAAAAAACTCGATTGTTTCATGTAACGTCCAAGCATATAGAAGCTCATTATAACTTCATAAAGGGATCAATTAATATCAAAGCATGTCAGCTTGGGGCATGTAAGTACCAATACGAGATATTTTGATATTTTTACTCAAGCTTGGGATGGAATGAAACTTCAATGATTCAAAGAATGCATTGTAATAGATAATCTAAGCTAAGAGTTGACGGGGAGCATCGAAAATCAACTCGTAAACTTAGGCTTTTCTTAACTCCCTGACTTGGACACTCTAACAAATAATTCAAGGACCTATGAATTTTTGAAATTATCTTAGAATCTCCAAATCATGATCACCAACCATTGACTAGTGGTTTGTTTCGTAGATTGTATGAAAACTATATTTATGCATTTGTATCTGTACACTTCATGTGAGCATATGAAAGACCATCAGGAATGTGTATCACTTAGTGAATACTCCTACTCAACTACAACAGGTAGCCTCCTCGCTTATGCGCACCCCTTGCTAGTTTTTTTTCTCAACTTTAGGTGCTCATATCTCTATGCCTGTGTAGATGGAATCTACTCTCATTAGCATTGACTTGAATATAAACCTTAGTTTACATGAAGTTAGTTTTTATAGCTTCAAAAACGTTTCTAGTCCTCATATAGTGTCTCGAATTGGGCCTTTGTCTAAAGGTTTCTCTTCACGTAATTTGTGAAAAAGGGTACACACGGTAGCGTTTACCTCTTCATATAGGAAGAGTTATACGCTGCCTTTTATAGTCATCTTATAATGTCTCGAATCGGGCGGCCTTTGCCTTAATTTTTCTATTCTCATAGTTGATACTAAGTCACTCGAATTGGCGTGGATGTTTCTCATTTATGGTGAAACCATTAGCTTTTGTGTAACGAGAAATAGGTAGATCATTAGGACTCATAGAGTTCGTGAATTCAAACGCATCTCAGCATAATAAATTGCTACCTTGACTATTCGTCCCTTCTCTCATCCTTTTGGCAAATATGTAGCCTTTAAACATGTCCATGCAGCTATAGAGAGAGAGAGAGAGAGAGAGATTTTGGCGTTGTAAATATTGAAATTTAGCATAGATATTTCAGAAGAAGAGAGCACGTGGATTTAAGTTGTGTTAAGAGGAAATATGGGATAGAAAAAGATGAAGACTACAAGTGGAAATGAAGAAGACGATGATTATGTCTCAAGAAGGAGAAAAGGGGACCGGTTATTTTGAATATTTTTGTAACGTTGAAAAGTAGGAATAGAGGAGCCCCACGTAACGAACGAATCAAGGAAGAATTCTGAAGAGAATCTATAATGAAATTTCATGAAATGAATTGAGATGGATTTTTTATTAATGAAAGATATTCTGAAAGTGATATTCTATAATAATGACATGGTATATGAGGAATGATTTTAATTTATAAGTCTCTTTTTCTATCTGTAATAGTATTTACACCAGAAAGGAATCACGATCCTAAACAAACACCGAGCAAGTCAAAAAGACTAAAGAGATTGGATTTTGTGGTAATGGAAGCTGAATTTATTGAGATAGAAAGGGACCCCTGACGATTCAACATTGCCTGAGAGAGGAGGACAAGAATTTTGAAACTTGTTTACAAGGATTTTGAGTATTGGGTTCTGATTTTTAGAAATTTATGGTTTCATGAACACCCAAAGTGACTTGGGTTTTCCTAGCAATAAGCTCTGTTTATGATGGTGTCTTGATCATTTCAATGTTCGGACTTGGAGATCATATGACCTAGACAAGGTGAACAAATATAATGATATGGTCTTCTCAAAGTTGAAGAAGACATTTATGGGTATTTGGGGGAGGGATCAAGGTCTATGGAATTTTTCAATGCATTTCAAGATACTCAGCATTTTTGGGATATGAATGTGAAGTATGGGCTCACAATACGTTAATAATTGATATTGTGGTTACAAGATATTTTACAACATTAGAAGATGTTGTTTCACACTACCAAAGTTGATAATCAATGAAATATGTAATTATTTTTCTAGAACTCTCTATGGTGAACTTTGCAAATGGTTAATAGCACCAAATTCAGTTACATTTTTTGTATATCTATTTCTCTTGATGAAGAAAGATTAATTATATATCATAAATAAATCGCGATCATAGATGAAGACACTAAGTATGCAGATAATGATTCACACTCATTCCTTCACTCTGTTGGTTCACACTTGTTCCGCTATAAGTCAAATGTAAAATTAGTGTGATCCTTGCATTGAAAGAAAAAACTTTTACAAATGTTGATTTCATCTATTCTAGGGGTGTGAGTTTTGTTCTGAGGGGGGTGAGCCACCTTACTGCCATCTAGAGGTCACACAGAAGATGGCGAGTGCCTCCACACTCTCTCAAGAGGAAAGATTGGAAGAAGTAAAGGAAACAATATTCAATTTGAAACGGATAGAGAGATGATCCGGATGTTCCAAACACTGAAATTTTTGCCAGAGATTTGAGAAAAGGAAAGCATGTGAATTTGACTTCAGTGAAGAGGATATACGGCATACAAAATGATGAAGATGGAAAGCAAAAATGAAGAATACGATGATTATGTGCCGAGAGGGAGATCGGTTCTTTTCAATTCGGTTGAAACGTCGAAAACTAGGGATAGGGAAGCCCCACGTATGAAAAGATAATGAATTTCATGAAAGGACGTGAAAGTGATTTTTCTTTTTGAATAAAGAAAGTTCGATCTTAGCCTACTCTCTAGATTTGTATTCAATAAAAAGAAAGAAAAGCACGGGAGGTCCCGTGAAAGGATTTTTCTTTTCAAATAAAGGAAGTTCGATCTTAGCCTATTCTCTGGATTTGTATTAAATAAAGGGGATTAGTGCCCACGGGACCTCCCAAGTCCCACAGTGTTGGGATAGAACTTATAGAGTTTAGAATGCATTACAAGGAAGGTTAATCACCCTCTCATCACCTTCATGTACGGTCCACTTGGGTTTAAGCTTGTTGTTGATCAGAAGGAGTACTTTGTGATGCTTGAAGGAAACACATTTCTTAGACTTGGAGATTTTTTTACCGAGGAAAAACAACAATTTCTCAATCAACCACTCTTTGGAGGAGTCATGAAAGTTATAAACACATCTTTCTTGTCAGATCTTTCTGAGGACCTCCCCTCTGATGACATTCCAAAGAGTCGCCACATATGATTTTGTCATGCATACGCACACATATGATTATGATGATAGATTTCTTGAAAGTCACATGACGGTGTGATAAAACATACCCAACATGTTTCATTCCAAGAGCTTTGTTTTGATTGAAACACATTAAGAAATTTCAGAGCATGGATTGATGAGAAAGATAACGAATGAAGTTATGACACCCTCGAGAAAAAGATTTCTACAAGTTCGCATTATGATTGCAGAGTTTATACAAAATGATAATCACGGTCATACGAATGTATGAGCTCATGCTTTTAAAGGCGGCCAGAATATTCTGTAGATGGTTGAATTCCAAGGACGAGTTGACAAGGTTGCCACAGAACAGGAAATTCGCAAGGAAGAGATAAAGACGATTCCTGGAAAAGAGCTTTATCTTCTTCTTCACCATGTTCTTGTACATTCATAGCATCACTTAGCGCTAATATCTCGTTGCCTCTAAGATCGCCTCTGTAGACATATTTGTTTTCACCCGGTGCATCTAGAGTCTGCATATACATACTTTCTCTATATGCATTGATTCCTCCCCAATGCGCCATACAGTCATTTAAAAATCTGGATGCCTACGTTAAGGAGGTGAAAATGAATGCCTACGTAACACAAAGGCAATCTAGCTAGGCGAGGAATAGTTTGCTGCCTTCCGTTATTGGTTTTGAAAACTGAGATGCAGCTCCCACTCTTTATGTTAAATCTGACAAGGATGTTTCGATTATTATTATCATGTATGTTAATGATATGATCATGATAGGTCCCAAGGATTCGGATCTTCAAGTGATGATATCATATATGTTGATAATATGCTCACGATAGGTCCCAAGGATTCATATCTTCAGCTCTTTAATGAACAACTTAAGAATAAACTTGATGTAAATGACTTAGGAATTTTACATTATTATCTAAGGATTGAGTTCAAATATAGAGATAAGTGTATCTACATGACACAATAGAAATACATTGAGAAACTATTCGAAAGGTTTGAGATGATAGATTCTAAGCCTATGCATACATTGATGGATGTCAATGTGTTATTATAGTCTGAAGGAGATTCAAAACCATTTGATTCTACATTATATAGTCAAGGAGTCAAGGAGTTGATTGCTTGATATATCTATGTAATGCATGAACAAACATTCTGTTTGCAATTTCTCAAGTATCCAGGTTCATGCGCACTCCGCTAGAAATTCATTGGAAAGCACTTAAGAGATTTTCATATGTTTAAAGAGAACTTCCAATTACGCTATGGTATTTCCAAAGTCTTTACATTTTCTACTTAAAGGTTTTTCAGATTCTAATTAGCCAACTGATAAAGACTCGAGAAGAAGCACAAGTGGCTATGGTTTCCTTTTAGGAGATTTTTTTATCTCTTGGACATCAAAGAAACAACCTACAATTGCTACATCTTCAAGTGGAGCAGAGTACAAGGTTGCCTTTACAACTATACTTGAATTAGTTTGGCTACAAAAGATTCGTAGTTATCTTGATAGTCATGTTCATCATCGAGTTCAGATATTTTTAGACACCGAGAGTGCTATTGCTATTGCAAAGAACCGTGTTCATCATACTAGGGCAAAGCATATAGAGGTTCATTACCACTATACTCAGGAACAAATATCTAACAAGCACATTGAGCTAGTCTACATACCTAGAAGTGAGAATGTTGTAGATATTCTTACCAAAGCATTGACCAAGGAAAGTCACTGGAAGTTTTGTAGGTTATTGAACCTTGTACCATTGCGACATTGAAGGTGGGATTGTTGGAAACAATTTCTACATTGGTCCTTTTATACAACATATAATGTATGCGTTATATTGCTTGTACAAGCAAAAGCACATGGTAGCATGGGTAGGTCATAGTGCTCCCAAGCTTAGGATGCAAGTTCCAATCCCGTCATCAACAAGATCGCACAATGCATTTTTTATTAAAGAAAGATTTATTTCTCCAAAAGCCTATGGACGGCGAGTGTTGATTTGCTTTTTCAAAACATTCGTAATTGTGGTTTTAGCAAACGTAAGGTTATTTTTTATCATGCTTTTTAGATGTGCTTTAAGTGCTTTTCAATAGGAGCACTCACAGCTATATAAGCCTGGATTTGGCCTATTGGTCAATATCACAAAAGCAATCATCTCAAGGAGATCAAGGAGGAGTCTCACATACTTGCAGGAGGTGATCAATCTTCTCAAGCTAGGAGGAGATATTGAAGGCTATCTTGGAGGAGGAATTTTCACACTTTTGGAGGAGTTGTGCTCTATGCTTTGGTGATTATTTGGAGGAGATTCTGCTAGCTTACCATCAACATCCATTGTTGATTTACTGTGAGTAGCAAGTCTATTTCCATTCTTACTTGCTAGGTCACTCGCTTTTTATTTAGGTTGATCGGAATTTGGGTTTGCTATAAAAGTTCTAAACTATTCATATTCTCAATATTCTCACACACACACTCTTCACACCTCTTAGTCACACAATCTCTTGTATCTGGTTCCTATTTTTGCCTCAAATTGACATTTGAATATAGAGTGTAGGTAAGCATCATAGCTAATCGTTACACTTGAAATCTCATCTATTCACTCTCTATCTCTCACTCATCTATTTTTTAGTCTTAAGGTGTGTATGTTAAGGTTCATCTATGGGATTTATTTTTAATGGGGCCCATACCACTTCTAGCATATGGTATTCAAACCTTAGAATACCAACATATATTTTGTAAAATTGTGTACCCTTTGTAGTTGATACCATGACTGATTCCTTTGGCTTTTAAGATAGAATTCACTATCTTTGTAAGGTTATTTGCCCTTTATAACTAATGCCACTATCATTCATTGGATTCTACAAACTATCAAGGGATATGGTGTCACTACATTCATTGCAGTCTACAAATTATCAAGCGATATGGTGTCACTACTAATAAAGTAATCCTCAAATGTGTGTCACGTGGCTCCATAGGTGTTCTCTAATAAACATTCCATTAACATTACAATGAATATTACCTTGCGAGAGGAGATAACTTAATTTTTTTGGGATAAATGAGCCAAAACACAAGAAGGTTGATACCCTCACATTGATTAGTTGGAAATTACCTTTAGTTCGTGACTTTCATTGATGATTTTTCCAGGCATGCAAGGTTATATCCACTCAAAGCAAAGTCCGAAGTGTTTATGTGCTTCAAACAGTTTTTGGTTTTGACTGAAAATATGCCAGCATGTAAAATGGGCACCCTCCATTCTCATCGAGGGGGGGATATATTTCTTTTGATTTTAATGCATTCTTGGTTGAATGTGGGATAAAAAAACTAGTGTACAATGCCATATACACCTCAACAGAATGGAGTTGATGAATGGAAGAAGAGGTCACTTATGGAGATGGCGAGGTGTGTGGTCAAGAGTCAGACCTTACCACATAGTTTCTAGCTTGAGGTTGTTATGTGTGTAGCATATGTACTTAACAAGTGTCCCACTAAAGCACTGGAGTCTATCACTCCATATGATGCTTGGCATGATTGCAAGCCATCTATTTCTCATCTGTGTGTTTTTGGTTGTCTAGCATATGCATTCGTGCTTGAACAACATCGTAGAAAATTGGATGATAAAGTAGTAAACTTTATTTTTGTTGGGCATAGTTCTAAAAGTAAAGGCTATCGTCTATATCATCCACAGACTAAACGAATTTTGGTTAGGCGTGATGTTGTTTTTGTGGAAGATGCTATTCAGGCATTTCTTTCATGTACTAAGGAGACATCTGTTAGCTTCAAAGACATGTATGATACTTTGTTGCCTCTTTTTACAAGTGGAAAGTCTAGTGTTGGTCCTAATGAGGCAACTTCTTAGCCTTTGTGAGTTTCATGTGATGATGCAGATCAGTCCATTTCTGATGTAGATTTACATGATGCACTTGTTGATGAGAGAGTTGAGATTTAGTAGGCAAAAACTATGCCAAAATGGTCGGGGTAGACTTTGCGTGATAGCAAATTAGATGGAGTTCTATCATATCGTACTCAATTAGGCTCTCATAGTGCCTCTTTTGCATCAGATTGCTATGCTATGGCTACCTCTAGTCTCTCTTATGAGAGTGAACCTATTTCATTTGATGAAGCATAAATTTCTGAAGATTGGATGGTTGCAATGCAATCTGAATATTATGCTATAATGAAGAATAGTACTTGGTCTTTATGTGACTTGCCTCCTAACAAGAAGGCCATTATCACAAAGTTGGTATAAAATAAAATCTGAAGCATAAACTTGATGGAAGAGTTGATAGGTATAAGGTTAAGCTTGTTGCAAAGGGTTATGTGCAAGAAAGAGGCATTCATTTTGATAAGACCTTTAAACCTACTTGCCGAATGACTATTGTTCGTAGCATATGTGCACTTGCAGCTCATCATGGTTGGAATGTACATTAGTTGGATATCAAAACATCAATTCTAAATGGTGACTTACATGAAGAAGTGTATGTTTTTCAGCCCTATGGCTTTGTGCAGAAAGGGCATGAGAACCAAGTGCGCACGTTAAAGAAGGCATTATATGGTTTAAAACAAGCACCATGTGCTTTGTATGAAAAGATACATGCCTACCTGATTGTACATGGTTTTGAGAATAGTCCAATTGAAAGCACCTTATACGTTAAGCGTGCTAATGATGTACTTCTGATCATTGTGGTTTATGTTGATGACATGCTGCTCACTAGTCCTCATGATAGCCTGCATATTGCTGATTTTAAGGCTGTTTGCATGCCTCATTTGAGATGTCTGATTTGGGGAATTCGGTTCATTGCATCACTCCCACGGGGGCTTTGTTGATATATTTAGGTAGTGATGTGTGAAAACACACTAGGACCGCCGGGGCACTTTTTTCCCTCTTTAGGAGGTTTTTTTCCCCAGCTTGTATATATGCCTATTGCCCTAATGGGCTACTTATCTTTGTACATTCTCTAGTAATACATTCAGTATTGTGAGGTAGGCTCCAAGCTTCTTCTTCTTCCTTGTCTTGTTCGCGTGCTTCTGCAGACGTCTAACTTCAACAAAGTACTTCTATGGAGCTTGCGTATTTATCCACTCTAAATATTACAATTAGTGCATGCTTTCAATAAATTATCATACCATTTTGAAAAATATAGTTACGTAGAAGATACTCCGTTGTCATCTAGCACCCATAGTTTATCATCATTTAACCGATAGACAACGTTCTATAGTGCTACTTCCAGATATTCAATCCATAATAGTTTTTCCTTCTATCCTACTTAGAGGTAACGAAATAATATGCAACATTTCATATATATATATATATATATGTATATATATATATATATATATATATATATATATATATATATAGAGAGAGAGAGAGAGGAATAGATATATCTTTCTTCATCTATAAGGAAACAGGCATGAATTATTAGAAAATTTAGTAGAAACACCCATTTGCTTCGTTGTTTCTACCGATTCGAGTCTCGTTAAATTGAAAACGAAACTCAATTTTTTTTCCGGTTCCACTAATAGAGATTTTTACATCTAGTGTTTTTCCTTTCAACCTTTCCCCCCTTTCTTAGTATTCACCATATATTTTTCCAAGTACACAACAAACAGTATTTAAATTAACCATTCAAAAGCTTTTAGCTTACATGTATTCATTTTCTATTGAGTAAAAAATTTTCATATTCCTCATATAGTGTCTAGGATTGGACAATGTTCTCAAGTTTTTCCTTTACATATTTTCCTTTACCTCACTATCTTTGTAAGTCTATGTATCCTTTATAACTAATGCCACTATCATTCATTACTAATAATAAACTGGTCCTTAAATGTGTGTTAAGTGGCTTTACGCGCTATTAACAGATATGGTGTCACTACTAATAAAGGGATCCTTAAATGTGTGTCAAGTGGCCTTACACGTTATTAAGGGATATGGCGTTACTACTAATAAAGGGATCCTAAAATGTGTGTCAAGTGGCTCCGAATAACATTACAATGAATATTACCTTGCGAGGGGAGAGAACTTATTTTTTGGGGATAAATGAAACAAAATGCGAGAAGATTTATACCCCTCACGCTAATTAGTTGAAACGTCGAAAAGTAGGGATAGGGGAGCCCAACGTAGCAAAAGTATTTGAGGGAGAATGACGAAGAGACTCTATAATGAAATTCATGATATGACGTAAAATTGATTTTGTTTGATAATGGAAAATATTCCGAAAGTGATATATATATATTTTTTTAAGGAAGTTCGGCCGAAGCCTACTCCCAAACTTTAACTTTGAAATTGCAACTCTACATGGAAGGGCATAGTACCCATGGGACCCCCCTTATCCCACAAGAACAGAGGTTTACAAGGCTGGTGTAAACGGCGGTCAACACTACCGTAGAGATAGACAAACGGTGGCACTCAGCCACAATGCAAGATCTTTTTAGATTACATGCCCTTACATGTTGCTGCCAGAGATTGAACCCTCACCCCCGCCTCAAGAGGCGAGAGACCCAACCACTAAGCCAACGAACTGGGACTAAAGTGATATTTTTTATAATTCATTTTTCTCTGTTCATTGCATGTTACAAGGCACAAACTAACTTCAAAGTTCCTTCTGCGTTGAAAAATGGGGATAGAGGAGCCCCAACTACAGAATTCTGAAGAGACTTTATAATGAAATTTTATGAAACGAATTGAAAATGATTTCTTTTTTTAATAATGAAAGATATTCTGAAAGTGATATTCGGTAATAATAGCATGATATGTGGCTAATTTTAATTTGAACGTATATTTTAATTTGTACTAGATAGCTTCAAAGTTCCCCTCATATTCCTAATCCATGTCTAGACTATCTCACATGCAGTGATAGTACTTACATAGCATCCCACATGTAGCCGTCCACTCAAATTCTCATACAGATGTAAAATACACATCCTGTTTAGTGAGTTATGTGCAAGAGTTCCACGTGCCTGAAGATGATGATATTCGTTTGGGCAAGACCTCCAACAATGTGAAGATGTTGTTTTCTTCATGGTACGAGAGCCCACCATAGTCATCTAACTTTTCATTGAGTCTTTCTCGAAGTCTCGAAACATTGATAATAGTTTGAAAGAGTCTTGAACTGATTCCGTTAGAGTTTAGGGTGGGCTTCACCATCCTTTGTAATACCCTTTATTCCTAATACCACTATCATTCATAGCACTCTACACATTATCAAGGGATATAGTGTTGCTAAGAATAAAACAGAAGTGGTAGATTATTAGGTCTATTCTGTTTTCAAGAAGCTCAAATTCTTATCCACCTTGAGCTATGAAAATCTAAGGAAAAAAAATTACCTTTCTCTGAAGTTATCTATGGTCATCCAACACCTTCCAAAAATTCATCATGAATGACGTCCTCGTATATTATATTTATGTACCGGAATAAAGACATGATGGTCTTCATGAAACTGAAACCAAAATCATCTCAACGTAAAGACATTGTAGCTTCTTCCACACGGTAGTCCTACCTTGACCGTTAGCTCCGTATCTCTCATCCCTTTGCTTTACAATGAATATTACTTTGCGAGAGACAGAGAGAACTTAAATTTTTTTCCAGTAAATGAACCAAAACGCCAGAATATCTACATTCATCATGTTGTTTGGTTGATTACTATGTTTTACGTGTTTATGGAATAAATGAACCAAAATACAACAAGCTTGATAAAATATAACATACGTCTTCTAAATGGAATCTCATGATGATGAAAGTATATATATATATATATATATATATATATATATATATATATATATATACATATATATATATATATATATATATATATATATATATATATATATATGTGTGTGTGTGTGTGTGTGTGTGTATATATATATATCGAAGTAGATCTTAACAAAGATCTCCCGTAGAAAATTTCCATAGACATTGGAGAAGAAAAAGCCTTGGAGTAGATGCTATATACAAGAACTTGTCAAATTCTTGTTTTTACTCTCGATTACATGGCCATAGAGTTAAAGATTGTCCTTTGTCAGAGTATGTCTAAAGTTCCACTAGATGCTGATAAAGGGAATGAGACACAAGTCATGGAGACAAACCTAGAAGGGATTCATGGAAGTGAGATGAAGAAGGAGAGGAAGCCCTAGAGGAATTATTGAGAGGAGCCTATCATGCATGACTCCAAAAGCAAACAAATTTTGCAACTTGGAGAAGGAGGTCAATGACTTGGATGACCAAGGGGGAATAAGTCACTATGAGGATTGCAATGTTGGGAAAAACCCTAAAGGATTCCACTTGCAAGGAAGACAACCAAGAAGGATACACCATTGGAAAAGAGGATGGATTCACCACCAATAATGAAGATAACCAGGACAGTGAAAGCTCAATCATTGGATCCATGATTCTTGAAAGGATACCAAACTCATTTTCAAGGAAAAATACTCACAAAGGGAAACAACTAACAAAAATACCTTGGAAGGCCCCCCTTAAGGATAAACTACTATGTCAGGACCCCTCCGCCTTGAAGAAAAAAGATGATGAGAAAAACAAGAAGAAGAGGCAGAAGGCCCCTCCCCGCAAAGTACTTAAACACCCATAATGATAATCATTTTGTTCAATGTTAGATGGTTGTTTGAGCTGTCAAGAGCATCCATTATTGGCCAAAGGATCTATGATAAAATCCTAAACCCGGTCTTCATCTATCTTCAAGAGATCAAAACTGACAGGGAGGACCTACAAAAGAGAGTGAAATGTATTTCATCGTCCCATTTCTGGCTCTCCACTGCACACCACAAGGGAAATGGTGGCTTAGCTATCAACACTAATAGTAGGTTGTCCTTAGAGTTGTGAATACCCATAAGGATCTCAATCATTGGTAGATTGGTGTTTCCTTCAGGGATCCTATGCAATTCACCATAGTCTCCATGTATGCTCCCAATTTTGATTCAAAAAGGATTTCCACCAGATAATCTTTGGACTCTCTATCCCTCAATGTTGTTCTTTCTGGGGACTTTAGTATGATGGAGGATCTTTTAAACAAATGAGGGAATAGAGGAAGTGTAATTGAAGGTCACGAGAAGAAGGTCTGTGGGGCCAAGTCAAGCTCCACTTGGATCTGGTGGAGATGAAAGAAGACACTAATTTCTCTTGGTCGAATCTCTATTTCAGAGAGGACCTGAGGAAGGCTAGACTTGAGGGGAGCTATATTACACAAAATATAATTAATAAGTGGGGCCATCTCTTCCTCTTCCAATGTGTGGATGTGGTTGTCTCTGATTACTTCCTAGTGGTGTTTATCTTCTAGGGATTCATCAATCTCAAGAAAACCCCTTTGTTTCATGCCAATTTGAGTACCTTCTCTTTCCCCTAAGTCGAGTAAGAGATTACTATTGCTTAGAACTAGGCCTTTGTGCAAGACAATGACAATTATGACCACCACCACATGCTAGCAAGATGACTCTCCTCCCAACCATATGCCTCTATATATAGCTCTCTCTAGGGGACTGCCTTCTTGGGTAGGTGGATTCTTATCATCCATGTGTTGGCCATGTAAGTTCATGTGTGCCAAGTGTCTGAGTTAACTATAGTTAACTCAAGTGGATGCTTCTAGAAGGTTCTGAAGCTCTTTGGGTAGAATATTATCCCCATGTTCCCCATGGGTTTTGAACCCAAGATCTCCTCCTTCACACCCTTCAGACTTAAGCACTAGGCTAAGTGGACCACTTGTTTAAAAGAGCACATGACCTTCTAGTAAGCCTAATCTTGATATCTTTGGACATACACAGTGACCAAATGATGTTCGATTTTAGATCCATCGAAACCGATTGGACCCTTGGATCATAGAATTACTTTATTACAATCTTTCCTCCTTGGAAAACATTTTTATCGTAAAAGATAGAGCTATATAAATATTGTAGGCAACCCTCGAGCCCCATGTTCTAAAACTAGATGAACATGTCTCATGTCTGTGGTGGGATCCCTTCCCAAATGATTCAAAACACCATCTAGATTTGGATTTGGAGAAACTAGTCAAAGTACAAAGTAGTGAATAAATCATGAGGGTGGATCTAAACACATTCTTGGCCAATTCAGTGTTTTACTAGAGGTGATCGACAAAAAAACATGTGGGTTGGGTGGATTTAAATTGGGAGTCCATTTGTGGGCATGAATAGTGCATGGTATTAGTAGCTCGTGGGATTTTTATCCCTCACAAGCCTTTGAAAACTCTTGATTCCTGTGAATTTGATTTGGAAAAGTTGAAGTTTTGTTGTCCCAAACATCTAACTTGGATGTTTGTACAAGGGTTTACTCCCAACCAATACTTACTTGATTTTTCCCACCCCAATGAAGGAATACTTTGTCCTAACGGACTTGAAAATCGTATGTAACTATAGGAGAAAGTTCTACCATTTATTTTGGATCAACCGTACTATAACTTGACTGAGTAAAATAAAAAATGAAAATTGTCCAACTTAGGACACATTTCTCAAATACTTTTTCTAAAAGTTCTTGGGAATCCTCAATCTAATGAGCAATTGCTAACTTCTTTGTTCTAGAGTGTATTAAACTCTAGAAATTCATTAGAGTTAAGCTGGATAACTAGAAACAAACTCAAATGAATGAGTCAACTTTAGAATTATCATGTTTTGAAGATTGAAAGGGTTCTTGTATAGAACATCTATCTTAGATATTTGATTACATTATCTTATTCCAACCAACTAACCTTAGACTTTTGCCAAAACAAGTAGATAGTATATCTCAGTCAAATCCAAAAGATTCTAAAAGTGTAAGGATATAACTAAAACTCAGTATAACCAATTCAAACTTCAAAGATACATAAACTATCTATGAGTCAAATTCTAGATAACTCCAGACTTTAACTTCGCAGAGATTAGTTTCAACAACACATTGAAACATTTTTCCTATTTTAAAGACAAATGAATGGGATTCTCGAAAAGATTCAGAGCAAATCCAAAATGCCATCCAACCAAAAAATACTTATATGGTATCCAACATTAGTGTGTTGACCCACTGAGGCTGTATTGATGAGTTTTCACTCAAATAATGCTTCACTTAAGACTAAGTTATCAATCTTTATGATTGTTTACTGGAAATGCAATTCTTGTGCATTGCTTTGAGTCAAAGGATTGAGTTTACCGAGCTACACTAGGAACTTGGTGTCACGAGGAAGGAGATAACAAAGAGAGCTCACACACACTCTCACAATCAAAGAGGAGCACACACATAGATTGAGGCAAGCAAGAATGATCTTCTTCTTCTTCTTCTTCTATTACATAAAAAGAATGTTCAAGAATGATCTCAAACATCAATACAACACGTGCAATATATAAAGAGAAGTATATAAGGAAAATCCTAATGTCCGCGAATGAGTGAGCAGGAAAGAAACAAATGTGCCATCACTCTTGGTAGATAAATCTAGTAAAGGTCAATGAAGTATCCCTAACATATAATGGCATGACCACTATACATGTCATAGAAATGAAAAAGCTATATGCGTCATCCTAGATCATCACATGTTGAGCTTGATATCTCAACACTACCCCTCAAGCTCAACGTCATGTCCTCTAATCCAAGCATCTTTTGAAACTTCTTCAGCTTCTCTGCTCCAAGTTCTTTAGTGAAGATATCGACAACTTGCTCATCTGTTCTCACATAAACAAGATCAATATTACTTGCTAATACCTTCTCTCTGATGAAGTGATAATGTACCTCAATATGCTTTGTTCTAGCATGACAATTAGGGTTCCATCCTAATTTTATGCTGCTAAGATTAACACACTAGATGGTGATAGGCTTTTGCACTTCCACACCTAATCTGCAAGTAGCCTCTCTAGCCATGATGCCTCACATGCTTCCATTACAAAACTTCTATACTTAGCCTCTGTACTCGACAAAGCAATAGTGGGTTGCTTCTTACTACTCCATGTAATAGCTACACTCCCAAGTGAGAATAGAAAGCCACTAGTAGATCTTCTATCTAGAATGCTACCAGCCCAACCTGCATTAATGTATCCATGAACTTGCACGTCTACATGGGCTTCATAAAACAATGCATAATCCAAAGCAAGACTCACATAACATAGAGTGCACCTTAGAGCATCTAAATGTGGCTTCCTAGGAACCTGCATAAATTGACTTTGAAGTCCAATAGTTTAGCTTAGATTAGGCATTGTAATTGTGAGATATATCAAGCTTCTAGCAATTTTCCTGTACATAGTAGCATTTTCCAATGCTTAAACGAACTTCTAATTGTGATCTAATGGCATAGAAATTGGCTTACAATCAGCCATGCCATAAATTTTGCAACATATTCAAGGCATATTTCCTTTGCAACATCCATATACCTATTTCTGAATGTATAAACTCAATGCCTAAGAAATAACATAGCACACCAAGACCTTTCATGTCAAATTCTTGCATAAGGAGTTGCTTTACCTCTTGAATGCTTGCTTCATTATCACCTCCTACAATCAAGTCATCAACATAAATAGCCAAAATTGTGATGCCATCATCAACCTTCCTTGTGTATAATGAATGATGTGCATCACACATAGAAAACCCAATGGTGGTTAAGTAGTTAGCAATCCTTATGCCAAGCTAGGACTCCTTGACTTGAACAAAATCGAGTTAAGAAAATGGAAAATGGTATTTACAATGGTTTTTTGTGATGAAAATCATTGTTTTTGTAGGGGATTCTTCTGAAAATTTGACATGTACTTCTTAGAGCTCCGTAGTTGCTCCTTCTTCTTGTGTGTGTCCACATTTCTAATGTGCTTCCATGCTTGTGCTTGACCTTGAGTTCCAACACTCCCCCCCCCCCCCCCCCCCCCTTGAGTCTATGGTCCCTGACAGACCCTTGTTTTAATGGTTGTTCGAGGTAGTGCTTTGAGAGATAGTGTCCATTCTGTATGAACAAGAGTTGTCTATCTACCAAATGTGGCAGGGTTGGTTGATTGACCAATGGTGCATCTTTCGTGGTTGATGAATGTTCCTGTTGATGATTCACTGATGAGATTCTTCAAGCACCTGGTCTTGTCCCCTCTCCTCAAAGCAACATTTGCCAAATACTGAGGATTGAATTTCTTTATCTTCCTTGACAAACAACATTGGGTAAGTACACCAAGCTTAGGTTCACATTCTCTCTTTAGCTCACCATAAGCAGGGGTCTTCTCATCTAGTATACATACAAGGATTTGCAGGGTACCAGAACTACCCCTTGGAGATATCTCCTTGGATGCTTTCGTGCATACAATAGTTAAGCATCACTCAAGTTGCAGACCTTCAAGCTCTTCCCTCCTACCCTCGTAAGAGGGAATAGTAGTTGTGGATGCCATGTTCATGCCAAGTTCTGGGCATCTACCAGATAAGGCAACAGTAATATCCTGTG
The DNA here is from genome assembly GCA_020310875.1 of Ceratopteris richardii. NCBI lineage: Eukaryota > Viridiplantae > Streptophyta > Polypodiopsida > Polypodiales > Pteridaceae > Ceratopteris > Ceratopteris richardii. The sequence goes on from CM035434.1 coordinate 94,386,300, forward strand.
CTAGCCGAGACACACTTCTCTCAAAACTGATAAATGCCTAGTAATCAACGGTTCAACCTTCAACTAAGCATGACTCATTCATGTTCCATGAGCCAAACTTGGGAACAAGCTCTCACTCTCTCTCTAACTTTTCTTTTTCTTTTTTCTTCTCTATTTTTTAGAGAGGAACAATGTCACAAAACAAGAACACAAAGGTTAGTACCAAAAAAATAGTTTACATGTGTCGATGTGCTCTTGTGCCTCGGACTCTCAAATGTTTCTATGCACGGCCGCGTAATGTGGCTCTATGAAAATGCATACTTTGGAAATGCATGACTTGGATGGTGCAAAACACAGGTTTTTGCACAAAGCACATGGTTGTCGCTCGTCGAGGCTATCAATGTTTCTTGCAGACGCTGAGGCAGCCTATGTTGGAGGTATCCACTAGATCCTCGAATGACAAGTGATCTTTCCTCCTTATAGGGCTCCATTTAGAATTGTGAGTGGCTGCATACGGGTCACTTTTGACTTATTCATCTTTGAGTGGTTGCTTAAAATCTATTTCCCACGTGGTTGGTTCTTTGGTTCTATGGATGCTCCTAGTACTTTTGGCTTCTAGACCCATATCCTTGATGATTGCCTTCTTATTTTGTCCAAAGCGGTGAGTTTATCTTCTTTTGGTCTCCGTGCTCGGTTCTTACCCTTTTCTCTCCTTGACTTATTTGTTGAGACCTTTTTCATGGTGGAGAGCATAGGCCTATGTGCATGTAAGAATGCTTTGGGAACCCACATGTGTAATCCGCCTGGTTGAGCGGCAGCTAATTTCTTAGGCATCCAAACTTGTCGGATACCTGGTGGTTGAATGTGTCCTAGTTTCTTCATTCGTCTTTTGGCCTGGTTGGCTTGCCTCGATGGAAATTGTTGGGGCAAGGCCAGTGGTTGTCCTCTTGTTTTTACCTAGATCTGCTTCATGCCCAAAATTGCTTTCTTGTTGAATATAGCAGGTGTCTTTCTCATTGATATAGTAGTTTTCTTGAATTCTTGTGCTTGCCTGTGTGGTGGAGCTATTGTGGTTGCGTTAGTCTTTGAAGAGGAAGAGAGATCCACTGGCCTTAGAGCCTATTCTTCCATGATTGACTCCTTCTACATCATAGAGCATTTGACACATACAACATATTCTTCTTTAAGATTAGTCATAGAAGAACTAAGAGAATGTCTGACACCTAGATTTGTGAGCTGTCTCTTGACAAACTAGCATTTTGAATCTCATTGGAACATCATGAAGATAGATGGGAAGCTCTACCTCGCCCAAACAAGGGGTTTCCACACCTCCCAATCCTATGAGATAGGCTTCTATGGGATTGATGTTCAACTGCAAGTCTTGGCAATATGAAAGTCTAACTGCATTAGTTGTTGCACCTGAGTCAATCAATGCTCTCACAGTCCTTATATTCTCTCTATGTCCTACTGCTAAGGTCACAAATGTTGAGATATCAACCTCAACATGTGATGATCTAGGATGACACGTACCAGTTTTTCGTTTCTCTGACATGTATAGTGGTCATGCCCGTATATGTCAGGGACACTTCATTGAGCTTTATTAGATTTATCTACTGAGAGTGATGGCACATTTGTTTCTTGCCAGCTCACTCATTCACGAACATTAGGTTTTTCCTTATGTATTGATCTTTATATATTGCACTCGTTGTATTCTTGTTTTTAGGTCATTCTTGTACATTCCTTTTTATGTAGTAGAAGAAGAAGAAGAAGAAGATCATTCTTCAAGTTTTCAAAAAAATCATGGAATTCGACGTCATTTTTCATGCAGGAACACCCCACAACAGAATGGCGTTGTTGAATGCAAAAATACACATATTACATAAATAGCAAGAGCCTTGATGGCTGAGAAGAATATGCCTCATTGTTATTGGGCAGAAGTTGTGCATATTGTTGTATACATCATGAATAGAACTCCGAGAACTGTTGTACATCAAGTTACACCTGAAGAGAAGTTTACAGGTAAAAAGCCAAACTTATCACATCTGAAAGTTTTTTGTTGTATTGCATATATACATGTTCCAGATGAATTGAGGACAAAGCTTGATCCAAAAGCAGAAAAGTGTGTCTTCATTGGATACTCCCTTGAGCAAAAGGGATATAAATGTTATAACCCACTCACACGACAGGCAAAGGTGAGTAGAGATGTGGTATTTGATGAAATTTCAAGCTTCTACGTAGATGCCAAAGAAGGACTGAGTCTTGAACCAAATGACAAAGAAAATGTTGAAAACTCAAGTACAGAATCTCAGGTTTTGAGTGGACCGGATGCATCACCAAGCAATAGTTCGAACTCAAGTCCATGGAGTGGAAGATTACATGGAAATTTCACTCCAGCAAATTCATCAAATACATCCAAGAAAGGTAAAGAAGAGCTTTCTGCTGGTCATAAAACATGTGCAGGTTTTGAAGAGGTTGATGGAGATTCAAGTGATTTAGAAAAGAGTCTTGACAAGGAACTTGGATTTCTGTCTATGAAGACTCGAGGAGTAAGAAGGGCACATGCAGATAATACAAGGAGAAGTGACCCAGGGCTAAGAAGATCTGGAAGGATGCAGAATTCAATGCAATGATTGACATATGATAGTTATATGGCTCGTCAGTATGCCTACATGACAAAGGTAATACAAGATGTTGAACCTGCTTGCTTTGAAGATGAAATTGGAATTGTAGATTGGGGAAAAGCTATGGATGAAGAGATGGCTGCACTTTATGGAAATAATACATGGAAGCTGGTTCCATTGCTGCAAGCAAAGAAACCCATAGGCTGTTAATGGGTTTACAAGGTAAAGCATAATCCTGATGGTAGCATAAGCAGGTATAAAGCATGATTGGTAGCTAAAGGATATGCACAAACATATGGCATTGATTATGAGGAAGCATTCATCCTTGTAGCTAAAATGTCTACTGTGAGAACACTTGTTGCATTAACTACAGCAAAAGGATGGACTTTGCATCAGATGGATGTGAAGAATGCTTTCCTACATTGTGAGTTACAGGAAGAAGTATATATGGACCAACCACAAGGATATGAAGATTCAAAGCATCCAGAATATGTTTGCAGGTTGCAAAAGGCTTTGTATGGGCTGAAGCAAGCCTCTCGTGCATGGCATGCAAGGATTGCTGATTACTTAACCAGCATTGGGTTTTCTATGTGTGATGTAGATCACTCACTATATGCAAGGAAGGCTGATGATGACATCACTATTGTGGCTATTTATGTTGATGACCTAATTGTAGGTGGTGATAATGAAGGAAGCATCAAAGAGGTAAAGCAACTTCTCATGCAGGAATTTGACATGAAAGATCTTGGTGTGCTGCGCTATTTCTTGGGCATTCAGTTTATACTTACAGAAATAGGTATATGGATGTCGCAAAGGCAATATGCCTTGAATATGCTGCAAAAGTATGGTATGGCTGATTGTAAGCCAATTTCTATGCCATTAGATGAGAATTTGAAGTTGGATACTATATCAGGTGAAGCACTGGAAAATGCTACTATGTACATGAAAATCGTGGGAAGTCTTATATATCTCACAATTACAAGGCCTGATCTAAGCTATACTGTTGGACTTGAAAGTCAGTTTATGAAGGTTCCCAAGAAGCCACATTTGGATGCGCTGAGGCGCACTCTACCTTATGTGAGTGCTCCTTTGGATTATGCATTGTTTTATGAAGCTAGTGTAGATTTGCAAGTTGATGGATACACCGATGTAGATTGGGCTGGTAGTACTCCAGATAGAAGATCTACTAGTGGCTTTCTTTCCTCACTTGGAGGTGCAGCTATTACATGGAGCAACAAGAAGCAACCAACTGTTGCTTTGTCAAGTATAGAGGCTGAGTATAGAGGTGCTGTAATGGCAGCATGTGAGGCATCATGGCTGGAGATGTTACTTGGAGATTTAGGTGTGGAAGTGCAAAAGCCTATCACTATCTATTCTGATAATCTTAGCAGCAAACATTTAGCACGGAACCCTGTTTACCATGCTAGAACAAAGCATATCGAGGTACATTATCACTTCATCAGAGAGAATGTATTAGCAGGTGATATTGATCTTGTTTATGTGAGAACAGATGAGTAGGTTGCTGATATTTTCACCAAAGCACTTGGAGCTGAGAAGTTGAAGAAGTTTTGGGAGATGCTTGGATTACAGGATATGGCATTGAGCTTGAGGGGGAGTGTTGAGATATCAAGCTCAACATGTGATGATCCAGGATGACACGTACCAATTTTTTGTTTCTCTGACATGTATAGTGGTCATGCCGGTATATGTCAGGGAAACTTCATTGAGCTTTATTAGATTTATCTACCAAGAGTGATGGCACATTTGTTTCTTGCCAGCTCACTCATTCACGGACATTAGGTTTTTCGTTATGTATTGATCTTTATATATTGCACTAGTTGTATTCTTGTTTTTAGGTCATTCTTGTACATTCCTTTTTATGTAATAGAAGAAGAAGAAAAAGATCATCATTCTTCCTTGCCTCAATCTGTGTGTGTGCTTCTCCTTGAGATTGAGAGTGTGTTTGTGAGATCTCTTCTTTATCTCTTTCCCTATGACAACAAAGGGAAGTCAGTCGATTATTCGAGAAGTAATTTCGCCCGATTTTTGGCACATGTCTATGTGATATTTTGGTGCTTTCGGGTTGACATATAGGCCTAATCCTCTTAACTTATTTCATCTAATACGCTCTCTCACCTCGGCTTGTGCTTCTTCTCTGACCCTCAAATCTTCTTCTTTCCGCTTCTTAGTAGTGTTGAGTCTCATTAGCATATCCTATGTAAGAGGTTCTTGATATAACTTGACTGGACAACCACTAATATAATTTGGCAAGATTTCACCCTCTAGTGTGGCCAATTGAGCCGCACCACTAGTGGAAATTCTATTAATGACCATGAGTCTATATCCTCTTTTTTCAAATTTACGAGAATGCTGCTTTAATGTGTAAACCAACACTAGGTCTCCCTCTTTCAATCCTTTATCCTTGATCTGTGCATCAAAGTAAGCCTTTTGTCTTTCCTTTGCAGCATAGATGCCTACTGCCGCTCATAGCCTTGTCTCACCTAAGCGTTCTAGATCAAAGATCCTAGAGGACAACTCGTGTCCATTCCACTCATAATCTTGCACAACTTTCAAAGTTGGGATTATGAAATCTAATGGTAGCACTACATTCTCTCCAAAGGCCATATGAAATGGGGTGGCATTGAGTACTATTTTGTAAGCAACTCGATAAGCGCAAATAGCATGATGAAGCTGTGTGTCCCAATCAGAGCATTTATTATTGACCAGTTTTGTCAATACATTACATAGGATCTTATCTGTGTTGTCGACTTGCCCATTAGCTTGTGGATGATAGGGGGCAGACTTCTTATGTACCACCAAGAACTCTTGGAGAAGGTTTTCAATGCCTCTATCGCTCACTAACTCTATTGGTAGTCCATATCTTGTGAACACATTCTCGAATAAGAACTTAGCCATCGTCTCAGCATCATTCTTTGTCGTGGATTTTACTTCTACCCATTCATAAGGTAATCTGTAGCTACAATAATGTACTCTATATGGGAGTTTCTAGTTGGGGGGTTAATAAGACAAACAAATTCTATGCCCCACTTCGAGAATGCACGTCCTCCCATCATTGGCCTCAAAGGCATCTCGTCTTTTCTTATCGAATATTGTGCACGTTGCCATGTATCACATTTCTTCACATAGGTATGTTCATCCATATGAAGAGTGGGCCACCAAAGTCCTGAGAATAGAATGGTCTTAATCACTCGGTCAGGACCAAAGTGTCCATGTGCCACACCGCTGTGTACAATTTCTAAGATTTTCAAATAATTTGATTCAGGAACACAGAGTCTTAGGTAACCATCTTTGCCTCTCTGGTATAGGTTGTCTCCCACTAAGGCAGAGTCTTGAGCCTCTTGCTCCATACCTCATTTTTTTGCTAGACTAGCCTCACTGGGCGGTGTTCTTGATCTCATGAATTCTACCAATGGAGCACTCCAATCTGGAGTTAACGATACATGATGAAGGGTAGCATGCTCCAGTGGGGGCTTTTCTTGGCACACTGGGAAATCCTTGATCCACTCCTGTACTTCTTTGTCCATGATAGGCCAATACACTCCTAAACGCTTTAGATTCTGTAATGTTCTTTGTTTAGAGTAGTGATTTCCTAGCAATCCTTCATGAGCTTGTTGCAACCAACCACTATGTTCATCATCCTCGACACAACAAGCTAATACACTCTCTATATCTTGTTTGTACATGATTCCTACCAATATTTGATATTTTTGTGATCTTACAATTTCTTTTTTGTTTGTTTTTACATTCTTATTTGCATCAAAGGCTAGTACTAGTACCAACTTATTTGCCCATTTAGGAACAAGTTCTAAATTGAAAAGATAAGCATCAAGCAATTCAACAGACACTCCTTGCAATGACTCTCCTGAAGTGATGCGAGAAAGATCATCTACCCTAAGGTGGGTTCTACCTTTCCTAAGAACCACTTCAAAGTCATATTCCATTAGTAAGAGGAACCATCTTACTAAGCATCGTGTATTGCAAGGTTTATTGACCAAATATAATAAAACTTGATGACCAATAAAAAACTTGAGCTTGTTGGCCAATAGATAGTGTCTAAACTTCTTCACAACATATACCATGCCTAAACCCTCTCACTCAGTTGTGGTATAGTTTCGTTTAATACCATTCAATTGCCTGCTAGCATATGCTATAGGCAAATCTAGATTTCCCTCACCTCTGGATTGTGACAACACACATCCTATTGCATAATTGGATGCATCTACATGGACATGGAATGTTTTATTCCAATCAAGAGTGGTTAGTATCGGTGCTGTACACAAACGTCTCTTCAGATCATTGAAGGAATTTTTGCATTCATCGTTCCACTCAAAGTTTGTTAGCAAGGCATAAAGAGGTTTGGCTATGATTGCATACATGTGGATGAACCTGCGATAATATCCATAGTGGCCCATAAAGGCTTGTACCTCTTTAACGTTCCTTCGCCTGGGTAGCTCCGCTATGGCTCTTACTTTGTCCTCATCTGCAGATATTCCATTCTTAGAAACAATATGACCTAATATTTTACCTTGTCCTACCATGAACACACACTTTTCTGGGTTCAGACACACTCGATATTCTCTACACTTGTTGACGATCTGTCTGAGCTTAGGGATGTGATATCTTCTTTCTTGGGAATGAGCACATAAATCATCCACATATACTTCTAAGTTCTTTCGCAAGAACTCTTTGAAGACATGACACATGAACCCTTGGAATGTTGTAGGTGCATTCGTGAGCCCAAATGGCATCACACAAAATGAAAAGATTCCCCACTCTGTGGCAAAAGTTGTTTTGTGTCGATCTTCTGGGGTAATGGCTACTTGGTTATAACCTAAAAATCCATCAAGGAAGCTATAAAATTCGTTTCCTGCAACACGCTCCAATAGATGTTCAATGATTGGAAACACATAACTATCTCGAATCGTAGTAGCATTAACTTTTTTAAGGTTAATACATACTCGTAACTTTCCATTCTTCTTGGGCACCACTACAATGGGGGAAACCCATTCAGTATGCTCAATCTCATAGATAAATCTAGCTTCAATTAGACTGTCGATTTCTTCTTTTATTTTAGCTGCATAAGTGTCATTATATGTGTAGGGCTTTTGTTTGGTGGGTTTGGCGTCAGTAGTCATGGGGATCGTATAAGAGAAAAATTTTGGATCTACTCCCTTCAAGTCTCTATAGTGCCACGCAAACACGTCCCTATATTCCCTTAATAAAGCTACCAACTCTACTTCCTCTTCTTTACTTAGGCCATTTCCTATGTATGTACATCGTTCTTCGTTCTCTTCAATGGTGACTAAGATTTTTTTGGTCTTTTCTTTATTCTCGTATGCTTCTCCTGTAATGGCCTCTCTCTTAGGCATTCGTACCAAGATTTTTCGATCCTCAACTTCATATTTCTTTGAAGTTTTTTGGTACTTCAAACAATGATTCCTCCTCTTCTTATTTCGCTACTCTTCTTTTCTTTTTCTTTTGACCTCCTTCACTTCCATCCTTTGAATTTACCTTTTTGATACTTGCAAAAGGTTCTTCTTCCTTTTGGGTGAACACTTCTATATCTTCTAGATAGTGTTTCTCTGAATTAAAGCAACTATCCATCACAATAGACTCTAGATCGTCATTGTTCTCTTCTTCTTCTATTGTTATCACTAGGGTCACATTCTTCCAACAAGGGCTAAAACATAGAAATATCATAACCCTCCTCATCACAATGAGGTGCCCACTGTTCTTCATTGACAGTAATGTCCATGGTGGCTAAGATTTTCTGGCCAGCCATGAGGCTCAAATTCCTCATCTGGAAATATCATCGGTGTATAGGGTGGGTCTTTAATTGGTCTGTCTCTAGGGGGAATTCCTTCCTCTCTTGCTTTTTGGTGCTTTTCCTCTTCTTGTGCGACCTTGCACATCCACAAGTGAGTATCTTTATGCATCCAGAATGGATCAAAAATACTTTCAAAATGCACAGAGGTTAAATCTTATGGTGCCTTGTGCATAGGGTTCCACTGTAGGGGCGGTACATTTCTAAATGTATAATCTTTTAAGTTGACCTTGGTTGTGACCCCTAAGTGCTGCAAGTACAACGAGTTGGTTCCCCAATCTTGCACTATTTGCAATTGTCGTAGGAAGGGTCTTCCTAGGATCATCTCGTAGACATCATTTTTATCAAAGTCACATATAGCAAAGGTATGTTCAAACTCTACACCACAAGTGATTAGAGTTATCCCTTCTAGTAATCCTAGAGTTATCCCTTCTAGTAAGCTTCACTCTAGTTGGTCTTAATGTGGGTTTGCCCCATTGCTTCCACAAGTAGGTGGTCGCAATTGCAACAACAACACCTGAATCTAAGATAGCTTTGGTAGTGTAACCTTGGTAGGTGATTGGGAGATAAGTATTACCTTCCTCACCTTCACGCATGTCCCCTATTTTTTCTAGAGGTATCTCTGGGACTTTTTGTTTAGAGCCTGCTTTCGATGTATGGGAATCAAGTTCACGAACCTGATTTGCCACATGCTTCCATAGCTCTAGTTTTACTTTGAGGAGGTCTTCTACTATGAGATGACACTGAACCTTAGTGTTCTTTAGGACATCGGTGTTCCTTGGAACCATTGAGTCTTCATGTCTTACCAATATTGTGGGAGCTCTGATCTGAAGAGATTCAGATTCCCAAAGGCCTATGAATTTTGGCAATTCTTCTAAAGTATAGATTCAAAATCTAATCCTTCATCTTCTTGTTGCTCTCCTTGATCTCCATAAATAGATGGAATGTCTTGGGGAAACTGATCATGAAGTTCACCAATCTCAAGAATAGGAGGGGGATTACCCGTCTCCTTGGCCCATTTTGCTTCTTGTATTTCCCGCAAGAACTCTTAAGAGCATTGTTGAATTGAAAGAGGTGCACCCTCATTCAAGGAATCAGGAACATAAGCTTTCCTTGGCGGTGAACTTTCTATTTCAACAACTAGTTGAGCCTGTAGAGGCAAAGAAACTTGTGGCTTATTTACGAATTGCTCTAATCTTTCTATTAAGCCCTAAAAATGCAAATCTGGTTTGAGAGAGTTTGTCTGATTGAGCTGTTGACTGGTTTCAAGCATAGCTTAAGCCCTGGACTCCTAGCTTCTTGGAAACTTGTTCAACTATCTCATCTCTTTGCGTGGAGATTCTCGAAGTATGACTAGTAGAACTATCAGAATCCTTATAGAGTTTGGACAATCCTAACTCCTCATCCAAGTTATCTTCTATGTCAATGCACATCCTCACACACTCTTCTATGGATCTAGGCTCTTTTAAGTACACATATGATCTCAACTTTGTGATTAGTAAGCCATCTAAAAATAAAGCCACTTGTTTGGCTAGTGTGGGCAGCTCAAGAATGGAGCATCTTTCTAGGTACTGTATGAACCGTCTTCCTACAAGTTGCACTGTTTCTTGGGGTGTCTGCTTGAAGCTGTGGATCAAGGACGATATGTTATGCCTTATACCACTCTTGGAAAATCCTACGATGAATGCTTCTAGCAGTTGACCTATATCTCGATAGTTATGACTCTTTAGAGGTTGAAACCAAGATAAGGTAGTTCCTTTGAGAGTCAAACCAAATGCCTCGAACTAGTTGAACAAGTCCCCAACCTGTTCAGCTCTTAACACTTGTTTGAACTCGGTCACATGATCATAAGGATCTCCTGAACCATCAGAATACTTCTTCATAGTCTTGACCACTTGAGAAGGTCTAAGGGTTCTTGGGTTCTCATGGGGTCTCGATAATGGAAAATCATGTTCATTTCTTTCATGCCTATGGGCTTCATGTCTCTCTCTTTCATGGCTTTCACCTTCCACTCTTGATTTGCCTCTACCCACATTGTGTGTAAAGCTTACCTCAGGTCCCTCTCTAGTCCTTTCTCTCTGGTTTTCATGGGCCTTGGATGATCCTGCTCCGTGGAGGCCATGTGACACATTCGATCTTGGTGGAGGGAAAATCAATTCACCCTGCCACATGTATGCATGCCTATCATGCTCTGATACCAAGAACATTTTCTCTGATGTGCTATCTAGGTAGACAACTTTCCTTGGTGTCTCCAGATCCTTGAACACGTAGATGATGATTATGCCCAATTGGCTAGGTTGATCTGGCTTGAATCTCCAAAAGGCATCCTCCGTTTCTATATTTAAGAATAATTCTATGCTTTTGTTGTCTTGAGGGATCCAATCTGGAGTGATGAATCTAGTTAAAACTGACTTACCTCTAGGAGTCTTGGGTTCTCGTCCTATATCTCCTTGCTCTAGGTCTCCTATCTCACTCTCAAGAATGATGTTTCCAAACTCATATGTCATGTCTGGTAAGTTGGTGACCACATACATGGTTCCTTCCTTATCAATGTATGAACCCTCTTCAAACTTGGCTACTGGGTATTCAAGTCCAAAGGGTTGATCTGGATTTTTGAGTTGGACCACTGATCGCCTTAGGCCATCCTCATAGATGCGAGCACCTAATCGGTTGGTCCAAATATATTCCAATTGTATTTCTTATAGGGACCTTCTGGTGTTTGTAGATAGACAGTGCCTAGGTTACTTGTAGGTCTCCCCATGCTAAAAGACATTCCTGAGTCACTTGTGTGAGAGCTTAGTACGTATGGATAACCACTTAGTTGCTGTGTCCAAGACTTAGCTGTAAGGTTGACACTTTCCTTAGAGGATCTAATGCTTTGTATATCCTTGCCTAGGTGTCTACTAGATCTCAAGTTTATAAGCTTAACCTTTTGGTCCCAAAAAATCCCCTTTATATTACTCAAAATCCTTTGGAGCCCCCTTGGTTTCCTAATCCCACATGAGGGTCAACTTCGAAATACCATATCTAAAACGAGCTTTCCAACTCACTCTAGAGCTCAAAAAATGGATTTTGGATGAAGAAGTTATGTCAAATCAAGCTTCTCGGGATCAAAACAGGCTTTTGGTCGCGATTTTGTGGAAGCCAAAAGTCAAATAGTCACGAAATTCTCAAATATAAATTGCAAAAAGTCACAAATCTCTCAAAATGGGATTCCAAAGATTCGCAATTTTCTCAATCTTGATTCTACAAAGTCGCGATTTCTTTAGAAAGTCACCTTGCAAAGATTCGGGATTTTCTCAAATATTAGATGGCAAAAAGTCGTGATTTCCTCTTCCAAATTCCACCAAAAAGTCACGAATTTTTCAAAGTTATCTCCCAAAAAGTCGTGAATTTTTCAGAATTCTCTTGGCAATTTTCTTCCTCAAATTCAACCCAAAAAGTCATGATTTTCTCACAATCAGGAAGCCAAAGAATCAGAATTTCTCCCATGCACTAAATGCAAAGAATCATGAAATTCGCAATTTTCTCCCTACCATTCCAAAAATTCACGATGCTCTCAAAATCTTGAGTGCAAAAAGTCGCGAATCTCTTAGAAATGGCCTTGCAAAAATTCTTGATTTTTTTCAACACTACAGTGCCAAAGAATCACGATTTTCTCACAATCTAAAAAGCAAAAATTTGCGATTTCTTGAGATTTAGAGAGCCAAAAAGTCGCGATTTTCTTCAAATCCCAATAGCCAAAGAATCGCGATTTTATCAAAATCTCTCTTACAAAAAGTCACGATTCTTTGGATGATTTTAGGGGGGAAACCAAAGATTTGTGAAATTCAATTTTTTTGAAATTTTCAAAAAGTCGCGATTTTCTGCAAAAATTGGTGATTTTCTGAGAATTTAGGTGGGAATTTTGAAGTTTTGTAGCGAGACCCAAATGTGTAGAAAATCTTGAAAAACAAAAATGCATGCACTCTCAAGCACTTCCTAGCTCTTTCTTGCACTCCCACACATGAGAAATGATGTTAAAATGGTGAAAATGCACTCAAAAACGAAAAATTTCTATGAAGATGATGATGGGTTAAGATGGTGATGATGAAGATGATGAAGAAGGAGAAGAAAAAATGAGAAAAATAATAGAAAATGAATATTTCTTACCTTCCAAGGTCGCAAATCTACGATCTTACCATCACGACGGTCATCCTCCAAGCTCTCTCCCAAACAACGGCACCAAAATTTGGTGTAGCTCAAGTGTAAGCACCACCTCCTTTACTTGTCAATCCGTGGAGACATGAGGGCTTGTATGAAGACCATGAGCAAGTGAAGGCACAAATGTGTGAGTGAAAGCACACACAAGCATGCACACACATACACACACATGTGCGCAAGGTAAGAGCAAAGAATGGAATAATGGAAGAACTTCGATTACAAGAGAAATCTAATACAAGCTAACCTCAAAAATGAGCTCTCTAGCTCTTTTTATAGTTTTTTGACTAGTTTTGGCCCTGTCCAGGCCTAGTGTCCGGCCTAGTTGAAAATTAGGTTCCACTGCTTATTTGAGGGCTCAACTGAAGTCTAAAAGTTATGAAAATTGGTAGGATGATACTTCTAAGACTCCTCAAGCTCAAGGACTCCTTGGCTTGAACAAAAAGGAGTTAAAGAGATGGAAAATGGTATTTCTAATGATTTTTAGTGATGAAAATCACTATTTTTGTAGGGGATTCTTTTGAAAACTTGACATGTACTTCTTGGAGCTCCCTACTTGCTCCTTCTTCTTGTGTGTGTCCACCTTTCTAATGTGCTTCCATGCTTGTGCTTGACCTTGAGTTCCAACAATGCCAATAGATGGAAGTGACTCACATATGCTTTTGATTTTCAAGGTGTAGTCACTTATCAACATGCCCTTTTTCTCGAGTGTATGCAGCTTGTTCTTGAGTTGCAATTTTTGTGCCTTTACATCGGTCCCATAAAATGTGAACAAACTATTCCAAGCCTCTTTTGGAGTCTTGGCATCCTATATGTGCCCAATTATCGTATCTTGTATGCTAACAGATAGCGAATACATTACCTTTTGTGCTCCTTGATTCCATTCTTCATATGATCTTAACTAGTCTACAATCGGATTCCTCTTCAGTAACTGTGGAGAATTTTCATTCTCTCCTTCAATGTACTTCCAGTAGCCTTTTCCCATGAACAAATTCATCATCCTGAATCTCTAGGCATGGAAGTTCTTCTTGTCTAGCTTATTGCTCATAAGGTGACTCATTCCATCTACATTTTCCATTTCTATAGCAACTCACAACACTGCAAAATACTACAAGTAGCACTTCTCCTTGAATACTGTTACACTATGACATGATAGTTTGATCTCAGATAAACATAATTTTTGGGTATCAATAGTACACAAAATCGCTTGGAATTTTAGATCTCAAATATATGAGTGTTGCCAAATAGGACACAAGGTACAATTTTGTGAAGTGACCTGATTTTTCTATGCACCCCACCTTGTAGGCTCAAAACGGAGGTCAAGATGGCTCCAAAATAGAAATCTACCAAAAACAAGTGATACTTAAGGGATAAATCTCAAAACTATTTTGAGTCCTTCTACCTTCATGCCAATTTTTGTAGAAAATCTGAGGTTCTTTGTGAATCATGCTTTTTCCATGCCTTCTCATGTACTCTTCATGGTCCACCTTCTCCATGAGATCTCTATAGCCACACTAGCTCTCATACCATGTCATGACGAAGGAGATAAGGAAGAGAGCTCACACACTCTCCACAATCAAAATGGAGCACACACACATATTGAGGCAAGGAATAATGATCTTTTTCTTCTTCTTCTATTATAAAAAAGGAATGTACAAGAACGACCTCAAACAACAATACAACAATTGCAATATATAAAGAGAAGTACATAAAGAAAATCCTAATGGCCACGAATGAGTGAGCTAGAAAGAAACAAATGTGCCATCACTCTCGATAGATAAATCTAGTAAAGCTCGATGAAGTATCCTTGACGTATACCAAAGTGACCACTATACATGTTAGAGAAATGAAAAAGTGATACATGTCATCCTGGATCATCACATGTTGAGCTTGATATCTCAACACTTGGTGCTTCATTTAGACTATTTCTAAGTTAAATAGATCATTTCAATTTCAAAGTCCTACTTCTTCAAAAATGTATCAAATATTTGGTGAATCAATAATAATTTATCTTGAATTGTTTCATAATTCAAATAAGAACAAGTCTTTGTCCTATTTGAAAAAGAACATCTTAGAAGTTATTTACTTCCTATCTTTGTACTTACTTGATCTTGAAGCATCTTCAGATCATGCTTTTATCATGCTTGAATTTAAACTTTTTCTCCAAGTTTTCATTCCCTTGAGGATCAAATCCAACTTCAAGATTTGTTCTAGGACCAAAAGATAGTTATCATCCCACAGTTTGATGTCCCATACCGTCTTTCCTACATCAATCTGAGTATAAAATTTTGTGTCCCATACCACCCTATTTTATATTCACATTGACATGTGAGTGATACTTGGTCTAAATTCTAAACATACCTTGATAGAGTACCTTTTCACTTCAACTCTTCAAAAGAATATTGAAGTTTCAGGCATTACCTCTAACTTGACATTCTAGGTTTTGATTTCTTCACACGAATATTTCACGATCTTGTGCTTTTACCTTCGAAACTTGAAAAACCTTTGGATAAATCAGTCATTCCTTCTCATCTAGGGTTTTCAAAAGAAAAACCATTTATAACTCCAAGTTGTTGATTTTTTTTAAATTCATGTCCAATTGGTTATGCTTGAATAATTTGTAGCAACAAGAGTCGTTTACTTCTTATCTTTAGATTCCTTTCTAAATGAATCTTTAAGTAGCTACCTCGAGGATTTTTCAGGACTACTGCTTAAGTATAAATATCCACTCATGCTTTTTGGATCTTACCAAAATCCCTTTAAGGATATGTAAAATTTATGTTGTACCTTCCATAGACTTAATTACTGTTAATATAATTGCAAACTACCAATGGAAGAGAATGAAGGTTATGACCACCATGTTCTAGAGAGATGAATCTCCTCCCAGCCATATGCCTCTTTATATAAGTCTCTCTAGGGGTTTGCCTTCTTGGCCACATGGATTCTAAACATCCATGTGTCGTCCATGTCATCGCATGCATGCCAAGTGTTCTAATAATAAGGGTGGATCTAAAAATACCCCTACACAACTTACTTGTGTCTTAATGTGCACTCTAGACACAAACACGTGAACTTGGTGTATTCCAAGTACTAGTTTATTTGCGGGCATCACTCATGCATGAACATAGTAACTAAGGTGGGATTCTTATCCCTCACAAGACTTTGAGAACTTTTGATTCACTTGAATTTGATTTGGAAAACTAAAAATGTTGTTGTCCCAAACATTGAACTTGGATGCTTGTACTATGGTTTACTTTCAACCAACATTTACTTGATTTTTTCACTCGACTGGAGGACTACTTTGTCCTAATGGGATTGAAAATCCTTTGTAAAATATAGGAGAAATTTTGCCATTTCTTTTGGGTCAACCATACTACAACTCGACCAAGTCAACTCCAAAATAAAAATTATCCATCTTGGGACACTTTCGCAAAGACTTTAGCTACAATTTATTGGGAATTGTCAATTTGGTGAGCAATTCCTAACTTCTCTATTGTAGAGTGTACTGGGCTCTAGAAAGTCATTAGAGTTATGCTAGAGAACTGGAAGCTAACTCAAATGGATAAGTCAACTTAGACTTAGCATCATTTGAAGATTGAAAGGGTTCTTGTAGAGAACACCTATCTAGGATGTTTAATTAAGTTATTCTGTTCAAACTGACTAACCTTGGACTTTAGTGAAAAAGAATCAAATACCATATCTAAGTCGAACTCAAAAGATTCCAAAACCACAAGGTAAGAACTAAAACTCTATACGAGCAATTGAAACATGAAAGATACATAAAATTTCTATGATTCAAATTCTAGATGACTTAAGTCTTTATATTTCCAAAGAAATATTTCAACAAAATACTAAAGCATTTTTTCTATCTTTAAGAGAATTAATATGGATTCTAAAAGCGGTTCTTGGAGTACAACTAAACATCATCCAACCACAAGATACTAGTGTGGTATCCAACACTAGTGTGTCCACCCACTGAGGTTCTATTGATGAGTTTTTACTCAAATAAAGATTCACTTGAGACTACATTCATGCCTATATTCAATCTTTATGACTACTTATTGGGAAGGCAATTTTTGTGCATTGCTTTGAGTGAGAGGACAGAATTTACTGAGTTACACTAGGAACTTAGTGCTTTAATTAGTGAGTCCATTCCTTAGATGAAAGGATCTTTTAATTTTCAAAGTCCTACTTCTTCATAAATTTATAAAATATTTCTAAATCCACAACTCTTTTTCTTAAAGTGTTTCATAATTCAAATAACAACAAGTCTTTGTTTCGTTTGAACAAGAAGATCTTGGAAGTTTTATTTTCTTCATATCTTCATACTTACCAGATCTTAAAGTATCTTGAGATCATTTTTTTATCTTTCTTGAATTCAAACTTTCTTCTTTGAAGTTTTAACTCCCTTGGGGATCAAATCTAACTTCAAGGTTCATTGTAGGATTAAGGGATAATTATCATCCTATGGTCCGATGTCCCTTACCATCTTTCCTACATCCATCTTGGTAGAAGAGATGGTGGACAACTTTTAGAGATGAGATGGTGCTGCAAATTCTTGCTTCACATCAGCCAAAGTTGAGTTGAGGAGTGCAGAGAAGACCTCTTGAGATTTCCATGAAGTACAAATAATCACCTAAGTGCTTTGGAAGATGATTCTCAAATTATCGGATCCAAACAGATAGCATTGACATTGACCTTGAACCAAAAACTTTTTATTTTGGTCACTATACCTCCTTAGAGAAATGAACAGTTCTCTTGTTTTGCTAACAATTGGACAAAGTCCTTTTGGGAATATCTAATTAACTTGGAAAAATAACTTCCATAAGTAATTTCACTCAAAATGACCAACTCGGCAAGTAGAATGATCTTTAGCAAGTTTGGGGTGTATCCGGACTTTTTAGGAGTTGAATATATAGTAGATCAAAGAGTAGTAATTCGCTGATTGTTTGAGAATTGCTGAAGAAATCAAGATAAAGATTTTTACCATATAACTAGACTGTCTAGTGAAGCTATAGAAATTTAAATCACTCAAAATGATTAAGTATAGGCTGAGAAATAGCTCTTAGAAGTTCATTGTTCTGAGTAGCACTTGATAGAGTAGATACAAGAGAACATGATCAACATGTATGTATGAATGCACATAAATTACAATGTTCTTGGCAATGAATGATTGAAATATATGAAGGAAATTTTAGAGCTCTAGTGTGGGCTCAATACCCAAGTAGAAACCCTCTAAAAAACTCTTCCAAATCGAGCTCCCTTTCATGCGACTTTTTGAGTCACTTTGATAGCTAAAGTTGGAGCCAATTTTCAGGGTTTGAATTTCAAACTCTATATTAAAAAAGGGTACCTAAAGTTTAGTAATTCCTTTTTCATCAATTCTGTACCAAAAATATGATAATTGATCCTCTAAACGCCACGTGAAGGTAAGTTCCTTTTTTAGATATGCACTTTTACAAGGAGTAAAACCAAACTTTTACAAGTGGCCATTCATATGTGACTTCATGTGTGTACATAGAAGTGAATAGCTAATTGTCCAAGTATGTAGGCTTGGATCTATTTGCATGAATAGCTCCCCCTCAAGCCTAACATGCTTGGGCTTCAGCTTTGCTTGATCTCCTGCAATCCAATCATCATCTTGAACTTGTCCGTAGTGAGCTTGTATTATCTCCAAAGATCATTGGTGTGTCTGTATGTAAGCCCAAGTCTGAGTAGAGTAGCTTTAACCACATTGCCATAGTTGGTGCTCCTCCTATCATCTTTTGATCCAGCCCAATCTGCATCAGAGTATAGCTTGATATCCAAGTTAGGTGTAAATGGATAAAATAGTCCTTCATTCATGGTGCCCTTGAGATACTTTAAGATCTTTTTGTCAACTTTCATGTGAGGTTTTCTTGGTGTATGCATGAATTGACTCAGTGTACTTACTCCAAAGCATATATCCACTCTTGTTAGAATTGGATAATTAAGACTCCAAACAAGACTTTGGTAACCTCTAATGTCTTTGAGCAACTTCCCTTCATGAGCATTGAGTTTGTGATTCAACTCCATAGGTGTACTTGTGATTTTTGTATTCTCCATCTTGAACTTCTCTAGCATGTCATGGATGTACTTTCTTTGAGTAATGAAAACACCAGAATCTCAATATACAAGCTCTAAACCAAGAAAATATGTCAACAGTCCAAGGTCACTGATTTTAAATTGTTCCTTCATCTAAGCTTTGATCTTCGTGATGCCATTAACATCATTCCCAGTATTGATGATATCATCCACATAAACACATAGATAAATAACCTCTAAATTAGTCTCCTTAATGAACAAAGAAATGTCTGCTTTTCTTGGTATAAATCCCTGATCCTGGAAGTATGTAACAAGCCTATGGTTCGAAGCTCTAGGAGCTTGCTTTAAACCATACAGCTCCTTTCTTAATTTACATACATAATCACGTTTGTCTTTGTCTTCATATCCTTATGGTTGAGCCATGTAGACTTCTTCAGAGATCCAACCATTAAGAAATGCATTTTTAACATCTAATTGGTACAAGTTCCAATTCTTTGAAGCAGTAATACTTACTAAGACTCTAATAGTTGGCATCTTAGCTACTGGTTAGAAGGTCTCCCCATAATCCACTTCTGGTTTTGATCAAACCCCTTTGCTACTAGCCTTGCTTTATACCTATTGATTGTGCCATCTGAATTCTTTTTCACTTTGTAAATCGACCTGGATCCTATCACCTTCACGGATGGTTTCTTGGAAACCAAATCCTAAGTGCTATTCTCTTGAAGTGCTTCAATCTCCTCCTGCATAGCTTCTCTCCGTTCTTCCTTTTTTTTACCTTCTTCAAATGTAGATGGTTCCTCTAACATAGTCTCTTTAGTCATATAAATCGAATGCCTGGTGACTAGTTATGTCTCATAGCCATACCTTATAGGTTTCTTGCTTTCCCTTTGAGATCTTCTAAGTCCTTGATTGGATGACTTTGGAATGTCTTCCAATTTTTTAACCTTTTCTTTGCCCTTTGAGTTCCAAGCTTTGAACTCTTCAAGATTGATTTGTTCTTCATCGTCTGAATTGATATCTTTAGATGTATATGGTTCTTCCTTGGTCAAAATTGAGAACTCACTCCAAATCATAGGGTAGCTTTATTTTCCTGAAATCATCCTGAAACCAAGAGTAATTTTCATGAAATACCACATCCATACTAACTATAAATCCTTTGTTAGTGGGATTATATACCATATATCCTTTTTTATTTTGATGATAGCCAATGAATATGCATCTTTTAGCCTTTCAATCAAGCTTTCCCCTAATCTTTGAAGGGATGTGTGCATACTAAACGCACCCAAAGATCTTACAATGGTCAAATGTGGGTCTGCTACCATTCCATGCTTATTGATTAAGTAAGTAGTTGTGGAAATAGCCGCTGCCCATAGATAATGAGGGAGGTTTTTCTCATTCAACATTGATCTTGTAGCCTCTACTATCAACCTATTTCTTCTCTCTACGACTCAATTCTGTTTAGGAGTGTACCTTGTTGTAATCTCTCTCTTTATGCCTCTTTCCTGTAAGAAGGAGTCAAACTCATGTGAGAAATACTCACCACCTCCATCAGATCTACACCTCTTCAAACTTTTACCTATTTAATTCTCAACCAATGCCAAATACTTCTTGAAACAAGTGAAGAATTCATCTTTATGCTTCATAAAATAAAGTATTGTACACCTACTATAGTCATATTTAAATGAAACACAATACTTTGACCCTAAAATTGATGGCTCTCTGCCAAGTTCCAAGTAATCTTCATACATGTATCCTCTTTTGTTGAATGGTTGCCTATGTGACTTGCCAAATCGGAATGCTCCACATTTATAAATCATGTGTTGCTTCGAAACATTTGGGATGCCATGCACACTCTGATCCCTGCATATTTGCTTCAATACCCTAAACCCTATATGAACTAGTCTCTTATGCCATTTCCGATTCAGATAGGTTTGGTCCTTGTAATTGAAGAGAGCAATGTTTCTTGTATCTTCAACTTCAAAGGTAAAAATTCTACCATATTTCTCATCTTTCACAATCCTCTTGAAGCCTTGTTGAGGATCCTCCACATATGGTATATGTCTTCTGAATCTAACCTGGAGACCCTTCTCAACAATCTATCCAACATTGATTAGATTTTTGGTTATTGTTGGCACATACAACACTCTACTTCGAAGGTTCATACTACCATCATATGCTTTAACATTATCAATTTTTTTAATGAGTGCCTACTTTCATCAAGTGTTTGAACTTCATGCTTCCCTTTAGGTTTTTCAAGGTTAGACAATAATGTTACATTGCCAAGTACATGATTGTAACAACTAGAATCAATATAAAATAGGTATTCATCATATTTACCTTGGTTGGCTGTCATATTCATTACCAATAGAGAATCCTCTTGGTCATCTGTATAATTTTTGTAGTCTCTCTTTCCTCTAAAGCCTCCTTTATAGTTTTTGTTGAAGCCTTGATTGTAGTTGTGATGGTAGTTGTTTCCTCCATTATTGAACCTACCTCTTGATTTTCCATAGCCTCCTTTATGGAAGCCTCTTCCTCTCTGATTCTTTTTGTTCCTAAAGCATTTAGCTGTGGTATAGTTGGTCAATCCACAAATGTTGCAAGGTGAAGAATTATATGGTCTCCCTCAGCCTTTCTTTCCTCTTGTGCCCCTTCCTTTAGTACCTCTTCCTCTACCTATGAAATTCACTTGAGAGGTACTTGCATCCTCTTCATTCTTCTTACCTTTGCCTTTATCTTTATTCCTATTTTTATTTGTATAAAGGGCAGAAGATTGATTACCTCTAGAAATATCTCATTCTTATTGAGATTTGTCTCATGTGTGAAGAGTTTCCCCATCAATGTATTGAGGTCAGGTATCTGCATGTCCATATATAAGTCCATTGTTGTTGTGAAAGACTCACATTTTTCATCAGCCTTGATGCCATTTATGATCCATCTTACTATCTGCTCCTCTTCAATTTCTTCTCCAATACTCTCTAGTTGGTAAGCTACATCCTTCATCTTGGTCACATAGTCAGCTACACTTCGCTTTGTTTGCTTCTTCAAGGTTGTAAACTCCATCCAAAGCTGGTTCTTTTTGGCCCTTGTATTTGATGAGAAGTATGAAGATGGCACATCCTAAGTCTCTTGGGAAGTCTTAAAATTCCTTATATGATGTAACAAAAAATCAGAGATTGAATTGAGTATGTAAGATCTAGCTAGAGCATCATTTGCACACCATGGAACTAGTCTCTCTTGCTCCTCTTTTAAAGGTTGGTTTTTGCTTCTAAAGATTGGCATTTCTTCATCTCCAGAGATGTATCCATTCAAGCTTCTTCCTTGGAGGTAAGCCTTCATCGTTAGGGACCATGATGGATAATTGTATGTGTCCAATTTATCAATGAATTATGGAAATCCATCTCCCATTTTACCTTGATGTTGCTCTAATACCATTTTTAGAGTAGATGGTCGACACCATCCTGAGATGAGATGGTGCAACAAATTCCTACTTCACACCAACCAAAGTTGGATTGATGAGTGCAGATAGACCCCTTGAGCTTTTGAGGAAGTAAAAAAAATGACCTAAGTGCTTATGAAGATGATTCACAACTCATTGGATCCAAACCGATAGCATTGACATTGGCCTTGAACCAAAAGCTTTCTATTTTGGTCATTATACCTTCTCAAAGAGATGAGTAGTTCTCTTTCTTTGCTAACAATAGGACAAAATCCTTTTGTGAATATCTAATTAACTTACACATCTAACTTCCACAAGTTAATTCACTCAAAATGATTGACTACTCTAGGAGAATGATCTTGAGCAAGTTTGGGGTGTATCCTGACTTTTCAGAACTTGAACAGATAGCAGACCAAAGAGCAGTAATTCAAATATTTCTTGAAAATGGATGAAACAATCAAGATTAAATCTTTTACCATATAATTAGAATTTTTAATGAAACTATGGCAATTTAAATCACTCAAAATGATTAAGTACAGGCTAAGAAATAGCTCGGCGAAATTCATTGCTCTAAGTAGCACTTGACATAGTAGAGACAAGAGAACATGATCAACATGTATGTATAAATATACATAAAGTACAATGATAATGGAATGAATTACTGCACAATATGAGGGCAATGGTAGAGTTATAGTGTGAGCTTGATACCCAAGTAGAATACCTCTTAAAAAATCTTCCAAATTGGGCTCACTTTTGCGCGACTTTTTGAGTCACTTTCATAGCTAAAGTTGGAGCTAATTTGCAACTTTTGAATTTCAAACTCTTACCTAAAGTGAATATAGGTTGCATTTTTACATATACACTTTTACAAGGAGGAAAAAAAAAGTGGGTATTCATATGTGAAATCATGTGTGCACATAGAAGTGAATAACTAATTGTCCAAGTATGTAGGCTTGGATCTATTTGTATCAACAAATCTGAGTATAAAATCTGGTGTCCCATACCACTCTATTTTATATTCACATTGACATGTGAGTGATACTTATCCTTAAATCTAAACACATCTTGATAGAGTACCTTTTCACTTCAATTCTTTAAAAGAATTTTGAAGTTTCAAGCATTACCTCTAACTTGATATTCATGTTTTCATTCCTTCATATGATCATTTTCACGATTTTGTGTTTTACAGTGGAAACTTGAAAACCTTTGGTTTGAACATTTATCCTTCTCATCTAGGGTTTTCAAAAGAAAAGACATTTATAATTCCCATTTCTTGAATTTTAAAATTCAAGTCCAATTGGTTATACGTGACCAATTCGTACAGAAAAGGGTTGTTTACTTCTTATCTTTAAATTGGATGACACTTTTAGGATCACAGGTATCGACAAAAATAGGTCTACTTATGATAGTGGGGTGATGGTGAAATTTCTCCAAGAAAATAGAGCTAGTGCAAGAGATGAGAATGCTCAAAAAGGCTAGCTCGAGTTTTGTGGAGTGATCGAAGATATCTTGAAGCTATCATTCATGAGATTTGACTACTTTTTGTTTGATTTGCAGTGGTTCAAAGATATCACCTCTCAAAGAGACACAATAGTGAAGCGGGATTAGACTGGTTTGCTTCAAGTAGACTCTACAAAGCTATGGATAGACCAAAGTGGCTATTTGTTTTACAAGTCTCTCCATATAGTAAAAAAAGTTGTGAGGACATAGACGTAGAAGAAATTCCATCTCTAGTGAACTCTCAGGTGCATTTGGTAGTCGAGGAGGAAGACATCATTGTCTGAGAAGAAGAACTATTTGAAGAAGAGGAGGTACACAATGAGATAATAGACGATATGTACAAGGATGATGATCAAGAAGGTGAAGCCATTCCCAATGTTGAGATAGATAACCTCTACATCTCAGATCTCTAAGAGGATCTAGAATAGAGGATTTATTAAGAAAATACTTTTATATACTTATTTGTGTTTACTTATTTTGTTATGTCTTTTTGTAGACTACTATTTTTCTATATTACCATTATTATCATATGTTAATTAGTTGAGTTTTCTATTGAAGAGCACAATGGGAGATTGTCCACTAGTTGTTGGTGGGACTACTCCCATCAATGGTACTCCCTTTGGCGAGACTACTGCCGTCAAGGGCACTCCTAGCTTTATGTCTCCACCATGACCACCTTCTCGACCATCCCCTAGTGGCTTCAGGAGTCGACTTATGTGTTTGACACCACAACATGATACAAGTTCTAGCCCATCTTGTCCGTCCCATCAATCAAGGTCATGTTCCAAAGGAGCAAGTTCTAGAGGTGGATCTATGGGTGGTTTTGGAGGAGGTAGATATTATGAAGTACTGTGATGGATGTTTTATCATCTACTTCTTCTCTTAGAGCGAGTACCTTAGATGCAAGTATGCCACATAGAACACATACTACACCTTGGGGTGCTCATGGCCATAACGACTCAAAGGTGTACCATATACATGATGGAGTTCTAGTGATGGATGGGACCAAAAATGCCATGCATCCATGCATATGAGAGTTGTGCTCCATAGAGTTTGGAAACTTTATCATGATCAAATGGAGTGAAGAGGACAAGGATTGCAAAAATTACATCATAGAAGGGATCTATTGTGAGTACCAACTAGCACTTGGGCAACCTATTGTCACCTGAAAGTGGATTCAATAGATGGCATGTGAGGTGATGTCCCAACGATGTTCAGAGGCTCACGACACTATCGGAGGAGCCTTACAAAAGCTTGTATGGTTAGACCATTAGGAGTGGGAGTTGATTTGTAACGAGAAGCAGCAGACTCCTGACGATATCGTCCACAGCAAGATGCAATGGTTGTTGGAACAAAGCAATCACAATTGATGATTACAAAGAGCTTGAAGCAAGTCAATGATCAGGTTGAAGTTCAAGAATTCATTTGAGAAAATGAAGAGATTTTGAGAATGATAGCTTGTACACAAATGTACATTATAGGTGGAAATTCTTGTACTATGAATATAGGTAATCCTTAGGATGATAAGGGGTAATGTAATAGACGTGGGATAAGTCTAGAATCATATTTATATAAGTCAATCGTGTAAAGAAATACATGGAGAGTCATTAGAAGACAAGTGTCATAGAGATTGATGTGAAGAGAGTCATCTTTAGAAAATAGCGACCAGTATTTCGTAGATTTCTCTCAGCCTAATCACGTGGATCAGAAATCCTTTTGTACACATCTAACCTAGAAGCTAATGAATCTATGTTCAAAGTTTCATGGTCTAATTCCTTTCATGCTGTGAGTATGATCAATAGGAACATGTGTATGTAAAGTCTGCAGATAGACCTCTTAGAGTTGCACACTTTTTTGTGTCAAAGTTTTGCTTAGATCTCAGTGTTCAGTGTAAATTTTTTGATGAATGAGCATTCAAAATCTAAGTTAGAAGATAAGGAAGCTATGGCTAAAAGCATTTAGCAAAACGGGAGCTGTGTTGTGAAAAATCAATCTTAGAAGTTACCTATGTCAAAGTCGCTTGTTCAGAAAGACAGTTTCTGACATACTTTTGATCTTAAGGATCAAATTAAATTTTTAATGATTCTTTTGAAGAATCGATATGATTGCGCAAAGGTAGCATGGAGGTATGTGCATCATTAGTTTGAAGAAACTTGAAGATATGTGCAGGTAATGAAGTCAATCATTGAAGGAGACTATTGAAGAATGAAGATTTTCACTCAGAGAAGTGATAGTTGAAAGTTTTGGTAAATGAAGATAAAATTTGTGTAAAGTTTGGTCCATAACTGATATAGAGGTGATCTTAAATCAGTATAGATCAAACTTTTGGAGATTTAAAGGTCTCCAAGAGTGGTATCAGAGCCGAAGGTGCAATACAAGTGAAGTAAAGGCATTGGAAGTCTCGAGTGTTGCATATATTGAAATTCCTTCTAATTGAAGGTGGACAAAGTCAAATTCTTGAAGATAACCTGCAGAAGGTCAAATTATGAGTTCAAAGGATCAAGAAGGATTAAAGCTTCATATCAAACGTACACTCTATTATCATAAATCATAGTAATTGCAAACACAGAAGATCAAAGATGGGAGAAAGCTTGCAGATTGATAAGCTAGATAGGGAGAACTATCGAGCTTGGTCCATGAGGATGGAGGCACACCTCATGAGCAAAGATTTGATGGCATTCATTACAGGAGAAGAAGAAAACCTGAGTTTGAAGATCCTAGTGTTCCAACTAGGGAAGAGCTTGCAGGTTTGAAGAATTGGATGAGAAAGGATGCTCAAGCTAGGAGCATCATTTACATGGCTATAAATGATTATCTTCTACCTCACATCAGAGGATTAGAAAGTGCAAGAGATGTGTGGAATGCTTTGGAAGAGCATTTCCAAAACACAACCAAGTCTAGGAAGTCCTCATTATGGGCAGAGTTCACAACTTTCAAGAAGAAGAGCTCACAATCAATTTCAAATTATGTGGCAAGAATGAAGGATATTGCAGATAGCTTGGGAGCAATAGATGAAGACATTGCAGAAGATAAGTTGGTAAGGCAAATACTTACAGGTCTGAGAGGAGATGAGAACTGGAAGCCTTTCATATTGTCCATAGAATTGTCACTAGATCACTTTACTCCTAATCTTAATCAATTGCTAGGACACATGCTAACGTTTGGGCAGGACATTAAGGGAGACAATGATAGGAGTGCAAGTCAAGCTATGTACTCCAAGGACAAGAAAACGAATGGCAAAGGGAAGCAGTCAACTGATGATGAAGGAATTTCAATTCAAGCTAACTTTACAAAAGGAAAGATGAACTTCAGAGGTAAAGGAAGAGGAGGTAAGAACAAAGACAATACTAAAGCTTATTGGATTTGTGGCAGAACCAATCATTTGGCAAATGATTGTTGGTATGAAGCAACTCATGAAGCAGTAGGAGAAGATCAAAGGGTGTTCTATATTGACTTAGGATGTAGCAATCATTTGAGTGGCAATATATCATTGATGACTGATATGGAAGCAAAGGTGAATGGACATACAGTTCAAACAGGTGACAACACTAAGCATAAAGTGGAGAGCATTGGATCAGTGAAGACAAAGAGTGGAATTACACTCTTGAGCAAGGTACTTTATGTTCCTACTATTCCTAAAAACTTGATAAGTGTAGGACGAATTGTGGAGAAGGGATATGAAGTCAGATTCACAAATGATGGTGTTTATGTGCAAGATCCAAATCAGGGATATAGAAATATCATTGAGGTAAAAAGGAAGGAAGGTTGTTTACTCTCAAAGTCAAAGGTAATGTGGGACATGCTTTATTTACTTATTGAAGTCAAAATATGTGTGAGTTAGACCTATGGCATAAAAGGCTAGGTCATTTCAATGTGAGAGCCATAAAGGAAATGTCAAAGAATGATGTGGTGCTTGGTTTGCCAAATGGTGAAGGTCAACACATGGTGTACAAGTGTGAAGCTTGTCAATTAGGTAAAGCACACAAAAGTTCATACAATAAATCAGGGTACAAGTATTCAAATATGCTTAAATTGGTTCATACAGATGTGTGGGGTCCTTCAAGGGACTATAGCATAAATGGATCCAGATATTATGTGTTCTTTGTTGATGATGCAACCAGATGGATTAATTTATATGTAATCAAGGACAAATCAGAAGTGTTCAAGACATTCAAGCATTATCATGCTTATGTAGAAAGGATTACCGGACAAAAGCTCAAGAGGTTGAGATCAGATGGAGGGGGAAAGTATTTCTCTAAAGAGTTTGATGATTATTTGTGGAATGCAGTTATAAAAAGAGAAGTAACTTGCATGCACTCCCCTCAACAAAATGGAGTTGCAGAAAGAAGGAATAGAACTCTTCTAGAGTTTGCAAGAGAAATGATGAAAGAAAAGAATTGTCCAAATTACTTATGGGCAGAAGCTATCAACACTGCAACATACCTTGTGAATAGGTTACCTTGTAAAGCTTTGGATGGAAGAACACCTTATGAAGCATGGTGGGGTAAATGACCTACTCTTGATCATTGTAAGGTATTTGGATGTTTAGCATATGCTCATGTTCCTTCACAATTGAGACATAAGCTAGAACCCAAAGCAGAGAAGTATGTGTTTATTGGGTATGATGATAGACAGATGGGTTACAGATTGTGGAGTCCATCCACAAAGCAATTTCTTGTTACCAAAGATGTTACATTTGATGAGCAAAGTACATGGTATACACGGTCAACAAATGATTATGCAAATGTTAAAGAAATACAAAGGAAAGGGAAGACAAAAGTAAGTGTGTATGAAGAAGATATTGATGATGATGATTATAAAAGTAAATTGCAGGACAATGTTGAAGATGGGCCAAGATTTGATCTAGAGTCAAATGTGGCTAAGACTTCAAGAAGTGCAGAGGTCACAAGATCTTTGAGAGAAAGAAAAGAGCCTATCAGGTATAGCTATGCTACATCTTTCTTAACAACAAAAGATTAAGCTTACATTGTGAAGATAGAGGAAGATCCAATCACATATGAAGAAGCTAAAGGTAAACAGAATTGGGAGAAGGCAATGCAAGAAGAGTATGATGCTCTACTTGAAAATGAAACATGGGAGTTAGTGCCAAGACCAAAGAATCAAAAGGTCATTGGATGTAAGTGGGTGTATAAAACAAAAAGGTTTGCAGATGGAAAAGTGTCTAGATACAAGGCTAGAATTGTGGTCAAAGGTTATGCCCAAACTTATGGGGTAGATTATGATGAAACCTTTAGACCTGTTGCTAAGATGTCTAAAATTAGATCATTGATTTCAATTGCTGTTTGTAAAGGATGGAAGTTATCACAATTAGATGAGAAGAATGCATTCGTGAATGGATACATTGTAGATGAAGTGTACATGGAGCAACGAGAAGGATTCATGGATTCAATTGGATCAGATTATGTCTGTATGCTCAAAAGAGCTTTGTATGGTTTGAAGCAGGCCCCAAGAGCATGGAATTATAGGCTTGTTAAGTTCTTGAATGAATGTGGATTTCAAGCATCAAAGGCAGATAGTAGCTTGCTAGTAAAGGCAAGTGAAAATGGATACACATACATGTGTATTTATGTTGATGATATTATTGTCACATGTACAGATGCTCAAGGAATCAAGGAGCTTGAGAAACAAATAGAGAAGGAGTTTAAGATAAGTAATTTGGGAAACTTATCTTATTTCTTAGGAATGCAGATTGTGTATACTCAACAATGGAGTATATGTTACAAAAGAGAGATATTTGAAGAATCTTTTGGTCAAGTTTAACATGGAGGATTGCAAGCCTTCAATCACACCATTGGAGGTAAATCATAAGTTGAGCAGATATGGAGGTGATGAATTCAATGATATGAAGAAATATCAGAGTTTGGTAGGTAGTCTAATCTATGCTACCTTGACAACGCCAGATCTATCATATGGAGTAGGTGTGTTATCACAATTTATGCATTGTCCAAAGAAGACCCATTGGATTCTAGCTCAAAGGGTACTCAGATATATCAAAGGAACCCTAAGTGAAGATTTGTATTATGGATTTACTTCTGATACAAGAATCAAAGTGTTTGGTGATGAAGATTGGGCAGGTGATTCAGATGATAGAAGATCTACTCATGGGTATCTCTGTTATATTGGAGATAAATTAGTTTCTTGGTGCTCAAAGAAGCAACATACAGTTGCTTTGTCATCCACAGAAGCTGAGTATAAAGGAATGGTAGACGCTGCAAAAGAAGTGATATGGTTAAAGACCTTGTTGAAGAGCTTTGGAATTGATCAGAGTACTCCAATTATTTTTGGAGACAATATGAGTTCATTATATTTGGTAGCTAACCTTGTTTTTCATGCCAGGACTAAGCATATAGAGGTTTAATATCATTTCTTGAGGGAAAAGGTACTTGATAAAGAGATTGAAGTGTTGTATACTCCAACAAAAGAACAAGTTGCAAATATGTTAACAAAAAGCTTGGATGGACCTAAGCTACAGAGATTCAAAGAGATGGCAGGAGTAAAGAAGAATAAAATAACCACAATTAGTGATTGAGGGGGAGCTGTTGGAACAAAGCAATCACAAATTGATGATTAGAAGGAGCTTGAAGCAAGTCAATGATCACGTTGAAGTTCAAGAAGTCATTTGAGAAAGTGAAGAGATTTCAGAATGATAGCTTCTATACATATGTACATTATAGGTGAAAATTCTTGTACTATGAATATAGGTAATCCTTAGGATGATAAGGAGTAATGTAATAGACGTAGGATAAGTCTAGAATCATATGTATATAAGTCAATGGTGTAAAGAAATACATGAGAGAGTCATTAGAAGACAAGTGTCATAGAGATAGATGTGAAGAGAGTCATCTTTAAAAAATAGCGATGAGTATTTCGTAGATTTCTCTCAGCCTCATCATCTGGATCAGAAATCCTTTTGTACAAATCTAATCTAGAAGCTAATGAAGCTATGTTCAAAGTTTCATGGTCTAAGTCCTTTCATGTTGTGAGTATGATCAATAGGAACATGTGTATGTAAAGTCTACAGATAGACCTCTCAGAGTCGCATACTTTTTCGTGTCGAAGTTTTGCTTAGATCTGAGTGTTCAGTGTAAATTTTTTGATGAGTGAGCATTCAAAATCTAAGTTAGAAGATAAGGAAGCTATGGCTAAAAGAATTTAGCAAAACAGGATCTGTGTTGTGAGAAATCAATCTTAGAAGTTATCTATGTCAAAGTCGCTTGTTCAGAAAGAGAGTTTCTGACATACTTTTGATCTTAAGGATCAAATTAAAGTTTTAATGATTCTTTTTAAGGACTAATGATTGATATGATTTCGCAAAGGTAGCATGGAGGTATGTGCAGCATTAGTTTGAAGAAACCTGAAGATATGTGCAAGTAATTAAGTCAATCATTGAAGCAGACTATTGAAGAATGAAGATTTTCACTCAGAGAAGTGGTAGTTGAATTTTTTGGTAAATGAAGATAACAATTGTGTAAATTTTGGTCCATAACTGATATAGAGGTGATCTTAAATCAGTATAGATCAAACCTTTGGAGATTTAAAGGTCTCCAACAATGGCCACACATCTAGATATGATCGGACCATCATATTTGGATAGAAATGGATACAACACTATGTTTCACAAGTTCATAAGTATCATTTTGATGATTGAATTTGATTGTGCTAAGCACGTCATGTTTGTTGATCTCATGTTTTGCATATTTGTTGTAGAAGTTGGCAGTGGGTCATCTTTCAGTACAAGCAAAGGAGGCTTATGGATATCATCATGGATTGGTTGCACTATTGAAGGCCTTGTAGGAATTTGGTGCGATCATTTCATGGGAGTATCTATGATGAGGTGAGCTTCTGAACTTGGTTTACTATTTTTTAGTTGTCGTTTGTAAATATCGTGTCAATTTGTCTCACTTCATGAATGTGCTTTGTTGCAACAGTGCAGATATAGATGTTTGGATCCCTCTGGGCATGTGTATGGCAGTGGTGGGCCATAATTTTGTATTTGGATCATATATGGCAATAGTGCACGATAATCTTGTATTTGGTTCATATATGGTATTGGTTTGCCACATTTTGTATTTGGCTCATATATGGTAGTAGTTTGCCACACTTTTTTACGTGGTTCATTTATGGAATATATATCTGTTTTGTAAATGGTTCATGGTTTATTTTGATCCTACATATTTCTTTTATGTTCGACAATGTGTTTTGCTTTATCAATTCATGTTTTGGTTGCTGGTCATTTAAAACCTAGATTGGCAACCACTAGAGTACATGTCACATGTACTCTTTTTTTTTGGGGAAGAGTGTATTATCATGTGCTACACAATAGCATTGTCATGTTGCTTCATCAAGAGACAACACACTCTTCCCAGAAACATTTTTGCAGATATGGTCATCAATATGGGCTCCGGTATGAGCATCAGTATGTCCAAACACATATCCATGATTTTGCCTAGGCACATATCGAAGCTTATAACGACAAAAATATACCTGCACCTATACAAACAAAAATATACCGGTGCTCATAATGATGCTTATACTGACAGTACTAGGAAGGTAATGATGCATATACTAGTGCTGATATTGATGCTTATACCCATGTTATTGTACCGATTCTTATTTTGGAACTTTTACCAACATTGGGGCTAAATTGCCCCCATGTACTTGCATCGGTATAAGGCCCGGTATGCTCCTCATATGTTATAGTGAGAGATTCTCCTTTCTAACTTCACAGATACTTTGGGTTTTCTTCTCAGATTTGTGCAAGACGGCATGAGTTTGATTGAAAACATCGGTCCAACATCTAAAAGGATATGAGTGAATACTTAAAGCATGTTTTTGAGTAATCGAGTTTTCTTATTGAATCTAGGGAAGGGAAAAAATTCTTTGATCCTGATGGAACCAATGAGATTTCCTATTCTTTATAGAGGGTTTAAAGATAAAAACTATAGGATCGAGATCGGACACAACAAATTCCATGTTTTGAGAGAGCGAGAGGATAATTCTTAGGGACAAATAGCCTCTATCAAGCCTAGCTTCATATAGGTTGACATTTGATTGGAGATTAGACCAAGAAACGTCATGAGAGTCCTTCACTTCAACGAGATCATAGTGAAGCTTTGGAGGATCCTTACAATCTTTCTTCAACTATCTCTCTCTCTCTCTCTCTCTCTCTCTCTCTCTCTATATATATATATATATATATATATATATATATATATATATATATATATATATATATATATATATATATATATATATATATATATATATATATATATACATTCATTAGAAAGGTTGATATGCTTGGGCAAGGAAATTAGAATTTCTATGTATCAATTCTTTCTAACTCTTGATTCGAGGCATACACTGATGCAATATAAAGGGATGGGACCCTCCAAAAAAGAAGCATTGATCCACCTATGGTGCGGGTCCTCAGAGGACCTCTTAAAGAGATAGGACCACATGGTCTTGAAGAAAATTATGATGTGACCACTACTCTTGGGGTGGGCAGTGATGTGCCACGAAAGAGTAATGGAGATACTCTCAAGTCTTTTTAGGAGGTTTCCCTAACTGATTTTGACCTCTTCATGATAGATAAAATCTAGGTTGATTCTACTCCCCTAAAGCCATTGCCCAATGATAGTCTTTGGAGGGATTTGTAAGTTCCCTAACGTTGAAGGAAAAAATGATCATTTTCAAGTAGGTTGATTTTTTTTCTTTGGCAAGAGTCTTGTCCCTAACATCGTTTTTCTTATATCTTCTTTTTTGTTTGAGCAAAGAACACATTGGGTAGAGAATATCCCTTTCATATGGGTTTTCCACGGGAATCCCAATGGAAGCTTGTCTTTCATAGTAATTGCTTTATTAACATACGAATATGGAAGACCAGACCTAGTTATTGAGCTCTCACTATTTTGATTATCTGCTTTGCTACTAGAATATTGTTTGTGATCATCCTCTTTACCCACCATATAGTCCTCCGGGGCGTTATCATCATCTCTTGATGGTATGCTTTCATATGCATTGAATACATTGACTACCATCTTAGTTTAAGCAATGAAGTTTTCGATTTGGTGTTATTCTAAATGGATGAATGTTCTGCATCTTCATGCTTAATAGGGATGATGTGAAAATATATTTATCCCTTAAAACTACAAGAGATGGCTTAGGCTTACTAAGAAAGATGTAAATAGATAATGTGTCTACCTGATTCTCCCAAATGCTATGGTTCTAATTCTTATGAATATCTTGCTTTTCTAGTTTTCCTTGAGTCGAAAATCGATACGATGGAGTCTGCATTAATAGCTACACATTAGGCCTTGATAACTTGGGTGGCGGTCTCTATGGTTCTATCGCCCTCAAGTTCATAGATTCTACAAATCCGGTCCATGAAGAACCAGCTAGAGTCACTTTGGTAGACTCAAATCATCCATCTCCACTCTATATTATTTTTTACATGTTGTCTGACCTTGCTTCAAACATTCCGAAATGTGAAGAACAATAAAAACTCTTTGAATTTTAATATTCAAGAAGGAAGGAGCGAAGGTTAGTATGAATGGCTCCTCGAGACAACACAAGAACATTGATCAAAGTTCTTATCAACAAAGAGAGCCAAACACTTTTCTAATATTAGCTATAGTGCGCCCATAAACTTTGCCAACTACACATTGACGATTGTAGGAAACATTGCGTTTAATCGCGATCACGCTAGCTCTATCCATGCCTCGTACCTAGAGAATTTTATTTTTTTCAAAGAAGTTTGGTCTCAGACCCAATCTCCCACATTATGCTTGAATATTTTAAAAATTATAAGTGAAGGTGAGCATAGCACGGACCTCCTGTATCCCACAAAGTAAGGGTTCAATTCTTGACACTCCCAAAAGCCTACTCCCCGAAGCTTTAATTTTGAAAGTACAATTGTACAAGTGCATGGACACAGTATGCACGGGACCCCTCATATCCACAAAAGAGGGGTTAGACAAAATAATTGGATAACGATTCATTTAAACTCACCAAAGTCGTAGATGTTCAACCCATGGACTGAACTCTCTACGTCAGCCTCAAGAAACCACTTGAACTATAGGTCGTGGGCTCAAAAGAAAGCCCTTGTTGTTATAATTTTCTTGTGACGTACTACATGATCCATTTTCCTTGTGACGTACTACATGATCCATTTGAATTGTGACACAAGGTAGTCTGTTCTGCGCCGTTATTAAATGAGTTGTTTGACTTGTGAGCAAACACACTATGTTCAACGAACTTTCCAACTCTACTTCTATCATCTCTTTTTCTCTGGGGAGAGGAAAGTTCTACGTAAGTGATATCCATAACTTCATCGGAGGCTTATATTTTCCATTCTTTGACCGGCATCTCGGACCCCGAACAATTATGCCTTTTCTTTTTTATATTTATCGTGGAGAGAAATAAACAAATAAAAGAAAAGTAGTTATTCACGACCATCACTTACATTGTCTCAATTTCGTGAGGTTCAAGCCAGCAGTTGACAATTTCCATCCTTAAGGTAGTGAGGATGAACATGGCTCCTCTATCTTTGACGAATCAATACACATATATCACCTTATTGTAGGGAGCCCTTCTTTTTGTTCACACCTTTTTCTCAAGAAATATCTGCACATAGTGGTGTCCAATTTCTGTGATGAATGGAATGTGAAGTCCTCTGTATGTTCCATGTACTAGCACTCTAAGTGGACTTCCACCAAAAAAGCTAAATTGGAGAGCTCTCTACAGCTTCCTCCTCAACTCTCAAAGCACATTGCATACCTTTTTTTTTAGCATTGGAGTGGCACATCTAAAGACATTGAAGTAGCAGCACATGCAAAGATGAAATAAGATAAAATATAAAAGCCAGAAAAAGATTATGTGAATCATAGTATAGATAGTTATCATTTATGGATTATTGGAATTATTATGTGTTATTTATTTCTTTTTGATATAATAGTCTTGTTACATGTGAAAACATGTGAGAGTAGCTATATTATGTGTGGCACATGGGGAAGTTCAATGTGTTTTTTGTTTCGATGAGTAAATGAAGGATCATCAAAACATGTGGATTTTATAGCCATTGAAGGTTACAGATAAATTTTGTAAAAGAGCTCTTACATTTGCAGGGTTAATTATTCCTAAATTTCTTAATTTTTTGAAATATAAACAGATGCACATTTTCTTTAGATAATGCACATGATTTTAGTATACATACATATATGAATTGCTTCTTATGGCATTGCCTTTGTAAAATCAGCCAATCACTACAAGAAAAAGGTACGCCCCCGAATCGGGAAAAAAACGAAAACCGTCCCTTATGCGACGAAATCATCGCATAAGCGACGGTAAAAATTTCGGATTTTTTTTTTGGCCGAGCCTCGTCGCATAAGCGACGCTACACTAGAAGCGTCGCTAGTAGCGTCGCTGGTAAGCGACGCACTTAAGGACGTTGGCAAACTGCAGAGCGTCGCATATGCGATGCTCTGGAATGTAAAAAAAAAAAAATTCAATTCTCCCGGCACATTTGTGCCGGGCCTTGAACGCGAGGAAGAACACAAAGACCGAGAGAGAGAGAGAGAGAGGAAGAGCGCGGGCGAGAGGGAGAGAGAGAAGCGAGACTATTGACAGGTATGTGCACACACACACTTACACACACACACATATGTACACACACATATACACGCATAGACACACACACACATACGCATAGAGACACACACACATACACATAAATACACACACAT
Organism: Ceratopteris richardii; assembly: GCA_020310875.1. Classification (NCBI taxonomy): domain Eukaryota; kingdom Viridiplantae; phylum Streptophyta; class Polypodiopsida; order Polypodiales; family Pteridaceae; genus Ceratopteris; species Ceratopteris richardii. Next base: position 94,422,708 of record CM035434.1, read on the forward strand.
AGACACACATACACAATGCATAATGCATACACATGCACACATAATGCATACACATGCACACACATATACACATTTACACACATATACATGCACACACACATACATATGTACACACACATATACACGCATAGACACACACACACATACGCATAGACACACACTCACATAATGCATACACATGCACACACATATACACATGCACACACATATACATGCACACACACATACACATGCATAATGCATACACATACACACATGCACACATAATGCATACACATGCACACACATATACACATGCACACACATATACATGCACACACACATACACATGCACACACACATACATATGTACACACACATATACACGCATAGACACACACACACATACGCATAGACACACACACACATACACAATGCATAATGCATACACATACACACATGCACACATAATGCATACACATGCACACACATATACACATGCACACACATATACATGCACACACACATACATATGTACACACACATATACACGCATAGACACACACACACACATACGCATAGACACACACACATAATGCATACACATGCACACACATTTACACATGCACACACATATACACATGCACACACATATACATGCACACACACATACACATGCATAATGCATACACATACACACATGCACACATAATGCATACACATGCACACACATATACACATGCACACACATATACATGCACACACACATACACATGCACACACATACATATGTACACACACATATACACGCATAGACACACACACACATACGCATAGACACACACACACACATACACACAAATACACGCACATAGACACACATACACAATGCATAATGCATACACATACACACATGCACACATAATGCATACACATGCACACACATATACACATGCACACACATATACATGCACACACATAATGATGCATTCACACACATACACATGCATACACACATAGACACACATATACACTTACACATCCAAACATACACACTCATAGACACACATTCATACACACACACATCCAAACATACACACTCATAGACACACACACACATACACATAGACGCGCACACACATACACACACATAGACGCGCACACACATACACACACATATACACACACAGACACATACACACACAGACACATACACACATAATGATGCATCCACACACATACACATGCATACACACATAGACACACATATACACACACACATATGCATACACACACACACATAGAGAGACATACACACACATACACATACATGCATACACATACACACATAAACACATACACACACATACACACATAAACACATACACACTCATAGGTACACACACATACACATAGACACACACACATATAGTATATACACACACATGCACACATAGACACATACACACATACACATGCATACACACACATACACATGCATACACACATACAGACACATATACACACACATACACACACATATATGCATACACACACATAGAGAGTCATACACACATAAACACATACATGCATACATTTGCATACATAATGCATATGCATATGCATATAATGTACATACATACTTACATGCATACATAATGCACATGCATAGATACATACACACACACAGATACATACACACATAGACACATACACACACATGAATACATACATACTCATAGATACACACACATACACATAGACACACACACATACACACACATACACACATAATGATGCATACACACACATACACATGCATACACACATACAAACACATGTACACACACATTCACACACACATTCACACACACTCACACACATAAACATACATGCATACATATTGCATATGCATATGCATACATACATACTTACATGCATATGCATACACACACACATATGCATACATACATACTTACATGCATATGCATAAACATGCATATGCATATGCATACATAATGCATATGCATATGCATACATACATACTTATATGCATACATAATGCACATGCTTACATACACGATCATAATGTATACACACACACATACACACATAGACACATACACACATAATTATGCATACACACACATACATATGCATACACACACATATGCATACATACATGCATACACATACACACACATAGATACATACATACACATAAATACATACACACTCATAGACACACACACATACACATAGACACACACACATATACACACACATACACACATAGACACATGCACACGTAATGATGCATACACACATACACATGCATACATAGACACACATAATAATGCATACACACACATACATATGCATACACACACACATGCATACAAACATATACACACATATACACACACACATGCATACACACATATACACACACATATACACATATACACATACACATGCATACACACACACATGCATACACACATACAAACACATATACACACACACATACACACATAGACACATACACACGTAATGATGCATACACACATACACATGCATACATAGACACACATAATAATGCATACACACACATACATATTGTAGCTCAGTGATGAGTAGCACCTCCTTTAATGTCAATCCGGGAAGACGTGAGGATGGTATGAAGACCTCGAGCAAGTGGCGACACAAGTGCGTGAGTGAGAAGCACACAAGCATGCACACACATACACACACACGCGTACACACGGCAAGACAAAGAGAGAGAATCAATGGAGTGCTTTAGATTACTTTCACAAGCTCTTACAAGTTCGTTTCAATTACAATCTACCTCAAAAATGAGCTCTCTAGCTCCTTTTATAGTTTTTGACTAGCTTTGGCCCTGTCCAGACCTAGTGTCCGGCCTAGTTAAAAATTAGGTTCCAGGGCTTATTTGAGGGCTCAAGCGAAGTCTAAAAATTATGAAAATTGGTACGATGGTACTTCTAATACTCCTCAAGCTCGAGGACTCCTCGGCTTGCACAAAATGGAGTCTAATCTACCAAAAACGGGATTTACAATGTTTGTGTAGTGATTAAAATCACTTGAGTTATACCTAATCTATGGGAAAAAATGATCTGGCCTTGTTGCCGTATTGTGCATGAATCCTTTGTTGCTTTGTGTGCCAACACTCCCCCCTTCCTAGCGTCTGTCGCCCCTGACAGACCTTTGTTCTCGCGGGTGGTCGATGTAATATTGGATGACATTGGTGGCCAGTTCATGTTCTCCTATCCTTAAGCCTCTTGCTAGATCGGCTTCCAATGCCTCCCAATTTATTGCACCGGGGGTCTCTGGTTGCGGGGTGGTGTAGTACTCTGAATACATGGCTTGTTCACAAGCAAACAGTTGAAGCAGATGTGTCGGCTTTGGTGCGAAAATCTCCGAGTGATACTCCCAGAAACCTGATCTGAACATTTCTTCGAAGGTCTGTTTGTAGCAGGCGGGGAGGTACTTGATGCGTGCATGCCAAGCGTAAGCCACACGGATACTGGGGGTGGTGCTCTTGTCATACACCAAGTCGTAATTTCCATTGCTAAACCCCGGAAGACGTACCTGTGGTGCGGCTGCATTTCTAAAGGTCTTCAGCACTACTTGCATCATATCTAAGATTTTAAGCATCATTTGCGCTGCTACATCTTGCATGGGCTTCAAGCGCGGCATCCAGTGGCGAATGGTCCCCATCATATATGCTACCGATGGTGGCCCTTGTGGTGGCGCGATGTACGGGTAGTTCAGCCATTCATTGCATTGCGCATTGTTCTGTACCTTGATATTAAATGCCTTCCACGACCTGCGGCGGGGGACTGGACCGTAGCATGGGTTGTACAGGAGGTGCAATGGCGCGTTGTTCCATGTGCGTAGCATTTCTGGATAAGTCTCTAAAAGTTTCTGCCGCCATGTTGGTTGACGAATCTTGCCTTTTCGCACCTCTGGAGGAAGGTCTTCGGGTTGAAATTGGGTCGCAAAAGTAGGAATCTGACCCGTGACTCTTTGTATTTCTGCATTATAATCAGCCAAGATAATATAATATGGCCTGTACTGGAGTTCCGATGAGAGAATCAGGCGTCTCGATGACAAGTTCTTGAAGTAATCTGATTGTAAAACAGTCTCCTCTATGACCCTCATAGCCTGGTTTTGCACTACGGTGCGCTCTTCATGCGAGGTCCCTATTTCCTCCACTTGTCGTAACCATGGCGGCCGTGGTGCCTCGAACGTGTCCTGCGCTTCTTCTGTTTGTTGGCCTCCTGGGAATGGTTGCGGATCATATTCTTCATCAAACGTTTGTTCCACAGGAATTTGCACAACTTCTTCGTCCGTGGGAGCCTCCGGAGGGGAAGATGGCCTCTCATATTGTAGTAGGCGTGTTTGCAATTCAGTTACCTGTTGCTGGAGATCTTTTATGGCCTCTGCGTCGGAGGGAAGCGAAGCCGCAGAGGGGGTGGTTGGAGGGGCAGCTGTTGGGCCTTGTTGGTGTTCCTGCTTCAGTTGTCCTAGCTCCTCTGATAGCTTATCATGTGCTTCGAGCAGCATGGCATAATCTTCCAATATAATCTTGATGTTATCGGGGGTCACTGCTTGAAACTTGGATGGGCTGATGGGTGCCCCCGGTGTGCTCTCAATAGCTGCCTCCAGGTTCTCTTGATTTTGTATTTGCAGACGTCTGTTCTCTTCCTGAGCAGCCGCAAGATGGCGTTTAAGTAGCGCCATATTTCGCTGAAGTTTTGAGTTGCGTTCCAGTTGTGTCCGTAGGTGACTTTCTACCACCTGCACTGCTTCCTGATCTACGTTCTGTAGCTGTACTTCCAATATATTATGGGCGTCTTGGAGGGTTTGGAACTGTGTGTGAAGGCGAGCGTTCTCCTCTTCTAGTACCGCAAGGCGGAGCTGTAGTGTCGCTGAGTGCTCTTGCAGGCGTGCGTTTTGTTGCTGGAGCTGAATGTAATCTGTTCTTAAATTTGATATACAGGCCAACATGGTGTCCAATGCATTACCTATAGATGAGTGGGGGGTGTTTACCGTGGACGATGCATGGGAAGGGAATTGGGGAAGGGAGACAGTGAATGATGTGTCTACGAAAGTTGTGTGTGTGGGTGAAATTGGTGGAGGGGGAATGGGAGGAGGTGAAACCGTGGGTGGAGGTGCCGTGGGTGGTGAAATGTCCATACCTTCAGGAGTGGGTGTTAGTGTGGGGCCTGCCATATACACTGGTATGGTAGGTGGTGTGTGTGTGGAAGTGGTGAATAGATGTGAAGTGGGGTGGGGAGCTGAAAAGACAGGGAATGGTTGAGGGCCTGGTTGGAAAGCCCTAGCAAAGATGTCCTGGAGGGATTGTAGAAATGGAGAAAGGGATATCGGGGGTTGGGGTCGTAAATTTGAGAAGGGTGGAAAGGGTGGCATGGTAGTAGGGAAACCCATGAATGTGGATCTGGGGTCAGGATGACCCGTGGCTGAAGGCATTGGGGATGGTTGTCCTAGGGCAGGCTGGGGAAGGGTTTCGGTGGGTTGTGTAGTGATGGGGTTTGCTTCAAAGGTCGGGTTATCAGTGGTAGAGAATAGGGTGGCACTAGAGATGGGAGTACGAAAGATGAAGGTTGGGTCAGTGGGTTGAGTGGTCGATGGGATTTCCACTGTCTCTGTTCTCGGAGGTGATGGTGGGGGAGTAGGTGGTAGTGGTTCGGTGGACTCCTCATGGGTGGCGGGGTGCTGTTGACTAGCTGTTTGGGAGGTTGGTGTAGTAGTTGGCTCCTCTGCAACTGTAACGGGAATTTGGATATTTTTACCTGAGCGAGGCCGTGTCTGGAACCTTCGTGGGTCATATTGAACTGAAGGCCTCTGAATGGCAGTGCGCACAGCTTCTACAACTCCATATGTTTCTGCCATCAATAAGAGACCTTCCCTGTACTCTGAGTCAACCCCCGCTTCTTCCAACAACTGAGTCATAAGTACTCTGCTGCTCTGTTCAGTGAGTAATTGCTGCAATCGTACTCTTTCCATAATCTGATACAGCCTTCGGAGTTCTGCTGTATATGCTGGGGCTTCAGTGGTCTCTTCTTCATACGCTTCTTCTTCTTCCGGTTGTCCGTGTTGTTGACTTTGCTGAGCGTCACTCCAATGGACATGTCTACCGTCTGTAGACTTTCTTCTTCTCCGTGAGGATGTGCCCTGCTCCTCTGCCTCTGAATAAAACTCCACATCAGAGAATTGTGTGCTTTGTAGGAATGCTTCGAAATCCTGGGGGTCCAGTCCTTCAGCCTCTCCAGTGGCAGCAAACTCAAATTCAGGTGTAACCGGAGGAGCCGATGGGGTGGGTTGTGTCGTAGTGTCAGATTCCGACCTGGGTATCCTAATGGTAAAAGGAGGTACAGTGCCCTCTCTTAATGGTGATGCCTCAGGAGTAGTCAGGACTTCCCTTGTCTGGACACACGGAATCGCGCCCCTCATGCGCTTGGACTGATGTGTGGATGTCTTGAGCCTTTTAAACATTTGTAATTGTGCCCAAGTTAAGGCACGCTCAATGGGGACATCATATGCCAAGCATCGGTAAATGATGCGTGTGAGTGCACAGCATCCGTTCACCACTAATTTCCTAGAAGCCCGTTTGTTCGCTTCATACAACTGATCTATAATCCACACTGGTAGCTTAATAGGTAGCGCACCTGCTTCCGCCAAGTAGAGAGCAAACCAGATCTTCTTGTGTGGTTGCGTGAATCGGTCTTGACCGGGGAAGGCGAAATGTTGCATGCACATGCGGAGAGGGATGGACACATTTGGGGTGAGGGCTGCCATGTCTTTCAGCTTCACTACTTTCCTGTCCTTCATGTTGTTGGGAACGAGAGCATCCTTTTCTGAGGGTACATGCATGCCATGCATCTTTAAAGCATCACTTACCAGCTCCACCGTAAGTTCAAACCTCTTCAACTCGTTGTTGCCCAGCAATGAGGGGAGAACAAATGATCCGGGTTGGTCCTTATCTTCATGAGCTTGTAATGTAGAGACCAGATAGTAACATCGGAGGAGGTCGGGTTTAGGTAGTGGGGCTTCAAAATATTCCGCCAACCCTGCTCGTTGCCATATGATCTGGAGGTCTTCGGTGTTCTGTAAAGTCTCAAACTCCTTGGAGAAAAATTGGAAACGCACCCATGATCTGTCATACTCGCATTTAGACTCCCAGATATACTTAGCCTCTCCTAATGGACCGGGCATGCCATTGAACCAATGAGAGTTGGCATGGACTCTTTCCGTGATTCCTGTAGGTGGGTCTGGCACCGGGAGTTGCTGCAGGTGTTGCATCTCCACTGGTCGTTCAGTCGGGGGCACGTCCACAGGTAGGCTATCCACATCAATTCCTGCAGTAAGTATCCCTACTTGTGAGCCCGAACCTGTCGCTTCTGCCATTTTACTGCTTGCCTTCTGATTCTGTGAGAATATAGAAGCATGTGTTAACATCGTAATGGACAGAATAAATCCGTTGTTGTCCCCGTTACAACATCAACATGAGGTAGATGGTGAGTTAGTGGTTAGTAAGTGCACGGAGACAGTGAGTGTAGTTAACGTTTGTGTATTCCTAGGAGACTAATGTCGTTAGTAAGTGGGGTGGATTTACAAATCGGGGTCGGGGGTTTATTACAGATCTTAGACTGCCAAATGCAGTGGATGGACTTTGCTTTCGGTTTCGTAGAGACTCCAAAGAGCTGTGTTGGTGTCGCTGTTTGGGAATGGGGCCTTTTAGGGACCCACTTATAAGTGATTACATGCATACTCATGGGTCTTTGTGTGTTCCTGAGTGTTGAGCACGAGGGAATTCTGGTGGTACTCGTAGATGGGTTATGCTGCATAGGTTGCGGCTTTGGCTTGACTACTTGTGCCCTCAAGCAAGCCTTAGGCACCCAAATTTGTCTAGATTGTGGGCTTGCCTTCATCGACTTCTTGGGCACCCAAATAGATTTTACTTTAAGAGAAGAATTTTTGAAAGACTTCTTATTAGCGTCGTGTTGTTGGTTACTAATAAGAGGCTTTGCCCGTGTAGTTGACGGTGGTGCACCCGGTCGTTCGCCTTTCCGCACCCATACCTGGTTTATTTGCTGGGACATTCCGCTGCGCAGATATTTTTGATCTCGGACATAAGTAGTACTCTGCTTCTTCTGCTTGTGATCCGCCTTTGGTTGCTGCCTCCTTCTGGCCTTTGGAAAAGAAGGGAGATCCGTTGCATCCCTGACTCCTTTTTTGCAAATGTCATTCCTCTGCAACACAGGGTTTTGAACAAGAACAGTATGGTCACCTTCATGTGTACCCCTGGAAGGACCAGGAGTCTGTGCCTTTCCTAGTTCCTTGAGTGCTCCATTGTCTAATTCTACTGTAACTCGACTATGATTGAGCCAAACCTGGAGAAGTCCACTTCTAAGGTTTAGATTGACTGCTTGGTCATAGATCCAATCCTGACCCAAGACGAGGGGTTCAGTGAGATCCTCATCTTGACACACTAATACTTTAACGGTCATTGCCTCATCGTGAATGTAGAGGGGAAGTTCCACCTCGCCCATGCAAGGGGTTTCCACGCCTCCCAATCCTATGAGATATGCCTCCACAGGGTGGATAGTTAACTGTAACTCTTGACAGTAAGACAATTTAACAGCACTAGTGGCTGCACCTGAGTCAATCAAAGCTCTTATGGTCCTTGCACTCTTTCCTTGTCCTATATCTATGGTTATGAAAGGACGTCTATCAATTATCCTATGCGAGCTTGTTCCTGCAACTTCACACATGGCCATAGGAAATCCTTGGTCTGCATAGTCATTCGCTCCAGGCTAATCTCTACCTTGTCTTCGTAATTTCATCCTTCTGATGCGTTCTAAAGCTTCAGCTTGAGCTTCTTCTCGAACTCGCTTTTCTTCCTCTTTGCGTTTCTTAGCAGTGTTGAGTCGACTGAGCATTTCCTCCGTGAGGGGTTCCTGATACAACTTGACTCTACAACCGCTAATATAATTTGGGAGACCATCACCCTCTAATGTGGCCAATTGTACTGCTCCGCTCGTGGAGATCCTATTGATGATCATAGGTCCGTAGCCTCTCTTTTCTAGCTTCCTCGCGTGTTGTTTTAGTGTATAGACTAAGACTAGATCTCCTGCTTTCAAGCCTTTATCCTTCACGTGGGCATCAAAGTATGCCTTCTGTCTCTTCTTGGCTGCATATATCCCTGCAGCGGCTCTCAGTCTTGTTTCCCCTAATCGTTCAAGGTCAAAGATCCTAGAGGAGAGCTCATGACCTGTCCATTCGTGCTCTTGTGCTACTCTCAATGTAGGGATCAGGAAGTCCAAGGGTAACACAGCGTTTTGGCCAAATACCATCTGAAAGGGGGTGGCTTGGAGTACCGTTTTGTAGGCAACTCGGTATGCCCAAACAGCATGGTGTAGTTGTTTGTCCCAGTCAGAGCGTTTAGTGTTCACTAATTTCGTCAGTACATTGCATAAAATCTTATTAGTGCTCTCAGCTTGACCATTAGCTTGAGGGTGATAAGGGGCAGACTTCTTGTGTATTACCAAGAATTCTTGGAGTAGATTTTCAATAACTTCATTCAAGAAATGAGTGCCTCTATCACTTACAAGCTCTATAGGTAGTCCATATCTCGTGAATACATTCTCAAACAAGAATTTGGCAGTTGTTTGAGCATCGTTCTTGGTTGTAGCTTTTACCTCTACCCACTTGGTGAGATAATCTGTTGCAACAATGATGTATTCCGCATGAGAACCTTTCGCTGGGGGATTAATAGGACCTACGAAGTCTATTCCCCACTTAGAGAATGCACGTCCACCCATCATAGGTTTCAGTGGCATCTCATCTTTGCGTATAGGATATTGAGTCCTCTGACAGACATCACACCGTTTCACATAGGTATGTGCATCCATGTGAAGGGTAGGCCACCAGAAGCCCGCAAATAGTATCGCCTTGATTACCCGATCTGGTCCAAAGTGTCCTCCTGCTACACCTTGGTGAGCAGTTTCCAAGATCTTAAGATACTCACTTTCATGGACACACAGTCTCAGGTAACCATCCTTACCGCGTTTGTATAGATTATCACCAAGGAGTGAGTAATCCAAGGCTTCTTGTTCTAAACTCCTTTTCCTAGCCAGAGTCATGTCTGGAGGGAATGTGTTTGTCCTCAGGAATGATACTAGTGGTTCGCTCCAATCTGGCACAATGGATACTTGATAAAGAGTGGCATGTTCTACTGGTGGTTTAGTGCAACAGATTGGGCATTCCTTGCACAACTTTTGGACATCCGCTTCCATAGTTGGCCAATGCACTCCGAATCTCTTTAGAGTCTGCAAAGTTCTTTGCTTTGAATGGTGTTGCTCTAACGCACCTACATGTGCTAATTGCAACCATTTAGCGTACTCATCCTCTTCTACGCAACAAGCCAAGATCCCTTGATCTGTGTGCTTGTACATGCTTCCTGCCATGATATGGTACTTTTGGGCTTTTACGATCTCTCTATTCCGTGTGTTCACCACTGGATGATTAGGTCCGTATGTCAATACTGGTACTAGTGGCTTGGCCCACTGCGGCACCACTTCCAACTTAAACAAGTAAGCATCAGGAAGGTCATCTGACACTCCTTGTGGGGCTTCTCCCGATGTGAGCCTGGAGAGGTGATCTGCTCGTAAGTGAGTCCTACCTTTTCTTACCACAACCTCAAAATCATATTCCATTAGCAAGAGAAACCATCTTACTAATCTTCCCGTATTGCATGGCTTGTTTACTAGGTACAACAATGCCTGATGATCAGTAAAAAATTTAAACTTATTTGCAAGCAAATAGTGTCTAAATTTCTTGACTGCATATACCATGCCTAATCCTTCGCGCTCCGTAGTGGTGTAATTCCGTTCAGCCGCATTCAATTGTCTACTGGCATAGGCAATTGGAAGATCCATATTTCCTTCACCAGTAGGTTGTGCGAGTACACATCTAATAGCATAATTGGATGCATCAACATGAACATGGAATGGCTTATTCCAATCTGGTGTGGTCAAGATTGGTGCTGAACATAATCTTCGTTTAAGCTCTTGGAAGGAATTCTCACATTCATCCGTCCACTCAAAGTTTGTCAGAAGTCCGTACATGGGCTTTGCAATGACAGCATACATGTGTATAAATCGTCGATAATAACCACAATGCCCCATGAAAGCTTGTACTTCCTTGACATTCTTTGGCCTAGGTAGCTCTGCTATGGCTCTCACTTTCTCTTCGTCAGTAGATATGCCATTCTTTGACACTATGTGTCCTAGAATCTTACCTTGCCTGACCATAAAAACACACTTTTCGGGGTTCAGGCAGACTTGATATTCTCTACATTTGTCAAAGATTTGTTTGAGTTCAGGAATATGGGTTTGTCTAACATTGGAATGAGCACAGAGATCATCAACATAGACTTCTAAACTCTTCCTCAGGAACTCCTTAAACACATGGCACATCAGCCTCTGGAAGGTGGCTGGTGCATTGGTAAGCCCAAATGGCATTACTCTAAAAGCAAAAATGCCCCATTCTGTGGCAAAGGCTGTCTTATGCTGATCCTCTGGAGCTATGGCTACTTGATTGTAGCCAGAAAATCCATCAAGGAAGCTGTACACTTCCTTGCCTGCCACTCTTTCTAAGAGATGTTCTGTGATGGGAAGCGGATAGTTATCTCGAATCGTGGCGGCATTAACCTTTTTCAAGTTAATGCACACACGCAGCTTGCCATTCTTCTTGGGCACCACTACGATGGGGGATACCCATTCAGTGTGCTCAATTTCATAGATAAATCCAGCTTCAACCAGCCTATCTATCTCTTCTTTGATCTTAGCAACGTAATTATCATTATATGTATAAGGCTTTTGCTTCGAGGGTTTAGCATCTGAGGTCATGGGAATAGTGTGTGAGCATATGTCTGGGTCAACCCCTTTCAAATCCTTGTAACTCCAAGCGAATACATCTCTGTATTCTCTTAGCAAGGCAATCAATTCGTGCTCTTCTTCCGCTGTTAGGTCATGACCTATATACGTGCATCTCTCCTCTCCTTCTTCTATGGCCACTACTATTTTCTTGGTGGTCTCTTTGTTATCATAGGCCTCTCCTGATTGTGCCTCTCGTTTAGGCATTCTTATCATGACTCTCCTATCATCTATCTCATACTTCTTAAAATTTTCTGGGACCTCAAACAAAGATTCTTCCTCTTCTGGTAAGGCTTCTCTCTTCTTTCGTTTCTTTCCTTCTTCCTTAGGGGTCATATGCGTCGTTAATCGTACATCATTTGTAACCTCTCCATGCCTCTGGGGTTGAAATTCTACTTCATGGAAGTATTCTTCATCTGATGCAAAAGGTGGGTCCATAATGATTGACTCTAGATCGGAGTCACTTGCATCCTCAAATGCATCAGGGCTAGGTTCGCATTCTTCCAGAACTGCCTCTCCCATGATTGGCTCTATGGAGAAGACTGAAATATCATAGCCATCCTCATCACAGTGAGGTGTCCATTGCTCTTCGTTGATGGCTACGTCCATTGTTGCTAAGATTTCTGCCCAACCGTGAGGTTCAAATTCTTCGTCTGGAAAAACTACAGGTGCATAGGCTGGGTCTTGGATTGATCTATGGGTTTCTTTCGCACCTACCTCTCTGGCTTTCTCTCTCTTCTCTTCCTCTACTGCTACCTTGCACATCCATAAGTGAGTATCTTCATGCATCCATGAGGATCCAGACCCTATGGAATGCACCGATTCTGTATCATCTTTGGCTCTATGGATGGGATTCCATTGGATAGGAGGGACATCTCTATGAGAATAGTCCTTGAGATTGACTTTGGTTGTAACACCTAAGTGCTGCAGGTACAAAGAATTGGTCCCCCAATCCTGTACCACTTGCAACTGTCGCATGAATGGTCTTCCCAAAATCATCTCATAGGCATGATTTTTGCTGAAGTCACATATAGCAAAGCTATGCTCAAACTCGACACCACAAGTGGTGAGAGTTATTCCTTCTAGCAATCCTAAGGGTCTCTCTATGTGACCATCGGCCATTTGCAATTTCATCCTCGTTGGCCTGAGTGCCGGCTTGCCCCAACGTTTCCATAAGGAGGTTGTGGCAATTGCAACTCCTGCACCTGAGTCCAAAATTGCCTTGGTGGTGTATTCCTGGTAGGTGATGGGAAGATAGGTGTTCCCTTCTTCACCTTCACACATATCTCCTATCTTATCCAAGGGAATTTCTGGCACTGTCCTATGGGATCCTGCCTGGGAACGAGGTTTTGCTATCTCTGGTACTTGTTTGGCTACATGTTTCCATAATTCAGGTCTAACCTTGAGTAGCTCTTCTAACTTGAGATTACACTGCACGTTAGTGTTCTTCACTACCTCTGTGTTCCTAGGTATGACTGAGTCGTCGTTCCTTACCAAGACTGTGGGTGCTCTCATACATGTGGACTTTGCTTCCCATGGGCCTGTGAAATGGGGTAGCTCTTGTATGGAATTAGACTCGAAGTCTAATCTCTCATGAGACTGAGTACTCTCATGTTCCCCGTAAATAGATGGGATGTCTTGTGGGAACTGGTCGTGTGCATCATCCACAAGTTCAAAAGGAGGGGCGACCTCGCTTTCGTTATCCCATTTGTCTTCTTGAATCTCTCGTAGGAAGTCTGGTGCAAACCGATTCATTGAAGAAGAAGTGTCTGGCTCCGTAGAATTGGGCGCATAAGCAACCTGGGAAGGAGGGCTTATTCTATTGTTGACTCTCTCCTCGTTCTCGCAAATGGCTGGAGCACAAGCTTCTTGGGGAGGATTACTTATTCTATTACTTTTCCGAACAGGCTCACACATTCCCTGAGAAGGAATGTAGGCAACCTGTGGAGGTACGTGAGCTTTCGAGGGAGGCTCATCTGCCTTTTGGGGGGGAAGATAAGCTTCTTGAGGAGGCACATGGGCTTCCTGAAGAGGCTGGCTTATCCGTTCTCTTGCCCTTTCCTTTCTTTGAGGGGTAGGTTCCTTTTCTGACTGTGCAATTAGCCTCTCTATTCTTTCTAAGGAGGGGAAACTGTCTGGTTTAGTGGAATTGGCCACATAAACTTCCGAGTGGGAATGATTCATGTTTTTGCTTGCTTTTTCTTTGTCTTGATTTTTTTCTTCCTTGTCAGATCTTGCAATTATCCTCTCTAACTTTTCTAGGAATCCATCCAAGTGTAATTGTGTTTTGGCTGAGCCCGAGTAATTGAAAAGGCGACTGGCTTCAAACATAGTCTGAGCCAGTGCGACCATTTTCGCGCACAGTTTGGTTCTTTCTATCTCTAGGTCAGCTCTAGGATAGCACTTGTCATGATCCGTGACGTTTGGCCCTTCTTGGATTCTGGCCTGATATGCTTTAAGCATCATGTCTATGTCTTCAGGAGTGGGATCAGCTAATACTGATCCTGTTTGGGGTGGTGGGTGGGTTACGTGGGGTGTCTTAGAGGGTGGAGGGATGGAAGGTGATGGGGATGGTAGTGGTGGGAATGTGTGAGAGTGCGGTTGAGATGTGATCTCTATGATTTTAGCCTTGGTTTCTCGTAGACTTTCCTCAAGTTCACTCATCTTCTTTGCCCATTGCCTTTTCATGCGTTCGCGGCTATCTTTCCAAGCTCTCGTTCTCTTTTTATTTTGGCTCTCCGTATCGCTAGCATCTGGGCTCTTTTCCTGGCCTACCCCTTGGTTTTGTTGCAATGCCTGAGCCCTAGTGACTACCTGTATTGGTGCAGTGGAAGTGACACTTCCTGAGGAGTCTACCACTAACCCAACAACGTTGATAGGGGTGATTTTTGGCATGCTATTGGGGTTCTTTGGGCAATCTCGTAAGAGATGCTCTTTTCCGCAATCTTGGCAAAAGCCTTGGATAGTCAAGGACTGAGGTTGTGTGGGCGGAGGCAAGGGACAATCACGAATGAGGTGATCTCCTTGGCATCTGTAGCACGGTCCTCTTGGGAATGGAGGTCTTACTTGCCTAGATTGAGGCCTAGGATTGGGGTTTGCATACATGACGTTCGTGTAATCTGATTCCCAACTCGGTTCGTTTGTCTCTTCGCTATAATAGGACTCACCATGCTCAGGAGACTGCATGTAGTAGGCCTGGGGGCTATCAACATGTGTAGAATCAAAGCTATGGTCACTCGGGTCACTTTCAGAAAGCAAGGATGTTACAGGGACTATAGCTCTATTCAGGTTCTCTTCTGCAGCAGTATACTTTACCGGAATCATATTAGCTGGGGCTGGGGGTTGTTGTGCTAGCACAGGCTGAGGCCTTTGTTGGTTTTGATATTGAGGTTGGAAATTTTGTTGTGGCCTGCCATATGGTTGTGGAGGGTACTGGTTCTGGTATCTGCCTTGTTGGTAGGGCTGAGGGTAGGGTTGCCTAACCGCCTGCTTGTTGTATGGGCAATCTTGTGCGGTGTGGTTGGTGTATCTCCGTTCTATGGTGCAGTACTGGCTACTAGGGTTTACTTGGGGTTGAGCCATAATGGGACAGACGTTCACCATATGGTCACCACCGCATGTATAGCACCGTTTTATAGGAGCAAACCTTGGAATTTGTTTGCTAGTTACTCCTAATTTCTGGGCCACTTTCTCTGCGAGTTCCTCAATTGATGTGGATTGTGTGGAAGAGTGACTAGATGCACCATCTGAATCTTTGTAGATTTTGGAAAGCTCTAGTTCTTCTCCTAGGTTATCTTCAATGTCGATGCACATACGTACACACTCTTCTATAGTCCTGGGGTCTTTTAGATACACATAGGATCTCAATTTCGTACTCAGCAATCCATCAAGAAATAAGGCTACTTGTTTAGCAGATGTGGGTAGCTCCGAAATAGGGCACCTTTCAAGATATTGTCTAAATCTTCTTCCGGCCAATCTGACAGTCTCTTGGGGGGTCTGTTTGAAACTGTGAATCAATGAGGAGGTATTGTGTCTTATGCCGCTCTTAGAGAACTCTACAATAAATGCCTCTAGGAGTTGGTCTATGCTCCTGAACTGGCGCTCATCCAATGGTTGAAACCATGTAAGTGCCGTATTCCTCAGGGTTAGACCGAAGGCATTGTACTGCGTGAATAGATCCTCAACTTGTTCGGCTCTTAAGACTTGCTTGAACTCCGCCACATGATCATAGGGGTCTCCTGTGCCGTCAAAGTAATTCTTCATGGACTTAACTAGCTGGGTGGGTCTCAAAGTTCGTGTGTGCTCTCTAGGCCTCGGCAGAGGGAATCCATCTACATTTCTTTGGTTCCTGTGGGCTCTAAGCGTCTCAGGTTCTACCCTATTCGTCTCCGTTCTCGTTCTTTCTCTGCCCACTGGATTGGCAAAACTTACTTCTGGTCTATCTTTACTTCTGTCTCTTTGCATACCATGAGCCTGGGATGTTCCAGCTCCAGGGTGACCATAGGATACATTTGATCTTGGTTGGGGGAAAATAAATTCACCCTTCCAAGTGTAGGCATGCCTATCATTTTCTGTCACCACAAAGATTTGTTCTGAAGCATGATCTAGGTAGGTCACTCTGCCTGGGCTATCCGGATCCTTAAACTCATAGATCATGATTGTTCCTATATCAATTGGGTGATCTGGTTTATACCTCCAAAAGGCTTCGTCCGTTTCTCGATTGAGAAGCAAATCTATGCACTTGTTATCTTGGGGGACCCACTCAGGCGTGATAATCCTAGTGAGAACTGATTTACCTCGAGGGGTTCTAGGTTCCACTCCCATGTTTCCTTGTTCCAAGTCGCCTAAGTCCGTTTCTGAAATTACATTTCCAAATTCATCTGTCCTATCTAGATGACTGGTGACTACGTATATGGTTCCTTCCTTGTCCAGGTATGCACCGTTTTCAAACTTGACCGCTGGGTGTTCTAGTCCTATGGATTGGTCAGGGTTTTTAATCTGGACCACTGATCTTCCTAGGCCGTCCTCATAGATGCTCGCACCTAATCGGTTGCTCCTAAGGTATTCCAACTGCGTTTTGTAAGGACCTTCCACCCTGTATAAGTAAGGCACTCCTGAACTTCCCGTAGGTCTGTCCATACCTTGAGACATCTCTGACTCACTGGTATCAGAGCTAGGGTAATGAGAGTGGCGACTCAACTGCTGGGCCCAAGACCTTGCAGTGTGGTTGACACTAGCCTCTGAAGACCTAAGGCTTTGTCTCTCTCTTACTAGGTGTCGTCCTGATCTAAGGTTCATATGCCTAACTGATTAGCCCAATTCTTTGCCCAGAGTACAACCTCGTTGCCGATCAATTGGTACCAGTCACTTGATTCTTTTTAGTTATTCCTCGTGTTTAAAGTCTTGTCTGCTGTTACTTCGTCAGGAATACTTGAATGTTCTTCGTACTTTCAGGTTGGTCGTTCCACGTTAGGTTCTTTCCTTTATGTTGTCGACAGTACAGAGATTAAGTTTTTAGCTTGAACTTGAGTTTTTAGGTAGTCTTCAACTTGATAGTGGCCTATCGTCGCCCTGACTTACTCCTACTTCTAATCGTTCTTAGCCTAAGCTAGGAATTGACGAAGAGGAGTTGAGAATATTCCGACCTTTCTT
The DNA here is from genome assembly GCA_020310875.1 of Ceratopteris richardii. Taxonomy (NCBI): domain Eukaryota; kingdom Viridiplantae; phylum Streptophyta; class Polypodiopsida; order Polypodiales; family Pteridaceae; genus Ceratopteris; species Ceratopteris richardii. The sequence continues at coordinate 94,440,323 of CM035434.1, forward strand.
GCCGAACCTTGCTCTTTAGTGCTCGAGAAGTTGATTCTCAAGCGTGCGCAACACCCTTGCTTGGATGCTCTCAATTACTGCTCAATAGGCCTGCATAAATCCCAAGATTAGCTTTAAGTAGACCTTTCACTTGACAGACAAATTATTTCAGACACTTTGTTAATGACCCTTGTCCCCCCCTTTTGTATTGCTAGAAATTTCCTCTAGAGCTCCCTTGGTGTTTCTACGCCTCTGTGTGTCAACTTCCAAATATCCTATCTGAAAATCAACGCGTTATTCTTATAAAAAACAGTTGAGGGCGTGTAGTATATGTCACGAGCTTTCCGACAAGCCCTAGAGCTCAGAAAATGGATTTCGTATGAAAAAGTTATGACCGTTCAGGGTTTAGGGGGTTAACTAGACAAACAGATCCTTTCAGGGGTTTTAATGCATTTTCTAAGGCCTTTGTAAGTATATGAGTACTTGAGAGTGCAAATATGCCCAAAATTTAGCCTAAATTTCCAAAAATTCACACCTTAATTTTTTGCCGAAAATGCCTGTCTATCGCGATAGACGGTGTCTGTCGCGATAGACACAATCTATCGTGGGGGCTGTCTGTCGCGATAGACGGTGTCTATCGCGATAGACAGTGTCTATCGTGGATTTCTGTCTGTCGCGATAGACGGTGTCTGTCGCGATAGACGGTATCTGTCGCGGATTTCTGTCTGTCGCGATAGACGGTGTCTGTCGCGATAGACGCTATCTGTCGCGGATTTCTGTCTGTCGCGATAGACGGTGTCTGTCGCGATAGACGCTATCTGTCGCGGATTTCTGTCTGTCGCGATAGACACAATCTGTCGTGAAATTCTGTCTGTCGCGATAGACGGTGTTTGTCGCGATAGACGCTGTCTGTCGTGGATTTCTGTCTGTCGCGATAGACGGTGTCTGTCGCGATAGACGCTATCTGTCGTGAAATTCTGTCTGTCGCGATAGACAGTGTCTGTCGCGATAGACGGTGTCTGTCGCGATAGACTGAAAAAATGCAAATTTTTGGAAAACTTCTAGTGTTCTAGAGTTCCCTCAAGGTGTAGGTTACAGTGATAAACATGCATTCTCAAAATGTTAAGATTTTCTGTCTGTCGCGATAGACAGAGGCTGTCGTCCCGGGACCTGTGCAGAGCCTGTCGTACCTGCGCACACTGCTGGGGATGATGGTACAGCAAAAACCTGCAAAATAGCTCAGAAAACAAGCAAAAACAGCACATGCAAATTCGCTCTCTCGCTCTCTCACACAAGTGAAATGAGGGAAATGAGGTGGAGGTGGGGATATAGTCAAAAAACTGAAATTTTCGCGATGATGGAGATGGATGTGGGAGATGGTGATGATGATGATGAAGATGGTGAAGAGAGTAAAAGAAAACCGATGAGAGTGAAGAAAATACCTACAACTCCAACGCGTCAACTCTACGTCTTACCATCACACGCTCGTCCTCAAAGCTCGATCCCCGGCAACGGTGCCAAAATTTGGTGTAGCTCAGTGATGAGTAGCACCTCCTTTAATGTCAATCCGGGAAGACGTGAGGATGGTATGAAGACCTCGAGCAAGTGGCGACACAAGTGCGTGAGTGAGAAGCACACAAGCATGCACACACATACACACACACGCGTACACACGGCAAGACAAAGAGAGAGAATCAATGGAGTGCTTTAGATTACTTTCACAAGCTCTTACAAGTTCGTTTCAATTACAATCTACCTCAAAAATGAGCTCTCTAGCTCCTTTTATAGTTTTTGACTAGCTTTGGCCCTGTCCAGACCTACTGTCCGGCCTAGTTAAAAATTAGGTTCCAGGGCTTATTTGAGGGCTCAAGCGAAGTCTAAAAATTATGAAAATTGGTACGATGGTACTTCTAATACTCCTCAAGCTCGAGGACTCCTCGGCTTGCACAAAATGGAGTCTAATCTACCAAAAACGGGATTTACAATGTTTGTGTAGTGATTAAAATCACTTGAGTTATACCTAATCTATGGGAAAAAATGATCTGGCCTTGTTGCCGTATTGTGCATGACTCCTTTGTTGCTTTGTGTGCCAACACATATGCATACACATACATATGCATACATACATGCATACACATACACACATAGACACATACACACACATAGATACATACATACACATAAACACATACACACTCATAAACACACACACATACACATAGACACACACACATATACACACACATACACACATAGACACATGCACATGTAATGATGCATACACACATACACATGCATACATAGACACACATAATGATGCATACACACACATACATATGCATACACACACATATGCATACATACATGCATACACATACACACATAGATACATACACACACATAGATACATACATATACATAAACACATACACAGTCATAGACACACACACATACACATAGACAACACACACATATACCTACACACATACACATATAATGATGCATACACACACATACACATGCATACACACACATACACGTATATATATTGATTTCTAACCATTTTGTTTTATATGTTAGGTATTATGGATCCCAGTAGAGAGAGAAAGGCGAAACTCACTCTCATAAAAAGTCTTATGAGAGCAAGAGTTCCGTCAGTTACTCTAGGGGCCATAATGCGGGACTACGCAGAGATGTTCGATGAGGAGCTCGATTATACGATCCAGATGCTTACGCGATCAGACGAGGGCTCTTCTGCGGATCCACACGCAGGAAGAGAGCTATCTGCTCATAGGTATGTTTTTTTTCATAAACTTTTTTAATGATATTATAGCACATACTTTTATTTATTTCTATCTATCTATTTTTAGGACACCTATACCACCTCCAGCACGTGATAGCAGAGCAGAGACGTTGCCTACGAGGACATGCATAGGCACGTTAGGACTAGAGCGCGACATAGAGCCAGAGGGGAATATTGTATACATAGGAAATGGATTGGAGTTCAAGAGGAGAATGCGTGCACTATGCGACTCTTACCTGCGCTTTATCCACTTACCGTGGAAGTAAGTAAAAGTTTTACATATAAATTGAAATATATATCTTATGTTTGATTTATATTATGTTTTTTATTTTTGTAGTGAGCATGATGAGAGGGATAAAAAGTACGTGCTCAGTTCACTTGAGACGGAGTTTGGGACACGGTGGTCTCTTAAATGGTGTTTAAAAGAGATGCGGACACTTATGGCGCATCGTCATGACAATGCACGGTATGTATGTATATGAGAGAGAGAGAACACTAATCTCGATATTAGGGTTTTGAAATCCCTAATTTAAAAACTCCAACCTTTTAGCCATATGTTTGAAGTATATGTACACCTCCGACGTCCTACTAGAGAGATGTCTCTCCTCCCAACCTTATGCCTCTATATATAGCTACTCGAATCAACGAGGATCATGATTCATAATATATGTAAAGATATATACACATCATGTAGATAGAATACATAAATATAAAATGGAGTAGATATATTATGCATCACACATACATGCCTAAATGCACACATAAATATATATATACATACTAAAATATTTACATGTACATATTTACACATACATGTACATGCCTACATGCACACATAAACATATATATACATGCATACATATTTACATGTACATATTTACACATAGACACATATACATATATACATGTACACAATTATAAACACTTGCATATATTACGTACATGAATACATGAATATTTTACATAATTGCATATGCATATATACACATATGCATATTTAACACATGTATACATATATCACACACATGCAAACACATACATATACATGAAATACATATATATGCATACTAATATATGTATACATATAATACACATGAATACACACACATATGCATACATACATGATAAAAATTTACTCCTCGAAGATAAAGCTATATTTAAAATAATTAGGCATACCCCCGAGCTTCATGTTCTAACTTAGAAGAACATGATTTCATCTCTCTAGTAGGATTCATCGTTATTCAAGTTAATAAAAAAAACCTATTATCTGATATCCATTCAGAAGCTTCAAGTTACTATCTAATCTGCTCATATGTTTTCATTATTGCCATCATTTTGGTAAGACATCAATATAGTCTCATCTTCATTATCCTTATTGATTTCATTTATTTCTTCTATTGTTAAATCTATGTTCTCATGAATCACATCATCTATTGGTGGATTAATATCTATTTCTGGTAATTCCTCTTCCTCATCAGTAGAATCAGCATGTAGAGAATTATCCTCTTCATCAAAAAGATTAGTATCATTATCACGTATAATGAGTCTAATTTCTATTCCAGATGTTGATGTATCAGTATCTGATGCTGAATCATCAAGAGGACTTTCTTCAATCTCTCTAACAATAAACTGTTCAAACAATGACCTACCTCTAGGTTGCACATGAATGACTTGCCACCAAGGATGAGCATCTGGGTTTTTATAAAAAAATGCTTGTTCAATATGCCTAGGAAGAATATATGGTTCTTTAGTAGATCGCATTACCTTGGAAGAATCAGTTGCCCAAAACCCAGATAATTCCTTTCTTATTGTAGAATTACTACCTTTATACTCCGCTCGATACCAGTCAACCTTCAAAATGACCTATCAAAATATATAACAACAAAAACGTCCCATTATTAGGTGCTTAAAAAAATAACTAACTCTAAAAAAATATATATATACTTTTTTCTACCTGTTTGAATGTACGAAATGAAATTTCGTAGATACCAACAATAGTTCCTACGTAACCAAAATTGCTATCTACAAGGTTCGTGTCTTTTGAGCTAGCACGTGATAGTTGCTTGAAACAAGCAACAATACTAGAATCCTCTGTTTTACGTAAAGAATCAATGGCTTTGATTCTAATATGCTGTCCAAAAGCCCACATATTAGTGAACATTCGAGCCTGCAAAATAAATTCAATTAGTAAATAGAAACTAACATACATATACGAAAAAAATAAAATATATATTTTAATAAAATTACCTTTTGTTCACAACCTATCATTAACTCTCTTTGCTCATCTAAGATTTCTTCATTATTTGCGTTGGCGCGTTGCAAACGACTATATAGCCAATCCGTGAAAGAAGGTATATCTGTAATCTCATTATTATCGAGATTACGTCTAGATCTTTTGTTTTTTCGCCTTTTACTTTGGAGACTTTGAAGTTCCTCGTACTCGCTAACGAATGCTTGCATGCATTCGCTATTATATGCTACAAAAGTAGAAACATCATTTTTTTCTTGAAATGTAAATAAGAATGGAACCCCATTACCTGATAATACCTCATCTGTTATTTTTGAAGAAGACTCGTTGGTCCATGCACGTGGAGCTTCTTCATGAACTCTTTCAAGGTACTCACTAACGTAATACATGCACTCTTCAAGCATCCAACCCTTTGCCATGGATCCTTTTGGTTTTGCTCTTTGTCGCACGTAACCTTTTAGTATTCCCATAAATCGCTCGACCCAAAACATCCATCGAGTGTTGACAACACCAGCAATCTCTATCTCATCTACAAGATGGACTAGTAAATGAACTTGAATATCAAAAAATGAAGTAGGAAGTTCTTTTTCCATCAAACATAGTAGCTCTTTGCATTCACGTTTTTTTTGTGGGATCGAATTTTTATCGATCTCTTTGGATGTAATCCACCTATACAAATCATAAAAACAATTGTAAAGAAGTTAATTAAAAAATAAAAGATATCCAATATTCATACATATTAAATATAAAAGTATCATAATTACCTTATAAGTGATCCAAGACGATAGATCACATCTCGTACTCCTTTCGTTGTACATCCATCGATAACCAAAGGTAAAATATGTTTCAAAAAGTTATGCCAGTCATGTGTCTTTAATCTAGATAAGCTCTTATCATCCATAGTATACATGTTTTGAAACGATGCTCCATATCCTGTAGGAGTCTTGATCAATTGAATTCTATTGTTGATAGTCTGTATCTCTTTTGTTGTAAGTACCCAAGGAGCAGATGCATAAGTCGTTTCTTGTCGATGTCTATCAAAAACTGGCCATAACTTTGGTTTGGATTTTTGATCTTTCAAATCATTCCTTGATGTTGTGGTATCTTTTAGTCCAAGAAGATGCTGCCATAGTGAATAACCAATATTTTTGAATATATGCATAGGATCAAGAAGATGACATACTTTTAACTCTTTCCAATACTCCAAAGAATACCATATTGATATGTTCTCTGCGAGTGTCAATTTCCCTTTACCTCTATTCACATACTCATTATCTGAATCATCACTGAAGATTTCTGCTTCTGGATCTATCAGAGGTCCATCTGTCCATTTTTTATACCAATCCATAGGCGTCATAGGTTTTGGATACTGGCCTGTTTCAAGCTTTCCATTAAAATGTATCGCTTCTCTTTTATATCTTAATGGATGATCATCAGGCAAGAATCGTCGATGTCGAAGATAAATATTTTTGTTGAGATTCTTACTATAGATTGATCTCAACCAATCACCACAATATGGACAAGCTTTATGACCCTTAGTAGATATTCTTGCATCATGGAAAATGATAAAAATATAATTAGATTAAATCATATTTATTTACATGCATATTGAATAAAAAAATTACATCAATACCTGAACAAACGCCATATCCAGGAAAATCGTGAATAGTCCAAGCCACAATACCACGAATCGTAATATGTCTTTCATTGATGCTTTTCGATATATCAATGACATTAATACCTCTCCATAACTCTTGAAGATCGTCAATGAGAGGAGCAAGATATACATTCATATCTTTAACTTGTCTTTTGCCTGGGATTAAAAGTGAAAGCATTAAATGTTCCTTTTTAATGCTAAGATATGGCGGAAGATTGTAGTTTATGACTACCACTGGCCATGTTGACCATTTACTGGATTTCATGGAGAATGGATTAACCCCATCTAATGCAACTCCTAACTTTAGATTCTGTGGATTTTGTGCAAATTCAGGCCATGTAGAATCAATATGCTGAAAAGCAACACTATCATGAGGAATTCTGATTATTCCATCAGTACTTTTGTAATCATGTCCCCAACTCAAAACCTTTGATAATTCGGGGCTTTGAAACATATGTCTAATCCGTGGAGCCAATGGAAAATGTCTCAATACGTTTTTTGGGATTTTACCTTCTTCACCCTTATATCGAGGAGATTGACATTTGGGACATGTCAAAGAGTCTGCATATTCACCTCTATATAAAATACAATCGTTAGGACATGCATGTATACATTGATAATCTATACCAAGATTGTTGATTATCTTCTTCATTTCATCATGTGAGGTAGGAAGAATATTTTGACTTGGTAAAAACTTTTCAGATAATAACCTGTAAGTTTATCAAAAAAAGATATATTAAAAAAGGTAAATAAATATATATACATATATACATGGAGGTTTTTATTCTTACTTTAGATAAGGTAAGAACAAGAACTTGAATTGAATAGATACTTTTTGTCCGTGCATCTTTTAAAACTATTAATGCATCTTTCAAAATATTTACGCAAAACAATCGTATCCTGTCAATTCACACATATGTTCATATAATGGTGACCTGGATGAATCGCATGCACAGAGGTTAGTCAAGATAGAGCAGGATTTCTCGGGTATGCAGTAAACCTCTTGCATGTCAATGATGAGCATCTGAACTTTAGGATACAAAGCAGACTACTCCATTATAATCAGATTGATGTCTCTTGAGTAACCTCTGTGCATGCGACTCATCCAGGTCACCATTGCGAATATTTGGAAAGATGCATTAATAGTTTTAAAAGATGCGCGGACAAAAAGTTTCCATTCAATTCAAGTTCTTGTTCTTATAACCTTATCTAAAGTAAGAATAAAAACCTACATGTATTTATATATGTATATATATTTATGCATATATATATATATATAAATAGATAGAAAATTGAAATTTATACCTTAATAGTGTCGAAACAGATACATTACTCCATCCAAAACGATTTTGAGGGTTGAGAATAAGTAAGCTCGCATTTAGTCGTGTCAAATGACTTCCTTCATATACATGCTTTAGACATTCCTCTCGAAGATATTTCTCATTTTTAGAAATATCCATGCTCTCACTCTCATTTTGATACCAATCCTCAATAAAATCTGTCATGCCATCATCTTCATCATTGTCACACAAATCTTGTACTTTATCATCTTTTCAATATAGATCTTTCAACTTTGCATATTGCACAGGCTTAGTTTTGCGTAGCCTCCTCATGGAAGCTTCTGATAAATGAGGTCTTATCAGTAATTGTGAATGTTCTGGATGAATATCATCAACATCATACGTTGGAATCTACACATATAAATAAAAATCATTAGTATTCCATAAATGAATAAAAATTAAACTTCAAATATAAAATTAAGTACATAACTTATATAAATATGGATAGAAAATTTTTATTCTCTCTAGCTAAAAGGTGCTCTTGGAGGTCTACTCCATCCATAATTCACTAATAGTTCATCACCAGCATGTAATGTAGTAATAGCATTGACAACTATGTATCTTGATACATCTCTACTCATGTATGGTGATTCATGACTATTTTCACGCTCCTCAAATGTGCAATTAGTCCTTGAACTATTATGTAACCCTCGACTACTATTTATTAAACCTGCTATATTTCCATGTGTGTAAGGTCTTCCATCAATATATAATTTTTCATTTTTTGCATGTAAAATCCTTCTACTATTAAGAGATGCTGCGTTCAAGCATATTCCATAAGTACTCATGCTTTGAACATAACGTGAAAGTCGATGACAATCTCCCCATCCATATATAGGACCACAAAATGACATAAGAGTGACTTCAGAGTTCGGAGGCACATACAAATCCTCTACAATAAAGAGACCACGACCATCATTAGTAATAGTGGATGGAGCAATCATATAGTGATTACCCCAAAAGTTGAAAACCTCTCCATCTAAAGGAAGTGGTCCTCTATTCCATCCTCCATATCTTCTTCTATCATATGTTTGTACTAAAGAAGGATCACGAGCTGGCAATGGATAATCTCTAGCCGTTTCATTCTCTAAACCAGGAGGTAGAGGATTTCTAGAAACCTCTGCTTGTAATTGATGAACAGCAAGTCCATGACGTGTACGAGGTATATTAACATTATGAGAAAAATCATCATCATCATCATCATCGAGCAAGTATTCCTGTATATCAATAATAATTTGATTTTATACATGGTTTTTAAATAAAATAATGACATTAATATATATAGAAAATACATACCCAAGCATTATCACGTTGACTAGGTGATGGTGCATGCTCAAAAGTACCATACTCTGCCTCATGTTGAAAACATTCCAATCGTGGTCTTCGATACGTGCCATAACAAGAGTTACACCAACATATAATATGCTCTTGATAGTAAAATTCATCATAATTCCTATCGGAGGACACATGTGAAGTCGTTGCATGGGTAGGAGGTGGTGGAGTACCCTCTGATTGATCAGAATCTGCACATCATAAGAAACATAAAATAAAATATAAGTTATGTATCCATCAAATATAGTTAAAATTAAATATTTCATATACTTACAGTATAAAGTCGTTGCACGATGAGGAGACGGTGGTGGAGTTCCATCTGATTGATCAAAATCTACAAATAATGGTATTTGATATTAATAATTTGATTATCTACATAAATAAAAAATTCACATATACATATTTACACATACACACATATTCACATATACACATTTATACATACACACATATTCACATATACACAACTACATATTATTGTGGGATAAATGCATGTATTTTGTATGAATGAGTGTATATGCATGCATGTGTGTGTACGTATATATGTGGATATGTATATGTGTGTTTATGTTATATGTATGTATATGTGTATATGTATAACTCTATGTGTTTATGTTATATGTATGTATATGTGTGTTTATGTATATGTATGTTATATGTATATGTGTGTGTATATGTATATGCATGTATATGTATAACTCTATGTGTATGTGTGTGTATGTGCATGTATATGTGTATATGTGCATGTGTATGTGTGCGTATATGTATGTATATGCATGTGCATGTATAAGTGTATATGTATGTATCAATATGTGCATGTTCTTGTGTATGTGTGTGTATATGTATAACTCTATGTGTATGTGTGTGTATGTGCATGTATATGTGTATATGTAGGTATATGCATGTGTGTGTGCATCTTCATCATGTATAAGTGTATGAGTGCATATCAATAAGTGTGAGTATGGTATCTAATGAAAATAACACAATTCAAATGATCTACAAATAATAGAAATTGTACTTATAATTGTGATCCATAGTTTTTGCTTGGTTAGCTTCTTGAATAACGTGCAATAAAGAGAGAGAAAAGAGAGAGAGAGAGAGAGATCTAGAGAGAGAGAGAGAATTCAAAGAGAGAAAGATGTAGAAAGAGAGAAACAAAGACAGAGGGAGACAATAACAGAGAGCTTAAGCAAAACAACAATTCTGCATATACTTGCTTCAGCTCGTAAGCGCAGCGCAATTGCGAACGTTGGAGAGCTCTTCGATTGGATGCGTGAAAATGCCGATTGCAAAGCCTCCAACGTTTTAATTTTTGTCCGTCAACAGATCGTCGTGTAAGCGATGCTATGCGTCGTCATATAAGCAACATTTCCTTAGCGTCGCTTATAGGACGGTGTGAACCGTCGCTTATGCGACGCAAAAAAGCGTCGCTTAAGCGACGCGTGTAACGATCCTCGTTTAAGCGACGTTGTACGGGAGCGTCGCAATACAGGTGGCAAATACCGTCGTTTTTTGCCTCGTATAATTGACGGTCCGCGCTCGACGGTAATTCCGATGCAAGTTGCAATTTTATAGCGACGAAATTTTGTCGTGTTAACCGTCGCTACACGCCCGTATTCCTTGTAGTGAATAAATTTTTCTTCTCGCTTTATTTGTAAAGAAAATGTATTTTTGGATTGGAAAAATCTATCTATAGATAGACACGCTTTTTGACCATGAAGAATTTTGAGGGAGATTTTATAGAGTACAATGTAAGTTACTAAAGTGTTTTTCTTGCTCTATCAATCTAACTTTTGGTACAAGTTCAGTGTTGTCTACGAACACATCATGAATGCACTCTTGCCTCTCTCTACATATGGGCTCTTATTATGTTTGTACATTTCATGTGAGCATGATCCATGCAATAATGGTATCAGAGCTTGTAAGTGTCTATCAAAGTCCCTATATACCCATAATTTCTCTACATCCCTATACACAATTGGCCTATTTTATCCTTACACTTATGAACCACCTAGATTTCCAACCTCTAGAAAGATAGGTCAGTGGTTAGAGCACCCTACGTCGCAACCCACATACCTGCACCTATGATCGATAAGCTTTCGACACTCCACTTCTTAGGACTTGGGGGGGGGGGGGACGATGAAGTCATAGACCCTATTGATAGTCGGACTTCTTTGAAAACCTTCGCTCCATGGGTCCAAGGATCATGTAAGCATTGTTAGCTATGCAGAAAAATTTGAACCCACCACGTAGTCCATAAACTGAAGTGTTTTATCCAGTACACTATGTGTATGTGATGACTTACTTCTCCCAAAATCTATTATATATAGTTTTGCAAAAATCTGATTTCTACCTTCTCACGTTCCTAATGTTCATCCTTGCTTTTTTCGCAAACATATACTTCTCTTTTACATTCAACCATGCACTTTGGCATCTACAAAGTAAGGATCCACATAGATTATGGAGACCTTTGGAGATTCTCCCTTTAGCCAACATATCCCTCAAGAGATATCTTATGTTATTACAACATGAACTCAAAGAATTCCAAGAAGATATCAAAGAACAACTTTAACAAATGGAAGCACAAGATGAAAGATTGATTCAAGTGGTGAGGGGACTAATTAAGCAGCAAAAAACTATCAATCTTCAGAATACAATGGGTGTAAGGATGGTCAACGTTTTCTTTTTGTATTTCCATAGTTTGAGAATTTCTTTTCTAATGAATCCTATTCAGAGATTGAACAAAGTTAACTCTGAAGTTATCTATCTTGTGGGTACAACACAACTTTGATTGAACATTTTGCGATATATCATAGATTGACCTAAAGCACGAGAAAAATCCAAAGAAGGAGAAAGAGTCTTTTCTACCTCGTCAATTTCAATTACATGCTAGAAGAGCTTGCACGAGTTTTGCATGGAAGAAATAGTATAGTGTTTCATTTTATAAAGAATTGTTTTTGCAACATCTTTTTTATTTTTTGTTTGTATGCTTGAAAAAGTGCTTGAAGATGCATTTCAATGCAAATATGAAGATGACATAGTGATGGAAATCGAAGAATAACTTAACATCCTACAATCTACAGGTTTACATGAAGCAATCTCTTTTATTCATGATTCTAAGAAAGAATTCAACTCAGTTACAAATTATATCCATCCAATATACCTATAAACAAGAAAAACTCTCTTCGAAAACGAACCTCTGAAACTATCCCTTTTACTTTTTCACAACATACAGCTAGAGTACCTATAAATAAAATCCCATTGGCTCCTCTTTTCGAAATATAATTAACTCTTCTTTTCTAGCCTCTCAATTCGAAATACATGCGAAAAGAGCTTGGACTACATTTTTATGGAATTAAGGTGATAATGTTTCATTTTATATAGAATTCTTTCGGTACCATCTCCTTCTTTTGTATGCTTGAAAAAAGCATGAAGAAACATTGGAATGCAAATATGAGATGTCGTAGAGATGGGAATCCAAGCGTGACATCCCACTTCTATTCTGGATTCAGAATACAAGAAACTATGTGTCACATGTTGGAATTGTGGAAAACCTTAGCATAAAAAAGATAAGTATCAGTTGTATGTCAATAGACCTTAACTAGCACAAATACATAATATGGATGTAATTCAAGACAATATTGATCATACTTGGCCCAAAGAGTACTTTAAACATGCTATGGGTAATGAAATTTTAATTCATTTCTTGCTTTCTATGAAAGGAACTATTAACGATATGATTTTTTCTATTCCCCATGATGATGTTAGTTTGCATGATTTTATTTTTCAATATTTTCTCCATGGATTGCGCTTTGAAGCATTTCCATCTATTCATAAAGCTAACACTACATTTCAAGTAAATATATGAAATGTTACATGTGATATGAGGGATATTCAAATTTGCAAAGGTCCATATGAAGATAAAATAGATTTTCTTATTGATCCTTTACAATGATGTCATACTAGGAATGCCTTTTGTATTAACTATAATCCATGCATTGATTTGTGAACACGCTTTTGTGAGTTGTGGACGCACTCACATGACACATGTACAATCCAACATAAAGCAATGGATATTCACCCATGAATTGTCAAATTGATAGAGGATTTAGTGCTATGAAGATCTTCACCGATTCCAATAGACACACACACACACACAAAATGAAGCACACACACATGCACCAACATACACACATATGCAAAGAAGCATGGAAGAAGCCTACCTCATGAGCAAGAGACAAGAAGCTCAAAGAAAATCAGAATTTGATTAGATAGAAGAGTAGGAAGAAGAAGCTTATACATGAATGTCAATTGACTTTTATAGGCTACTTTAACAAATTGATCTTCTTCACATTGTAATGTGTGCCCTAGTTAAAATTAAGTCCTAAATCCTTGTTTGATGGCGAATTTGAGTGCAACAATATCCCATAATTTTTAGGGGATAAGGGAAACACTCCGCCACTAGAAGACTCATGAGCTTGCACAAAAATGGAGTAAAGTAAAATAATTTGGAATATGGAAAGATTTCTTAGAGTTGTTTTGTACATGTGATAAGTCAATTTGAGGGGTATAATTGGACTCACATGAGAATATCCACTATGCATCGGAATCACTAGGTCATATGCACTTGTGAAAAGTGAGACTAGCTAGCCCTCAAATGCCCAACATGTGCACATAGCAGTAGTTTGATACACACAAAATAATTATAAAACTGGGAGTATGACATAGTCAAGTGCATGGAAACATATGGTATGGTGATGATAGATGTGAGAACTGGTCAACTGATGCATGCAAAGTGGGTTTCAACCTCATAGGACACCTTCTACATGAAGGTGCGGAAGGGGTAGAAAAAACCTCATTCATGCGTTTCATGCAACAAAAACACATGAAAGCTCACAAGGAAGAAGATACACAAAAAGAAGGAGAAAAAAATTTTACAAGTTAGTCTTTATATTGTGGAAAAAAATCTTTACAATTATGTCACCAAATGACTTATATACAAGTGCCTTAAGTTTGGTCCTTTCACACAAGACACCGGCACTTTCTCTAGAAATGTCTAAAAATCCTACTGTTGTACATGGGTTTTGTTACATGCTTGAGGGAATATACATGTAGAGGACTCCTCTAGTGCATTGACAAATCTTTTATGTGTTCCACAATGTCGAAAATAGAAAAAAATATGGCACTACGTTTAAAACTTTTGTAGGCTTGATCTTCCTCTCTTCTTCTTTTTACTCCCTTGTTTCTCTAGTCTTCGACTCTCTACAACATTGTCTCCCTCTTTGTCTCTATTGTCCATACTAGGCTTCAATCTCATCTTGATCTCCACTCCATTCTTTTCAATTCAGGATTCTTTCTAGGGCTTCTTGCCTAGCTTCTTCCCGAGTTCTCTCTTCTTTCCTCTTATGGTTTTGATAACCTAAGATTTTTCTTAACATTTTTTGGTGATGAGATCCATATATCACTTTAGTTATCATCAACTTATGTAGTTGTGAACGTTATCTCCATCTACAATGGGTATGTTAATAGCTCCAGTAGAGAAAATGTGGTTAATGATTGAATACCTTATTCGAATCTTTAGCTTGTTCATTGGCTTATGGGTGATAGGATGTATTTTTTCTTCAAAAGGAAGTTTGGCTGATGCCTACTCCCCCATGCTTGAATTAATAAAAGGAAAATTACATTGCGAATGGGCATAGTGCCCTTAGGATCCTTTATATCCCACAAAGAAGGGGTAGAATGGCCTAGAGGCCCAATAGCTATGCTAATTCAAAACTTGTAGGGTACCTAAGACACAATGGGTCACAAATGTTTTAAAGAAATCTGTCAAGAAGTTTAAAGATTATTTGTTGCCATCATCTTCTACCTAACAGAGGGATTTTTGAATTGATCACTCTTTTGGATGGACATGAAATTTGATCACACATCTTTCTTTCCATATCTTCCAAAGCGCTTCCCCTCTAATGGCATTGCATGTGCAACCAATTGTTTTTGCAAGTAATGCTTGTTTCAAGCTGAATTGCCTTGGTAAGCTCAAAATCCTAGTGAGAGATTGATAGATTGGGTAGCTTCCAAGACATGAGAAGAAGAGATGGCCAAGGTCCTCTCTACGCCAAACACAATTCTTACACTAGTGAGGGGCTCCACATATTTTATTAGCTTTGCCATTGGTCCAAATCCCATGATAGAGCATTTTCCACATAAGAACATATTTTGTGTTTGCAATGAGAAGATGCCACACGTCCCCACACACAAGTTGTCATCTGATGCTAGACCATTTTTAACATCATCTCATATTAAAGGAGATATGAGAGTCAAGGTGCTTATGGATCCTCAAATTTCTATCCAATTTTATTACCATTGGCCCATCTTAACCCTTTAATTGGGGTTGGTTCATTCCTGATAAGGAGATGAGTTTGTGATCTTGCATCCGAAAAGGCACCAACCATCATAGTCAACTCTCGTAAAAGAATCTATGTCCTAAACTCTTATCCAACAACCTCTCTCATGGTTCCAAATATGTTTCTTACTTGTTAAAACTTTTGTTCCATATCTTCTTTTCTCTTTGGATGTTCTTCGATTCAACTGCTTTGATTCCCTTAACAAGAAACATATAGGGTCATTTTGTGTAGTTTTGGCAGCCCATTTCTAGTCTTTAACCTCTTCCATATGGATCAAACATGTTGAGGTCATTTCAAAGTCACAAGAAACTAAGAAAACATCAAGGTGAGCTCATCAAGTTCCTTCCACCTAGCATTTATAGCACACATTCTGGAGATTCTTGTATTGAATGTTTTGCTCATGAAGACACAAACCTTCAGAGTCAATAATCTTCAGGTCTAGGTATAATTTGCCCTTACAAAATGGCTCAGAACCTGACTGCTAAGTGGATTGTGAGGGCAATCAACTCTAGAATTTTTTAGGCCTTGCTAATCAAAAGAAATGTTAACAAATTTTCTCTTTTGGGTTATAAAGCTTGGACTAACCCCAACATTTGGGACCTGATTGCTTCTCCCCACCCTTATACTCCCATTGGTAGTACTCTTTGTTATAGACTTTGGAAAAACTGGATGCGTGTGAAGAAGGAGTGCAGACCAAACCAGTCTTACTTTGAGTGCTTTGAGTATTTTATGTAGGAACATATCTGGCATGTCTGGCTAGCCCAGTGGATCAATGGGAGACTTGGAATCAAAGAACACAAATGTTGTAACATGGGCTATGTTAGCTGGAGAGACTCCACTACAGAAGGAGTGATTTTGTCTAATGCCCACTTCTTTAAATCTACTAACTGCTCCTCAGGTTGCTTATAGGTGTTACTGGCTCACAAGAGGATGTTGGAGGACAAGATCAATACCTTCACAAAAAGAAGACCTGTCAAACTCTAAGATGTGGCCTTGGACATTATGAAAAGGTTCAAGAAGCTCACAGGATCTATTTCTCTTATCTTGCAGAGGCTTAACAACACCTGGAAAGTTTACTAGAATTGTGATCAATGGCAGCACAAATTTATGTGCATTTGGTATCTCCCCACAAACATTAAACATTCTCACCTACTGTGGCTCTTGATACACAAAGCTGTCTGGTGTGGAGACAAAGCCAGCAAGTATCAAATTAATGATGGTGTACGTGTCTTGTGTGACTCTGTGGAGGACATCCCCCACCTATTCTTCAACTATAAGCATGCTCAACTATACTAGTCTGCTCTTCAACCTATCTGCCTTAGACTAAAAATTCAGCTCAGTTACCATGAGGCACTGTTAGGCAATTGCCACAACTTTGATTTTCTACTTTGGAACTTGTGGAGAGCCCAAACAATCTGGCACATCTGCAGGAGTCGTAATGAAGCTATTTTTAAAAGAAATAGTGGTACAACCCTCTTGAATCAGCTCTTTAAGGGCCTCAAGAGCATTGGGAACCAATGTCTGGAGGCTATTGTCTATGCTCCCAATGAGGACTTCCACCTCTCCCGGTTTCTCAGGCTCACTGCCCCTAACAAATGGTGAAGCTCCCTTCTGAAATTGGACTCCAATAATAAATTTGATATGGTCCTTTATTGTACCTAATTTCTGCTCCTATGTGAGCCTGTATTTCTCCCAATGTACCCCGTGATATACATGGACTGAAGTGTGATCTTTTATGGTCATGTTAACATTCTCTTGTAATTTCTTCTCTAGTGTTTCTCAAATGTGGCAGTATGGATTCAATTATGATAGCATTCATTGTAACTCGATTTTGAGCCTTCACATTATACACATAGTAAGTTGTATCATGGGTATGTGTCTTGCAGATTTTGCAATGTTGTTGATTCAATCCATAATTTCTTGCAATGTGTCCTAGATTCTTATATTTTACACAAAAAAAAATGCTTAGTTGCATTCGTACCCTTATCTTTTGCAACTTGTAGCTCAGTGATGAGTAGCACCTCCTTTAATGTCAAGCCGGGAAGACGAGAGGATGGTATGAAGACCTCGAGCAAGTGGCGGCACAAGTGCGTGAGTGAGAAGCACACTAGCATGCACACACATACACACACACGCGCACACACGGCAACACAAAGAGTGAGGATCAATGGAGTTCTTAGATTGCTTTCAAGAAGCTCTTACAAGTTTGTTTCAATTACAATCTCCTCTCAAAAATGAGCTCTCTAGCTCTTTTTATAGTTTTTGATTAGCTTTGGCCCTGTTCAGACCTAGTGTCCGGCCTAGTTAAAAATTAGGTTCCAGGGCTTATTTGAGGGCTCAAACGAGATCTAAAAAATACGAAAATTGGCACGTAGATACTTCTAAGGCTCCTCAAGCTCAAGGACTCCTTGGCTTGCACAAAATGGAGCTACAAAAATATGAAATGGTATTTACAATGGTGTTTAGTGATGAGAATCACTTTTAATTGGTGTAAGGGTTTTGAAAAACTAAAGGGTTGCCTTAGTGCTAGATCTGCGTGAATGCTCATACGTGCTTCTTCCTGAAGAAAAATATTGGCCTATTTGCCAGATTTTCGTTGACTCCCTTGTCTACTTGTGCCTTCTCTCCCTTCTGACTCTCTTCTCTGACTGCCATGCCTCGTTAGTCCTTCAGTTCCATGTCTGCTGCTAACACCCCCCCCTCTCTCGCGTCTGTCGTCCCTGACAGACCCTTGTTGTGTGGGTTTTTGGATGTAGTATTCGACGACATCCTGCGCCAAGTGATGTTCGGCAATTCTTAATCCTTTGGCCAAATCTGTGAGTAGAGCATCCCAATCTACCGGCCCGGGAACCTCTGGATGTGGTATACGTAGCTTTTTGGAATGGAGAGCATGTTCCACTGCAAACAACTGCAAGAGATGGGATGGTCTGGGAATGAATATCTCGGAGTGATATTCCCAGAATCCCATGACAAACATCTCTTCAAACGTTTGTTTGAAGCAGGCCGGTAGATATTTCATGCGAGCATGCCATGCATACACAACATTAATCGATGGGGTTGTGCTCATGTCGTATACAAGGTCCTGATTACCTTCATTAAATCCTAGTGCTGAGAGATGCGGTTCCTTGACATTTTTGAAGGTCCTGAAGGTGACCAACATAAGTTCGAAAATCTTCAGGCACATCTGAGTCATGACATCAGGTACATTCTTGAACCGGACCCCCCAATGTCGAATCGTTGAAATCATATATCCAATAGTAGGTGGGCCCTTAGGGGGTGCGAAGTACACATAATTGAGCCACTTCTCACAGCCTTTAATCGTCAGCACTATTTGTGTGTACTCCGGCCATGATCTCCTTCGAAATACAGGGCAATAACATGGGTTATATTTGATGTACAATGGCATGTTGTTCCATGTTCTTACCATTTCCGGGTAGGTTTCAAGCAGCCGAATTCTCCAAGTCGGTTGGCGAATATGTCCCTGCTTGGCACTTTCTGGGATGTCGTCAGGTGCAAACTGTGTGGCAGAGGTTGGTTCCCTTGAGGTATGGTGCTTGATTTCCGCATTATAATCCGCCATTAGAACGCAAAAAGGAACATACAGGTCGTCCGATGGGCCGATCCACCTATGGTGTGAGAGATTCTTAAAATAATCGGATTTTATTACAACCTCCTCCAGTTGTGACATCAATGCGATTTGGACTGCCACCCTGTCATCATGTGTCGTGGCTACTTTCTCTAACTTTTGCATCCATTCAGGTGCCTCAATTTCAATTGTGTCCATGCCCTGTTCTGTTCGCTTACCCCCGGGTGTTGGCATCGGGACATAGGGATCCTCGAATGTTTCTTCTACTTCAATTGGCACAAGATCGTCAGGCTCGGGCTCTACCAGAGGGGAGGGCTGACACTCGTATTGCATGACCTTGCTACGTAATTCCTCAAGTTCTGCCCGGAGTTTAGTGACCTCTTCAGATGTATCTTCTACGGTTGTGATCTTGCTGGGTGATGTCTGTCGGGTGGTCAACTGCCTTAGCAAATCATCTCTCTCTTTTTCTAAAGCGGCATGGGCCTCCATTAGATCTGCATGAGTTTCTAACACTACTTTCATATTCTCAGAGGGAATAGCCCTGAATCGCTCTGGGTCAATCTCCTGTGGGGAACCCTCCATGGTCGCCTCCAGATTTTCTTCGTTCTGTTTCTGTAATCGTTTATTCTCCTCTAGCGCTGTCGACATGTGCTTGCGTAGGAGGCCCAAGTTCCGTCGAAGCTTAAGGTTTTCCGTGATCTGAGAATGTAGCAGCTCGTCCATGTGACGTCGTTCTTCATCATCTGCTTGGGGTGGGTTGGCTACTAATTGTGCATATTGTTCCTGTAATGTCACGTGCTGCTGTTGTAGTAGCTGCTTCTGCTCTTCAAGATCCCTACATCGTGCTTGGAGATCTGTGTGGCTTCGGAAAAGCCTTGTATGTTGGTTGTCAAGGTGTTGGTAGTGTTGCTGAAGTTGGGACATGCATTGATACATATTATTAAATACATTATTAAGAGGGATGGTGGGAGAAATGGTGTTGAATGCAGAGGGGAAGGGAAAGGGAAAGGGAATTGTGGATGCAGTACTGGAGAAGGGTGAGGGGGGAGGTGGGGGAATGGGAGATTGTGGGTAAATGGGGGGTGGGAGAGGTGCAGAGGTGGGTGACACCTCCATGGATTCAAAAGTGGAGGCCGTGGTGGGAGTGACTGTGGACATGGGGATTGTGGTTGCGGTGAGAGTTGTGAACGTGTATAGAGGTGTGTGTAATTGTGAACTCCCAGGAAGCGTGATCGGAGTAGTGGGGTTTACCGTGGCTGTGGTTAGACTTATGTTTTCAGTGGAAATAGAGTATGTGGGTTGACTGATGGTTTGTGCATCGGTGTATGTAGTGGGTTCGGAGGTGGTGACAGTAGAGGTTACAGTGGTAGAGGGAGGTGAATGGGGCGGATGTGGGGGAGAAGGTGGCAAGGGAGGTGATGGAGGTGCACTCGATGTGTGGGCTTCCTCAGTGTCGTGAACAGTGTGTGCTGTGCCAGTGGTTGTGGGGGTGCCTTGTGGTCCTGATCCTAATACATTCATTCGTTTTCCCATTCGTGGGGGGCATCTGCCATATCTTTTCTCTGTCCTTCGTGATTGCACTAGTGCAGTATGCACCGTTTCGGGTACTCCCAAAGCGTCCGATATCATTTCCAAGGTGGCACGGTATTGCTCGTCCACACCTTCCTCCTCCAGAATCTGGTTCATGAGGGCTTTACCTGCAGCTAATGATAGTCTGTGTTGCTCTTGAACTCGGTTCATCGTATCGTAGAGCTTCTTTAATGCGTTAGTATAGGCTGGGGCACCTTCTAGTACTTGTAGGGCTTCCTGATCATACTCTTGTTCTTCTGCTTCTGATTGTCCACCCTGTGCCTCCTCATGTGCTTCTTCTTCATCGTCCACATTGACTACGTCCGGTTGGCTGGGCTGGGCTTGGTCTGGGGCAGTTTGCTGTCCACCAGCTTGCTCTGCTTCAACTTCCGCATTTACAGCTTCGATGATCCTAGCAACTTCTTCATCCGTTAGATCCTCCAAAGTGAATCCATGCGGGAATTCCAGATCAGTAGGTACTGGTGGAAACACAAGGTTAGGGCCATCTGTGTTGTGCCTGGGTAACCTGATAGTAAATGGTTGTACTCGTCGGGGAAGTCTTGGGGTTGTTTCAGGCGTTAGGGTTGCACCGCGAGCTTGTGCACAAGGCATCTAGACAGCGCCTCTCATCTTCTTTGAGGGAGGCCCTACAGCTGACAATCTGCGTTGAAACTCCTGTGCTCTGGTCCAAATGAGAGCCCTCTGCACCGGTACATCATATGCGAGACATCTGTACACAATTCTTGTAAGCGCACAGCAACCATACAGTACAGACTTTTGCTTCTTATACCATCTCTGATGAGCCATATGAATCTGGTTGATAATCCAGTGGGGCATATTGATTGTCAAATCAAAAGCATCCGCTAGGTAGAGGCTAAACCAGATCTTTTTGGGAGGCATTGTGAACCTTTCCTGCGCGGGGAATGCGAAATGTTGCATGACCATGCGTAAGTGAATGGCGATCGTAGGTGTCATCGCAACCATGTCCTTCAACTTCGTCAGATTCCTGTTCTTCATATTGTCTGGAACCATAGTCTCTTTCTCTGTTGGAATGTGCATACCTTTCATGTCGAGTGCTTCTCTTACCAAGTTGATAGTCAAGCGGAAACGCTTCAGCTCGTTGCCCCTTGTGAGTGATGGGAGCACAAAGGAGCTGTATCCTTTCTTGTCTTTGCTTGGAGTGAGGGTGCTAATTAAGTATGAGCACCTTAGAAAATCTGGCTTTGGTAGTTGGAACTTGAAGTAATCATAAAGCCCAGCCTTCTTCCATATCGACTTCACTCCTTCATTCCTTCATTATTCTGTAGCTTTTCAAACTCCCTGGTAAAGAAGTGGTATCTGCCCCAACGTCCATTGAATTCTACCTCGGACTCCCACATGTATGTGCCTTCACCCAGAGGTCCAGCAACGTCACTGAACCAGTGTGAGGTTTTGCCCACCGGCATTGTGTGACCCTGTGGAGGATTCTGAATCGGTATGGCATGTAATGCCCTTAATGCCACTGGTCTTTCCTTTAATTCCTCCTCGACCGGAAGGCTTTCGATGTCCACCACTTGGGGGCTGGTGCCTCCTTGGGAGCTAGTTCCTACCGTATCTGCCATGTTACTTCTTGCTGCCTGTCTCTGTGAGAATATACAAACATGTGTTAACATTGTATAGGACAAGGGAGGACCGCTGTTGTTCCCATTACAATATTAACATGAGGGTCGGAAGCGAATAATGGGTTAGTAAGTGCTCGGTGCGAGTGTGTGTGCGGTTAGCCGTTCGGTAGACCTAAAAGTTAAGTGGAATGATGGAGTGTGATAGTGATGTGGTTAGTAAGTTATCATGGATTTACAAATGGGGTCTGGGGGTTTGTTACAAGTCTGAGGCTGCCAAATGCAGTGGATGGGTTTTGCTCTTGGTTTCGTAGAGACTCTAGAGAGCTTTATCGGTGTCTCGGTTTGAAAATGAGGCCTTTTAGGGACCCACTTACAAGTGATTATGTGCGTGCTCATGGGCCTTGGTGTGTTCCTGAGTGTTGAAAACGAGTGAATACTGGCTGTGCGAGTGGATGGGTTATGCTGTATGGGTTGTGGCCTCGGCGTAGCTACTTGCGCCCGTAAACAAGCCTTAGGCACCCAAATTTGTCTTGATTGTGGGCTAGCCTTTATCGACTCCTTGGGCACCCAAATAGCTGTCACGTTAGCAGAAGAATTTCTGAAAGACTTCTTATTAGTATCGTGTTGTCGATGACTAATAAGAGGCTCTGCCTGTGTGGTTGGCTTGAGTGCAACCGGGTGTTCGCCTTTCCGTACCCACACTTGTTTCACTTGCTGGGACATTTTGTTGCGCAGGTACTTTTGATTTCTGACATAGGAAGTACTCTGCTTCTTCTGCCTTTGATCCATCTTTGGTTGCTGCCTCCTTCTGGCCTTTGGAAAAGAAGGGAGTTCCGTTGCATCCCTGACTCCTTTTTTGCGAATATCATTCCTCTGCAACACATAGTTTTGGACAAGAACAACATGGTCGTCTTCATGTGTACTCCTGGAAGGACCAGGAGTCTGTGCCTTTCCTAGTTCCTTGAGTGCTCCATTATCTAACTCTACTGTAATTCGACTATGATTGACCCAAACCTGAGAAGTCCACTTCTTAGGTTTAAGTTGACCGCTTGGTCATAGATCCAGTCTTGACCCAAGACAAGAGGTTCAGTGAGATCCTCGTCTTGACACACTAGTACTTTAACTGTTATTGCCTCATCATGAATGTAGAGGGGAAGTTCCACCTCGCCCATGCAAGGGGTTTCCACGCCTCCCAATCCTATGAGATATGTTTCCACAGGATTGACAGTTAACTGCAACTCTTGGCAGTAAGACAATTTAACAGCACTAGTGGCTGCACCTGAGTCAATCAAGGCTCTTACGGTCCTTGCACTCTTTCCTTGTCCTATATCTAGGGTTATGAAAGGACGTCGATCAATTATCCTATGCGAGCTTGTTCCTGCGACTTCACACATGGCCATAGGATATCCTTGATCTGCATAGTCATTCGTTCTAGGTTGATCTCTACCTTGCCTTCGTAACTTCATCCTTCTGATGCGTTCTAAAGCTTCTGCTTGAGCTTCTTCTCGAACTCGCTTTTCTTCCTCTTTGCGTTTTTTAGCAGTGTTGAGTCGGCTAAGCATTTCCTCCGTGAGGGGTTCTTGATACAACTTGACTCTGCAACCGCTAATATAGTTTGGGAGAACATCACCCTCTAATGTGGCCAGTTGTACTGCTCCACTCGTGGAGATCCTATTGATGATCATAGGTCCGTAGCCTCTCTTTTCTAGTTTCCTTGCGTGTTGTTTCAGTGTGTAGACTAAAACTAGATCTCCTGCTTTCAAACCCTTATCCTTCACATGGGCATCGAAGTATGCCTTCTGTCTCTTCTTAGCTGCATATATCCCTGCAGCTGCTCTCAGCCTTGTTTCTCCTAATCGTTCAAGGTCAAAGATCCTAGAGGAGAGCTCATGACCTGTCCATTCGTGCTCTTGTGCTACTTTCAACGTAGGTATTAAGAAGTCCAAGGGTAGCACTGCGTTTTGGCCAAATACCATCTGAAAGGGGGTGGCTTGGAGTACCATTTTGTAGGCAACTCGGTATGCCCAAACAGCATGGTGCAGCTGTTTGTCCCAATCAGAGCGTTTAGTGTTCACTAATTTTGTCAGTACATTGCATAAGATCTTATTAGTGCTCTCAGCTTGTCCATTAGCTTGAGGGTGATAGGGGGCAGACTTCTTGTGTATTACTAAGAATTCTTGGAGTAGATTCTCAATCACTTCGTTCAAGAAATGAGTGCCTCTATCGCTTACAAGCTCTATAGGTAGCCCATATCTTGTGAACACATTCTCAAACAAGAATTTAGCAGTTGTCTGAGCGTCATTCTTTGTCGTAGCTTTTACCTCCACCCACTTGGTGAGATAATCTGTTGCAACAATGATGTATTCTGCATGGGAACCCTTAGCTAGGGGATTAATAGGACCTACAAAGTCTATTCCCCACTTAGAGAACGCACGTCCACCCATCATAGGTTTCAGTGGCATCTCATCTTTGCGTATAGGATACTGAGTTCGCTGACAGACATCACACCGTTTCACATAGGTATGTGCATCCATGTGAAGGGTAGGCCACCAGAAGCCCGCAAATAGTATTGCCTTGATCACCCGATCTGGTCCAAAGTGTCCTCCTGCTACACCTTGGTGAGCAGTTTCCAAGATCTTAAGATATTCACTCTCATGGACACACAGTCTCAGGTAATCATCTTTACCACGCTTGTATAGATTATCACCAATGAGTGAGTAATCCTGGGCTTCTTGTTCTAAACTCCTTTTCCTAGCCAGAGTCATGTCTGGAGGGAATGTTTTTGTCCTCAAGAAGGATACTAGAGGTTCACTCCAATCTGGCACTATGGATACTTGATAAAGAGTGGCGTGTTCCACTGGTGGTTTAGTGCAACAGATTGGGCATTCCTTGCACAACTTTTGGACATCTGCTTCCATAGTTGGCCAATGCACACCGAGTCTCCTTAGCGTCTGTAAAGTTCGTTGCCTTGAGTAGTGTTGCTCTAACGCACCTACATGTGCTAATTGCAACCATTTAGCGTACTCATCCTCTTCTACGCAACAAGCCAAGATCCCTTGATCTGTGTGCTTGTACATACTTCCTGCCATGATGTGATACTTTTGGGCTTTTACGACCTCTCTATTCCGTGTGTTTACCACTGGATGGTTAGGCCCGTATGACAATACTGGTACCAATGGCTTAGCCCACTGTGGCACCACTTCCAAATTAAACAAGTAAGCGTCAGGAAGGTCATCTGATACTCCTTGTGGGGCTTCTCCCGATGTGAGCCTAGAGAGGTGATCTGCTCTCAAATGAGTCCTCCCTTTCCTTACTACGACTTCAAAATCATATTCCATTAGCAAGAGAAACCATCTCACTAATCTTCCTGTATTGCATGGCTTGTTTACGAGGTATAGCAATGCCTGATGATCAGTAAAAAATTTAAACTTATTTGCAAGCAAATAGTGTCTAAATTTCTTAACTGCATATACCATGCCTAAGCCTTCTCTCTCCGTAGTGGTGTAATTTCGTTCAGCTGCATTCAATTGTCTACTGGCATAGGCAATTGGAAGATCCATATTACCTTCACCAGTAGGTTGAGCAAGTACACACCCAATAGCATAATTGGATGCATCCACATGAACATGGAATGGTTTATTCCAATCTGGTGTGGTCAAGATTGGTGCTGAACATAATCTTCGTTTAAGCTCCTGGAAGGAATTCTCACATTCATCCGTCCACTCAAAGTTAGTCAGAAGTCCGTACATGGGCTTTGCAATTACAGCATACATGTGAATAAATCTTTGGTAATAACCACAATGCCCCATGAAAGCTTGTACTTCCTTGACATTCTTTGGCCTAGGTAGCTCTGCTATGGCTCTCACTTTCTCCTCGTCAGTAGATATGCCATTCTTTGACACTATGTGTCCTAGAATCTTGCCTTGCCTTACCATAAACACGCACTTTTCTGGGTTCAGGCAAACTTGATATTCTCTACATTTGTCAAAGATTTGTCTGAGCTCAGGGATATGGGTTTGTCTAATGTTGGAATGAGCACAAAGATCATCAACATAGACCTCTAAATTCTTCCTCAGGAACTCCTTAAACACATGGCACATCAGCCTCTGTAAGGTAGCTGGTGCATTGGTAAGCCCAAATGGCATGACTCTAAAAGCAAAAATGCCCCATTCAGTGGCAAAGGCAGTCTTATGTTGATCCTCTGGAGCTATGGCTACTTGATTGTAGCCCGAAAATCCATCAAGGAAGCTGTACACTTCCTTGCCTGCTACTCTTTCTAAGAGATGCTTTGTGATAGGAAGCGGATAGTTATCCCGAATTGTGGCCGCATTAACCTTTTTCAAGTTAATGCACACACGCAGCTTTCCATTTTTCTTGGGCACAACTACGATGGGGGATATCTACTCAGTGTGCTCAATTTCATAGATAAATCCAGCTTCAACCAGTCTATCTATCTCTTCATTGATCTTAGCAGCGTAATTGTCGTTATATGTGTAGGGCTTTTGTTTAGAGGGTTTAGCATCTGAAGTCATGGGGATGGTGTGTGAGCATATGTCAGGGTCAACACCTTTCAAATCCTTGTAACTCCAAGCGAATACATCTCTGTATTCTCTTAGCAGGGCTATTAACGCATGCTCTTCTTCCTCTGTTAGGTCATGGCCTATGTACGTGCATCTCTCCTCTCCTTCTTCTATGGCCACTACTATTTTCTTGGTGGTTTCTTTGTTATCATAGGCCTCTCCTACTTGTGCCTCTCGTTTAGGCATTCTTATCATGACTCTCCTGTCGTCTATCTCATACTTCTTAAAATTTTCCGGGACCTCAAACAAAGATTCTTCCTCTTCTGGTGAGGCTTCTCTCTTCTTTCGTTTCTTTCCTTCTTCCTTCGGAGTCACGTGTGTTGTTAATCTTACATCATTTGTAATCTCTCCATGCCTCTGGGGTTGAAATTCTACTTCATGGAAGTATTCTTCATCTGATGCAAATGGTGGGTCCATAATGATTGACTCTAGATCGGAGTCGCTTGCATCCTCAAATGCATCAGGGCTAGGTTCGCATTCTTCTAGAACTGCCTCTCCCATGATTGGCTCTATGGAGAAGACTGAAATGTCATAGCCATCCTCATCACAGTGAGGTGTCCATTGTTCTTCATTGATGGCTACGTCCATGGTTGCTAAAATTTCTGCCCAGCCATGGAGTTCAAATTCCTCATCAGGAAAAACTACAGGTGCATAGGCTAGGTCTTGGATTGATCTATGGGTTTTGTTTGCACCTATTTCTCTGGCCTTTTCTCTCTTCTCTTCCTGTACTGCTACTTTGCACATCCATAAGTGGGTGTCTTCATGCATCCATGAGGATCCTGACCCTATGGAATGCAGAGATTCCGTATCATCTTTGGCTCTATGGATGGGATTCCACTGGATAGGAGGTACATCTCTATGAGAGTAATCTTTGAGATTTACTTTGGTTGTAACACCTAAGTGTTGCAGGTATAAAGAATTGGTTCCCCAATCCTGTACCACTTGCAACTGTCGCATAAATGGTCTTCCCAAAATCATCTCATAGGCATGATTTTTGCTGAAATCACATATAGCAAAGCTATGCTCAAACTCAACACCACATGTGGTGAGAGTTATGCCTTCTAGCAATCCCAAGGGCCTCTCTATATGACCATCGGCCATTTGCAATTTCATCCTCATGGGTCTGAGTGCTGGCTTGCCCCAACGCTTCCATAGGGAAGTGGTAGCGATAGCAACTCCTGCACCTGAGTCTAAAATGGCCTTGGTGGTATGTCCTTGATAGGTGATGGGCAGGTAGGTGTTTCCTTCTTCCCCTTCACACATTTCTCCTATGTCCAAGGGTATTTCTGGCACTGTCGTCTGGGATCCTACCCGGGAACGTGGTTTTGCAACTTCAGTTACTTGACTGGCTACATATTTCCGCGCTTTTGGTCTATCCTTAGGCAGTTCTTCCAAAGTGAGATCGCGCTCCACCTCGGTGTTCTTTACTACCTCCGTGTTCCTAGGTATGACTGAGTCGTCGTTCCTTACCATGACTGTGGGTGCTCTCATACACGTGGACTTTGCTTCCCATGGGCCTGTGAAGTGGGGTAGCTCTTGTATGGAATTAGACTCAAAGTCCAATCTTTCGTGAGACTGAGTACTCTCATGTTCCCCGTAAATAGATGGGATGTCTTGTGAGAATTGGTCGTGTGCATCATCCACAAGTTCAAAGGGAGGGGCGACTTCACTTTCGTTATCCCATTTGTCTTCTTGAATCTCTCGTAGGAAGTCTGGTGCAAACCGATTCATAGAAGAAGAAGTGTCTGGCTCCGTAGAATTAGGCACATAAGCAACCTGGGAAGGAGGGCTTATTCTATCGTTGGCTCTCTCCTCGTTCTCATAGATGGCTGGAGTACAAGCTTCCTGGGGAGGATTACTTATTCTATTACTTTTCCGAACAGGCTCATACGCTCCCTGAGAAGGGATGTAGGCAACCTATGGAGGTACGTAAGCTTCCGAGCGAGGCTCATCTGCCTTTTGGGGGGAAAGATAAGCTTCTTGAGGAGGCACATGGGCTTCCTGAAGAGGCTGGCTTATCCGTTCTCTTGCCCTTTCCGTTCTTTGAGGGGCAGGTTCCTTTTCTGATTGTGCAGTTAGCCTCTCTATTCTTTCTAGCAGTCCATCAAAGTGTAACTGCGTCTTAGCTGAGCTAGAGATGTTAAAGAGGCGGCTAGCTTCGAACATGGTTTGAGCCAATTCCACCATCTTAGCACAAATTTTAGTTCGTTCAAGCTCTAGCTCGGCTCTAGGGTAGCATTTTTCATGATCGGTTATGGTTGGCCCTTCTTGGATTCTGGCCTGATATGCTTTAAGCATCATGTTTAGGTCCTCGGGAGTGGGATCTGCTAGGACTGATCCTACTTTGGGGGGTGGTGGAGTCGTATGAGGCGGGTTGGAAGGTGGTGGGTCGGATGGAGATGGGAATGGTAGTGGTGGAGTAGTGTGAGAGGGAGTTTGAGTTGTGAGTTCGGTTATTCTGGCTCTTGTTTCTCTTACGCTTTCCTCGAGTTCACTCATCTTCTTTGCCCATTTCCTTTTCATTCTTTCCCGACTATCTTTCCAAGCTCTAGTCCTTTTCTTGGTTATGCTCTCAGTTTCACTAGCCTCTGGGTCCTTTTCCTGGCTTGCCCCTTGGTTTTGCTGCAATGCCTGAGCTCTAGTGACTACCTGTACTGGTGCAGTGGAAGTGACACTTCCTGAGGAATCTACAACCAACCCAATCACATTAATGGGAGTGATTTTTGGCATATTATTAGGATTCTTAGGGCAATCTCGTAAGAGATGCTCCTTTCCACACTCTTGGCAATAGCCCTGGATTGTCACTGATTGGGGTTGTGTAGGTGCAGGCATGGGGCAATCACGAATGAAGTGATCTCCCTGACATCTGTAGCATGGTCCTCTAGGAAATGGTGGTCGTACCTGCCTAGGTTGGGGTCTAGGGTTGGGGTTTATATACATGACATTCGTGTAATCTGACTCCCAACTTAGTTCATTTGGCTCTTCACTATAGTAGGACTCACCATGTTCAGGAGATTGCATGTAGTAGGCTTGGGGACTATCAACATCTGTAGAATCAAAGCTATGGTCACTGGGATCACTTTCTGAGATCAATGGGGTTACTGGTACTATGGCCCTATTCAGGTTTTCTTCTGCAGTTGTATACTTTACAGGGATTACATTAGCGGGGTTTGGAGGCTGTTGAGCTAGCACCGGTTGGGGTCTCTGTTGGGCCTGATATTGTGGTTGGTAGGTTTGTTGGGGTCTAGCATATTGTTGTGGTGGATTTTGGTTCTGGTATCTGCCTTGTTGGTAGGGCTGAGGGTAGGTTTGTCTGACCGCTTGCTTGTTGTAAGGACACTCTTGTGCTGTGTGATTTGTGTATCTTCGTTCTATGGTGCAATATTGGCTATTTGGATTGATCTGGGGTTGAGCCATAATGGGACACACGTTTGCCATATGGTCACCCCCGCATGTATAGCACCTCTTCGCTGGGGTAAACCTCGGAATTTGTTTGCTAGAGACGCCTAGTTTTTGGGCCACTTTCTCTGCGAGTTCCTCAATTGATGTGGATTGTGTGGAAGAGTGACTAGATGCACTATCTGAATCTTTGTAGATTTTGGAAAGCTCTAGTTCTTCCCCTAGGTTATCTTCAATGTCAATGCACATGCGTACACACTCTTCTATAGTCCTAGGGTCCTTCAGATACACATAGGATCTCAATTTCGTACTCAGCAATCCATCAAGGAATAAGGCTACTTGTTTGGCAGGTGTGGGTAACTCCGAAACAGGGCATCTTTCAAGATATTGCCTAAATCTTCTTCCTGCAAGTCTCACGGTTTCTTGAGGGGTTTGCTTGAAGCTGTGAATCAGCGAGGAGGTATTATGCCTTATGCCACTCTTAGAGAATTCAATAATGAAAGCCTCTAGGAGTTGGTCTATGCTCCTGAACTGCCTCTCATTTAGTGGCTGAAACCATGTCAGGGCAGTGTTCCTAAGGGTCAGACCAAAGGCATTGTACTGCGTGAATAGATCATCCACTTGTTCAGCTCTCAAGACTTGCCTAAACTCAGCCACATGATCGTATGGATCTCCCGTGCCATCGAAGTAGTTCTTCATGGACTTAACTAGCTGAGTCGGTCTCAAAGTCCTTGTGTGCTCTCTAGGTCGTGGTAGAGGGAACTCATCCACATTTCTTTGATTCCTGTGAGCTCTGAGTATCTCAAGCTCTACTCTATTCGTTTCCGTCCTCGTTCTTTCTCTGCCCACTGTGTTAGCAAAGCTGACTTCTGGTCTATCTCTACTTCTGTCTCTTTGCATTCCCTGAGCTTGGGATGTTCCAGCTCCAGGGTGACCATAGGATACATTCGATCTCGGTTGGGGGAAAATAAATTCACCCTTCCAAGTGTAAGCATGCCTATCATTTTCCGTAACCACAAAGATCCGTTCTGAAGCGTGATCTAAGTAGGTCACTCTGCCTGGGCTATCCGGATCCTTAAACTCATAGATCATGATAGTTCCTATATCAGTTGGCTGATTAGATTTATACCTCCAAAAGGCTTCGTTAGTTTCTCGATTGAGGAGCAACTCTATGCTCTTATTATCCTGGGGAATCCATTCCGGTGTGATAATCCTAGTGAGAGCTGATTTACCTCGAGGGGTTCTAGGTTCTGCCCCCATGTTTCCTTGCTCTAAGTCCCCTAAGTCCGCTTTTGGGATCACATTTCCAAATTCGTCCGTCCTATCTGGGTGACTGGTGACTACGTATATGGTTCCTTCTTTGTCCAAGTAAGCTCCGTTTTCAAACTTGACAGCTGGGCGCTCTAGTCCTATGGATTGGTCAGGGTTCTTAATCTGTACCACAGATCTTCCTAAGCCGTCCTCATAGATGCTAGCACCTAATCGATTGGTCCTAAGGTATTCCAGCTGAGTCTTGTATGGGCCTTCTACCCTGTGCAAGTATGGCACTCCTGAACTTCCCGTAGGTCTGTCCATGCCTTGAGACATCTCTGACTCACTGGTCTCAGAGCTAGGGTAGTACGAGTGGTCGCTCAACTGCTGGGCTCAAGACCTAGCAGTGTGGTTAACACTAGCCTCTGAAGACCTAAGGCTTTGTCTCTCCCTTACTAGATGTCGTCCTGATCTAAGGTTCATATGCCTATCTAAGTAGCCCAATTCTTTGCCCAGAGTACAACCTCGTTGTTGATCAATTGGTATCAGTCACTTGATTCTTTTTAGTTATTTATCGTGTTTAAGGTCTTGTCTGATATTACGTCGTCAGGAATACTTGAATGTTCTTCGTGCTTTCAGGTTGATCGTTCCACGTTAGGTTCTTTTCCTTTATGTTATCGACAGTACAGAGATTAGATTTTTAGCTTGAACTTGAGTTTTTAGGTAGTCTTCAACTTGATACCTGCCTATCGTCGCTCTGACTTACTCCTACCTCTTGTCGTTCTTAGCCTAAACTATGAATTGACAGAGGAGGTTAAAAGTTTCCAACCTTTTGTTTCCTGCTTGGTTGCCCTTGAGTGCCCAGGAAGTGTGTTCCCAAGCTTGCACTTACACATGCTTAGAACACCTTTCGAAGCTCTCAATAGATCTGTAAGAGTTCCAAAGTTAGCTTAAAGATTTAAATTCCAAAGACAGAACCAATTATTTTCATTCCTGTAGCACAAACACTAACTTGCATAGTGATTTTTAAGAAAACATTTCTAAAGACCCCTAACTTTGATCCCCCTGGGTATGGTCAACTTCAAAATACCCTATCTGAAAATCAATGCATTATCTTTATAAAAAACAGTTGAGGGCGTGTAGTATATGCCCCGAGCTTTCCAACAAGCCCTAGAGCTCAAAAAATTGATTTCGTATGAAGAAGTTATGACTGTTCAGGGTTTAGGGGGTTAAGACAGGATTCAATCTGGCTAACAGATCCTAGGATTTTCTCCCAAAACACAAGTGTAGGAACCTCCAATTATGCTAATGGATTGACTATTTGCCCCAAAATTTATCCCAAAGTTTGAACAAAAGCAAACCCTAATTTTTGGCCGAAAAGCCTGTCAATCGCGATCGACAGGTCTGTCAATCACGATTGACAGAGGTGTCCGTCGGGGCTGTCAGTCGCGATCGACAGTGTCAATCGCGATCGACAGTGTCAATCGCGATCGACAGTGTCAATCGCGATCGACACGTTTTCCGGATTTTTCGCCGAAATTTCAGTCAATCGGGGGCCTATCAGTCGCGATGGACACGTGGCTACGCGTAAAAGTCAATCAGTCGTTGAATTTCAGTTGGTCGCGATCGACGGTGTCAATCGCGACTGACAGAGGTGTCAGTCGTGGCTGTCGATCGCGATCGACGGTATCAATCGCGATTGACAGGGTCCTACGTGGCAGTCTGTCGGTCGTGAAGTCTCTCGGTCACGATCGACAGGGTCTGTCGGTCGCGATTGACAGAGTCTGTCGGTCGCGATTGACAGAGGCTGTCGGTCATGATTGACAGAAAAACACGGAATTTTTCTACTGTTTTATGTGATTTGGGGAGTGCTCATCATGCTTGTGCTAGTGGTGAACTTTGTTTTACCAAATGATCGAATTTTCTGTCGATCGCGATCGACAAAGGCTGGCGACTGCGAGACAGATTCGACGAGTTTCGTACCTGCGCAGGGAGCTGGGGATGGTGATTCAGCAAGGTCCTGCAAAAAGCTCAAGAAACATGCAAGAAAACACACACACAATATCGCTCTCTCGCTCTCTCTCACAAGTGCAATGAGGGAAATGAGGTGGGAAAGGTGATATGATCAAAAACAGAAATCTTCGCGATGATGGAGATGGAGGTGGGAGATGGTGATGATGATGATGGAGATGAAGATGGTGAAGGAAAAACAAGAAAATAGGTGAAAGTGAAGAAAATACCTACAACTCCAACGCGTCAACTCTACGTCTTACCATCACACGCTCGTCCTCAAAATTTGATCCCCGGCAACGGCGCCAAAATTTGGTGTAGCTCAGTGATGAGTAGCACCTCCTTTAATGTCAATCCGGGAAGACGAGAGGATGGTATGAAGACCTCGAGCAAGTGGCGGCACAAGTGCGTGAGTGAGAAGCACACTAGCATGCACACACATACACACACACGCGCACACACGGCAAGACAAAGAGTGAGGATCAATGGAGTTCTTAGATTGCTTTCAAGAAGCTCTTACAAGTTTGTTTCAATTACAATCTCCTCTCAAAAATGAGCTCTCTAGCTCTTTTTATAGTTTTTAACTAGCTTTGGCGCTGTTCAGACCTAGTGTCTGGCCTAGTTAAAAATTAGGTTCCAGGGCTTATTTGAGGGCTCAAACGAGATCTAAAAAATACGAAAATTGGCAGGTAGATACTTCTAAGGCTCCTCAAGCTCAAGGACTCCTTGGCTTGCACAAAATGGAGCTACAAAAATATGAAATGGTATTTACAATGGTATTTAGTGATGAGAATCACTTTTAATTGGTGTAAGGTTTTTGAAAAACTAAAGGGTTGCCTTAGTGCTAGATCTGCGTGAATGCTCATACGTGCTTCTTCCTGAAGAAAATTATTGGCCTATTTGCCAGATCTTCGTTGACTCCCTTGTCTGCTTGTGCCTTCTCTCCCTTCTGACTCTCTTCTCTGACTGCCATGCCTCGTTAGTCCTTCAGTTCCATGTCTGCTACTAACACAACCCCAATCCATTCAAGGTCTTCGATGAAACCTCCAACCTTGTTCTCTAGCTGCAAGGCTTGATCTATGATGGTGTCCAAGGATAATCTGCAAGTGCTCCGAATTATCATGACTTGTTTCAATTGCAAGTTTAACTTGTTAATGAAACTTTGTGTTATTACATCTTTGAGTAACTTGCCTTCAGTCGATAGTTGCCCTAAATGCATCCTAAAAATGGTGGTATAGTCTTGAACACTCTGATTAGGCTTCTCTTAGTTGTTTTGCAGAGAAAAAAAAATTGGGCAAGATTTTTCTTCGATTGAAATCTCTATAGGAAAGCTTCCTTGATTGCTTCATAAGTAGTAAAATGTCAAATGTCATATTCAAAAAGACACTTTGCTGCTTCCTTTACCAAGGTTGTCTGGAAAATCTTGGCCTTATCTTCATTGTCTACTGTAAGGTTAGCCATACTCTCAATTACATCCAAATTCACTTCAAATACTCGCATATGAGCATCTAGGTCATCGCCAGGAAATCCCCCATATTCAGTGTAGAAAATTCCCATTGGCTAATGTAATAAAGTAAGTCTATGGTCTAAGGGTCTAGCCGGTTTAGATTGATATGAAATCGAACACTGTTTAGTCGCCTATGTGTATTGCCAAAGATCTTCATGATAGACTTAAGCATAGGTTCATGTATTGTCTCAAACAATTGATCCACTTAGCCTAGTGGTTAAGTCTCAAGGTTATGAAGGAGGAGGTCTTGGGTTCAATCTCCACGGGAGCATGGGAAGAGAGTTTTTCCAAGGAGCTGTAGATCCTTCCAACTCAAGTTAACATGGGTTAACTTGAGTTCAGAGAGACTTAACTTGAATGGAGAGTATACCAACTGCTAGTGGACTCTAGTGGAAGGTACTAAAGTAGTGGAGACTGCACATCGCAGATCTTCTAATTCTGCATCTTTCTCTATTACTTGTTGCTATTATTGGAGTTCTTGTGCCTTGAGTCGCATGACTTCTTCTTGGAGAGGGGAAATTTTTCCTTCCACCATGTCCAAACAGATGCATGTTTCTGGCTTCCATGTGTGTTTGAATCTATTCAGCTACCTGTATCAAGTACTAACCTGTTTTCAAAATATCATCCAATAGGAAATGGGGGCCAATACCCAACTATAAAAAAGAGCCGCTAGGCACAGAAATGGAAAATTCTTCAGTAGCAGGTTGGTGAAGAGTGATAGGAGGAGGTAAATACATATGGGATTTTTGTGGCATAATTTCCCAAGCCTCCTTATGAATAGGGTCGACTGCCGAGGACACAATAGGACCACAGGTCAGAGTAAAACTAACCGGTTGGATGAGGATAGCAAGTTCTTTGAATAATGGAATTGCTTTCACTTTGATCATGAAAACCATGGTGGCTTGGTCAAGGATCTACTTCGCTATGAGGCGAGTGACAAGATCATTTAGTAATGTGTAGATTACCTTCTTCAATGGAGAACTTGCAAGAACTTCTAGGAGCAGATCACTCTCCATCAACGACGAGCTGGGAAACTGGTCAACAACATTAGTGATCTTGACTGCACCATCCACATCAAAGGTAGAAACTACTTTACTAGTGGTTGTAAATGCATTATTGTGAAGCCACAAGAATTTAGTAAGCATCCCTAAGGTCAAATTGGCAGGTGTAGAGCACGTTTTGTGCAAGACGAGCTCATCTCCGGAGCATACCCAAACATCTCCTCATAGTTTCTCTCTCTTTCTTGCATTTTTTGTAATCTTGAGCCTCCTTATAGTTTCTGTGGATATGTCCTAGTTCTTCACAAAAGTAACATCTTGTTGGTCCCCCTTGGTACATAATTCGATGTTCCTAGTTGTGACCGGGATGGTTGTTGTATTGATCCTTGTTGCGAATTTGTTTGATCATACCTTAGATATCTAGTGTTTCTCAAATGTGGCATTATGGATTCAATTATGATAGCATTCATTGTAACCCGATTCTGAGCCTTCACATTATACACATAGTAAGTTGTATCATGGGTATGTGTCTTGCAGATTTTGCAATGTTGTTGATTCAATCCATAATTTCTTGCAATGTGTCCTAGATTCTTATATTTTACACAAAAAAAATGCTTAGTTGCATTCGTACCCTTATCTTTTGCAACCCCAATCCATTCAAGGTCTTCGATGAAACCTCCAACCTTGTTCTCTAGCTGCAAGGCTTGATCTATGATGGTATCCAAGGATAATATGCAAGTGCTCCGAATTATCATGACTTGTTTCAATTGCAAGTTCAACTTGTTAGAGAAACTTTGTGTTATTACATCTTTGAGTAACTTGCCTTCATTCGATAGTTGCCCTAAATGCATCCTAAAAATGGTGGTACAGTCTTGAACACTCTAATTAGGCTTCTCTTAGTTGTTTTGCAGAAAACAAAAAATTTGGGCAAGATTTTTCTTCAATTCAAATCTCTATAGGAAAGCTTCCTTGATTGCTTCATAAGTAGTAAAATGTCAAATGTCATATTCAAAAAGACACTTTGCTGCTTCCTTTACCAAGGTTGTTTGGAAAATCTTGGCCTTATCTTCATTGTCTGTTGTAAGGTTAGCCATACTCTCAATTACATCCAGATTCACTTCAAATACTCGCATATGAGCATCTAGGTCATCGCCAGGAAATCCCCCATATTCAGTGTCAAAAATTCCCATTGGATAATGTAATTAAGTAAGTCTATGGTCTAAGGGTCTACCCGGTTTAGATTGATATGAAATCGAACAGTGTTTAGTCGCCTATGTGTATTGCCAAAGATCTTCATGATAGACTTAAGCATAGGTTCATGTATTGTCTCAAACAATTGACCCACTTAGCCTAGTGCTTAAGTCTCAAGGTTATGAAGGAGGAGGTCTTGGGTTCAATCTCCATGGGAGCATGGGAAGAGAGTTTTTCCAAGGAGCTCTAGATCCTTCCAACTCAAGTTAACATGGGTTAACTTGAGTTCAGAGAGACTTAACTTGAGTGGAGAGTATGCCAACTACTAGTGGACTCTAATGGAAGGTACTAAAGTAGTGGAGATTGCACATGCTAGAGAGATGACTCTCCTCCCAACCTTATGCCTATATATATAGCTGCTCAAAACAACGAGGAACACAAATGTAGCTAAAGTCCACAAGTGCACGTGCAATCTCCACCACTCCTTTAATATCTTCCACTAGAGTCTACTAGTGGTTAGAGTGATCTTGACCACAAATTTAGTACCTTCCACTAGATTCCACTAGTAGTTGGTGTACTCGCACTCGAGTTAAGTATCTCTTATCTCAAGTTAACTTACGTTAACTTGAGTTAGAAGGCTCTAGAGCTCCTTGGGCTAAACTCTCTCCCCATGCTCCCCATGGGGATTGAACCCAAGACCTCCTCCTTCATAACCTTGAGACTTAAACACTAGGTTAAGTGGATCATTTGTTTAAGAGAGCACATGAACTTATTCTTAAGTCTATTCTCAAGATCTTTGGCCATACACACAGGTGACTAGACAATGTCCAATTTCAAATCAATCTGAACGTGCGAGACCCTTAGATCATAGAATTACTTTATTCCAATATGAATCATTTGCTCAGGTTATTTGATTTCCTAGAATGAATCTCAAGTCCTTGAAGAATTACATTCTCCCAAGTAGTGAGAATGAAATTCCTCAAACGCTTTTGATAGCAAGTAGTTCCCGAGAAGTCCAAAACCACTAGAATTGGTATTTAAAGTCCAATGATTGATATCATCTGGAGGTGTATCAAAGATTCTTAGCTTTAGAATTTGAAAGGCATTAGTACCTGCGTGGACTTGAGTTGGGGAAAGATCTCTCAAATCCCATGGGTAAGAAAAGATGTTTTAAATAAGAGATCTTAAAGTTAAAGACTCGGTCTTTATTCTTGTCACAAGGTCAACTAGATTTGATTAAACTTGGAAATGTTTGTCCAAGAACTTGCGATTGGAACTACTTTGAAGTTTGCCCTAGAGTTGGAAATGAAATTCCTTTTGGAAATTTTCATTCAAGACCCATTTATCAATGGAAAGTGTGAAAAAAGTAAGTTGTTCCAAGTCTGAACAAAATGAAATATTCCAAGTATGTAGTTTGTGACTGTGTCAATAGTAACTAAGTCTATGGAAGGTACAACATAAATTTTACCTATCCTGAAAGGAATTTGAACAATCCAAAAGCATGAGTGGATGCTTAGACTTAAGCAGTAGAGAGATTCCTATATAAAGTCCCCGGGGTAGCTACTTAAAACTTTATTTAGAAAGGAATCTAAAGACATGAAGTAAAAAGATCTTATCGCTACAAACTGGTCAAGTATAACAAATTAGACTTGAATTTGATAAATTCAAGAAACTGGAATGATAATTGGTTTTTCTTTTGAAAACCCTAACAAGGAAGAATGGATACTCTATCAAAGCTTTTCAAGTTCCCTATGAAAAACACGAGATAGTGAAACGATCATATAGAGGAATCAAAACTTAGAATATCAAGTTAGAGGGAATGCCTAAAACTTCAAAATTCTTGAAGTAAGAAGGTACTTTGTCAAGAGATTTTTAGATTTTAGGATAAGTATCACTCACACATCAATGTGAATATAGAATCGGGTGGTATAGAACATCACATGTTATACTTAGATTGATGTAGGAAAGATGATATGGGACATCAGACTGTGGATGAAAATTATCTTTTAATCCTAGAATAAATCTTGAAGTTAGATTTGATCTTCAAGAGAATTGAAACTTCCAAGGATATGTTTCTAATTCAAGGAGGTTAAAAGTATGATCTTAAGATACTTCAAGATCAAGTTCATAAGAAGATATGAAGTAAGTAACTTCCAAGTTCTTCTTGAAAAACTTCAAGCTAAAGTGTTGATGATTCAAAAATGTTTGATAAATTTCTGAAAGAGTAAGACTTTGACTTTGAACTTAACCTTTTAACTAAATATAGATTTACTAAGTTAAGCACCAAGTTCGAAGTGTAACTTGGCAAATTCAATTCTTTGACTCAAAGCAAAGCACAAGAATTGCATTCCTAGTAAGGAGTCATAAAGATTGAATATAGGCATGAACTTAGTCTCAAGTGAAGCATTATTTGAGTAAAAAAAAAACTCATCAATAGAACCTTAGTGGGTCAACACATTGATGTTGGATACCACACTAGTATCTTGAAGTTTGATGATGGTTTAGATTTTCTCTAAATCTTTTTGAGAATCCAGTCTCTTTCTCTTAAAGGTGGAAAAAGTAAATGCTTTAGTACCTTGTTGAAACAGATCGTTACACAGTTAAAGTCTTGGGTCATTAAGTATTTGACTCATAGCAAATTTATATCTTAGAAGTTTGAATTCGTTATACAAAGTTCTAGTTATTTCCTTCTGCTTTCCAAATCTCTTGGAATCGGCTCAGATATGATATCTGACTCCTTTCGCAAAAGTCCAACATTAGCCGATTGGAACTAGATAACTAAATTAAACATCCTAGATAGATCTTCCGTATCAGAACTTATTCAGTCTTCAAAAGATAGCAAGTCCAAGATTGATTTTTTCCCTAGGGTTTGCTTCTAGATACTAGCATAATCTCATGAATTTCTAGAGTTCAGTACACTCAAGAAGAAGGAGAAAAAGAATTTTACAAGTTAATCTTTATATTATGGCAAAAATTCTTTACAATTATGTCACCAAATGACTTATATACAAGTGCTTTAAGTTTGGTCCTTTCACACAAGACACTGGCACTTTCTCTAGAAATGTCTAAAACTTCTACTGTTGTACATGGGTTTTGTTACATGCTTGAGGGAATATGCATCTAGAGGACTCCTCTAGTGCATTGACAAAGCTTTAATGTGTTCCACGATGTGGAAAATTGGCACTATGTTTAAAACTTTTGTAGCCTTGAACTTCCTCTCTTCTTCTTTTAACTCCCTTGTTTCTCTAGTCTTTGACTCTCTACAACACTCTCTCCCTCTTTGTCTCTATTGTCCATACTAGGCTTCAATCTCATCTTGATCTCCACTCCATTCTTTTCATTTCATGATTCTTTCTAGGGCTTCTTGCCTAGCTTCTTCCCGAGTTCTCTCTTCTTCCCTCTTATGATTTTGATAACCTAAGATTTTCTTATAATTTTTTTGGTGATCAGCTTCATATATCTCTTTAGTTAGCATCAAATTATGTAGTTGGGAAAGTTATCTCCATCTACTATGGGTATGTTAATAGCTCTAGTAGAGAAAATGTGGTTTATGATTGAATACCTTATTTGAACCTTTAGCTTGTTCATTGGCTTATGGGTCATAGGATGTATTTTTTCTTCAAAAGGAAGTTTGGCTGATGCCTACTCCCCCATGCTTAAATGAATAAAAGGAAAATTACATTGGCAATGGGCATAATGCCCTTAGGATCCTTTATATCCCACAAAGAAGGGGTAGAATGGCCTAGAGGCCCAATAGCTATGCTAATTCAAAACTTGTAGGGTACCTAGGACACAATGGGTCACAAATGTTTTAAACAAAGTTGTTGAGAAGTTTAAGGATTATTTGTTGCCATCATCCTCTACCTAACAGAGGGATTTTTGAATTGATCACTCTTTTGGATGGACATGAAATTTGATCACACATCTTTCTTTCCATATCTTCCAAAGTGCTTCCCCTCTAATGGCATTCTATGTGCAACCAATTGTTTTTGCAAGTAATGCTTGTTTCAAGTTCAATTGCCTTGGTAAGCTCGAAATCCTAGTGAGAGATTGATAGATTGGGTAGCTTCCAAGACATGAGAAGAAGAGATGGCCAAGGTTCTCTCTGCCCCAAACACAATTCTTACACTAGTGAGAGGCTCCACATATTTTATTAGCTTTGCCATTGGTCCAAATCCCATGATAGAGCATTTTCCACATAAGAACATATTTTGTGTTCGCAATGAGAAGATGCCACACGTCCCCACACACAAGTTGTCATCTGGTGCTAGACCATTTTTAACATCATCTCATATTAAAGGAGATATGAAAGTCAAGGTGCTTATGGATCCTTAAAGTTCTATCCAATTTATTACCATTGGCCCATGTTAACCCTTTAATTTGGGCTGGTTCATTCTTGAGAAGGAGATGAGTTTTTGATCTTGCATCTGAAAAGGCATCAACCATCATAGTCAACTCTCGTAAAAGAATCTATGTCCTTAAATCTTATCCAATGACCTCTCTCATGGTTCCAAATATGTTTCTTACTTGTTAAAACTTTTGTTCCATATCTTCTTTTCTCTTTGGATGTTCTTCGATTCAACTGCTTTGGATCCCTTAACAAGAAACATATAGGGTCATTTTGTGTAGTTTTGGCAGCCCATTTCTAGTCTTTAACCTCTTCCATATGGATCAAACATGTTGAGGTCATTTCAAAGTCACAAGAAACTAAGAAAACATCAAGGTGAGCACATCAAGTTCCTTCCACCTAGCATTTATAGCACACATTCAGGAGATTCTTGTATTGAATGTTTTGCTCATGAAGACACGAACCTTCAAAGTCAATAATCTTCAGGTCTAGGTATAATTTTCCCTTACAAAATGGCTCAGAACCTGACTGCTAAGTGGATTGTGAGGGCAATCAACTCTAGAATTTTCTAGGCCTTGCTAATCAAAAGAAATGTTAACAAATTTTCTCTTTCAGGTTATAAAGCTTGGACTAACCCCAATGTTTGGGCCCACTGCATCAATGGGAGACTTGGCATCAAAGAACACAAATGTTGTAACATGGGCTATGTTAGCTGGAGAGACTTCACTACTGAAGGAGCGATTTTGTCTGATGCCCACTTCTCTAAACTTACTAACTGCTCCTTGGGTTGCTTATAGGTGTTGATGGCTCACAAGAGGATGTTGGAGGACAAGATCAGTACCTTCACAAAAAGAAGACTTGTCAAACTCTAGGATATGGCCTTGGACATTCCGAAAAGGTTCAAGAAGCTCAGAGGATCTATTTCTCTTATCTTGCAGAGGATTAACAACACCTGGAATTCCCCAGAAACATTAAACATTCTCACCTACTGTGGCTCTTGATACACAAAGCTGTCTGGTGTGGAGACAAAGCCAGCAAGTATCAAATTAATGATGGTGTATGTGTCTTCTGTGACTTTGTGGAGTACATCCCCCACCTATTGTTCAACTATAAGCATGCTCAGCTCTACTATTCTTCTCTGCAACCTATTTTCCATAGAATAAAAATTCATCTCAATTACCATGAGGCACTGTTAGGCGATTGCAACAACTTTGATTTTCTGTTTTGGAACTTGTGGAGAGTCCACACAATCTGGCACATCTAGAGGAGTCGTAATGAAGCTGTTTTTAATAGAAATAGTGGTAGAGCCTTCTTGAATCAGCTCTTTAAGGGCCTCAAGATCATTGGGAACCAATGTCTGGAGGCTATTGTCTATGCTCCCAATGAGGACTTCCAGCTCTCCTAGTTTCTCAGGCTCACTGCCCCTAACAAATGGTGAAGCTCCCTTCTGAAACTATACTCCAGTAATGAATTTGATATGATCCTTTATTGTACGTAATTTTTGCTCCTATGTTGAGCCTGTATTTCTCCAAATGTACCCCCTGATATACATGGACTGAAGGGTGATGTTTTTATGGTCATGCTAACATTCTCTTGTAATTTCTTCTATGGTGGGGTTGTCCTGCCCTCTATACAGTGGCACTTTCCATCATTAATGTAATTTTACTATATTCTCATAAAAAAAAGATCCTTCCACCTACGGACTCCCTAAAGCATAAGAGAGGATTTTTCTATGAGAATAAGTTTTTCCCAAAAAGCGTCTGCATTGCACCACACTTTGATTAACCACTTGGAAGCCAATTTATATACCATACCTCCCACATCTAGAATGCCCAAACCACTAGAATCTTTCTAGTTAGCACACAACACCCACTTGATTTTGGGCATGCCCCTCTTGTTTGAATCGGTAGCCAAGAGGAAATTTCTACAAGTACTCTCAAGCTTCATGAATTCTTTTTCTTTGTCTCCAACATGCTAGATAATAGATAATAAATGAAATGCACAAGGTGTTGGTCACCATAGCATGCCTTGTTGGAACATCAAGCTTACACTATGCTTGAGGTGGATTTGACCTACATCAAAGGCTATCGCGTCGAAAGAATATTCGTTGGAGAGTTCTTTTTTCTTATGCTCATTTATTGTATTTTTTTTGAGAGATTTTTGATGATTCATTTGCCATTGTAAAAGCCTTGAGCTTTACACATGTAAAGGTAGAAAGATACAGCCCAAATCCTATGAATTTATGGTGGTTGAAGTTTGCATTTAATCAAGCAATCAAATCACCTAAAAGTAGATCAAACTAGATCTTCATTTTTCCTAGATTGTAGGGAAGTGAATTGATTCCCTCCAACAACCATTCTCACCTTCATTTGAATTCAAATTTCACTTGTAGAAGTCGTGTAACACTCCTAGAGTCCATATAAAGACTTGAAATCACTTGTACATTACATGGAACCAATATACATACACTTGTGACCATCATTGTCTTGCTCCTTCAATTCTCTGCATCATCTTCTTCGATAATAGTAATCGTGGAGAGGCTACTGCTCTCTCTCCAGAGCTCCCAATTGAGTGCGAGATTGCCTCGAAATTACAACCACCACATGCTAGAGAGATGTCTCTCCTCCTGACCTTATGCCTATATATATAGCTGCTCAAAACAACGAGGAACACAAATGTAACTAGAGTCCACAAGTGCATTTGCAATCTCCACCACTCCTTTAATATCTTCCACTAGAGTCTACTAGTGGTTTGAGTGATCTTGACC
This sequence comes from Ceratopteris richardii, assembly GCA_020310875.1. NCBI lineage: Eukaryota > Viridiplantae > Streptophyta > Polypodiopsida > Polypodiales > Pteridaceae > Ceratopteris > Ceratopteris richardii. The sequence continues at coordinate 94,484,890 of CM035434.1, forward strand.
ACTACTTTAGTACCTTCCACTATATTCCACTAGTAGTTGGTCTACTCGCACTCGAGTTAAGTATCTCTTATCTCAAGTTAACTTACGTTAACTTGAGTTAGAAGGCTCTATAGCTCCTTGGGCTAAACTCTCTCTCCCCATGCTCCCCATGGGGATTGAGCCCAAGACCTCCTCCTTCAAAACCTTGGAATTAACCACTAGGTTAAGTGGATCATTTGTTTAAGAGAGCACATTAACTTATGCTTAAGTCTATTCTCAAGATCTTTGGCCATACACATAGGTGACTAGAGAATGTCCGATTTCAGATCAATCTGAACTAGCCAGACCCTTTGATCATAGAATTACCTTATTCTAATATGAATCATTTGATCAGGTTATTTGATTTCCTAGAATGAATCTCAAGTCCTTGAAGAATAGCATTCTCCTGAGTAGTGAGAATGAAATTCCTCAAACTCTTTTGACAGCAAGTAGTTCCCAAGAAGTCCAAAACCACTAGAATTGGTATTTAAAGTCCAATGGTTGATATCACCTGGAGGTGTATCAAAGATTCTTAGCTTTAGAATCTGAAAGGCATTAGTACCTACTTGGATTTGAGTTGGGGAAAGATCTCTCAAATCCCATGGGTAAGCAAAGATGCTTTAAATAAGAGATCTTAAAGTTAAAGACTCGGTCTTTATTCTTGTCACAAGGTCAACTAGATTTGATTAAACTTGGAAATGTTTGTCCAAGAACTTGCGCTTGGAACTACTTTGAAGTTTTCCCTAGAGTTGGAAATGAAATTCCTTTTGGAAATTTTCATTGAAGACCCATTTATCAATGCAAAGTGTGAAAAGAGTAAGTTGTTCCAAGTGTGACCAAAATGAAATATTCCAAGTATGTAGTCTGCGATCGTGTCGACAGTAATTAAGTCTATGGAAGGTACAACATAAAGTTTACCTATCCTTAAAGGAATTTGCACAATCCAAAAGCATGAGTGGATGCTTAGACTTAAGCACAAGAGAGATTCCTATATAAAGTCCCCGAGGTAGCTACTTAAAACTTTATTTAGAAAGGAATCTAAAGACATGAAGTAAAAAGCTCTTATCGCTACAAATTGGTCAAGTATAACAAATTAGACTTGAATTTGATAAATTCAAGAAACTAGAATGGTTATTGGTTTTTCTTTTGAAAACCCTAGTAAAGAAGAATGGATAGTCTATCAAAGGTTTTCAAGTTCCCTATGAAAAACACGAGATAGTGAAACGATCGTATAGAGGAATCAAAACTTAGAATATCAAGCTAGAGGAAATGCCTAAAACTTCAAAATTCTTGAAGTAAGAAGGTACTCTGTCAAGAGATTTTTAGATTTTAGGATATGTATCACTGACACATCAATGTGAATATAAAACAGGGTGGTATAGGACATCACAAGTTATACTTAGATATATGTAGGAAAGATGATATGGGACATCGGAGTGTGGATGATAATTATCTTTTAGTCCTAGAATAAATCTTGAAGTTAGATTTGATCTTCAAGGGAATTGAAACTTCCAAGGATATGTTTTAATTCAAGGAGGATAAAATTATGATCTTAAGATACTTCAAGATCAAGTTCATAAGAAGATATGAAGTAAGTAACTTCCAAGTTCTTCTTGAAACACTTCAAGCTAAAGTGTTGATGATTCGGAAATTTTTGATAAATTTATGAAAGAGTAAGACTTTGACTTTGAACTGATTTACCAAGTTAAGCACCAAGTTAGAAGTGTAACTTGGCAAATTCAATTCTTTGACTCAAAGCAAAGCACAAGAATTGCATTCCTAGTAAGGAGCCATAAAGATTGAATATAGGCATGAACTTAGTGTCAAGTGAAGCATTATTTGAGTAAAAAAAAAAACTCATCAATAGAACCTCAGTGGGTCGACACATTGATGTTGGATACCACATTAGTATCTTGAAGTTTGATGATGGTTTAGATTCGCTCTAAATCTTTTTGAGAATCCAGTCTCTTTCTCTTAAAGGTGGAAAAAGTAAATGCTTCAGTACCTTGTTGAAACAGATATTTAGTTAAAGTCTTGAGTCATTAAGTATTTGACTCATAGCAAATTTATATCTTAGAAGTTTGAATTGGTTATACAGAGTTTTAGTTATTTCCTTCTGCTTTCCAAATCTTTTGGAATTGACTCAGATATGATATCTGACTCCTTTCGCAAAAGTCCAAGATTAGCCGATTGGAACTAGATAACTAAATTAAACATCCTAGATAGATCTTTCGTATCAGAACTTATTCAATCTTCAAAAGATAGCAAGTACAAGATTGATTTTTTCATTTGGGTTTGCTTCTAGTTACTAGCATAATCTCATGAGTTTCTAGAGTTCGGTACACTCAAGAACAATGGAGTTAGGAATTGCTCATAAGATTGACGATTCCCAAGAACCTTCAGCTAAAGTATGAGAAAGGTATCCTAAGTTGGACAACTTTTATTTTGAAATTGACTTGGTCAAGATATAATAAGGTTGGCCCAAAGTAAATGGAAAACTTTCTCTTACACTTTACATAGGATTTTTAAGACCATTAGGGCAAAGTAGTATTCAAGTCGGGTGAAGAAATCAAAGTAACTATTGGTTGGGAGTTAACCACTATACAAACATCCAAGTGAGATGTTTGGATCAACCAAACATCAAGTTTTCCAAAGTAAATTCAAGTGAATCAAGAGTTTGTCTTGATAGGGATACAAATCCCACCTTAGTTACTAAGTCCATGCACCAGTCATGCCTAGAAATGGATTAGTAATTCGAATCCATCCATTTCCTATGTCTATGCCTAGATTGCACATCAAGAAACAATGAAGTAGCTAGGAATATGAATAGAACACCCTTATAATTCATTCATTCCTATGCACTTTGACGATTTTAACAAAGTACAAAGTCAGATAATGTTTTCAATCATTTGGGCATGGATCCCACCACATATATGAGACATGTTCTTCTAGTTTTAGAAAATGACCATGTTCTTCCGTTTTAATAACATGAGTCTCGGTGGTTGCCTACAATTATTATATATAGCTTTATTTTTTAGGACAAAAATCTTTCCCAAGGGGAGAAGAATGTAATAAACTAAGTTAGTGATCTAAGGGTCTCGTTGATTCTGATTGATCTAAAATTGAACATTGTTTAGTGACCTCTGTGTATGGCCAAAGATCTTGAGCATAGACTTAACCATAAGTTCATGTGGTCTATTAAACAAGTGATCCACTTAGCCTAGTGGTTGAGTCTCAAGGTTATGAAAGAGAAGGTCTTGGGTTCAATCCCCATGGGGAGCAGGGGGAGAGAGTTTTGCCCAAGGAGCTCTAGAGCCTTCTAACTGAAGTTAATGTGGGTTAACTTGAGTTCATAGAGACTTAACTCGAGTGGCAAGTACAGCAACCACTAGTGGACTCTAGTGGAAGGTACTAAAGTAGTGGTGGAGATCACTCCAACCACTAATAGACTCTAGTGGAAGATATTAAAGGAGTGGTGGAGATTGCACATTCACTTGTGGAATCTAGTTACATTTGTGGTCCTCATTCATTCGAGCAGCTATATATACAGACATAAGGTTGGGAGGAGAGTCATCTCTCTAGCATGTGGTGGTTGTAATTTCTAGTTTCTTGCATGTAATATCCCCTTTATGCATCATCTACCTTTGTTTATGATTGTATATCGTCACCATGAGGATTGGCTCTTCGGTATGGGGTTTGGTTAATACTAGAAATTCAACTCAATCATATGATTGATCTTAATTCTCTCCTTCATATGCTAGAAAATTGTTAATATCCAAGGTGTGTTTGTAAGCCTATATAGATTTATCCTTCAAATTTCAACTCCTATTTTATTTTCAACAATATTTTGCTCCTCTCTTGGTCCTTTCTTTCACTCTGTAGTTGTTTCTTCTTTTTAGAACTTTCACCAAAATTTGTTCAAGATACATGTACTCTTACAGGTACTTTGTCTTGAAGGTACTGTGGATATTTGATATCGGACGTATGATTGGCATACACTATTCTTGCTTTGGCTACACTTATCTATCACCACTCCCTAGTAGGATCGCTAATATTAGCCTCTCTATTATCCACAATGAATAAACTAAACAATTCCTGGGTGGTATTTCAAAGAATCAATCTCGAAACTATTAACTTTCCCTCTACTTTCTTCATACATAGAATTATCCAACACACTCTACTCCAATCCTTCCACACAATCTTATACATCACATATGGGAATATATTTTTGAATAACTCACACTATATTAATACCTTCAGGAATTTGGTTAATGATTATTACTTAACTATTAACTCCCCTTCGCCCTTTAACATTTATAGAACAACAAATATAATTCATTGCAAAATATCATATTCAATTATAATGATCAACAATGCTAAAAAAACATTGAACTTCAGAACAACTTATCACACTTCATCGGATTAACATATACTTTGAGGAATCATCAGTAAGCAAAGTTAACCACAAAATAAACCAAATTGTAATGATATCATGACACAACAATGACACTAAATACGAAACAAGAAATTATTGCAACACTGTCACCATGTCGATCCTCTATCAGGACCAAATCCTTTTAAACTCATCATGCCACACTTTCAACCATGCGACATTTCTTTGTATTAGACTCTTTGGAAATATTAAAACACTTTACCGAAATAATTTAGCAAAAAATATGTTAATTACAAATAATCACACCATTAACCTAACACCCTCCCACACATCCATAATCGCCTCCAAGATGGATATGCCCTTTGTGAGTCCCTTTTGGTCCTCACTAATCCATGAGTGTAGATGGGAGGTAATGTGTTTCACAAGAACCTCAGCTAAGAGCTTATAGCTAGTTCATAGCATAGTTATGATCCGCTAGTTTTGAATCCTATTTTTTGTGAATTTTTCTATTTTTTTTTGAACTTGAGGCAAAATGGATGATTAAGGCCTGGTGCAAAAGAGATTCCTCTTGGGCCACATTAATTTTCAGAAACACGAACACAATTACTCTGGTGGGCTACGCTGGATGGAAAAACCTTGACATCCTCACCCCCTTATTCTCTCTGATTCCTGTCTCACCCAAAGGATCGACCCTCATAAGATCTTTGTGGTTGAGCTGGAACAGATTCAAACCTCACATCAGAATCAGTGAAGATTGGAAGTGGGCTACAGGTATAAGACAAAATGACTCTATTTGGTTCCCAAGCCAAGGCATGAGAAATGTGGACCTTGGAATGTCTTAAGTGCCAAGAGACTCTGTAATAAGGGATTCGAACAATGGAAGCACCTCTGGAAACAGGACACCAATAGATGGGTGGACTTTGAGGACCTTGACCCTAGTGTTGTGGTCACGTATGAGGAATGGAATGTTTTATTGAGTAGACTCCATGCTTGGGATCGCTCTAAAATCCGACTACTGATGGGACAAGACGCTTCAGACTCAATGGGCCTTAAATGGTTTAATGGTAATTGCCTCTTCAATCTTCCTTACGTGGAAGCTTGCAATGGCATTCACATAAGTCTCAACAACAAATGGTGTCTCAACTGGATGCGACTTCGATGGGATATGAAATTTATGTTTATCTGGCACCCTCTCATTGAAAACAAAAAATTGGTCCTCCTATGGCAAATTTTACACCGTCGAATATGGACCAATGCAAAAGCTAACAAGATCTGTGGTGTTCCGCCCTCGTGCAAGTGATGTTGCCATAGCAAAGAGGATATTGGTCACCTGTTCTTTGCTTGCCCTAAATCCCTTTGATTATGGAGGGTCCTTGGTTGTTCTCTAGAACTCCAACAACAAATTGATTGGAAGCAAGCCCTCATTGGTGACGTGATCGGTTGCTCTATGGCATTGTCCTGCTTGGCAAAAGAATTACTAATTGTAAGAAAAACCCCCCCTTCAGACATCACAAAGAGCTAGAGTATGTCAACAATAAGCTTAAAACCAAGTGGGCTCTGCATGAAGGGGATGCGAGGTTTCTCAACCTCCTCTATAACTTCATGTAAGCTTTGTAAGGTCCACCACGCAGGCTCTGACAGATTATCATAAAGAAAATTAGACTTCAAAAACATATTAGTTGGATGCATGCTCTGTTAGGAGAAGCGTTCAGTTGCTCTGCGACTCTCTAGAACGCCATCAGAGGGTAGGCCCTATGGAAGATTTGGCGAGAAAGGTGTGCTTGCCTTTTTGGTGACTCCCCCATAGTGTGGTCGATTGAGAAATAACTGTTCCTCCTTGGCAAAAGGATTGCTAATTGTAAGATATCCCCCCCTTTAGGCATCATCAAGTGCTCCTTACAACAAGCTTAAACCCATGTGGGCTCCGCATCAGGGTGATGAGAGGGTGACTAACCTTCTTTGTAATGCCATCTAAACTCTGTAAAAGCTACCCCCGCTCTGTGGGATTCGGGGGATCCCGTGAGCACTAGTGCCCTTCTCTTGTACAATTCTTTTAATTAATTCAAGTCCGGGAGAGTAGGCTAAGGCCGAACTTCCTTTATTAAAAAAAAAACATGTTTATTTCTCCAGACATCAAGTTCCTAATGGCTTCCATGGTAAACTCAATAGATTTTAGATTTTTTCTTGTCGTGTTAGAAAAATATTAAAATCCAAGTATTCTCTCATCTTGTAATCAAAAGATGAAAATCTTACATCATGTCATTGTCGATTCATTTCACTATTTGATTTCATGCTAAGGCACAAAAATGTTGATTTTTGAAATAAGTGATGCAAGAGGAACACCATGCACAAAGGGTACTTCGTTTATCTCCTTTCCTCTTGAACTTAACGTATCATAACAGAAGGAAACGAAATCCAATTTCCTAGGCCAAAAGTCAGAGCTCTCTTGCGAGAAAGCACTTCTAGGAGTAGTGCTTGGTTACTTTCCAAAGGCACGGAGCAAAGGAGACGCTTTATATGAAAATTGGAACTTCACAAATATCAGCAAGGGAGAGATATTTTGCCGAATTAAAAGAATGATATTCTTCCTTGCCAGGAGATTCAAGGACTGTAGAATGAAGATTGTAGATCTTCTCTTTAAACCTCCATATTTTAACATATTGATTCAACAAGAGTTAAATTTTGCTGCCATGAAAGAAGTTGATAGATTCTTGTACTATTTCTTGGATATGAAGAGGGCATCTAGTTGGGGTGGCAAAATTATTGTGCACCCATCCCTACGGTAAACAAATGAATAATATGATGGAATTCAGAATCCGAATATGAACATTCTGTACAAGCCCTGAAAAAATGGGATTCTCCTTATACCTATACCTAACAGTGAAACCATTTTTCTGGTTTGTTGAGCTATGTATTTTAATACAATTCTTTGCAGAGGTTCACCATAACCCGAATGAGGCTAAGACTGGAATTTCCTACATTGAAATTGTTAATCCTTCCCCTCTCATTTTGAATTTTACTAATAAGCTGGGTTAGGATTACACTAGAAATCATGTTCCAGCATACGCAGACAGCCACATGTTAAGCTGGATGAACCCTAACATTCTACAGATAGACGTGGACATGGTCGAATTCTCTCATTCTGAGACTCAATCTGGGAAGAAAACCTTTCTCTGTAATGTCTGCCTTGTCCAAGAAGATTGCCTGTTCAGTCAGGAAATCTTTCTAATTCTTTTCTGTGTGATTTTCAAATTTATAATGACCTCTTCCTGATGCATCTGAACAAGCCTATATAGCTTGTATCTCGTCGTTTAAATTTCTGCATGATGCCCTATATCTAGCTTGCCCATGATCCGTGAAGGCTATTCGTTAATCCAACACTGTTAGATTGACTAGTAAACAGTTCCTGATGCCACTTTGCATTGGAACACGAAATAAATTCTATTGCCATGAAACCTTCTCTGAATAAATACCTAAATTGAGGTATGCCTCAGCTTCCGAAGAAGACCCTGAGGTGTAAGGTATGGATTATCTCAGTAGATTGGGATCATCTCAGTAGATTGGCTGTTTAGTGCGGAGAGCTTTATGTACAACATTTCGTTTGAAGTCTGAATTCTTTCCGATGCATCTGATTATGACAAACATCTGATTTTAATCGGAGCAGAAGCCCATGTGACAGCTTCGAAAGACTCTATATCGATCCCATGATTCCTAACAGGCTTTAGACTCCATAATTTCTCTTTATATCAGTCACAGATTGACTAGTTGGGACTTACCTGTCTTGTTTGGTGTGTAACTCCGTGCCAATAGACCGTCCATGATAACATTTTTCTTGTGCTCATTGGAGATCATATCAGAGGTGTTATGTTTAGAATTCTTCATTACAAAGCTACATTCCTGCTTGTTTCGGTGATGCTCATGCGCCTTTATTTGCTGATGTTTCGGTGATTTGTCCGCTCGAGCAGTGCGATGCCTGTCTTGAAGAGCTAACTTATCGCGCATTTCATTTCTAACGCTACTCACCAAGTACCACCAGCACACTAATCCTATAAGACTTGCCCAATATCCAACCAGAAGGCCAAACAGAACAACTCCTAACCCAGAAATGAAAACAGAGTGGCCGAGTGACTCTTCACGCACAGCGCTTCCATTTGAATTCGAGATTACGGAGAGTAGACGTGCATCCATGCTGGTACAAACACTCTTATTGCTGGTAGTATTTACATGAGAACCTGAGCGAAGCGGGCTGGGGACATGGGGCTTGAAGGTAACCGTTTCATGCTGAGGAGCTTTCTCTGAGCGGAAAGAAGCGGACGTCCTGAAGAAGTTGTCTTCATCAATAGAGGGCCTTCTAAGTGAACGCCTGGCTGATGCCGCTCTTTGCACAAGATTCATGCTAACAGTTTCCTTTGCAGTGATCAAGCTCGAAGAGGACCTTTTGAGCACATTCGCATCTGAGCTTGACTGCTCAGGAATGATGAAAGGAATCCACTTATTCTTGTCATCAGCACTTGAAAATTTGACGAGTGAAGATGGAACCCCTAAATCAGCAGCGATGTGCTCTCTCGCTTCTTCAAGCTCTTTGCAGAGGGCGGTGAACTGTTCCTGGCCTCGCTGACTGTAGGGATTGTCCTTACGTTTTGTAGGCATTCTTTTCCGCCTCCTCAACTCGGAGATGCAGATTTCTACATGTCTGTACGGCGCATGCGCATTAAGGATGAATCACAAACAATCCAGATCAAGAGTAGTTGCGGATTCTAGATTCAGCGCGCAAGAGCAAAACACGGAGGAGATCTAAGAGGCAACGAGATGATTGCGCTCACTGATGCTTAGACAAAAACGTGGTGAAGAAGATAAAAAGCTTTCTTGTGAATTTCCTGTTTTAAGGTGCTCGTGAACTCCTTGAGATTCAAGCATCTGCATAGTATTCTGGCCGCCTTTGAAAACATGACTTCATACAATCGTATGACCGTGATTAGCATATTATTGTCTAAACTCTGCAATCCAGATTCCAGCTTCTAGAAATGTTATACTCCATGCTTCATTAGTTATCTTTCTCATCAATCCATGCTCTTAATTATATTAATGTGTTTTATTCAAAACACAACTCTTGGAATGAAGCATGTTGGTTTTCTTTTATCACATGTCATGTGATTTTCAAGACATCTTTCATCATGTTCACAATACGGCTTTATACACATTGAGATCTCAAGACTGAAAAGAATGAATACGCACATGTGTTGTGCCACATCTTTTTGCATCTCAATCAATCAGTTCTGTGTTTCAACAATGCAAGGGAAGTCGATGTTTCTTTGTTTCATAATGCCTCCATCAATCCGATTAGAATGTTTCTGCGAGTAAAAAGGAACCATTAAAGCAGAGGAACAAAGAAATATGGTAAACCTGATGAGAAACTCTATTAGTGTTTTTTCATTCTAAGCATGTATGCCTTTGGTTCTTATGGTTCATATAATGCACACTGGATGCAAAGAGAATGAGAAAACTCTCAGGAATCTGAATCAACACAAAAGAAAGAGTCCCCTGTTTGGATCTAAATGTGGTCGAGAAACATATAATCATTCCTCTCACCAAAGAGCATGTGTATCTCACATCCATACGAGAGTTTGAGTGGGTTACATGTGAGATGATATGAGAGTTTGAGAGGGCTACATGTGAGATGATATCAGTATATGTGAGATGATATCAGCACATGTGATATGGTATCCGCACATGTGAGATGATATCCACATATTGTATCAGTGCATCTGAGATGATATCAGTACATATTGAGATGGTATAGACATGGACGAGGAACATTAAGGAACTTTGAAGTTATTTTGTGCCTTGTAAGATGAACATAGAGAAAAATGGACTTATAAATAAAAAACAGTCATCATATACCATAGCATTATCAAAGAGTATCACTTTCAGGTTATTCTACATTAACACCAAATAGAATTACTTTCAAGTGATTTCATAAAATATTATTGTAAAGTCTTTTCATAATACTCCCTTAATTCTTTAGTTAGCTGGGGCTCCCTTAACCCTATTTTTCAATGTTTCAAAAATATTCATAAGAAATGATCTCCTTTTCTCCTTCTTGCGACATAATCATCCTCTTCTGCATTTCTACTTGTCGTCTTCATCATTTCTCTCCCATATTTCCTCTTAACTGAACTTAAATCCACACGCTTCCCCTTTTCTCAATCTCTATCCAATATTTCAATGTTTAGAACATCAAATCATCTCTCTAGTTGTTTTAAAACGATTACTGTTTCCTTCAGCTCTTTCAATTTATCTCTCTCTCTTTATATCAGCATGAAATTTCATCTAAAAGAAAAATACTATAATGCGAAACCCACATACTCCAGCTCTAGAACGTACATCATAGTAATCAGCTAATCGGCAGTATGAATATCAATAAACACGTAAAACGTAATAAACAACTAATCAGCATTATATATAACAATGTAGTCGTATTTCTCTTCATTTATTTCATAGAAAATTAAGTTCTCTCCTCTTGCAAAGGACTATTCATTATGATAATATTATGATAATATTGGGATGTTCATTATGATAATAAGGTACGCATCCACATGACAGCTGCATCACACACAGAGTCAAGGACTACATCGGTGGCAAAGGTATGAGAGAGAAGGGCGAGTAGTCAAGGTAGCACAACCGTGTGCATAAAGCAAGCAAGACTATATGTTGAGATGATTTTGGATTCATGAAGTCTATGGTGTCTTCATTTCGGTGCATAACTATCTAAACGGTGCATTTGACTTGAAGAGACAGAGAGAGAGGAACATGACTTCAAATCATTGGTAGAAGAATATGAATAGTGGATCCTACCAATGAGGCTTAAATACGTTGGCCAAACGGTAAATTACTAGAAACTTCAGATTCATGGGCTTGCATGCCTAGCACAACTTATAGGCACCTCATAGTATAATGATGAATGAACTCTTGCACAAACATCTTGCACAAACATCTTAAGGTGGAAACTCCTTTGTATCAAAAGACGGCTAGTGAATGCATGCAAGAGCCCTATATGTGTCCCACAAAATATACTCGATGTATCTATTTTCGATGCCCTGGAATCTATAAAAGGGCTATTGTGTACTAGTGTACACCGGATCTGGAGACGTATATCCCTTTTTCATGAATTTTTCCATTACCTATTGTTGTTGTGGTCTGATGATATTGATAAACATTGACCTTATGAAATTGCACCAGTCTTTGTGACATCCTACTACAAGCTTCTCAAGGAAACATTTGATTCCTTTTTATTTCCTTTTACTCTCTTGTAACTAAAATTTTCAATCAATTTTATTAAGAATTTAAGCTATATGAATGGTGTTTAGGAATTTTACATAAAGGATTAGCCATGACATATGTAAGTATCTAATTGCATTCGGATTGTTTATATATTTTTTAATCCATGCGTACTATTATGTGACATGCTTAATTTACATCTTTTTATACATTCTAAGAATATTTGCATAAGCATATTAGATGGTCAAGATGCTGAGAATATTGAAGTTAATGTTTTTATTTGAAAAAACTTGAAAGTTTTCTTTTTACATAATTTTTACATATTAGTTCACTTGACTTTGCATTCTAACCTTATATGAGGCTCATGATTCAGTGCGGATATATGGGCCTGATCTGTACGTTTGGGTAACATCAGATATATTTGCTCATGGCACTATTTGTGGAATGCACTATAACATAACAGAACATAGGTAACATGACCATGACTTGTTATTGTCAACGTCTTGGTATTTACGGATAAGGATTATAACATAAGATATGAAGATGATGATATACCAAAGCAAATGTATGACTACTTTATGATCCCATCTAGAAACGCATAATAATTGGCACGTTTCAAAGTTGCATCATCACAATTTGCATGTGTTTGGAAATATATTTCAAAATACTTCTCGATCTATTGATGAGACTGATGGCCATTGATCATTGTAAGAATTTTTTTCTTCTCTAGGCACTCAATGTTGCATTAGTTCATATTTGAGCGTTATATGATAGTTTTGGTAGGGCAACATTGTTGATGGATTATGGACTACCTGCATCCTGACATACACGGTTGATAAGGAATTTGCAAGTATATGTATGTGGATTTCTTTGGTTTACACATACATACAGGTACATACAAACACACATGCATACACACACACACATACATACATATATATATATATATATATATATATATATATATATATATATATATATATATATATATATATATATATATATATATATATATATATATATATATATGTGTGTGTGTTGTATAATTATGGGTCAAAGTGGACAAAAACATGGGTTTTGAGGGTCCAAAACCACTTGGAGAACCCTTGGATTCTATTGGGAAACCCTTCGAAAAGTGTCTCCAAGAGTGTGGTTTGAACCCTTGAGTTATTTGGATTTATTTGCTCCCAATTGAAGGATTTTTGACCCTTAGGATTGATATTTCCTAAGAGTATGATATTTAACCCTTAGGGAGGCCTCTCAAGCCTTGAGACTTGGTCCTTTTAAGAATCCATGTGAAGACCATGTGAGTCCATGTGATTTCCAAGGTTAGAAGGCCTTGGATTAGAATCCATGTGGAGAGGACACTTGGCAAGCTCTCCTCACATTTCCTCCCTTGGTCTTGAGGTATATATATAGGTGGAGTTGGTTGGGTGGATACGTGCATCTCTCACCCCTTTGTGGGTTTGATTTGACTTAGTTGCTTAGATAGATCTCTCTTAGATGCACCCCTTTGTGGGTTTGATTTGACTTAGTTGCTTAGATAGATCTCTCTTAGAGTAGTTATGGTGTTCAGAGCCACTTGATACCTCAGTTTCTTTTGTGATCTGTCCCGTCATTCATTGAACGTCGATTATATTGGATTCTTGAGTTGTAGAGATGTAGTTTGGATCTATCTCTATAAAAAGAGATTTTGTTCGCCCGCATGGGAACCCTCACCTAGGGAGAGGGAGGATTCAATGAGAATGTCCCCGCTGCCCCGCATTTTACTCCCGTGGGTACGCGTTTGAATGCATGTAAAGGGGGAAACCAATCCAACCTTGAGCGCGAACTACGTTCTCTCTGATGAGATACGCGAACTACGTTCTCTCTGATTAGATACTAGATGCTATAGATCATTTATAGGCATAAATAGGCGCTTGTAGCTTGCATGTGGGATTGGTGTGCACTTTCGCGATCTCTACAAATGGATCCACGCAAGCATTTGTGTGTTTAAGCTACGGGGAGATCTTACGGAGAGTTTGAACAGACAGACTTTGATACTAGTATTAATCAGATGTCACTCCGTTAAAGAGCTGATTTTATGAATTATGGCATTGGAGGCAGACAACGGTTTTTATTGGAGCTGGAGTTCGTCCATTGTTTGGTAAATCCTACTTATATCAATTTATGATGAACTTACATGAAGGAGCATGGGGGGGGCACATCAACTTTTGGAGAAGCTACAGGCAAAGGATTGTCCCTCCCCTAAATGCAAAGGAAGGATGAAGCTTCCTATAAAGCTAAGTACTTTTCAAATTTATGTTTGATGTTGGTTTACCTTATTTACCACTATCTTTGCGTGCTTACATAGTTGAAGCATGAGATAGAACTTTAATTCTTGATCGGATTTATCTACACTTATGAAGTTAAAAATAGGCAAACACATAGGAGTAGAACCTCGAGTACTTGCATGCATTCATGCACTGAAAAGAATGGATGTATGTGCGTTATCTTTTACCAAAAGAATAATTTTCAATGCACCAAGTTTAGCTCCAAAGCTCTCTTTTTAGGAGAAATATTGCACACAAGGATGTGCACTGGCATGTGGATGCATGGAAGGGACTCCGTTCATGAGGATGAACACATCACATCCATCATAACATGGCTTACTCTTAGCATATGTAGTAACTATATTCATACATGAAATGCAATTACGAGTGTGGATTACATGCATGCTTTAAAGAGGGGTTCAAATTTTTGAACCCTATGCATGCTAAACATCTTTGAGTAAACATGTATATGTTTCTAGCATACTCTAAGTATGTTTAAGGATAAGGATTACTAGAATCATTCATGGCATGTATGGATATGTAATGAATGTATGCAAACACATGTACTTCAGTGAATAAAATTCACTCCTTTGTTTTTGAAAAGTCATGAAACCAAGTACGTAAGCATAGTCCTGAGTAGAGGGTTTACTTCTTTACGGAACTAAAGCAATTGGAAAGGAATGAAGCTAAAGTACTTGCAAAATCATGATTAGATTTTGCAATATAAGTACTCAGCAATGTCTTTCCAAAAAGGGATACTAGTGTATCACATATTTAATGTTATGACCACATTAAGTATGACTTGCCTACCAAGGAAGTAATGTATACATAACTATTAGAGAACCTAGCATACTAAAATGCTAACTCTAAGGATAAGAGATACTTAGAGATGGTTCCAAAACAAGCTTATAATGAGATATCTTGAGAAGATGGCACACGAAAACATCAAATGTCATTAATGACATAGATGTTATCTCTAGAAAGTTTTATAGGGCATATTCTTACACTACTTCATAGAACCTACAATACTACTGTAAGTATAAGACATACTTAGAAATAGTTAATTGAAAAAGGTTCTAAAATAATTATGCATGAGATATCCTAAATAGGATGACACTCTAGAATGGTTTCAAGAGTCTCATGATATAAAGCTCTATTAAGTTGATGCCATCAAAGACATTGATGGAAACAACAGTTAAGATTACTTTCACCAACGTGAATGGCGAAAAGTATTCAATGCATCATTGAAAGCTCCCTCCTTTTGGAAAAATTTCCAATTGAATTGAAGGCTTAATTAAATAGATTTCCTTAGCAGATGCAATGGTTCTTAATGGAAGAAACTTAAATTTCTATAGGTACAAAGATGAAATGGAAATAGTTTTTTTATTTCATAGTACCTTCAAACCTCTTATGCTTTGATTAACATTGAAAAATCAAAGCCACCTCTCCTAACATAGATAGGCATGAGCATTGCATTGTTGCAAAAGATGAGAACTCATGAGCATCCCCATAAAGTCAAGAGGAAGTTCATGAGTAGGTTAGGATAGGTGGTCGTTTAGCTTCCTCTAGAAGATCTTCCAAAAGACACCAAAACTAGAATTTATTTCTAGTAAATCTTCTAGAAAGTCTTCACGTTCTAAACAAATATAAGATTACTTGAATAGTTCAATATTGGTAGGAGTCAGAGTATTGACTCTCTAGTTGAAGCCATAGATTTCACTGTTTGCGAGGACGAAAACTCTTCAAAGGGGGGAAGAAAGTACCAAAACTTATCAAGAATTGGTACAATTAATTCCATAAGGAGAAACTTAGAATATAGAAGATGAGATGAAAGAACATCTTTTTATACATAAGATGTTTGGCAAACAATAAGTTGCTCAGAAAGAAACTTCATGACATGCTAAATTTAGCATGGGATCCCAACAATATCACAAAAGATTTTACAAACAATGGTTGTAAACCACAAACTCAAATAAAGCATGCCAAATCTTATACTCCAGAGATGTTGAAAAGATCCTTTCAAGAAAGGTAAGTCTGAGTAAGTCGATCTAGGATAACACACTTAGTTGATAAATACAACTAAATTTATCTTTTAGAATAAAGATGTATCAAGAGGTATTGAAAAAGATTGACTTAGTTATCTACGAAATTGGGGTTAGACTAAATTACTCCAAAACATCTTGTTGATAGTACAACGAGGTAATCAATCTCCTAAAGTAAGAGATTTATACTAGACTTGGTATTCCAGTCTATAGGAGTCTCAAAGGATTGAAAAGGACTAACTTTTCAATTAAGATATTTGAAGCATCATAGTAAAGTTGAACATCATCAAAACTTGATGGATCGAGACATCGATGTTTTTTTTTACCACTAAAGTCTGGTAGATGGAAGATGGTTTAAACTTTACCAAATGGATCTTCTTGAGAATTTAGATTCAATCTCATAAAGATAGAAACAATGCTTCAAACCATTAAGTCCTTAAAGTTTTGAGTCTCATCTGATTTGACTCAAATCATTTTAGTGTTTCAGAAGTTGAACCAGTGACATCAAGTTTTGGTTCTTCCTTCTTGCTTTTCCAAGACCTTGGATTTGACTTGGAAGGAATCTTCAAAGTCACTCCTAGATCAGGTTTAGCTAGATGGAATGGATAACCAAATTAAATGTTTTGTATAGAACCCTTTCAATTTCATAAGAAACTTAAGTTTAAGAGAATTCATTCATCCATCTAAAATTGCTTGAAAGATCAATGGATGAAGAATCTAAAAAGTTCTCTTAAAGGAGTTTGAAGTAAAACTCTTAGGAATTGTTTATAGATTCTAATAGTTCAAAACAAGTCAAGGCTTTTGAGAAATTCTTGGGAAAATCATTTTGAGGTTGGATGCCCAAAGAATGGAATCACTTCTTTCCTACATTCTACCTTGACTCTAAAGTACAATAGGACATGGTAGTTCTGTATTTGGAAAAAGGATGACTAGATGTTGGTTAAGAAATAGAAAATAGTCAGAAACATCTTATTTAGATGTTTTGATCAAACTCAATTTAAGGAGACTTCTCAAATCTTTAGATCCATCTATTTTGCTAGGTCCACACCCGAGCAGTGGGTAGAAATTGATCTACATAGCAAACTAGTTGGAGACTATCACAATCCACCTACTTCATATGTTTATACTATGGATGCGGAGTTCGCATATAGGAAAACATTGAATTAGGCAGGGATGTTTTAATCCACCCTTATCATTTCATCCATACTTAGCATTTGATTTAGTATTTCACATGCAAAGTTAAGTAATGATTTGGTAGGGATTAGCCCCACAAGTGGATTTCCTTCCTTTCAGTTCCAGTATGAGATAGAATCTCCTTCTCACAAAGAAACAAATTAGAGAGATGAAAAGAATCATGATCTGTAGAAAAGATCATGAGGAACGGGCCGGAATACTCCACATAATATACCTACACACATTTTCGACGATGAAAATGTAAAAGGGGGGAAGAATGTTGTATAACTATGGGTCAAAGTGGCCAAAGACATGGGTTTCGAGGGTCCAAAACCACTCAGAGAATCCTTGGATTCTATCGGGAGACCCTTGGGAAAGTGTCTCCAAGAGTGTGGTTTGAACCCTTGAGTTATTTGGATTTATTTTCTCCCAATTGAAGGGTTTTCGACCCTTAGGATTGATATTTCCTAAGAGTATGATATTTCACCCTTAGGGAGGCCTCTAAAACCAAGTTTATAAGCTCATCACCTCATCATAGATGCTCCCATGAAACGACCGCACCGCATCCCTCCAAGTCCTCCAATAGTGCAACCAATCCATGATGATATCCATAAGCCTCCTCGGTTCATGTTGGAGGATGACCCATTGCCAACTCCTGCAACAAATATGCAAAACATTAGATGAACATACATAACGTGCTTAACACAAACAAAATCAATAATCTAAATGATACTTACATACTCATGATGCATAGTGTCATATCCACCACTACCCAAATGTGATGGTCCAGCCATATCTAAACATGTGGCTACTGCATCTCATTAGTGATGATAAATCAAGAGTCTATTGCTGCTCATCGTGGATCATATCCCACTCCTCAAGATCTAACCATATAAGCTTCGGTAAGCCTACTTTAAAAGCATCACGATCCTCGGATCATCGATGGAACATAACCTCACATGTCATGTGCTGAATCCACTCTAAGCTGACAATAGGATCCCTTGTTAGTTGGAACTCCTCATAGATCGTCTCTATGATATAACTTTTATGAAATTTATCTAGTTCACTCCATTTCAACATGACAGAGTGTCCAAACTGTATGGAGCAAATCTGTCGTATGCACTGAAGCATGGACTTTTTGGTTGTATCCATCAGTGAAGCTCCATCACGTATACTATACACCTTGGAGTCATCATGGTCATGAGCACCCCAAGGTGTATGTGATGTACCACGTGGCATACCATGTGGTGTACCTACATCTGAGGCACTCACTCTAGCAGTAGAAGTACGAGACATAATGTTTGTCACACTACCTCCATAACATCCACCTCCTCCAGAGCCACCTATAGATCCTCTGCTGGAACCTCCTCCTCTAGAGCATGACCTCGACGAATGAGATGTGTCACTATATGTATTGCACTCACGTGTCCAATGCATATGTTGACTATTAGAGTCACTAGGGGATGGCTGGGAAGGTGGTCACAGTGGATTCATAAACCCAAGAGACATTTTCAAGAAAGAGGAAGGATGTCTAAGGGAGAGCGGCGGGCAGTTGGATCACACCCCTTGATGCATCATCCCCCATCTAGCGCGTGGCATCTGCACACTGGGTTCCTTGCTCTAGCACTATGGCCTTTTCGTCATAGGCCCATGCCTCGAAAGAGAAAGGAAAAGCTCGGCCCGGCGGGATGAAGTCGTAGGGCCTATGTGTTGCGAATGGGAACAGAATACAATGTTCGAAAATAAAACCACCAAACTCAAATATGCTAGATATAACTATGCTCAATGATCATGATCAATATACAAATGGGTATCACAAAATGACTGTGAATAGTACAAAATATTGTGCTACAGTGCCGATCGGTCAATACAAATAGTCCTCTCGGCTACAGTGCAAAAAGAGGTCCACAAATTTCAGTCTCTGCGTCAGTGTTCAGTCGTTCTTCGATCTTCAAACTTTAAGCTTCTCAGCAAATCATGGGAATCTATAGAGAATCCACTATGAGCTCTACAATTCTTTACTTTAGTTTGAAGCTTACTCTTCAAATCATGAGAACACCTGGAGAGAATCTGTGGGACGTAAACTCTTTACTTAAATCTTCAAACTTCTTCTTCAGATCATCAGATAACATGGAGAAAATCCACGGGGAAAAACTCTTTGTTTTGGTCTTCAAAACTTCCTCTTGAAATCATGAGATGATATCTAGAGAGAATCCTTGAAGAAAATCCACGAGGATAAACTCTTTACATCTGTCTTCAAAACTTCTTCTTCAAATCATGAGATGGTATCTGGAGAAAATCCCTAGAGAAAATCCTTCGAGAAAATCTATAGAGAAGATCCACCTAGAGAGAATACGTGGGGTGATAATTGTTCAATTCTTTACTTTACTTCAAATGGTACTCTTCAAATCATGAGAATCTAGACCTCGAAAGAATCCTTGAGGACTTCAAAAGATCAAACAATAAACGTTAATTTTGTTCGGACACACTTATGAGCAAAATTTAATCTTGGAACATCAAACTTACACTATGATTGAGGTGGATTTTGTAATCAATCAAGCAATCAATCACCTAAAAGTAGATAAAATTAGATCTTCACTTTTTCTAGATTGTAGGAAAGTGAATTGATTCCCTCAAACAACCATTCCCACCTTCATTTGAATTCAAAATCCACTTGGAGAACTCGTGGAGAACTTCTAGAGTCTATATAAAGACTTGAAATCACTTGTACAATACATGGAAGCAATATGCATACACTTGTGGCCATGATTGTCTTGCTCCTTCAATTTTTTGCATAATCTTCTTCGCCAACAGTAATCTTGCAAAGGTGATTGCTCTCTTTCTAGAGCTCCAAATTTGATGAGAGATGGCTCATTTGAAAGCTAATAGTGTCTAGGTTTTGCCTGTAAATGTCCATAGCATTTGGTTCAGGTGATTGGGATAAATCTCAATTTTTGTTTCTTGGGGTCAATCTCTATATAATCCTAAAAAATAGGAGGTACCACCATTGGTGTCTGATTCATTCCTATAGCATATTTTTCTTATCCCTTATACTTTTTTGCATTATATACACTCAACGCTATGTGTATCACTCCCATAAAAGTATTTTTTTTCTAATTGTAATCACGCTGGTCCTATGGGCATTTGAAGTTCATTGTCTCTTCCATAGATAATAAGTCTTTTGAGCTAATTGACATGCGAACCTATCTGTTTTATATTGACTCCTTCTCCTTCATGCTTGAAAGTACATAGTGCATTTCTTTGCACTTACTGCATGCCTATAAGGTCTATTTGAGTCTCCTTAAGCTCAAGGGCTTGTCATGTGCCGGTTGGCTGGACCAAACTTCATCCTTTGGAATGCACTGTTTTACCTACTACAAGCTTCTCCAAGTTCTTTCAGTGGTATTAGAGCTAGATTAAGATGGGTGACGACTTTCCATAAATGATCAAAGAGCTTGATCAACACAACTACTCGGCTTGGAAAATAAGAATGGAGGCCTATTTGCAATGTAGAAATCTTTATGGAATTGCAGCATGTGATGAAGCTATGCCTATTCCAAGATCCAAAGAAGGACCTACACAAGAGGAGACAAATAAGCTCACCCTTTGGTGTGCAAGGGATGCTCAAGCAAGGTCGTACATAATAAACTCTATCTCTAACTTTCAATTACCACATGTTAAAGGATGCAAGACATCTCAAAGATACTTGGGATGCCCTCGAGACTTCTTTTTTGCTAGTAACAAACCAAGAAAGAATCATCTTTGGAACGAGTTCAACCAAATGAAGAAGAAACCTAAAAAAACAATCATAGAGTTTGTTACCAAGGTCAAGGAGGTCGCAGATCAGTTAGCATCCATTGGAGAACCGATTGAAGAAGAGGCTATCATGAGGAAAATTCTCAACGGCATTCCAAGTGATAAGCAATGGCAATCCTTCACCACGGCTTATGAGATGTGTAGACTCTCGACTTCAACATCTTTCTTGGACAACTCTTCAATCAACAGGCTAACAATAGCATAAAGGAAGGTAAATCCTATCATGGTAATTCAACTAGTGCTCTATATGAAGATAAGAAGGATAAGAAGCAGAAAGGAAAGAAGATGGAAGAAGATGAAGAAGAGACTTCCCAAGCCAACTTCACAAGCAAAAGCAAGTGGAAAGGGAAGAAGAAAGGACCAAAGCAAGACAAAGCCAAAGGTCAGAATGTTCAACCTTGTGCCATCTACGACAAGACAAACCACACCACTTAGAATTGCTGGTTCAATGGGAAGACTTAGAAAGGAAGTGGAAGAGGTGGATATGGCAACAATAAAGGTAGAGGTGGACACAATTTCAACAATACGAATAGAGGCTATAATATAAGGGACTTCAACAATTATTCAGAAGATCAAGCACAAGAAGACTCATTGCTTCTCATGAATCAAAGCCACAAAGAAGGTAACAAAGATGATCATTTGTTCTATGTTGGAGGCTCTTCAATTGGCATTTTCACGCATCTGATCGAAGAGCTCTACAACGTTCGCAATTGCGCTGTGCTTACGAGCTGAAACAAGTATATGCAGAATTGTTGTTTTGCCTAAGCTCTATCTTATTGCCTCTCTCTGTCTCTATTTCTCTGTTTCTACATATTTCTCTCTTTGAATTCTCTTTCTCTCTCTCTCTCTCTCTCTCTTTCTCTCTCTCTCTTTCTCTCTCTCTCTTCTCTCTCTCTCTCTTTATTACAGATTACTCAAGAAGCTAACCAAGCAAAAAGTACGGCTAACTATTGTCAGTACAATTTCTATTCTTTGTATATCATTTGAATGTTTAGATAGCATACTCACACTTATTGAAATGCACATATACATTTATACATGATGAAGATGCACGTTCACACATATACACATATACACATATACACATGCACATACACACACATATATATGTTGGGAAAGATGGATGGATTCTCCAAGAGACCGAGTAGGTACTGCTAAACCAGCTTTGTACCAGCCCTCTTTTGCTTCAGAGTTGATAACTAGACCTCCTTAGCTTTCTAATGACACCATAAAATGTCCTATGTACTTTGGAAATGATGTGTGCAATGATTGAATCAAAACAGATAACTTTGGAAGTCACAAAATCAAGAAAACCTTCTATTTTTGTCTTGACACCTGCTGAGTATTTTGCTCAGTATGACTAGCACAATAGAAATTGGAAAAATTCCTTTTAGGGGTATCTAATTAGCTTAGTAAGCTACCTATTCCAAGTGGAATGATGTAGAATGATAAACTATGCTCCGATTTCTCCAAAATGGCTGAATATCACCTCGGCGCCGATTTCTCCAAAATGGCTGAATAGAATGTCTCCAAACTTTGACGGCATGTAGATTAATTTAAGCTGAATCCAACAAGCTTTGAATCACTGAATTTGGTGAAGAATTGACCGAGGTATGCCCTTGACAAGTTGTCAGATGTTTGAGTAGACTATCATAGAACTCAGAGATGGACAATGTGAATGTATGTATTAATGAACAATTGTATACAACTCCATTGGCATGAATATCATTGCCAAATGGTGTAGAGATGTGTGGGCTAGAGTGTAGACCTCACAGACACTCAAAGATCAATAATGCTATGCTCGGGAGTGCTCTCTCTTGCCCGTGACTTTTCATGTCCATTTTTATAAGAGATGACTAAAAATTTGAATTCAAATTAAAACTTTTGGCTCCCTATGATCAAGCTCCTAAATGCTTGGAGATATTCTTTTAATCAAACAACTAATTTTTCCACGAATCCTTTTGGTAGGTGATTACAAGAGATTCCAAGTCAAATTGACTTTTACAATGAGGTAAAGTGGTAATTAACCACTAGCATATGTTCCTATGCTTCTTCATGTGTGTATGGACTTCAATGCATCCTTTGAGCCAAATGTGTAGGCTTGTAATTTACACCAACAGATCCCCCTCAAGCCAAACATTTTGGCTTAAGTCTTCATCTTCAATCTTCAAGTATATTCGACAATCCAATCATGGATTTGAACCTGCAAAGTTTGGTTCCATCCAAAGCTTTAGTCAGCAAATCTGCACATTGCATGTTGGTTGATACATAGGTAAGTTGAATGTCCTTGCTTATCAACTTCTCTCTCACATAATGATAATGGACCTCTACGTGTTTGGTCCTAGCATGATAAATAGGATTGGCTGCAAGGTGAAGAGAACTTGTATTATCTCCAAAGATAATTGGTGACCTAGTATATAATCCCAATTCTGTATACAAAAGCTTAATCCAAATTGCTTCTTGTGTGGCATTAGCCAATCCTCTATACTCTGCCTCTCTGGAAGACAAAGCAACAGTGGGTTTCTTCTTTGAAGACCATGAAATTGGTTTGTCACCTGCAAAAGAAATATATCCAGAAGTGCTCCTCCTATTATCCTTGCATCCTGCCCAATCTGCATCTGAATAAATTTTGATATCAATATCTGAAGTGTAAGGGAAATACAAACCATGGTTATGTGTACCCTTGAGATACTTCATGATTCTCTTGGTAGCCTCTAAGCGAGGTATCCTTGGCTTGTGCATAAATTGACTT
This sequence comes from Ceratopteris richardii, assembly GCA_020310875.1. NCBI lineage: Eukaryota > Viridiplantae > Streptophyta > Polypodiopsida > Polypodiales > Pteridaceae > Ceratopteris > Ceratopteris richardii. Next base: position 94,508,674 of record CM035434.1, read on the forward strand.
AGCACACTAACTCCATATGCAATATCTATCCTTGTTAAGGTAGCATAGGTCAAACTACCCACCATACTTTGATAACCTGTAATGTCATTGACTTCCTCACCTTCATGGGCACTTAGCTTTAGGTTTACCTCCATTGGAGTGCTTGCTACTTTGGCATCCTGCAAATGAAACTTCCTCAACATATCTTGTATATATTTTTTCTGAGTGATATATATCCGTGAATTAGTGTAGACTAATTCAAGTCCCAAAAAATACTTCAATAGACCAAGATCATTGATCTTGAACTCCTTCATCATTTGACTTTTGATATATTTGATTCCATTGGCATCATTACCTGTAATGATGATGTCATCAACATAAACACAAAGGTATATTACCTCTGAATTACTTGACTTGATGAACCGAGAACTATCTGCCTTGCTCATGACAAATCCTTGGTCTTGGAGGTATGTAGTTAACCTGTAATTCCATGCCCTAGGTGCCTGCTTCAATCCATATAAAGCCTTTTTCAATTTGCAAACATATGTTACCTTCTTAGGGTCCTCATAGCCAGGAGGTTGTGACATATATACCTCCTCTGAAATCCATCCATTCAAGAAAGCATTCTTGACATCCAATTGGTACATATTCCAATTTTTTGATGCAGCCAGACTTACCAACACTCTGATTGTTGGCATCTTGGCCACAGGTGAGAATGTCTCCTCATAGTCAATGCCTTGGGTTTGTGCAAAACCCTTAGCTACCAATCTGGCTTTGTACCTATTAATTGTGCCATCAGAATTTCTTTTAAGCTTATAGATCCATCTGGATCCTATTACCTTCATTGAGTCCTTCTTGGGTACTAACTCCCATCTGTCACTTTCTTTGAGTGCTTCAATCTCCTCATCCATAGCTTCTTTCCATTCTGATTTGGTTATTGCTTCTTCATATGATCCTGGTTCTTCATTTGACAAATCTTTGGCAAGATAAACATAATGTTTAGTACCAAGAGATGTATCATACTGTTAGCCCAAGAAATGGTTGGTTTTTATGCACTAATATGTTTGTATTTGGCAGGGGAATTTGTTTGATTGCAGGTACTTGAAGAATTGATCAAATAATTGACGAGAGGAATACAACATGGGAGCTCTCGATGCTAAGAAATACAACATGGACTTCCTCAAACTTTTGCCGTGGGGAGCTTCTACCATTTTTTTAGTAGACAAAGGCTACACTTGCGGTTCTTGAACGATTGATCCACTCATCTGATGAAGATGTTTTGATTGCTCCTCGGTTTTTTCACCAGAGCAATTGCAAGCATGGGAGCTAACAACTTCAATCAGATATCTATGAATTTAATTTGGTAGATGTAATGGGCCAAAAGTCTATTTCACTCCGTTTCCTTTGCAGATCTGACCAAAGAGTCTTTAGTAGCAACAGAGGAGGATCACAACAAAAAAAGGGTAACGGTCGATTTTTTTTAGCTACCATAGCAAGAAGATGGGGCCGCAGATCTAACAAAAGGGAAAGGGGGTTTCTTTTCACGGGGATGATTGCCTTATCAAAAAAGTAGAGGAGGGGATCCGGGGGGTAGCACTTCTTCGTCATTTTTTCTGGCTGAGCAGACATCGATAGGGGGGGTAGTCAGCTCTGCGGTGGCTCATGATCTCTTCCTTTTTCTCCACGATTGCAGATGGAGGAAGTTGTTTTTTTGTGATCTTTTTGTAGACAGCAGTAGCAGTAGCATCTCAAACAAGGGGGCAACACGAAAAAAATCAGATGTAGCAGGTTTTTCCAGAGAGAGAGCAGTAGAAATTGACTGGCGGGATCTGCATAGGCATGGCGCTTAGAGACAGCTGAAAGCTTGTTTTGTTAGGGGGCATGCTTAATAGTCTGAGTGCTTCATATCAAAATGGACATCGGAAGCAATGGAATTTTCTATGTGAGCAACATTTGAACTAGGACCAGAGTAGCGAAGGAGACGATGGCATAAAACAAGATAGAGAGAACGACATAGATAGAGGTGCTCTTGAACTTAATGAGGAAGGGAGGAACAACTACCCTCACAAAGCGGACCTACAGTTTTAGAGATTTCATTGTGGGTTGAAGGAGGACCAAACATGGATATTTGCAGGAGCTGCGCATGATGGGGAATCAATGTGAATCATAATCTTTGTGCTCCGATCCAGACACTTCAATTAAGAGATGTTAAGCATGGGGGGGAAAGAACTCCTATTTTAGACAACATGAGCAGATGGGTGTGCACATATATCAGGAATTTTTTTCATGTTCAGAAAAATCAGTACCGAGAGTCAAGCAAGAGGAAATAGCACGCTGAATCATGACAGAGCTGGAGATCTAAAGAGAGATCCTTTCTACATCAGTCTCATCTGATATTCCAATGAGTTCGTGTTGTTGTGAGCGAATGGAGTGCTTCTGATAAACAAAAACAAAGACATCACCACACTTGGGAGGAAGACTAATGATGGCAGATACAGTAGTATTCATTGTCAACAGTTTATCATAAGAGAAACCCCAAGCGGAACTCCTTACATGCGGGCAGTAGTAGCGCAATCGATTTCAATCTCCATTGGAGTTTGTTTTTTTAAGCTAGTTCTGCATCTACTTCAGTGAGGAGTTTCAACTCTGACAAACATTCCAACGCAGGTATATACTTTTTGTAAGTTTCTCGAAATTCATTTTGTGTCTCTGAAACAAATGTGAAGTATTGGTTATGTACTGAGTTTAGAAGAGAGATTCGTAAGATATCGAACATGCATGAGGGTTCGCAGCATGATGTAGCCTCCCATGAAAATGGAATATTAAAAGTGTGAACCTCAACGAAGGAATAGTCTTAATCAACTTTTGTAGATCAATTGTTGTAGATATAGAGTAAAGGGATTATGCAAAGCTAATCAAGCTGACAGAAATCTGGGAAATGGGCTAACCTTCGCTTGCGCATTCTTATTGGGATAAAAGGGATTCACCATCCCCATTGGTATTGAAAACCAAATCCTTGCTAAGAGACAGCTCCGGTGCTAGCAGCATTACAAGTGGGAAATCATGGATTGTAGCAAACTTGAGGTATTGCCAGTAGAAGATATAAAGACGTGCGATATAGGTGGATGTGATTCGCTATTGTCATAGCTCTCTTAAAGTCACGTGTTCTCCTTGATTTAACTTCTAAAAAACCTCCATGAGAAAAAGAGGAAGTCCATGTGTGTGAATAGATTTGTATGATAGTGGAAGTGGGTGTGTGCAAGTGCACGTGTGTATTGGGACATGTGTATGTAAGAGTGGAAAGGGAGGATAGATAGAGGGAGAGAGAGAGAGAGAGAGAAGAGGAGCGAGGGTGTGTGTGAGTGCATGTGTGTTCGGGGTAGGTGTGTGAGAGAGTGATAGAGTGAGCGAGAGGGAAAGTGCGAGAAAGTAAGTACGTGTGGGTATGAATAGATGCATGCAATTGGGTGTGAGAATGAATGTGTGAATGTATAGGTGAGTGCATGGAGGGTGTGCACAAGGGAGGAACGGCTAGGGAAAGGGGTAGTGTACGTGAGTATCCGTGTACAAGTGTATGTGTGAGAGGGAGAGTAAGAAAGGAAGTGTAAGTGAAGGGGTGTGCGAGTGCGTGATAGGAGATGGGAGCAAGGTGGGGTGCATAGATAAGAGGGCATGTGTGATGGGAGAATGAGGGTATATGAATACACATGTGTATGTGCATTTGGAAGAGTAAGAAAAATAGGAGAGTAAAGAGATGTGAATGAGTGTGTGTACATGTGTGTAAGTGAGTGGATGCATGCATGTTGTGCAAGTGTATTGGGGGTGCATGGGTAGAAAGAGAGCCCGTTGAGGAATAGAAGAGCGCGTGCAAGAGAGGGGAAGGCCAAAAAGAAATAAGAGCAAAAGGAAGTCGGGAAGTGTGTTAAGGCAGGAGCAAGTGAAAGAGAGAGAACGAGGAATTAAGTGGAATTGGAAAGCGTGAGTAAAGAGAGAGTTAGGTCGCGAGAGCTCACCACAGGAGTCAGACATCCAGTTGTGCATGTATTTTCCCTCTACTCCACCGATACATTGGAGCTAAATTGTGGACATAGAGCGATCAAATATAACATCGCATCAGAAAGTTTGGGCAAAATATTATTGAGCGTATGCACTTTCGCTTGGACTAAGAGGCTATCACATACCCATATCTGATAGGTTTCTTGTTTTCTCTTTGTGATCTTCTAAATGGTTGAGCTGAAGATTCAGGTATGTCTTCAAGCTTCTTCATCTTCATTTTGCCTTTGGACTTCCATGCTTTGAATTCTTCAAGGTTGATAGTATCTTCATCATCTGAACTTGAGGCTTCATTCTAAGTAGGTTCTTCCTTTGTAAGACTTGGAAATTCCTCTTCCAAATCATAGGGTAATTTTGACCTTCCTGCATTCATTCTCATACCAAGAATCATTTTCATCAAAGACAACATCTCTGTTTACCATGAATCCCTTATTGATGGGATTATAAAACCTATAACCTTTTTTATTTAAATCATACCCAATAAAGATGCATTTTTCAGCCTTTGGGTCTAGCTTACCTCTTATCTGAGAAGGAATGTGTACATATGCTACACATCCAAATATTTTGCAATTGTCAAGTGAGGGTCTCTTACCATGCCATGCCTCATAGGGTGTCATGCCATCAAGAGACTTAGATGGTAACCTGTTTATGAGGTAAGTGGCAGTAGAAACACTCTCTGCCCATAGGTAGTTAGGTAACTTTTTCTCATTAGGCATAGATCTAGCTGTCTCAACAATTAATCTATTTCTTCTCTCAGCTACCCCATTCTGTTCAGGAGAATACCTTGTGGTTATCTCTCTTTTGATGCCTCTGTCCTGCAAGAAGTCTTCAAATTCATTGGAGAAGTACTCACCTCCTCCATCTCACCTTAGCCTTTTCAAATTCCTTCCTGTCTGGTTTTCAACTAATGCAAGATATTTTTTAAAGCAATTAAATACCTCATCCTTGTGCTTCATGAAGTACAATACAGTCCATCTGCTATAATCATCAATGAAAGACACATAGTACCTTGAAGCTGAGACTGAGGGGTCTTTGCTTGGTCCCCATACATCTGTGTGGACAAGCTCTAGGTAGTCTTCATGCATATATCCTTTCTTGGAGAAGGCTAACATGTGAGACTTCCCAAATTGACAAGCACCACACTTATAAATCATATGTTGCTTGGATACATTAGGTATCCCAAACACACATTGGTCCCTGCACATTTGTTTCAAGGTTCTTTCTCCTATGTGCCCTAACCTTTTGTGCCAAATCTCAAGCTCTGAAAGTGTTTGATCATTAAAACTGTATAGTGCAATATTCTTTGTATCTTCCAATTCAAAAGTGAAAAGTCTACCTGATTTTTCTCCTTTAGCAATCCTCTTGAACCCATGTCTTGGATCCTCCACATATGCTCCATATTGATTGAATCTGACCTGCAAACCTTTCTCCACAATCTGACCAACACTCATCAAATTTTTGGTAATAGTTGGTACATAGAGTACCCTGCTCAACAAATTCTGATTTCCATCACAAGTCTTAACATTTCCAACTATAACTACAGAATGCTTTGTGTCATCACTTGTTTGGACTTGATGCTTACCTTTTGGTTCCTCAAGATCAGAGAGTAATGCTACATTGCCAGCCACATGATTTGAACATCCTGAGTCAATGTAGAATAGGTGGTCATCATTTGTACCTGATTTTGAAGTCATGTTCATGATTAGAAGAGAGTCATCCTGCTCCTCTGTGTAGTTGTTGTAATCCTTCCTAGATTTGAATCCTCCTTGGTAGTTTCCATTGTAATTATTGTTGTAGTTAATGTTGTACTTATTGTTGTAGCCTTTGATGGTTGAATCTACCTCTTGATTGTGAGTAGCCACCTCTTTGATATCCTCTTCCTCTCTAATTCTTGTAATTCCTGAAACACTCATCTGTAGTATGATTTGATAGACCACAAATGTTGCATGGTGAGGAGTTATAAGATCTCCCCCTACCTGATTTACCTCCTCTGCCTCTTCCTCTTGAAGATCTACCTCTTCCTGCATAGTTGGCTTGAGAAGTAGAGCCTTCATCTTCCACCTTCTTGCTTTTGCCTTTATCTTTAGACTTCTTATCAGTGTATAGGGCAGAAGAGTTATTACCTTTGGATGTGTCTCCATTTTTGTTGAGCTTTGCTTCATGAGTAAATAATTGTGTCATGAGAGTTGTAAGATCTGGAGTGTGCATGTCCATGTAAAGATCCATAGTTGTGGTGAAGCTTTCCCATTTGTCATCAGCCTTGATTCCATTGATCACTTTCCTTACAATCTGTTCTTCTTCAATCTCTTTTCCTATGCTTGCTAACTGATCTACTACATCTTTAATCTTGGTCACAAATTCTGAAACAGCTTGCTTAGGTTGCTTCCTTAATGTTGTGAATTCAATCCACAACTGATTTTTCCTAGCCCTTGTGTTGGAGGAAAAATATGATGACACGGTTTCCCAAGTCTCTTGGGATGTCTTACAATTTCTAATATGTGGCAAAAGAAAATCAGATATAGAGTTGAGTAGGTAAGACCTTGCCAATGCATCCTTAGCACACCATGTGTTGAGCTTTTCATGTTCTTCCTTGGTTGGTAATCCTCTTGTTTTGAATGAGGGCAATTCCTCATCTCCTGAGATGTATCCATAGAGACTCCTTCCTTGTAAGTAGGTCTTCATCCTTAGAGACCATGCTTGATAATTGTTCCTGTCCAATTTGTCAATAAATGAAGGAAAACCATCTCCCATTTTACCTTAGTTTGCTCTGATACCACTATTGGGAAAGATGGATGGATGCTCCAAGAGACTGCATAGGTACTACTAAACCTGCTTTGTGCCAGCGCTCTTTTGCTTCAGAGTTGATAACTAGACCTCCTTAGCTTTACAATGACACCATAAAATGTCCTCTGTACTTTGGAAATGATGTGTGCAATGATTGAATCAAAACAGATAACTTTGGAAGTCACAAACTCAAGAAAACCTTCTATTTTTGTCTTGACACCTATTGCGTATTTTGCTTAGTATGACCAGCACAATAGGAATTGGAAAAATTCCTTTTAGGGATATCTAATTAGCTTAGTAAGCTACCTATTCAAAGTGGAATGATGTAAAATGATAAACTATGCTAAGTGAAATCAATTTAGCAAGTTAAGCTATACCCCCGACTTTTTAGGATTGTAGCAGAAAATGACCAAGGATCACTGCGACGTAGATTTCTCCAAAATGGCTGAATAGAATGTCTTCAAACTTTGACAGCATGTAGATTACTTCAAGCTGAAGCAAAAAGCTTTGAATCACTGAATTTGGTCAAGAATTGACCGAGATATGCCCTTGACAAGTTGCCAGACTTTTGAGTAGACTAACAGAGAACTCAAAGATGGACAATGTGAATGTATGTATTAATGAACAATTGTATACAACTCCATTGGCATGAATATCTTTGCCAAATGGTGTAGAGAGGTGTGGGCTAGAGTGTAGACCAAACACACACTCAAAGATCAGTAATCTATCCTCGGGAGTGCTCTCTCTTGCCCGCGACTTTTCATGTCCATTTTTATAAGAGATGACTAAAAATTTGAATTCAAATTCAAACTTTTGGCTCCCTATGATCAAGCTCCTAAATGCTTGGAGATATTCTGTCAATCAAACAACTAATTGTTCCACGAATCCTTTTGGTAGGTGATTACAAGAGATTCCAAGTCAAATTGACTTTTACAATGAGGTAAGGTGGTAATTAACCACTAGCATATGTTCGTATGCTTCTTCATGTGTGTATGGACTTCAATGCATCCTTTGAGCCAAATGTCTAGGCTTGTAATATACACCAACAATATACACACAGATACATGTGCACATACACTTAGACATACACACACATACACATGCATATGCACAAACATTTCTACAACCACATAAAAAGACTTACATGCATGCATTATTGCATATATATATATATATACACATACCCACATTAACATATACGTAAATACATGTATATGCACATCCACATGCATGCACATGGATGCAAATAAAAATGCATCCACATACACATACATGTTTCATACATATACACATGCATATACATACATTATACACATATATACACATATATACACATATATACACATATATATGCACATATGTACACACACATATACACATGCACACACATGCACATACATACATATACACATATACATGCACATACACGCATATACACATAGAGTTACACATATACATGCACATACATATACACACACATACACATGCACATGCACATACTCATATACACACATATAAACTTACACATGCACATGCACATACATACATATATACACACATACACATGCACATACATACATATAAACATACATACATATAAACTAGCGTACACACATATGAATGAATTATATAATTAAAGTATTAAAACACATGCTTAATATAAACAATAATATCAATCAATAGAACAAAACTCTTCATTACTTAATACCATACACACAATTCAAAACATAACTGAAATGAAAAATATATAGATAAAATAATATATATATATATATATATATATATATATATATATATATATATATATATATATATATATATATATATATATATATATATATATATATATATATATATATATATATATATATATATATATATATATATATATATATATATATATATATCAATGTAAATACATATAATCCAATGTCATAATCTACAATCCTAATCATCATCATCATGATCATCATCATCATCAGCAGCATCATGATCATCGTGATCATCCTCATCCTCATCATCATGATCACCCTGTGATGATCGAGATCGTCCCTCTTGTGTCTGTCTCTCCACCTCATCCATATCTTCCTCTCCATAATACTCCTGTATTACATATAACAAGCATAAATAAGTAAAACAATTAAACCATTCATAAAAATAAATATAATTATATAAACTTTAATAATACTCACATAGGCATCCGGATGATCTCGCATATACTCGCTCAAACGCCGATATCCAAAATGTGTAGCATACTCGATCTCATGTTTCGTAGGATATCGGCCATAATGCTTTTGCTACATTAAAACAAATAAAAAAGATTATTTTCTTGCATTTTAACTAAAATAAAAAATATACTCACAATAACACATATACTCAAATGTAGCTACAAAACCATGATGGCCCATTTGGCCTAGGTGCGATGTGTGGCCCCACTCCACTCTCTTCTTTGCAGGAGCCTGTTTATTTAAGACAAAAGAAATACATAAATTAAATGTAAAAAATTAGTGATATATATGAAAATTATAAATATAAACTATCAATTTGTATACCTTTTGTTGAGGAAATGACTCCTGAAGATGTAGCTATCTACGAAAAAACTGCCGCATCTCTGGTGGTATGTTAGGTCACCTCTTATTTTTTTCCACCATACAATATTTGCTATTAATTTAATCTCAAACAGAAAAAAAATCAGAATACATACATATATATACACACACATACACATACACATACCCACATACACATATACATGCAAACATATATGCATATATATACACATATACATTCATATAACATAAACACACATATACATATCCACATATATACGTACACACACATGCATGCATATACACTCCATACAAAATACATGCAATTATCTCACAATAATGTGTATTTGTGTATATGTGAATATGTGTGTATGTGTAAATGGGTATATGTGAATATATGTGTATGTGTAAATATGTATATGTGAATTTTTTGTGTATGTAAATAATCAGATTATTAATATCAAATACCATTATTTGTAGATTCTGATCAATCAAATGGAACTCCACCACCGTCTCCTCATCGTGCAACAACTATATACTGTAAGTATATAGTCATAACTTAAATATAGTCATAACATTTATTTTTAAATATATTTGATGGATACATAACTTATATATTTTTTTGTTTCTTATTATAATCAGATTCTGATCAATCAGAGGGTACTCCACCACCTCCTACCCATGCAACAACTTCACATGTGTCCTCCGATATGAATCATGATGAATTTTACTATCAAGAGCATATCATATGTTGGTGTAACTCTTGTTATGGCACGTATCGAAGACCATGATTGGAATGTATTGAGCATGAGGCAGAGTATGGTACTTTTGAGCTTGCATCATCACATGGTCAACGTGATAATGCTTGGGTATGTATTTTTTATATGAATGAATGTCATTATTTTATTTAAAAACCATATACAGGAATACTTGCTCGATGATGATGATGATGCTAATTTTTCTCATAATGTTAATATACCTCGTACACGTCATGGACTTGCTGTTCATCAATTACAAGCAGAGGTTTCTAGAAATCCTCTACCTCTTGGTTTAGAGATTGAAACGGCTGGAGATTATCCATTGCCAACTCGTAATCGTTCTCTAGTACAAACATATGATAGAAGAAGATATGGAGGATGGAATAGAGGACCACATCCTTTAGATGGAGAGGTTTTCAACTTTTGGGGTAATCGCTCTATGATTGCTTCATCCACTATTACTAATGCTGGCCATGGTCTTTTTATTGTAGAGGATTTGTATGTGCCTCTGAACTCTAAAGTCACACTTATGTCAGTTTGTGGTCCTATATATGGATGGGGAGATTGGCATCGACTTTCACGTTATGTTGAAAGCATGAGTACTTATGGAATATGCTTGAACACAGCATCCCTTACTAATAGAAGGATTTTACATGCAAAAAATGAAAGATTATATATTGATGGAAGAGCTTACACACATGGAGATACAGCAGGCTTAATAAATAGTAGTTGAGGGTTACATAATAGTTCAAGGACTAATTTCACATTTGAGGAGCGTGAAAATAGTCATGAATCACCATACATGAGTAGAGATGTATCAAGATACATAGTTGTCAATGCTATTACTACATTACATGCAGGTGATGAACTATTAGTGAATTATGGATGGCGTAGACCTCAAAGAGCACCTTTTAGCTAGAGACCTCATTTATTAGAAGCTTCTAAGAGGAGGCTACGCAAAAGTGATCCTGTGGAATATGCAAGGTTGAAAGATTTATATTCAAAAGAAGATAAAGTACAAGATTTGTGCGACAATGATGAAGATGATGACATGGCAGATTTTATTGAGGATTGGTATCAAAATGACTGTGAGAGCATTGATATTTCTAAAAATGATAAATATGTTCGAGAGAAATGTCTAAATCATGTATATGAAGGAAGTCGTTTGACACGACTAAGTGCAAGCTTACTTATTCTCAATCTTCAAAATCGTTTTGGATGGAGTAATGTATCTGTTTCGACACTATTAAGGTATAATTTTTAATTTTCTATCTATTTATATATATGCATATATATATATATATATATATATATATATATATATATATATATATATATATATATATATATATATATATATATATATATATATATATATATATATATATATATATATAGAAATACACATAACATACATGAATGTATACACACATATAAACATACACATGCATATACACACATACACATGTTATGAGAGCAAGGTCAATTTATACATACCTATATTGAATGAAGATGTTTTGTCCATCTAGCCTTTAGAATTGTCCACCCAACCTTTAGAATCTTCTTGACACATGTTTCTCCTATTTTAGTCGACCTAATACATGTGCTGCTAATTCTTTTTAGTACAAATATTAAGTAGCAATTACCAAGGAAACATATACAAGTTTATGTATATGCATGTGTATATGTATGAAACATGCATGTGCATGTGGATGCCTTTCCATTTGCATCCATGTGTATATGCATGCATGTGAATGTGCATGCATGTGGATGTGCATGTACATGTATTTAAGTATGTGTTAATATGTGTATGTGTATGTATGTATATATGCAATAATGCATGCATGCAAGTCTTTTTATGTGTTTGTAGAAATGTTTGTGCATATGCATGTGTGTGTGTGTGTAAATGTGTATGTGAGTGTATGTGTAAGTGTTTGTATGTGTAAGTGTATGTGCACATGTATGTGTGTGTATATATGTGTGTGTATGTGCATGTCTATATGTGTGAACATGCATCTTCATGTATAATTTTATATGTGCATATCAATAAGCGTGAGTATTCTAATTAATGAAAATAACACAATTCAAATGATATAAAAAGAATGGAAATTGTACTTACAATAGTTCGTCATATTTTTTGCTTGGTTAACTTCATGAATAATCTACAATAAAGAGAGAGAGAGAGAGAGAGAGAGAGAGAGAGAGAGAGGGAGAGAGAGAGAGAGAAGGAGAGATAATTCAAAGAGAGAAAGAGGTAGAAAGGAGAGAAACAGGGATAGAGAGACTATAAGATAGAGATTAAGCAAAACAACAATTCAGTAAGTGATTGTTTCAGTTCGTAAGCATAGTGCAATTGTGAACGTTGGAGAGATCTTCGATTAGATGCATGTAGATGCCGATCGAAGAGCCTCCAATGTTTTTTTCTGTGAAAAAACCATCATGTAACCGATGCTAAACCGTCATAAATTTGTCTCCAGACAGCATCACTTAGATGATGCAGTTTTGCATCAGGTATGCTATGCTATTTTATGTTGTTGCTTCAGCGGCACTCAATGTAGCCGTCGCAATGCCCCTCTCTCCACACATCGATAAGTACTTCAAAGTTTTTGTCCTTTAACTGACGTTGTGCACTCGACGCTTGTTGTGATGCTTTATACAATTATATAATCATGAAATTGTGTCATGTTAACAATCACTATGCACCCGTATTCCTTGTGGTAAGCCATAGATGAATCATAGGTAAGTCTTTTAACAGGGTACCTTACCCTATCATACCTTCTTATCTCACCATTCCATTGATTTGGATATTTATTATTGACTTTTAAGCTCTCCCCTTCTTTGCATGATGGTCTCCATTTAGTGCAATCCATAAGTCTTCATCTTGTTCTATTTATGTTATCTTCTCCTTGCCTTTTCTCCTTGCATCACTAACTTGGCTTGATGAAGGACGTCCTCCATTCCATGGTGGATGATTACTCAAATGCTTTGGTCCAATAAGGACTATGATTTCCAGTTTTTCACTTGAAGTTTTTGTTTCTTCATCTTCGTTTCCTTACATAGATATGTTTGAAGGGTACCAAGTAACAGCTCATTAAATCTCACATTTGACTTCAAGGACTTAAAGAATTCATGGGAGAAATTTTCTCCTCCTCCATGTGACCTTCGGCATTTGATATATCTATCACATTATTTTCTTAAATAACTTCTAACTTCTTGAAGTAATAAAACATCTGACTTATGCTTCATGCAACAAATTCAAGTCATCCTTGTCCAATTATCAATTAAAATTACAAAATATGTATTCCCCCAATTGAGTTCTCCTATGTTGGTCCAAAAACATCTACATTGTCTAGGTCAGGTAGAGGATAGCTCACATAACTGCTCTTCTTTAAAAGTAACCTAGTCTACTTACCCAATTAATGAGCTTCACACAACTACTTGGAATTCTGATTGTAAAGGTGTTGTAACCCTGGCACTAACCTATTGCTTTCTATATCCTTCAATCTTTGAGTATTGATGTGTTCATAGCTTTTGTGCCATAGGTCCAATTCTGCTACCTTCCTAGTACCATATGTGGTAAGTAGTGTGGTGAGTTTGGGCATACACTTTGAGAAAAATTTAGAAGAGAATGATAGCTTTGAAAAAACCAAAGATTACAAGAAATCAGTAAAAGTTGATAAGGAAGCTCTACTCAAGACACTAAGCAATCTAGCTCCTATACACAGAAATCTATGAGCTAGATATTGTTGAAATGAAAAAGGACTACTCCTACTCTACTCACATGCACATATCAAACAATCTAAGGAGGAAGGAAAAAAAGATAACAAAACATGATGAATGAATTAAAGTAGAAATGGAAATGACTTACATGAGATGCTCTATGAGCATAGAGACTCCATGAGGAGTGGGAGCACACCCTTGGCAATGAGCTAGAGTGGAAATGACCTATATGGAATGAAGGAAGGCCTTGCTGATATGGAATTTGGGAGAACTCCCTTGCATGTGGGATAAGTGAGCTTGCATGAGAATGATTCTAGCTTTGGACAAAAGGGTGCAGCATGGAACTCTCAACACCCCCCCTCCATGTGATGAACCTTTTGTTTTTAGCATGGGGGACTCATGACATATGGGATCACTTAGTCCATGAGTTTTTAGGATCCAAGGACATATGGGATGCTTGGACATAACTTGGACATATGGGATCCAAGGGGTTTTTAATGGAATCTAGGGACATATGGGATCCCTAGACATATAAAGGGTTTACATCATGGGGTAGGTGGTGTAAATGAGAATAAAAGTACTAAAAGTAAATTATGTGATGCAATGGTGGGAGGGAGGGATTAACAAAGTAAGAGTTGAATCTATGGTAATGAAAACCAAAATGAAATATGAACTCAAGAGATTGAAACAAAATGATAAGGAAAGGAATCTAAGATTCAACCTATGCTCTGATACCATGTTGAAATGAAAAAGGACTACTCCTAATCTACTCACATGCACACATCAAACAAGCTAAGGAGGAAGCTGGAACAAAAGATAACAAAACATGATGAATGAGTTAAAGTAGAAATGGAAATGACTTACATGAGATGCTCTATGAGCATAGAGACTCCATGAGGAGTGGGAGCACACTCTTGGCAATGAGCTAGAGTGGAAATGACCTAAATGGAGTGAAGGAAGGCCTTGCTTATATGGAGTTTGGGAGAATTCCCTTGCATGTGGGATAAGTGAGCTTGCATGAGAATGATTCTAGCTTTGGACAAAAGGGTCGAGCATGGAATTCTCAATAGATATGACTATGGAAAGTCTATAGAAAACACTTAAGAAAGTTGTGTGCTTCCTAATCAAGGGGTCTTCTAGCTTATTCAAATCCTATGAGAACCTATACACATGCACAACTCTATATTAAAAGTACAATGCATGTATATATCAACTTGAAAAGATTCCATAGATGATGGGAAGATCTTTTCTTAAATAATAGGATTTATCATAGCTAATTGTGATAGGCATATTTTGAGTATTATGAGGGGGCATTGAAGCTAAAATTTTTACTTGAGTGTTCATGCTTTATCTCTCACTTCTAAAGACTCCAAGTAACATCCATCAAAAGATCCCAAAGTGCCTAAGGTTGAAGCTTGAGTTTCGACACATCAAAGTTGATTGCACATCTTCCTTTCCATATGTTCCACATATCTTCCCCTCTCATGGCTTTCCACAAGTTAGAAGAGCAACCAATTGCTTCACCAAGTAAGGCTTGTTTCCAATTGATTTACTTTGTAAACTCAAAATCTTGGTAAGAGATTTCCATATAGGGTAGCTTCTTGGGAACAAGAAGAAGAGATGGCCAAGGTCATCTCTGCCCCAAATGCGACACTTGCACCACTGAGATGGCCCACATATTTTATTAGATTTGGCATTGGTCGTGAGTCCACGATGGAGGATTTGCAATATGAGAATCTATTTTATGTTGTGAAAGAGAGTATGCCATAGGTTATTGCATTCTTTTTGTCATCTAATGCTAAAGCAGTTCATGCACCATTTCTTGGTAAGGGAGAAATGCAAGCCAAGGTTCTTATCGATGCCTAAATTTTTCTCCAATTTATTACCATTGGTCCATCTTCACTCTTCAATCTAGGGTAGATCCTTCTCCAAAATGAGACAAGTCATTGAGTTATCTCAAGCTTCATTCTCTGTGTGAGAAGGCACCAATCATCACAGTCACCTCTCTTAATAGGGTGTATATCCTAAAATCATATCCAATGACCTCTCTCATGGTTCAAAAGATGTTTTCATTTATTATTTCCTTCCTTTCATAGCTTCTTTGTTCTTTGGATATTCAACACGTTAATTTCCTTCATTCTCTTAATAGGAATGCAAACATAATCATTTTTCTTAATCTCGATCACCCCATTCCAATATTGATTTACCTTGCTATACCGTTTCATCTTGTTCAAACTCTTCCATATGGAGGAGGTAAGGTCTCCACCACTTGGAGTCATCAAACACTGAGAAAATGTCAAGGTGAGCATATCAAGATCCTTCCACCTGGGGATTTCCATAAGCATAACAAAGCATTTGTTTTTGAGAATTAGTTTAGCCCACAGTGCTTCCACATTGCACGATCCTCTTCTGAGCCACTAAACTACAAGCTTATCTACCATACCTCCCACATCTAGAGTTCCCAACGCACCCAAATCTTTGTGGTTAGCACACAAAGCCCACTTGAATTTGATCAAGCCTCTCCTATTGGGATCCCCAATCTCAGTGTTTGCTAATTCCTTCTCTTTTGGTCTCCAACATGCAAGAAAATACATAATATATAGAAAAAAATGTGTTGATCACCATTGCATGCCCTACGAGATTGAGCTGCATGCCCTTCCAATAGGCTCATTTACCATCTAGTTTGGCTAGAATCGAGTTCCAATGTTTCCCATAGAAACTTCAAACCCCATCGGGATACTCAGAAGCCATAAGGTTTTTCCATTATGGAGATCCTTACAACCCTAGTAAATCATGAATTATGGAGGGGGCCCAAAAATGGTTTTGAAAGTAGTTTTGGAGTGATTTATTTTAGATCTGAATGTAGTGAAGAAAACACTTAGACATTGCCATAAGGTCTTGATGCTATTAGGATCATTATGCAATAAAGCATTCATATCATCGATGAAAAGTCTCATTAGCAATTGGAACTAGATATGGGGGAGTCAAAGACCCTGGATCTCCCGAAGATGCACCTAATGTTTAAGCAAGCACCCTAGGCCATCAATGGCAATGGCAAAAAGGAGTGGATCAGCTAGAGGACAACCCTACTAGTAAGCATTTTAACCTGATTTCTTGAGAGAGTTGACCATTTATAGTAATTTAAGCTGAGGTGTTACTCATAAGCATAGAGATCATGTTGATTAAATTAGAGACATAAACAATATATTTTAGGGATTGCAAATGGAAGTCCCACTCCAAGTGAACATATGCTTTCTCAAAATCGATCTTGATGAAGAGGAAATCTTGTGAAGATTCCTTAGCATATGAACAACGGCCTTCAAGATGGATCAGGCCTTTATGAATCCCTTTTAATCCTCATTAATCCATGAACACACATGGAAGGTAATGATATTCACAAGAACTTTTGTTAAGATCTTATAACCAATTTGTAGCATAATGATGGGTGTCCAATTTTCAATCCCTTTTTTTCTATCCCTTTTGTGAATAAGATTAATCACCCCTTCATTGAGAAAGTTAGGAAGAGCAACAAATTGTAGAGTGTCCTTCCACACAAACAATAATGATTTTTACTAAGATGTTCCTGAAAGTTTTGAAAAAGTGATTGGTGAGACCATCCAAACCAGCACTTTTACAATTAGGCAGAGCATGAATTACTTCTAAGATCTCCCTTTTGATTATAGGGGCGTCGAGAAAATGCATGATTTTTTGAAGAAATCATTTAAATCTAAGTCTAAAGATGGGTTCCATGCAATCCTTCCTTGGAGAAGTGAGTGGTGAGGACATCTCAAAGATTTAATATTCTCTTTTGATGAAGTGCATTCCACCTCATTGCTATCTATCATATAGGGGATCTCTTCCTTGAGTTGCTTCTTCTTCAGTTTTCTCTTTACATAGTTTGTGTCAAATAGTTCAAACAGTAGCGTATACCTCTTCATATTGGGAAAATGTGTTGACCCTAAGTCACTCGACTTGGTGTGAATGTTTCTCATTTATGGTGAAACCATTAACTTTGTGTCTAAAGAAAAATAGGTAGATCATTACGACTGATCCAATTCATGAATTCAAACGCATCTCCACATAAATAATTGCTACCTTGACTATTCGCCCCTTCTCTTATCCCTTTGACATATATCTACTCCTTAAATATGTCTTTGCAGCTTTCACGTGGATCCATATCTGCCGCACCTATCTTAGTCATTCTGTTAAGGACATCCCAATAGAATTACAATGAATATTAGTGCGAGAGGAGAACTTAAATCTTATCGAATCAATGAGCCAAAATACGAGAAGATTGATTTCGATCGTGCTGAGTAGTTGACTACTATGTTGAAGTGTTTACGGAATAAATAAACCATAATACAAGAAGATTGATATTCATCAAGCTGAATAGTCAATAGGAGATGATTTTTATTTCCTAAGTGGAACCTCATGCGCATGAAGGGGAGAGAGAGAGAGAGAGAGAGAGAGAGAGAGAGAGAGAGAGAGAGAGAGAGAGAGAGGCGAAGCTAACAGTAATCGATTTAAAACGAATAGAGAGATGCTTTGGCTGTTCTAGATATTGAAATTTTGCCTAGATATTTCAGAAAAAGAAGCACGTGGATTTAAGTTGTGTTAAGAGGAAATATGGGATAGAAAATGATGAAGACGACAAGTGGAAATGAAGAAGACGATGATCATGTCTGAAGAAGGAGAAAAGGGGACCAGTTCTTTTGAATATCTTTGTAACATTGAAAAGTGGGAATAGAGAAGCCCCACGTATCGAAAGAATTAAGGGAGAATTCTGAAGAGACTTATAATGAGCGTTCATGAAATGACTTGAGAGTGATTTTTTAATAATGAAAAATATTAGGAAAGTGGTATTCTATAATAATGGCATGGTATATGAGGACTTATTTTAATTTATAGGTCTTTTTGTTTTGTATCTACTAGTGTTTACTTCACAAGGGAATCACGAGCCTAAACGAACACTAGCACAAAAAAAAAAAGGAAAGAGATCGGATCCTATGGTAATGGAAGATGAATTTAATGAGATAGAAAGGGACCCGCCAAAGATCCAACATGGCTTGAGAGGAGAGATGAGGAGCTACAAGAATTGAAACTTGTTCACAAGGATTTTGAGATTAGGGCTCTGATTCTAGAAATTGATGTATTTATGAACACCTAAAGTGACGTGGGTTATCTTGACAATAAGGCTTTTGTACTATGGTCCCTTGAACATTTCAATGTTCGGAGTTGGAGTGTATATGATCTGGATGAGGTCAAAAAATATATATTGATATGATTGTCCTAGAGTTAAATAAGAGGTTTATGGTTATTTTTGGAGGTATCAGTGTTTATGGTATTTTTCAATGCATTTCAAGAAACTCGCTCATTTTTGGGACATGAATGTGGAGCATTGGCCTGACAATATATTGATAGTTGATATTGTTTCTTACAACTTATTTTAGAACATTAAAGGATGTTGCCTCAATGAAACGCGCTACCAAAGTTAACAATCAATGAAATATGTAAGTATTTGTCTAGAACTCTTTGTGGTGAACTTTGGAAATGGTTAATAGCCCCAAATCTGACTAGCTATGTAGATATGATTTCTAGATCTGTTTGTTTCTCCTGATGAAGAAAGCTTAACTATACTAATAATTGAATACATTGCAATCATAGATGAAGACATTGAGTATATAGATAATGATTCACAATCATTCCTCCACCCTCTTGGTTGGTCAAGCGAAACTTAAATGCAAAATTATTGTGATCATTGGATTTAAAGAAAAACCTTTTACAACCTTTGATTTCATTGGATTCTAGGGGTGCGAGTTTTATTCTAAGGGGGTGAGCCACCACACTTTTGTCATCTGGTGGTTACACCAAAGATGGCGAGTGCATCCACACTATCTAAAACTAGCCTAATAGTTTAACATTTTAGATGTAAGCTATTTCTTGTTAGCTATTAGTTGTAATTTGTTAGCTATAATTATTTATTTTCTTATAGCTATTAGTGATTCCATTTGCTATGAGTGATTTCGTATAAGCTATTAATTGTAACTCATTAGCTACTCAATTTTAACTTAGTTACTTGATAGTTAGCTACTCATTGATTAGCTATATGTTAGCTACTCCCTATTAGAAGTCAATTGCAACTTATGGATTAGCTACTTCCTCTTAGTTATGTAGTTTCAATTTTTCTACATGTTTTAGATTTGTTGATGTCTATCAATGCTTCCTATAAGTTGTTATCTACTTTCTATTAGCTATTAGTGATTTCCTGGCAGCTATTAGCAATTATTGAGTTCCTCTTAGTTGTTTATTTAAGCAGCTACATGTTGGTCTTCCCTTCGGTGGTGGTCTTCGCTCCTTTTAGCTACTTCTTGATTATCCACTTGTTAGTTAGTTAAACTTACCGATTAGTTATTTACTTACCAATTAGCTATGAGTTAGCTACTTTTTGTTAGCTTTTAGTTGTAACTTAGTGAGTACCTACATGCTAGATACTTCTTGTTAGCTATAGTGATTTCTTGTTATCTATTCAAAATTAGAAATTTTTTGTTAGTCGTTAATTATAACTAGTTACTTACTTTCTTGTTAGTTCGCTACTTGATAGTTCACTCTACTTACCAATTAGTTATCTACTAATCGATTAGCTAAGAAGTAGTTACGTCTTGCTAACTATTAATTCTAACTTACCAATTAGCTACATGTTAGCTACTTCTTGTTAGCCATTAGCAACTAGTGATTTCATGTCAAATATTAGTTATAACATGTTAGCTACTTAATTATTAGTTAGCTACTTGATAGTTAGCTACAGAACTTAATTTTTTCTGGGATAAATGAACCAAAATACGAGAAGATTGAACTCCCTCACGTTGACTAGTTGATTACTATGTTTTAGGTGTCAATGGAATACATGAACCAAAATTTTAGATCATTGATCAAATATAATAAACGTCTTCTAAATGGAATCTCATGCTGATGAAAGGAGAGAGAGAGAGAGAGAGAGAGAGAGAGAGAGAGGCGATTCAAAGCAATGAAGGAAATCGATTTAAAGCGGATAGAGAGATGATTCGGATGTTCCAAACAATGAAATTTTGGCTGGAGATTTGAGAAACAAAAAGCATGTGAATTTGAGTTCACTTAAGAGGATATAGTATACGGGAAAGAAAATGATGAAGATGGCAAGCAAAAATGAAGAAGACGATGGTTATGTGTGGAGAGGGAGATCCGTTATTTTGAATTTGGTTGAAACGTCGAAAAGTAGGGATAGGGGAGCCCCACGTAGCACACGAATTTTAGGGAGAATCAAGAAGAGACTTTATAATGAAATTTCATGAAATGATGGGAAAGTGATTTTGTTTGATAATGGAAAATATTCCGAAAGTGACATCCTGTGATAATGCCATGGAATATGAGAACAACTTTCAATTTATGAGTCATTTTTCTCTCTTCATGTCATCTTAGAAGGCACAAAATAACTTCAAAGTTCCCCTGATGTTCCTCATCCTTCTCCATACCACATGTAAAACACAAAACTGATCGAATGAGATGCCAAATAAAGCCTTCACATCTCAATGCCTTTACACTGTATAACCGTATTGTGAATATTTCTATGTTGCGACTTCTAAGGCATTTAGATCTTAGCGATCACATGCGTACACAGACATATGATTATGACAACAGATTTCGTGAAAGTCAGATGACATGTGATAAAGCAAACCCAACAGGTTTCATTCCAAGAACTTTGATTTGATTGAAACACATTATTATATTTAAGAGCATGGAATAATGAGACAGATAACTAATGAGGCAATGACACCCTCGAGAAAAACATTTATAGAACTTCGCATTTTGATTGCAGAGTTTATGCAAAATGATAATCACGATCATACGATTGCATGAGCACATGCTTTCAAAGGCGGCCAGAATACTATGTAGATGGCTGAAACTATGCCAATTCATAATACTATGTATCTCTAATGATTATATTTCAAATAAGAGACCATAATCCATATCTCATTGTTGAAGTTATATATGCATCATCTACTACCATTATAGACCATAATTATTTCTTAGCTGCGTACCAAAACTAGTTCTAAGGAGCGTGCGTATTAGTCCACCCAAAATATTACCATTAGTTCATGCTTTCAATACATTATCATACCTTCATAGAAAACTATAGTTACGTGAGATACTTCATTGACATCTAGCACCCATAATTTATCATCATTTATCCGACCGACAAGATTCTATGGTGCTACTTCCAGATATTCAATCTATAATAGTTCCCCTTTCCATCCTATTGAGGGCAAAAGGAATAATATCTACAATAGTTTCCCCTTCCATCCTACAGGAAAAGCTCTTGAATGAATAACTCTCCTCCCAACCTTATGCCTATATATATAGCTGCTCGAATCAACGAGGACCACAAATGTGACTAGAGTCCACAAGTGCATGTGCAATCTCCTCCACTCCACAAGTCTGTTAAGTCTCTCTGAACTCAAGTTAACTCATGTTAACTTGAGTTAGAAGGCTCTAGATCTCCTTGGGCAAAAATCTCTCCCCATGCTCCCTATGGGGATTGAACCCAAGACCTCCTCCTTCATAACCATGAGACTTAACCACTAGTTTAAGTGGATAACTTGAATATGCGAGTGTTGCTCTAGCACAATGGTGAGAACCACGTTAAGAAGCTTCACCTCCTTAATGTCAATCCGAGGGAGAGGTAGGAGTGATATGAAGATCGTGAATGTGAGATGATGTGAGAGTGAAGGTGAGAAGCACAAAGATGCACACACGCATACACACACACAATGAAGAGACAAGCAAGACACAATGGAAGGTGGGGAATTAGCTCTATTACTCAAGAATACTCTTACAAGCTCAAGAATCACTCTAATCTCAAACAAGCTACAATGAACCAACCCCAAAAATGAGCTCTCTAGCTCTTTTTATAGTTTCTAGACTAGTTTTGACCGGTTTCACATCTAGTGACCGGCCTAGTTAAAAATTAGGTCCTAGAGGCTATTTGGGAGGGTAAACGATGTCTAAAAATAACGAAATTTGGTACGAGTATTCTACCTAAGCTCCTCAAGCTCGAGGACTCCTCGGCTTGCACAAAATGGAGCTATGGATTACAAAATGGGTTTTCTTATGATACATATGTTACAATTAGTGATGAAAATCACTGTTGGATGTTTGAAGAAGTAATAAAAATATAATTGTTTTGAAAAAATGGTCCGACTGGCTCCCTGCTTCGTCTTCACATGCTTCCGTGGCGTCTGTGCCTCTGACTGCTTCCAACACCCCCCTCCCTCTCGCTTCTGTCGTCCCTGACAGAACCTTGTTGTGAGGTCTGCCGGATGTAATTCTGTAGGAGGTCTTGAGCGAGGGTGTGCTCTGATACACGAATACCTCGGGCGAGATCAGCCTCGAGTTTCTCCCAGTCGATAGGTTGCGGCTCTTCTGGTGGTGGGAGCTGATAGTGTGTGGAGTACACCATTCGTTCACAGGCGAATAATTGCAATAAATGTGTCGGCCTGCTTATGAATACTTCTGAATGGTACTCCCAAAAACCGGTGGTGAACATTTCTTCGAATGTTTGCTTGTAACATGCCGGTAGATATTTGATCCTGCAGTGCCAGGCGTAACACACCCGTAGCGATGGCGTTGTGCTCATATCGTAGACTAAATCCAAGTTGCCATGCTCAAAGCCCGGGGTGTTGACATGGGGAGCCTTGATGCGCCGGAAGACTTTAAAGACCATTTGCATCATGTCAAAGATTTTGACAGTCATTTGCGCGGCTATATCATCCATAGGTTTTAATCGAGGGAGCCAGTGGCGGATCGTCGCCATCATATAGCCAACTGTGGGTAACGCGACTGGTGGCTTGAGATAGGGGTAGTTCAGCCAGTCTTGGCACTGCTTATTGTTTTGTAGCTTTATAGCGAAGGCAGTCCAAGAGCGGCGTCGTGGTACTGGTCCCCAGCACGGATTAAATTTTAAGTGAAGAGGCGCCTTTACCCACGTGCTCATCATTTCTGGATAATTTTGCAGTAAATCTTTGCGCCAGTCTGGTTGGAGGATTTCACCTCTCTGCGCCCTTGGTGGCAAGTCCTCTGGCTCGAATTGAGTTGCATGCGTAGGTTTCTTGCCGGTTTCTTTCTCTATGGTTAATTGATATTCTGCCATTAACATAAAGTATGGTTTATACTGAAGCTCATGCCCGGATATGTATCTTCGCGGGGCCATGTGAGCAAAGAATGGTGATTGTAAAATTTTTTCTTCAATTATGGCCATGGCATGTAGCTGTGCCTCTACTCTGGCCGAGTGTGTTGTTCCGAGTTCTTCTACTGTCTTCATCCACGCGGGGGTAGGTAGTTCGTAGGTCATCTGGCCTTCGGCCGTGACGCGTCCGCCTGGGATGGGTATCGGTTCATAAGCCTCTTCGAAGGTCTCCTCCACCGGGATAGTGACAGTCTCTTCCTCAGCTGGTAGCTCAGGTGGGGAGTCTGGCCTTGGTGGTGCTTCATAGATGGCAATCCTAGATTCAAGGTTTGTTACCTGGGCCCGGAGTGCGTTGAGTTCCTCTAAAACTTCAGGGGCAGGGTCCACAGGTGCTGGTACTTCCGCTGCTACTGGTACCTGTTGTGTTGCAGGTTCTCTGAGTTGTAGCTGTTTGTGATCTTCCTTTAACTTTTGATACTCTTCGTTCATACGGTCATAGTCCTCGAGCAATCTAACATGGTCGTCTAGCAACATCCGCATCGACTCAGATGGGATGGCCTTGAATCTGCTCGGACTTAGTGGCTTGTCTGGATGATCTAACGCCGCCTCCAAGTTTTCTCTGTTCTGCTCTTGGAGTCGCTGGTTCTCCTCTTTAGCTGCGGCTAAATGTCTTCTTAATAAGCCCATATTTCTAGTAAGCGTCGCGTTGCGGACAGTCTGGGCTCTAAGTAGGTTATCTAAATCTGCGGTGGCCTCTTTGCTTTTTTCCTCACTGTCTATTTCTAACTTGTGATAAGCCTCGCGTAACTCCTGGTACCGGCTGTTCAGTGAGGCGTTCTCAATTGACAACAAGTTAAGCTGCGTTTGCAAGTCGTTCGTTGTTTTTTGCAGCTGTTGGTAGGTGGTGCCGAGTGATGCAAACTCATCTCGGACTTGCGTCATACATGCGAACATGTGTTGAAATGCTGTGTCTACGGTGGGCGATAGCAGTAGTGAAGTGCTAAATGAGGATGCAGTGATGGTAGATGCAGTGGGAATGGGAATCGGGGTTGGGACTGTGGATGCAGTGGTGATTGTGGAAAATTGTGAAGTGCCTACATATGAGAGTGCTGTGAGTGTAGTGGGTGGTGGTGAGGTGGGTGGTGATATGTCCATGCCATTGGACGTGTTTAATGTTGTGACTGTGAACAGTGGTGTGATTGGGGGTGGTTGCGTAGGTGTGAATACGGGATTTACAAACGTAGAGTAGTTTACAGGGGGAATAGTTTGGTGAAACGGGGAAATAGGGGTTATGGCAGGTTGGGGAGGTGAGACGGGTGAGAAGGTTAGCGGGGTTAGGAAGGGAAATGGGGTTCTTAGAGGTGGGGGAAACGCTGGGAAGGATGAAGGGGCGAAGGGATTAACATAGGGATGCAGAGGGCTGGGTGTGGGCCTGGTGGTATGAATGGGTAAGGAAAAGGTTGGGGCGATATTGCTTTGTACAGGTGTGGATGTGGGGAAAGCAGGTGGGTGTGCGGGTGATACAGGATGGGTTGGTGAAAGATGAGGTGAAAGAGGAGTCGAAGGGGTGGAGGTTATTTCGAGGATGGTAGTGGTCTGTACAGCGGTGGTACGGGGGGGCGAATCTACAAGAATGGTTTCTGCGGTCACTGAACGTTCGGGGGCGAGGCGTGCCTCCCTGGCTTGTGCTGAAGATTGGGCTCCTGTAGGTACACGAATATACTCCCCGGGTTTTGAGAGTAGTCGCACTCGGCGGGGATCGAACTGTGGTAGTTGCTTTCTTTGTAAAAATCTGAGTGCTTCATGGGAGCCAACTGATTGGACTAACTCTCGGAACCCTCTGATATAGGCGTCTTCGAATCCTCCGGAGATGAGTTCCTGTTCAATTAATGCCTGGCTCTCCTCTTCGGTTAACCTCTTTCGTGCCCAGACTTTCTCCATGGTACGATATAATTTCTTTATGGCCAACGTATACGCTGCGGCTTCAAAAGTTTCATCTTCATATGTGCTGGTGTCGCCGTGTGTGTCAGTCTGTTGGCCTTGGCCCTCTGTCTGTTCCTCTTGTGAGCCCTGGCTGGCCTCATCGTCGCCTTGATCGTCGTCTGTTTCAGTTCTTTCTTCTTCAGAGCCCGACACAGCTTGTCCCTGTGGCAAGTCTCGCGGCGTAGTAGGGTAGCTGGGACGTTCATATTCCTGGGAGAACAGTTGTGCTTCTGAATATTGGAACTCGTTTGAGAATGCATCAGGCATCTCAAAATCAAATGTCGTGTTTATGGGGTCGGCCTCCATATGTGGTATCGGGAAAGAAAACGCTTCCGCACCAATGGTGGTGGGAGCTTCTGCGGTTGTGGTTGGGGGTTCTGTGGTGGTAGCTGCCTGAGGTGCAGCGGTACTCGTGGTGGCCTCTGTAATTACAGGTCTGGACAACCGTATGCGAATAGGTTGTATAGTGGGCTCAGCTTCTGTCTGTGGTCGCTCGGGAGAGGGTTGAGGTGACGGCGACTCTGGCACTTGGAGGCAAGGGATGGTGCCTCGCATGCGCTTACCAGCCCGTGTCCTACTGGGCTTCTTAGCTTTCTTCGCTGTGCTCTTGAATGCCTTCAATTCCTCTCCTGTTAATGCACGCTCGATGGGCAAGTCATAAGCCAAACACATATACACAATTCTTGTGAGTGCACAACATCCGTTAAGCACTTTTTTACGCTCCCATCTGTGCTGTGCCAGGTACATCTGATCTATGATCCAGCTTGCCAGATCAACTGTTTGAGGTCCCGTACATGCCAAATATAATCCGAACCATATTCTTTTGTGTGGCATGGTAAATCTGTCCTGAGCTGGAAAGGCAAAATGTTGCATGCATATTCTTAGTGGCTTTGACAACTCAGGTGTGATGGCTGAAATCTCTTCCCACTTCGTGACATCCCCACGTTTCATTGGTTCTGGAATCAATCTCTCTCGGTCTGTGGGAGTGTGGGTTCCATGAATCTTGATGGCTGCTCTGATTAGGTCCTTAGAGAGATAAAATCTCTTGTAAGGTGGATCATCCACTAGGGTAGGCAAGATGAAGGTTCCTGGGATGTCCTTATTCTCTGATGCCAGTAAGGTAGTGATCAAGTAATAGCACCTATAAAAATCTGGTTTGGGTAGAGGATCACTGAAATATTCTGTGAAACCGGCTCTGGCCCAAACATGAGTTAAATCTTGGGTGTTTTGTAGGGCTTCGAATTCTCTGGAGAAAAACTGGTACTTTCCCCACGTGCGGTCATCAAAAGTCAGAGAGGATTCAAATATAAAGTCTGCGTCCGCGAGGGGTCCTGCCAGGCCCTGAAACCAATGAGAATTCCTGTGTATCTTTTCTGTGTAGCCCATAGGGGGGTTATCGATAGGCATGGGCCCTGGAAATCCCTGAAATTCCGGCGGTGGAGCAGTAGGGTGGGACTCGGCTCGTAGCACGTTGAGTGGTACTGCTGCTACACTGGGGCCTACTCCTGATGTTCCTTCGTCAGTTTGCATGGTGGCTGGTGCGCTAGTGAGAAAGATCTGCTACAAAAGATTAACACATTAGCATGGAAATTAATCATGATCCCATTAAAGTGAGACCGCAATCCCTTTCCATAACTGATGCGTAACCCGTGTAGCCAAGTGTTGTGATGTGATGGATGCAATGTTTCTTGCAGCACTAGTGCAGGTCTCTAGACACCTATACGTTTCAGATCATGCATACATTTCTTGATGAGGTGAGATTACTAGTGGTGTGTGATGATGGTGTGTGAACTTATACAAGGTTTAAAGGTTAGTAATTGAGTACAAGGTTGTATGTTAGTCGGGGGGTCGTTAGACAACGGGTTAGGGGAGGACGGTTGGACACGTTTCGGTATCCATTTCCTAAGGATCTTGGAGTGGGTGGTGGGTTTCTGCTGAGGGGTAAAAGGTGGTATCGGGTGTGGTGGTGTCGAGGGATGAAAAGGTTTGTAAGGATTATATATTACATGGCATATGGGTTGAGCTATGATACATGGTTTGGGTACCCAAATCTGCGTGGGCGTGGGTCTATGGGTAAGGTACTTCTTGGCGATCCACATTTGTCGGATGTTTGGACCTGTAGAAGAAGGTCGAGGGGATGGTGGATATCGACTTTGTTTCTGTTCTGTTTTTTTCTTGTTGACCTCTGCTTGGTTGGAGATCTTTGGTGCTTTTTGTCCTTTTGGCACCCATATTTGTCTGGTGCCGCTTCCTTTGGGAGGCCTAAACTGCTTTCCTTGTTGTTTCCTCTGATACTGCAATCGGTCTGGGTTCCTTTGTCGTGGTCGACTCTGTAGTTGCTGGGTTTGAGAGGTCGGATGGACACTCTGCTTTGGAAAAGAAGGGAGTTCCAATACTTGCGTGACCTGCCCATCAGGAAGTGATGCCTTTTGTAACTTTAATCTAGGCCAGTCCGCAACAAGCTTGGAAGGATGAGCACCGTAGGGTGTCGTGCTCATTTGGCCGCTGATGCAACCCACCTGACCTCTGATTGTGCCCTTCTGCCCTTGCTGTTGGGTAACTGTCTCTTCTAGTTTGCAGGAAGTCCCAGGGAAGATCTCCTGTCGTCCTCCTGACTGACAACTGTCTATAGCCAAGCCCGAGTGGGTTGGTGTAGACGTGACGTGACTGGTCTGATTAAAGATCTTCCGGTCTTCCGTCTCATGCGTTTCGTAGGGTCTGGGGTCACAACCGTCAAGCGGAGTGCGGTTAGGGAAGTCAAGCGGTATCACTCGCTTCTGCTCTAAGGTTCCAATCTGTAAGGAGCCTTGTCTAAGATTTAGGTCCACTGAGTGATCGTATAGCCAATCTTGGCCAAGGATTAGGGGTTCTATCAGGTCGTCATCATGGCACACTAATAGCTTCGCTGTCATGGTCATATCTTTAATGAGGATAGGAAGGTCCACCTCACCCATGCAAGGGGTTTCCAAGCCTCCTAGGCCTATGAGGTATGCCTCAATTGGCCGCATTTCTATTCCTGAATCCTTATAGTGGGACCATCTAATCGCACTAGTCGCAGCACCCGAGTCAATTAAAGCCCTGAGTTCTTGGCTATGGTGACCGTGCTCTAGCCTAACTGTAATGAATGGTCTCCTGTCCACTATGCTAGGATGAGTGGTTGACTTCACTTGACACATGGCCATGGGATGTCTGGGTGGTGTTTCCAGATGGTTATAATGTTCTCTTCCTAGTCCTTGTCTTCTTAGCTTCATGCGCCTAATGCGTTCTATGGCTTCTGCCTGAGCTTCTGCTCGTATTCTATTTTCTTCCTCCTTACGCTTCTTTGCCAACGTGAGTCGTCTAAGCATATCCTCGGTAAGAGGCTCTTGATATAACCTGACTCTGCAGCCACTAATGTAATTAGGCATTATATCTCCTTCTAAGGTGGCTAACTGTACTGCTCCACTAGTCGAGAGTCTGTTAATGATCATAGGTCCATAACCTCGCTTTTCTAACTTCCGTGCGTGCTGTTTCAGCGTATACACTAAAACTAAATCTCCTTCTTTTAGGCCTTTATCTTTCACATGCGCATCAAAATATGCTTTCTGTCGCTTCTTCGCTGCGTATATTCCTGCTGCTGCTTTCAGCCTGGTTTCTCCTAATCGTTCCAAGTCCAATATTCTCGCTGATAACTCATGGCCGGTCCACTGATGTTCTTGTGCAACCTTAAGGGTCGGTATCAAGAAGTCCAAGGGAAGCACTGCATTCTGACCAAAAACCATCTGAAAGGGAGTTGCATTGAGTACGGTCTTGTAGGCCACTCGATATGCCCAAACAGCGTGGTGTAGCTGTTTGTCCCAATCTGAACGTTTATTGTTCACGAGTTTCGTCAGTACGGTACATAGTATCTTGTTAGTGCTTTCAGCCTGACCATTGGCCTGAGGATGATATGGTGCCGATTTCTTGTGAATCACCATAAAATCCTGTAACAAATATTCAATGACTTGGTTTAGAAAGTGAGTGCCTCGATCGCTCACTAACTCTATAGGCAATCCATATCTTGTAAAGACATTTTCAAATAAGAATTTTGCAGTCGTGTGTGCATCATTCTTTTTCGTAGCCTTTGCCTCTACCCATTTCGTCAGATAATCTGTAGCAACAATAATGTATTCCGCATGTGTACCTTTTGCAGGGGGGTTAATGGGTCCTACGAAGTCTATTCCCCACTTAGAGAATGCACGTCCGCCCATCATGGGTTTCAATGGCATTTCATCTCTGCGAGTAGGAAACTGCGTTCTTTGGCACACGTCACATCTCTTTACATAGGTATGTGCATCCATGTGAAGAGTGGGCCACCATAATCCTGCAAAGAGGATGGCTTTGATTATCCTATCTGGTCCAAAATGACCTCCTGCAACACCTTGGTGTGCAGTCTCTAGTATTCTTAGATAATCGCTCTCATGAACACATTGTCTTAGATATCCGTCTCGTCCTCTTTTGTATAAATTATCGCCAATAAGTGTATAGTCTTGAGCTTCCTGCTCTAGACTGCGTTGTCGAGCTAAGGTCATTCCTTGAGGGAATGTGTTCGTCCTCAAGTAAGTCACTAAAGGTTCACTCCAGTCTGGTGTGAGAGACACATGATACAATGTAGCATGCTCTACTGGTGGTCTTTCACAACACACCTGACATTCTTTGCACAACTTGTAGACATCTGCTTCCATCGTAGGCCAATATACTCCTAATCTATGCAGAGTCTGTAGTGTTCTATGTTTTGAATGATGTTGCGTTAGTGCACCTACGTGTGCTAATTGCAACCATTTCGCATGTTCTGATTCATCTACACAACAAGCAAGAATCTTTTGATTATCCTGTTTGTATATGCTTCCTGCCATTATTTGATATCTCTGAGATTTGGTAATCTCTCCTTCTTTGATCTTTATCCTAGGACTCTTAGGTCCGTATGTCAGAATAGGGACTAACGGCTTAGCCCATTCTGGTGCTATCTCAAGGTTAAACAAGTATGCATCTGGTAGATCATCCGCTACTCCTTGAGGGGCTTCTCCTGAGGTTAATCTTGAGAGGTGGTCAGCTCTAAGATGCGTCTTTCCTTTCCTAACTACCACTTCAAAATCATACTCCATGAGTAATAGAAACCAACGTATCAATCGTCCTGTGTTACATGGTTTGTTAACTAAATATAATAGGGCTTGATGATCTGTAAAGAACTTGAATTTGTTGGCCAACAAGTAGTGCCTAAACTTCTTTACAGCGTAGATCATCCCTAATCCTTCTCGTTCCGTCGTGGTATAATTTCTCTCTGCTGCGTTCAGTTGTCTGCTAGCGTAAGCTATGGGGAGATCTATGTTACCTTCATTCGTGGGTTGTGCTAACACACATCCTATGGCATAATTGGATGCATCCACATGTACATGAAATGGCTTACTCCAATCTGGAGTGGTTAATATAGGTGCTGAGCACAAGCGTCGTTTAAGTTCATTGAATGAATTTTCACACTCATCTGTCCACTCAAAATTGGTTAAAAGAGAGTACAAAGGCTTGGCTATGATTGCATACATGTGTATGAATCTCCTATAATAACCGCAATGGCCCATAAATGCCTGTATCTCTTTCACATTAGTTGGTCTAGGTAATTCTGCAATTACCTTCACCTTTTCCTCGTCCGTAGAGATTCCATTTTTTGACACAATGTGTCCTAGAATTTTGCCTTGTCTGACCATGAAAACGCATTTTTCTGGGTTCAAACAAACCTGATATTCTCGACATTTGTCAAATATTTGTCTTAACTCTGGGATATGTGTCTGCCTTACATTTGAATGAGCACATAAGTCATCGACGTAAACTTCCAAGTTCTTGCGTAAAAATTCCTTAAAAACATGACACATGAGTCGCTGGAAAGTAGCGGGTGCATTTGTCAAGCCAAATGGCATTACACGAAATGCAAATATGCCCCATTCTGTGGCAAAAGCCGTCTTGTGTTGGTCTTCTGGAGCAATGGCTACTTGGTTATAGCCTGAGAATCCATCAAGAAAGCTGTAAACTTCCTTGCCCGCCACTCTTTCCAATAGATGTTCCGTGATAGGAAGAGGATAACTATCTCTAATCGTGGCGGCATTAACTTTTTTAAGGTTAATACACACACGCAATTTTCCATTCTTCTTGGGCACAACCACAATGGGGGATACCCATTCGGTATGCTCAATTTCGTAGATAAATCCTACTTCTATCAACCGATCTATCTCCTCTTTAATCTTCGCAGCGTAGTTATCGTTGTACGTGTACGGTTTCTGTTTTGTCGGTTTCGCATCTGGAGTCATAGGGATTCTATGAGAACATATATCTGGGTCTACTCCCTTCAAATCTTTGTAACTCCAAGCAAAAACATCTCTATATTCGCGCAATAGGGCAACTAACTCTTCTTCTTCTTCAGTCGTCAAATCATGCCCTATGTAGGTACATTTTTCTTCTTCTCCTTCTATGGCAACTATTATTTTCTTGGTTTTCTCTCGGTTATCATATACTTGTCCGTCATTCGCCTTTCTATTGGGCATTCGTACCATGATTCTTCTATCTTCAATTTCATATTTCTTGAAATTCTCGGGTACTTCAAACAAAGATTCTTCTTTTTCCGACATGGTTTCTTTCTTCTTTCTCTTCTTGCCTTCACTCTTCTCAGTCACTTGAGTGGCTAACCTTACCTCGTTCGTTATGTCCTCGTGTCTCTGAGTGTGAGTCTCTACTTCGTAGAAATATTCTTTCTCTGATGCAAAGGGTGGGTCCATGATAATTGATTCTAAATCAAAATCGCTTGCGTCCTCAAATGCATCAGTGTTTGGTTCGCACTCTTCTAAAATTGCATCGCCCATGATTGGCTCTATAGTAAAAACTGAAATGTCATAGCCATCCTCGTCACAGTGGGGTGTCCATTGTTCTTCATTGATGGCTACATCCATGGTTGCTAGGATTTCCGCCCAGCCATGGGGTTCAAACTCCTCGTCTGGGAATACTACAGGAGCATAGGCTGGATCTTGAAGGGTTCGTGGATGTTGTTCCGCACCTAAGGTCCTGGCTTCTAATCGTTCTTCCTCTTGTTTGGCTACTTTACACATCCATAAATGGGTATCCTCATGCAACCAAGAAGGATCTGATTCTAATGAGTGCACGGATTCCGTCTCTGCTGGTGTCTTATGGATAGTATTCCATTGTATTGGGGGTACATCTCTATGTGAATAGTCTTTAAGGTTGACTTTAGTAGTCACTCCTAAATGTTGCAAGTACAAAGAATTAGTTCCCCAATCTTGTACAATTTGCAACTGACGCATGAATGGTCGTCCCAATATCATTTCATACGCATGATTTTTAGCAAAGTCACAAATGGCGAAAGTATGCTCAAATTCTACACCACAAGTGGTGAGAGATATGCCTTCTAATAAGCCTAATGGTTTTTCTATGTGTCCATCAGCCATTTGTAGTTTCATCCTGGTGGGTCTGAGTGCTGGCTTACCCCAACGTTTCCATAAAGCGGTAGTAGCGATAGCTACTCCGGCTCCTGAATCTAAGATGGCTTTCGTGGTGTAGCCCTGATGGGTTATTGGAAGATATGTGTTACCTTCCTCTCCTTCGCTTACGTCTCCAATCTTTTCCACGGGTATCTCTGGTACCTTCTTATGTGATCCTATCTGAGAGGGTGTGGTAGCTATCTCAGGGAATTGATTTGCTACGTGCTTCCACAATTCTGGTTTTACCTTTAACAGTTCCTCCAGAGTGAGATTACATTGTACTTTGGTATTCTTGATCACTTCCGTATTTCTAGGGATCACTGATTCTTCATTCCTCACTATTATCGTGGGTGCTCTCATACTAATAGACTTAGCTTCCCAAGGCCCTGTGAACTGAGGTAATTCTTGTAGAGAATTAGACTCGAATCCTGTGGGTTCACTCAGTTGTTCCACCTCTACATCATCATATATAGAGGGGATGTCTTGGGGAAATTGTTCCTGCAAATCGTCTATTTCTTGAATAGGAGGATGAGTTCCTTGTTCTTTTCTCCATTTCTCTTCTTGGATTTCTCTTAAAAATTCATGTGAGTACTTATGTATGGAAGATAGGTTATCTTGACTCTCTGTATTGGGTACTTGAGACAGGGACGGTGGATTCCTTTCCTGTGTCTCTGGGATAATAGGGTTCCTATGCTGATCCTTTCTCTCTTTGCTTTCAATCAAGTGTTCTAGCCTCTCCATTAGTCCTTGAAAGTGTAGTTCTGGTTTTGCCATGTTGTTCCAATTAAGATATCTAGAGGCTTCGAACAAGGCTTGTGCTAACTCTACCATCTTCATGCAAAGTTTAGTTCTCTCAATTTCTAGATCAGCTCGAGGGTAGTTTTTACTCACTTCCGTGACTTGAGGTCCCTCTTTTATTCTAGCCTGATATGCACGAAACATCATGTCTAGATCTTCCGGTATGGGTTCCGCTAAGACTGATCCTGATTTCTGAGCTGGGATTTCTTGGTTTGATTCTTGTGAGGTCAATTCTTGTATTTTGGCTCTAGATTCTCTTAGACTTCCTTCCAACTCACTTATCTTTTTACTCCACTTTCTCTTTAACCTTTCTCTAGAATCTTTCCAAGATTTCGTCTTCTTGCTACTCGATTCCGCAACTTCACTAGCTTCGGCTACTTTCTCTTGATTAAGCTGTTGGTTTTGTAAGAGCGCCTGGGCTCTGGTTACAGCTTGGATAGGCACGTATGTAGGGTTAGATCCATCTGCGTTGTTTACAATACCTATCACGTTGATCGATGTCACATTCGAAGAGTTAACTGGGTTCTTAGGACAATCTTTGATTACGTGCTCCTTGCCACAATCGGCGCAAAAGCCTTGGATGCTATAGTACTGCGATTGCCTTGCTATTGGAGGATGTGGACAATCCTTTATGAAATGGTCTCCTTGGCACCTAAAGCATGGTCCTCTAGGGCCCTGTGGTCTCTGTTGTCTCAATTGGGGCCGTGGGTTTGGGTTTGCGTACATCACATTAGTATAATCTGGCTCCCAACTAGGTTCCATTGGTGGAATATCATAATGACATGTCTCCACATGCTCTGGTGACTCCGTGTAATAAGCGGGTGGACTAGTCACATGAGTAGAGTCAAAACTGTTAGAGTTCGGGTCACTTTCGGTGATCAGGGGTGAAGAAGGCACTAAGGTCCTACTTAGGTTCTCTTCTGCAGCAGCGTATTTGACTGAGATGACATTCGCTGGTGGGGGTGGCTGCTGAGCTAAGACGGGTTGAGGTCTCTGTTGAGCCTGGTATGGGTAGTTCTGAGGAGGCCTATAGTAATAAGGCTGAGCATTGTATTGGCCTTGATGCCTACCTGGCTGCTGGTATGTTTGTGGGTAGTTCTGTTTCACAGTTTGTTTATTGTATGGGCAGTCCTGAGCCGTATGATTCGTGTATCTTCTCTCAATTGTGCAATATTGGCCACTAGGGTTGGCGTGAGGTTGAGGTGCATTGGGGCACATGTTTGCCAAATGATTTCCACCACAAGTGTAACAACGTACATTTGTAGGTAGCTTGGGCACCTGTTTACTAGAAACTCCTAGTTTTTGGGCCACTTTTTCTGCTAGGTCTTCTATCGAATTAGACAATTTTGTGGATGCTAGAGAAGAACAATCTGAGTCCTTATAGACCTTTGAGAGTTCTAATTCATCTCCTAGGTTGTCCTCGATGTCTATACATATTCTTACACACTCCTCTAGCGTTCTGGGTTCTTTTAGGTACACATAGGAGCGTAGTTTAGCGCTCAACAAGCCATCCAGGAACAGTGATACTTGTTTGGCTTGTGAGGGTAGCTCTTGCATTGGACATCGCTCAACATATTGTCTGAATCTACGACCTGCCAGTCTTACTGTTTCCTGAGGGGTTTGTTTAAAACTATGAATCAACGAAGACGTGTCATGTCTAACCC
Organism: Ceratopteris richardii; assembly: GCA_020310875.1. Classification (NCBI taxonomy): domain Eukaryota; kingdom Viridiplantae; phylum Streptophyta; class Polypodiopsida; order Polypodiales; family Pteridaceae; genus Ceratopteris; species Ceratopteris richardii. Next base: position 94,544,680 of record CM035434.1, read on the forward strand.
CACTTTTAGAGAATTCAGTAATGAATGACTCTAAAAAGTGATGGATGTCTCTAAATTGCCTTTGTTGCAGTGGTTGGAACCAAGTTAAAGCGGTATTCTTTAACGTTAGTCCAAATGCATTGTACTGCGTGAACATATCTTCAACTTGTTCTGCTCTTAGTACTTGCTTGAATTCTGCAACGTGGTCATAGGGATCTCCTGTCCCATCAAAATAATTTTTCATTGATTTCACTAATTGCGTGGGCCTCAATACTCTTGCGTGTTCACGTGGTCTAGGTAGAGGAAAATCATCTCTACCACCTGGTACTCCATGTTCTCTTTGTCTATCCGTCCTATTAGTGTTCGTGGTTGTTCTATCTCTCCCTATGGGGTGAGTGAAGCTTACTTCCGGTCTCTCGTGATTTCCTTCTCTTTGATTTCCATGGGCTGAGGATGTTCCTGCCCCTTGTTGATTTGCATTCATGTTTGTTCGGGATGGAGGGAATATCAATTCACCTCTCCATGTGTATGTGTTTTTAGCGCGTTCAGGCACCACAAAGACTCTTTCTGAAGTCTCATCTAGGTATACAACCTTTCCAGGTGTATCTGGGTCCTTGAATTCATAGATTGTAATGATGCCTACCTCACCAGGGTTTTCCTTTCTGTACCTCCAAAAGGCTTCATCTGTCTCTTTATTTATGAACAACTCGGTGCTCCTGTTATCTTGAGGGATCCACTCTGGGATGAGTACTCTTGTTAATACGGATTTCCCTCTAGGTGTCCTAGGTTCTTCTAACGGTTCTTTTCCTTGGAATTTCCCTTCTGTCTCTAATTGGATTGTGCCGAACTCATTAGTATCGTTTGGCTGCGTACTCAAGATATACATGGTTCCTTCTTTGTCTATGTAAGCGTCTCTCTCAAATTTCACCACTGGTCTTTCCAATCCAATGGGTTGATCAGGGTTGTGCAGTTGCACCACTTGCCTCTGCAAACCATCCTCATAGATGCGAGCACCTAATCGGTTGGTTCGGAGAAACTCTAACTGCGTTCTATAGGGTCCTTCAGGTTTTTCTAAGTATGCTACATTAGACCCTCCTGCTGGTCTGTCTGTGCTAAATGCCATTTCTGATTCACTTGATTCTGAGCTCAACTCGTAGGGATAACTACTGTTCAATTGCTGAGCCCAAGATCGTGCGGTGGTTCTTACACTAGCCTCCGATGATCTAAGGCTTCTTCTGTCCGACTTACCTATATGTTTGCCCGATCTAAGGTTCATTAATTTTCTTCCTTGCACGCTCGATTACACACTTAGATCGTCAATGGTCCTTTGTGATTAATTCTTGGTTCTCTTTAATTTTTCTTTGGATTCTTGTCTTAATATATGCGTCAGGAATTCGACTTTCGTGATGATTTTAAGTTTTCGTTCCGTCAGACTTATGTTCTTTTCTTTTAGGTTTTCGCGTCACACACACCTTTACTTTAAGTCTTAGACTTGAAATAATTAGGTATCTTAAACTTGAGGCGTTCCTATCGACTTAAATCCACAATGCTAACGTTTTAGCCTAAGCTAAGAATTGACTGAGGGGGTTGAGTAATCTTCCAACCTCGAGTCGGCTTTTCTGGTTGCTCTGATGCCCTGTTGCCCAAGAAGCCGTGCTTCCCAAGCTCTGCTGTCCTCACTGCCTTGCTTGCTTGCCTTGGATTGCCCTTGCTAAACCTGGAAAATTCCAATGTTAGACCAATTCACAAGATGATTAAACACTTGAGTATATACACCTTTTTAGCTCAAATTTTCAATATGTGCCCCCTGACTTCCTAGTCCCAGACTAGGTGAACCTCAAATTAGCCTATCCAAAAATAGACGTATACTTTATGAAAAAAACAGTTGAGGTCACGTAGTACTCGTCACGAGCTTTCTAACGAGCTATTAAGCTCAAAAAACGGACTTCGGATGAGAAAGTTACACGCGTTCAGGTCCTGGGGGGTAAAAATTGACAATCCAATTTTCCTTCAACTATGAGCTAAGGGGTCTCCTATGAGTCTAATGGTCCAAAAATTTTTCAAAAATACCCTCAAATTTGGTCAAAAAATGAAGTCCAAAATTTGCGATGGGGGTGGGCAATCGCGATGGTCTGGGACCGTCGCGATGGTCCAAGCGAACCGTCGCGATGGCGTGGGATTTGGACAATCGCGATGGTCCGAAAAGGCGAACCGTCGCGATGGCCCGAAGTGAACGATCGCGATGGCGTGAGGTCGAACCGTCGCGATGGCCCGAAAAATGAACCGTCGCGATGGCGTGATCAGGCGGACAATCGCGATGGCGCGGTCAACGGTCAACGGTGGACAATCGCGATGGTCCGAAGTGAACCGTCACGATGGTCCGCGATGCGATGGCTTGAGCCAATCGCGATGGTCCGATTTTGGGCTGTCGCGATGGTCCAAAAGTTGAACCGTCGCGATGGTCTATCGTGACACGTGGCACTGTCGTGGCGATGGCATAAGCCAATCGCGATGGTCCGGGGTCAACTGAACCGTCGCGATGGTCCAAGTGGACCGTCGCGATGGCTCAAGTGAACCGTCGCGATGGTCCGAAAAAGCGAACCGTCGCGATGGTCCGGCCGAGCCGTCGCGATGGCGTGAGCCTATCGCGATGGTGCGACACAATCGCGATGGTCCGAGCCAATCGCGATGGTCCACCAAATGACGAATTTTCAAAATGCAAATTTGGTTCCGTGTATGCGTAAGGGTCGCCTATCTAGTGGTGTGGTCGCCTTCCTCAAAAACCGAAAAGTGCAGACCATCGCGATGGTCCGCCACACTCGGAAATCTCTGACAGAAAACACATTTTTTACCTTTTGGCTACTTTCCTGATGCTCTGAAGCTCTGTACCTGCAAGAAAACTCAAGAAAACACAAGTGCATACAAGCGCAAAAACTCTCTCTCGCTCTCTCGCACGCACAAATGAGGGGGAATGAGGTGAATGGGTGGATATGGTGAATTTTCTGATTTTTTTGGAAATGGAGATGATGATGCGATGATGAAGATGGAGTATGGGGAAGGTGAAAAACACTAAAAACTAAGTAAAAACAACAACAAAAACTGAAATTTTTACCTTCCAACGCCTCTTCTTGCTATACTCTTACCATCACACATTCGTCCTAGACTCGATCCCCGGCAACGGCGCCAAATTTGGTGTTGCTCTAGCACAATGGTGAGAACCACGTTAAGAAGCTTCACCTCCTTAATGTCAATCCGAGGGAGAGGTAGGAGTGATATGAAGATCGTGAATGTGAGATGATGTGAGAGTGAAGGTGAGAAGCACAAAGATGCACACACGCATACACACACACAATGAAGAGACAAGCAAGACACAATGGAAGGTGGGGAATTAGCTCTATTACTCAAGAATACTCTTACAAGCTCAAGAATCACTCTAATCTCAAACAAGCTACAATGAACCAACCCCAAAAATGAGCTCTCTAGCTCTTTTTATAGTTTCTAGACTAGTTTTGACCGGTTTCACATCTAGTGACCGGCCTAGTTAAAAATTAGGTCCTAGAGGCTATTTGGGAGGGTAAACGATGTCTAAAAATAACGAAATTTGGTACGAGTATTCTACCTAAGCTCCTCAAGCTCGAGGACTCCTCGGCTTGCACAAAATGGAGCTATGGATTACAAAATGGGTTTTCTTATGATACATATGTTACAATTAGTGATGAAAATCACTGTTGGATGTTTGAAGAAGTAATAAAAATATAATTGTTTTGAAAAAATGGTCCGACTGGCTCCCTGCTTCGTCTTCACATGCTTCCGTGGCGTCTGTGCCTCTGACTGCTTCCAACAGCGAGCACATGAACTTATGCTTGAGTCTATTCTCGAGATCTTTGGTCCTAGAGACTAGCGACCAAACGGTATCCGATTTCAGATATGTCTGAAGCCATCGGATCCCTAGACCATAGACTTATTTTATTACATTCTTCCCGCCTTGGGAAAGATTTTCATCCTAAAAAATAAAGCTATATATATATAATCGTAGGCAACCCTTGAGCCTCATGTTCTAAAACTTGAAGAACATGCATTCATTCAATCAGGTTATTTACTTAGAAACTTGAAAGTAAAAAAAAACTTATCATGTTCTAGATCTTGAAGAACATGATCAATTTATCCACTTACAACTCGAAAGTAGAAAACCTTGTATATTTGGGACCAACTTAAAACTTGAAATTTGGAAAAAGTCGTTGCATTGTGGAAACTTTTTCCCATGTTGAGTTTTCTTCAGTTCCATCCTTCCATTTTACTAAGCACTCTTCGTAAAAGTGACTTCTTGTACGTATATCTCAGGTGCGAAGTATCCTTTCAGGTTCATGAGGAACTGTTTCACTTACTGGAATAGGAATTAAGTATAACCTGTTGTCCAACTAGATTATCTGAATGTGTTAGACTCTTCCTAAGACGACTAACATGGAACACTGGATGAATCCAACTATCATCTGGAAGTTGTAATTCATAAGCCCACAAACCAACTTTCTTGGTGATTGGAAAAGGACTGCAATATGGAGGTGACAACTTGGCACATTGACCAGTCTTGAACCTTTCTGATCTTTCAGGAATAGGAAGATAAACTTGATCGCCTACCTAAAAAGTAACATCTCTTCGCTTTAGATCGGCATATGCCTTTGCACGATATTGAGCTTCTTTAAGTTTTCTTTAGCTAACTTAGCTTTAAAGTTCATAAGGAATTCTTGAGCTGCTTGAACTCATTCATTTTGAAGTCCCACTGCATACAGAGACCTATGCTGGAAACCATACATCAACATGAATGGGCTAAATTCAGTTGATGTATTCTTGGCACTGTTATAGGCAAACTCAACTAAGGGAAGATAATCTTCCCAATCACTCTATTCGATGTCTGGGGATGTTCAACTATACTTAAACTTAGTTTAGTTTGGAGTCTACTAAAGACTGCTTGCCAAAAATGACTTGTAAATCGAGCATCTCTATCAGAAACTATGTCTACTAGAAAAGCATAGAGTCTATAAAGTTGATTTACAAATATTTTTGCAAGTTCTGGAGTCTTATAAGTAGTGTTTACTGGAATAAACTGAGCAAGTTTAGTCAATCGATAAACTACAACCTAGATTGAATCAAAGCCTTTTTGAGTGCAAGGTAATCCAGAAATGAAATCCATGGAAATACTTTCCCACTTTCCTTTGTGAATTTACAAAGGATGCAGCAATCCTCCAGCTTTAAGTCATTCAAATTTATTAACTTGACATTTATGGCATTTGGATACATAGTTTTGCACATCTCGATGTAAACTAGGCCAATAAAAATGTCGTTTCACTAATTCATAGGTTCGGTTAATCCGAGCATGTCCTGCACTTGGAGCATCATGGCATTCAAAAAGTACTTGATTTCATATACCCAATATACTTGGGACACAAACCTTACCTTTATAAAGCAAATATTCATCTTGGAGAGAATAGTGTTTAAACTCTCTCACAAGTACTTGCTTCATTCTGTTCAGCTTGTTCAACTGCTTTCCATGCTTGACTGTAGCTTGGATCTTCTCTGCAGCTTCCTTTTAAAGTTGAAATAAATTCACTTTGAATTTGTACAAAACTTACGTTGTTTAACATAGGCATCCGACTTAAGACATATGCCACTACATTGAACTTTCCCTTTCTGTACCTTAGTTCATAATCGAACTCTTGTAACTGTTCGGCCCATCCCACTTTTCTACCTCTCAGATCTGGTTGGTTTGCAAACCACTTTATGCTCTCTTTATCAAATACTATGGTTAACTTTGATCCATACAGATAATGGTGCCATTTCTTTAGAGCATTTATAATAACGAACATCTCTCGCTCATAGGTAGAGTAGTTTTGGTGAGCAGGACTTAGCTTTCTACTCTCGAAAGCTATTGGTCGACCATCTTGACTTAGTACTACTCCTACTACAGATGAACTTGCATCTGTTTCTAAGTGGAAAGGAAAGGGATGCAAAAGGTCCAAGTGATTCTTGAATGGCCTGAGCCCAAGACGGTTCGAGAACTACAAAGTTTTCTTGGATTGGCAGGATATTATCAGAAGTTTGTGGCTGGATATGCCAAGATTGTAGTACCTTTGACGGATCAACTCAAAGGGAAGCATCAGAAGATAAATTGGAAAGTGGAAAGTAGAACAAGCAAAGAGTTTTCAAGAACTTAAACTTGCTTTAGCTTCGGCCCCAGTTCTACAAATTGTAGTTTCAAACAAGCCTTTCCAGTTAGAAATAGATGCAAGTTCATGTGCGAAGAGATGTTACTTTTCAGGTAGGTGATCAAGTTTATCTTCGTATTCCTCAAAGATTGGAAAGTTTCAAGACTCGTCAATGCGCCAAGTTGCCACCTAGATATTGTGGACCTTTTCCAATCACCAAGAAAGTTGGTTTGTGGGCTTGTGAAATACAACTTCCAGATGATAGTTGGATTCATCCAGTGTTCCATGTTATTCATCTTAGGAAGAGTCTAACAGATTCAGATAATCTAGTTGGACAACAGGTTATACTTCCTATTCCAGTAAGTGAAACAGTTCCTCATGAACCTGAAAGGATACTTCGCAACCGAGATAAACGTACAAAAAAAGAAGTCACTTATACGAAGAGTGCATGGGAAAAGTTTCCACAATCTAATGACTTTTTCCAACTTTCAAGTTTTAAGTTGGTCCCAAATAAAGAAGGTTTTCTACTTTCTTAGACTAGTTTTAAGTGGATAAACCGATCATGTTCTTCAAGATCTAGAACATGATTAGTTTGTTTTACTTTCAAGTTTCTAAGTAAAAAACCTGATTGAATGAATGCATGTTCTTCAGGTTTTAGAACATGAGGCTCAGGGGTTGCCTTATATATATATATATATATATATATATATATATATATATATATATATATATATATATATATATATATATATATATATATATATATATATATAGCTTGATTTTCGAGGACGAAAATCTTTCCCTAGGGGGGAAGAATGTAATAAAGTAAGTTTATGGTCTAGGGATCCGATGGCTTCAGAGAGATTTGAAATCGGATACCATTTGGTCACTCGTCTGTAGGACAAAAGATCTCGAGAATATACTCAAGCATAAGTTCATGTGCTTGAGTCTATTCATGGTTATGAAGGAGGACGTCTTGCGATGGTGACGACGCTATGGATCCATAGTTTTTATTGACAGTGCAAGAGTGACGACGTGAGGACCTGAGTTGAATTCGTGCTTTTTTTGGCGATAGGATTTACAGAGAGGCGGTGATGAATGAGTTCTCTTCAACCAAAAATTGGATTTTTGCGTACATCCCGACTTAAAAAGACGTACCTAAACTTGACCGAATATAAGAGACGAAGGGTGGACAATGATACTTGGCTTATCAATAACCTGGTAGACTAGTAAATCTCTTTATATGGAGAACATCAAGAGACTTAGGGTTTGTTATGTTACCAATGACTTAGAAGGATAGTTTATTGAAGCATTGTAAATCTTAAGGTTGGTCTTGGGGAAACGGTTTCATTTGGCGGATCAAAGTAACTGTGGTTTTCTGTCTATTTCTTTGTTGAGACTCCTCAACTTTTGAGCTAAGCACACGCTCTCAGGTGTGTATGGTGTATCTTAAAACCGATAGCAATCATACTCGGATCAAACTTAATGATCTTATATTCTGAAAGTACCATTATTTATGTATTGACATTTAGGGATAAGCTTATATAGATTCTGGAATATAATGTGTTATGGGGCATTGTAGTTAATATTAATGTAAAGAGTAATTCCCATTCTAAATCTGAACTATGGTGTAAAACCCTTTATCAAGGGTATTACTATGTAACAAATCTTATTTTTGTTTCGAGCTAATGAGCATGTAAAGGTGTTATCAAGATAACAACCAGTCATAGCTTGCGTAGTTATGATCCCTCTTAATAAGTTCGTTCTTTCTAACGTTATTGTTTGGGTTGCTTGGCATGTATGTTAAGGTGATGCTCTTCATCGTGAAGGGTCGCTATCACACCTTTTGAGGAAGAAATTATTTTTGTATTGAATAAAGGACGTAGTATAAACAAATGGATTGTAATGTTTGATGTAATGCTCTATTCAGATTTTATCAATACAATCAATTATATCTTTGATTGCACATGCTATATAGCCAGTTTATTTATACTAAGTTGTACTTTTAAAATAATTTTTTATATCTGTTTTTATGCAAAGCTTTATTTTAAAATTCCTTATGATCTAGTGATTCATGACATTATATAGTCCATATCAGATTCAGTCTGATAGTTGATCATATAAACATACACATATACATAAATACATATGTACATACATACTTACATACGTACGTACTTACATACATGCAAACATACATACACGCATACATACATAAATACCTACATGCGTACGTACATACATACACATTTTACGTATGTCCCTACATGTATACTTGCATACATATATACCTATATATATGTACATACATACAAACATTCCACGGTTGAACATCTTGTATAACATTTTCAAAATTTAAATGAGCGTTTTGTTGAAGAAGTTTTATATTATTTTTGAAAAGTATACGAACATACGTTTCGTGCATCTTGTTCATAAAAGGAGTGCACTCCATGCTTGTCTTTCAACTAGCGTCTATCCATTTTCTATCAGTTTTAGATTTACTGATGACTATCAATGATTCCTATAAGTTATTACCTACTTCCTATTAGCTATTAGCAATTTCTTGTTAGCCATTAGTGTTAGAATTTTAGCAATCTCAAATCTAGGAACTCATGCTACGTTGAAGTGCCACATCACTCAAACTTTTTGGTAGGATATACAACCACTTTTCCACAAGTTCTCTCAGCTCTTTACTCACCTTATTGATGGAGAAAAGTCAGGATCATTCGGAGGGCAGTTTTGAATTCAAATCTACAAGTACCTTTTTGAGCATTATATAAGCAAACACATGGAACAAAGTTGTCACCATCCTCCTCTAGCATTTGATCACTTTTAGGCTCTCATTAGGAGTGTTTACTACAGTTCTAAGCTAGCCTCTAGATAAGCAAACCCCTTGATCGTTGGAGTTTTCTCATAGCAAATGATCTTTGATCACCCATATCTCTTTGTGTAGTAGTCCGATTCATGTGAAAAATAGCTCATTTTATTCCTATGATTGTAAGATTTCAATTGGATATAAAGTTATTATCAAGTTTTCATTATCCTTGACTATATTGAGCTTGAAATCTCTCTTGTCTGATCTCTGCATATTCCCAGGTATATGTGTGTTGGAAGGTACACATAGGTGCAAGATACCAGTTTGGACAGTTTTTGGTCTATCTTGTGAAGGTAGGTTGATACCTCTAATATTGTCCAAATTGAGTGATCTTTGGATTTTTGGAAAGCCATACTGTCTATTGTCAGTGTGCGAAATTTCATAGGTTCATTCTTCATGTCGAGAGAGCAATTCAATTTTTGGTGGACTCTGATAGTAAACTATTTGGTCCGTTTGTTGCAACTAGGAGTGGATATACTCCATGAGTGGTATCCAAGCTCATCATTGAGCATTGAGGACATCAAGACGAGGCCTTGAAGTTGCTTGAGAGCCAAGGATCCAAGTAAAAACCAGTAAGATTTGAAGGAGGATTTGGACCAAGGGGGAGCTTCTATCATCATCAAAATTTCATGACAAGTGGAGACTCTTGTGGGAAGGTAAAATATCATTCTTTCTCACATCTATCATAATCAAAGGAGGGATTAGGAGCCCCTTTATAGTCTCATACATAATGAGAGGCTATAATATTCAGATTGAGAAGCTTGAAAAGAGCAATTACCAACCTTGGAAGTTTAGAATCTCTAACTTCCTCATGGGAAAGGGTCTTTGGGGGTTGGTTAGTGGTATTGAGGTGAAGCCATACATAGATCCACATACACCTATTGAGGATCAAAGGAGATACTTACAGAGTGGGAAAAAAGGGATAGGAGAGTGATGTTCATTCTATCTCAACGCATAAGCAACTCCATGATAGGTCATATCCAAGACCTAGATACATCTAAGAAGCTAGTTGCCCACAAAATTAATGGGCTTAGAGAAGATGATAAATGGAAGGCATTCACAACCTTTATGTATGTAAGGGATTCATTACCAGATTTTGAGCAACATACTTCTCTTATGGTGACTGAGGAGCTCAACCATGGAAGCAACAAGTCAACCTCAACTTGAAGGAGATCAATGGAAACTAACACTTGAGCTTGAGGGCGAGTGTTAGAATTTTAGCAATGTCAAGTATCAGAACTCATGATAAGTCACTACAAGGAATACGGGCGTATAGCGACGGTTAAGGCGACACAAATTCGTCGCTATAAAATTGCAACCTGCGTCGTAATGACCGTCGCACACGGACCATCGATTAAACGACGACACGAACGACACGTTTTTCGACGAATACTGCGACGGCAACTGCGACGCTCACCTGTAGCGTCGCCTACATGACGGTTCAAAAAAGCGACGCTTAAAACGTCGCATACGTGATGCCGTTTTGACGCATGTATCATGGCTTGCATGCATGTTTTTACGGCGTTTATGCGACGCATGTATCATCGCTTACACGACGGTCTGTTGACGAGAAAAATTAAAACGTTGGAGGCTCTTCGATCAGCATTTTCACGCATCTGATCGAAGAGCTCTCCAACGTTCGCAGTTGCGCTATGCTTACGAGCTAAAGCAAGTATATGCAGGTCTGTGTTTCTCTCTTTCTGCATCTTTTTTGCTTTGAATTCTTTCTCTCTCTCTTCGTCTCTCTCTATCTCTCTTTGTTGACTCTCTCTCTTATTCCCCTAATTGTTGACTCTTGTTCTTGAAATGTTATAGAAGTTCAAGTTTGCCAACATCTATATATCTACATCTTAAGAATACAACATGAACGAAAGAAAGGAGAAAATAACACTACATACATGCAACTTTGCATCGGTATATTTATTGCGATATTATTGGTTAAGATTTCAATCATCCACAATTTACTAGAGTGGTTCATAATTCATGAGTAGTTGCTTACATGGATATAGGTGACATGATATTTGGAGAACTCCAAAGAGAATTTTTAAAAATATTGAAATTAAAAAAAAACAAACATATTGGGTGTCATTAGCTAGTATGAATATAATGTTTGATATTCAAGAACAGATCTCTTCATTAATTCACCCTTGGAATCATCGACATGCACAATAGCGAAAGGTACAAAACTCTCTTCATTTATTCACCTTGGGATCTATTGTCAAACTCGAAGAGGAAATGGACGAGAACTGTGGTGATAGGGTTCTTCCATCTGCAAATATCAGAAAACCACCTCCCAACGGCGATCATACCCGACATAATACCCAAGTTCCTGAACCACTTAGCCTTGCTCTTGCGCATGCTCCACAGATTGCTATCCACATCATTGTCAACTACATCCTTGACAGTGAACTCGTGAATGCTGGTGTCAATATCTTTCATATATTCATCCATTGGTGTCAATATTCTACCCACAGAATGCCTTCATTCATGAAAAATATTATTATGAAAGTATTATTGTAATTAATACACACAGCTTCAATGAATGCATCACACATCTTCTGTTTGGTATACTTTATCTATCCTCTTACTTTCTATCACAGATATACGTCTCTCCCTTTAAACCATATGCAAGTCTCATCCCCAGCAAAGTGCTTCTATCATGGGAGCTAGATGTAAGACCGAAACATACAAAGGCCTTCATTCTCCTTCCTCTTGGGCTAGCCATTCTCCTTCATCACCGCTCCCGTTCTTGAACCTTCCAGCAGAGGAGCTTGCTACTGTGATTTTTGGCTGTGACCATGCGACTTACAATGAATGCGTCACAAGATTCTGTTTGATATACTTTATCTATCCTCTTACTTTCTGATAAAAATTTGCAAGGTATTTTTGAGGCAGATAGAGAGATGAACATCAATCCATATGCCTGGACGGATGGGAAGCAGAAGACACGTTTTTCAGCTCAGGTTCTTTGCTTAGATTTAATAATCTCTGATATTACATTAGATCACTATCTGAGGTGTAATGAGGTTTTGTTTACATGTAGGCACGCATACGGGTGAGATGTCAGTGTGCACCATTGACAGAAAAGCATATACAAGGGAGCATTAGCAGCGAAGAGGGAACTACATCTTTGACAGTGAACTCGTGAATGCTGGTGTGAATATCTTTCATATCTTCATCCATTGGTGTCAATATTCTACCCACAGAATGCCTTCATTCATAAAAAATATTATTATGAAAGTATTATTGTAATTAATACACACGTAGCATATGATCTCATTACATAAATTTGTAATTAACGTTTTCCAACAAACTCTAAAATTACTCTTACAAGTTTCATCGCCAGCAAAGTGCTTCTGTCATGGGAGCTGGACGTAAGACCGAAACATACAAAGGCCTCATTCTGACCATGCGACTTACAATGAATGCATCACAGAGCTTCTGTTTGGTATACTTTATCAATCCTCTTACTTTCTATCACAGATATACGTCTCTCCCTTTAAACCATATGCATGAACAATAGCTTGATCATTAGCTTTTGTGCATGTCCAGGCCTTCGAGCTTCTCATATCATCTATGTAAAGAATGTCCGACCAGGGATGCCACTATTTTTGTTTAATAACATTGATAAAAAGTTGCATGGTATTTCTGAGGCAGATAGCTATGGAGAGATGAACATCAATCCATATGCCTGGACTGATGGGAAGCAGAAGACACGTTTTTCAGCTCAGGTTCTTTGCTTGATTTGATCATTTCTAATATTACATTAGATCACTGTCTGAGGTGTAATGAGGTTTTGTTTACATGTAGGCACGCATACAGGTAAGATGTCAGTGTGCACCATTGACAGAAAGCATATACAAGGGAGCATTAGCAGCGAATTATGTGAATTATTCACAGAAGAAAATCCTATTTGAGTTAATTCATGTGCGACAGATAAGCTTATATCTCTTTTCATGTAGGATAGATAAGCCTACATGAAAAGAGATAGATGAGTTAAATCATGTGCAGCTAGATAAGCTTATATCTCTTTTCATGAGAAACTCGTTGAGTGTCACTAGACAGTTTGTGGGTTTACAACGTGGGTCCATCAACAAAGGAGAAGCATATACAAGGGAGCATTAGCAGCGAATTATGTGAATTATTCACAGGAGAAAAACCTATTTGAGTTAAATCATGTGCAGCCAGATAAGCTTATATCTCTTTTCATGAGAAACTCGTTGAGTGTCAGTAGACAGTTTATGGGTTTACAACGTGGGTCCATCAACAAAGGAGAAGCATATACAAGGGAGCATTAGCAGTGAATTATGTGAATTATACACAGGAGAAAATTATATTTGAGTTAAATCATGTGCAGACAGATAAGCTTATATCTCTTTTCATGAGAAACTCATTGAGTGTCAGTAGATAGGTTGTGGGTTTACACATAGACACACACATACACACACATACACACACATACACACATACACACACATACACATAGATAAGCTTATATCTCTTTTCATGAGATACTCGTTGAGTGTCAGTAGATAGGTTGTGGGTATGTGTGTGTATGTGTGCATATGTGTGTGTATGTGTGTATGTGTGTATGTGTGTGTATGTGTGTGTATGTGTGTATGTAACATTATGTGTGTATGTGTGTATATGAGTGTGTATTTGTGTGTGTATGCATGTAAGTATGTATGTATGTATGCATATGCATATGCATATGTATGCATGTATGTGTATGTGTGTGCATGTCTCTCTATGTGTGTGTATGCATATATATGTGTGTATGTGTATGTGTGTGTATGTGTGTATGTGTGTGTATGTGTGT